>CM065689.1:11335672-11340672 GCA_017654935.2 Phymorhynchus buccinoides
CATACACACACACACATGTTTCGTTGTTCCAGCTCTCAACACAGGAGACCAGGGATTGCTTTGATGTCTTAAGGGACAGACACACTGCATACGACGCGATCCAACTGTGACATTTATGAGGCATGATTCGCGTGAAATTATACTATCTAAATCTGATGAAATCCTACTTGTTTTGTTCACATAATGTGTAGTCCCCCGTACACGAATCTGATGAAATATCTGATTGTTTGTATCAGACATTTGATGTAAAAATGTGCATTGGGGTCTACACGAATCTGATGAAATATCTGTATGTTTGTAACAGACATTTTATGTAAAAATGTGTATTGTGGTCTACATGGGCATAGTGAACGAAAACAGTAGAATTAATTTTAGTTGGAAGTATTTCACGTGAATCATGACTCACAGACATCGTCACAGTCGGATCGCATCGTATGGTGTGTCTGCCCCCTTCCTCTCTGCTGTCTGATTCACAACTGATACATTTACAACTACAACGAATGGTGTTCGCTTCAAAATGGACAGTCATATTAATCACTCAAACTGCACACGACACACAAAGACACAGACACAGTATGTACATAACATAGACAAAAATATGGGTGGCACTGTACTAACGACGACGCGCTCTCCAGGTAGGGAGCAGCCTGACATTCAAAGAGAGTCTCTGTGACTAGGAAATAGTAATACCAATACCAAAGGACCGATACACACACGCATTCAGACATGTACACATATATACAAACATGCGTACGCATACGCACACATACGCACACACCACACGCACATACACACAATGACACACACACACATACACACACAAGCGCACACGAAAATAAAGACAGAAACAGAGAGAGAGAGAGAGAGAGTGTCAAAGACAGACAGACAGACAGACATAGTCAGATTGGACACCTGTTACGCGCTATAACCTTTAACAGGGCGCATATAGCCTACAAACACATTCTGTGGAATGATCTTCTGCGAATCTGCGTCATTCATGCTTACAGTTTGAATGTCTGTGACATAAATCATTATGATTTGTCGCTCCAAGACATGGGCAACCCTCGACTAATAATTATAATTCTAGTCCTCTCACGTGTCTAAGGGAACATTGAATCACGTAACACTCTAATCCATTCCGGAAATAGTTGGCCTTCTCTGGTCAAAATTATTGCAAACTGTGTTCTACTGGAATGTGGGCCATCTACGCAGGAAATCAAAATGGGATTTCCAACTGTGTGTGCATAATTGCTTGTTTTCAGTCAGTTGGAATATTAAAAAAAAGCAACCAGGACAGAAGTCATTCGAAATTAACATGTTCGTAGGTTCGTAACACCTTCTCTATGGACTCTGTGCCCCTATGTCTACGTGTCTGCTTACAGCTCGCTCTCTCGCTCTCTCGCTCTCTCTCTCTCTCTCTCTCTCTCTCTCTCTCTCTCTCTCTCTCTCTCTCTCTCTCTCTCTCTCTCTCTCTCTCTCTCTCTCTCTCTCTCTCTCTCTCTCTCTCTCTCTCTCTCTCAGTGGGATAAAGAGAACAGCAAACACCCACGTAGTGGCAATTTATAATTTTCGGTTTATTGTTAAAACCTTTGTCGATAAAACCAAGGACTGCTAAAGAAAGCGAATGGCTGTGCCTGTTTATACCCTTTGTTGGCAGCAGAAATCACCACTCACTCTTTAAAAAAAATTAGCAACTCACTCACTCCAAAAAAAAGAAGAAAAAAGGGGTTCACGCTTATTCTCTGTTTCTCTAAAAAAAAATTACATTAATCACTCAAATTCAAACAATGGAAAAAAACGTGTAAACGTGTAGTGAAAAAAAAAAAAGAGAGATAAAATCTTTGCTACTCTACTCCTATTAATCCTCTCTATCACACACTCTCTCCCTCTCTTGCTGTCACCCTCTCCTTCTCTCCCTCTCTCTCTCTCTCTCTCCCAAACTGATGTCAGTCCACAATGTGCTTCACAAACTCCCTTGTTCAGTCCATCTGGCCAGTTTGTTTTGAGTGTGTGTCGCCAGAATCTCTCTCTGGCCCTTCTGGTGGTGGTGTCTCTGGCCCTTCTGGTGGTGGTGTCTTTGGCCCTTCTGGTGGTGGTGTCTCTGGCCCTTCTGGTGGTGGTGTCTCTGGCCTTTCTGGTGGTGGTGTCTTTGGCCCTTCTGGTGGTGGTGTCTTTGGCCCTTCTGGTGGTGGTGTCTGGCCCTTCTGGTGGTGGTGTCTTTGGCCCTGGCCTTCTGGTGGTGGTGTCTTTGGCCCTTCTGGTGGTGGTGTCTCCCTGGCCCTTCTGGTGGTGGTGTCTATGGCCCTTCTGGTGGTGGTGTCTATGGCCCTTCTGGTGGTGGTGTCTCTGGCCCTTCTGGTGGTGGTGTCTCTGGCCCTTCTGGTGGTGGTGTCTCTGGCCCTTCTGGTGGTGGTGTCTCTGGCCCTTCTGGTGGTGGTGTCTCTGGCCCTTCTGGTGGTGGTGTCTTTGGCCCTTCTGGTGGTGGTGTCTTTGGCCCTTCTGGTGGTGGTGTCTCTGGCCCTTCTGGTGGTGGTGTCTTTGGCCCTTCTGGTGGTGGTGTCTTTGGCCCTTCTGGTGGTGGTGTCTTTGGCCCTTCTGGTGGTGGTGTCTCTGGCCCTTCTGGTGGTGGTGTCTTTGGCCCTTCTGGTGGTGGTGTCTTTGGCCCTTCTGGTGGTGGTGTCTTTGGCCCTTCTGGTGGTGGTGTCTTTGGCCCTTCTGGTGGTGGTGTCTTTGGCCCTTCTGGTGGTGGTGTCTTGGCCCTGGCCCTTCTGGTGGTGGTGTCTGTGGCCCTTCTGGTGGTGGTGTCTCTGGCCCTTCTGGTGGTGGTGTCTCCCTTCTGGTGGTGGTGTCTTTGGCCCTTCTGGTGGTGGTGTCTTTGGCCCTTCTGGTGGTGGTGTCTTTGGCCCTTCTGGTGGTGGTGTCTTTGGCCCTTCTGGTGGTGGTGTCTCTGGCCCTTCTGGCCCTTCTGGTGGTGGTGTCTTTGGCCCTTCTGGTGGTGGTGTCTCTGGCCCTTCTGGTGGTGGTGTCTTTGGCCCTTCTGGTGGTGGTGTCTTTGGCCCTTCTGGTGGTGGTGTCTTTGGCCCTTCTGGTGGTGGTGTCTTTGGCCCTTCTGGTGGTGGTGTCTTTGGCCCTTCTGGTGGTGGTGTCTTTGGCCCTTCTGGTGGTGGTGTCTTTGGCCCTTCTGGTGGTGGTGTCTCTGGCCCTTCTGGTGGTGGTGTCTCTGGCCCTTCTGGTGGTGGTGTCTATGGCCCTTCTGGTGGTGGTGTCTATGGCCCTTCTGGTGGTGGTGTCTTTGGCCCTTCTGGTGGTGGTGTCTTTGGCCCTTCTGGTGGTGGTGTCTTTGGCCCTTCTGGTGGTGGTGTCTTTGGCCCTTCTGGTGGTGGTGTCTATGGCCCTTCTGGTGGTGGTGTCTCTGGCCCTTCTGGTGGTGGTGTCTTTGGCCCTTCTGGTGGTGGTGTCTTTGGCCCTTCTGGTGGTGGTGTCTCTGGCCCTTCTGGTGGTGGTGTCTTCTGGTGGCCCTTCTGGTGGTGGTGTCTCTTTCTGGCCCTTCTGGTGGTGGTGTCTTTGGCCCTTCTGGTGGTGGTGTCTTTGGCCCTTCTGGTGGTGGTGTCTTTGGCCCTTCTGGTGGTGGTGTCTTGGCCCTGGCCCTTCTGGTGGTGGTGTCTTTGGCCCTTCTGGTGGTGGTGTCTTTGGCCCTTCTGGTGGTGGTGTCTTTGGCCCTTCTGGTGGTGGTGTCTTTTCTGGTGGTGGTGTCCCCTTCTGGTGGTGGTGTCTTTGGCCCTTCTGGTGGTGGTGTCTTTGGCCCTTCTGGTGGTGGTGTCTTTGGCCCTTCTGGTGGTGGTGTCTTTGGCCCTTCTGGTGGTGGTGTCTTTGGCCCTTCTGGTGGTGGTGTCTTTGGCCCTTCTGGTGGTGGTGTCTGTGGCCCTTCTGGTGGTGGTGTCTTTGGCCCTGGCCCTTGGCCCTTCTGGTGGTGGTGTCTCTGGCCCTTCTGGTGGTGGTGTCTCTTCTTTGGCCTTTGGCCCTTCTGGTGGTGGTGTCTATGGCCCTGGCCCTTCTGGTGGTGGTGTCTATGGCCCTTCTGGTGGTGGTGTCTTTGGCCCTTCTGGTGGTGGTGTCTTTGGCCCTTCTGGTGGTGGTGTCTTTGGCCCTTCTGGTGGTGGTGTCTTTGGCCCTTCTGGTGGTGGTGTCTCTGGCCCTTCTGGTGGTGGTGTCTCTGGCCCTTCTGGTGGTGGTGTCTTTGGCCCTTCTGGTGGTGGTGTCTTTGGCCCTTCTGGTGGTGGTGTCTTTGGCCCTTCTGGTGGTGGTGTCTCTGGCCCTTCTGGTGGTGGTGTCTCTGGCCCTTCTGGTGGTGGTGTCTTTGGCCCTTCTGGTGGTGGTGTCTTTGGCCCTTCTGGTGGTGGTGTCTCTGGCCCTTCTGGTGGTGGTGTCTCTGGCCCTTCTGGTGGTGGTGTCTTTGGCCCTTCTGGTGGTGGTGTCTTGGCCCTTCTGGTGGTGGTGTCTTTGGCCCTTCTGGTGGTGGTGTCTTTGGCCCTTCTGGTGGTGGTGTCTTTGGCCCTTCTGGTGGTGGTGTCTCTGGCCCTTCTGGTGGTGGTGTCTTTGGCCCTGGCCCTTCTGGTGGTGGTGTCTATGGCCCTTCTGGTGGTGGTGTCTATGGCCCTTCTGGTGGTGGTGTCTCTTGGCCCTTCTGGTGGTGGTGTCTTTGGCCCTTCTGGTGGTGGTGTCTTTGGCCCTTCTGGTGGTGGTGTCTTTGGCCCTTCTGGTGGTGGTGTCTCTGGCCCTTCTGGTGGTGGTGTCTTTGGCCCTTCTGGTGGTGGTGTCTTTGGCCCTTCTGGTGGTGGTGTCTTTGGCCCTTCTGGTGGTGGTGTCTCTGGCCCTTCTGGCCCTTCTGGTGGTGGTGTCTATGGCCCTTCTGGTGGTGGTGTCTTTGGCCCTTCTGGTGGTGGTGTCTCCCTTCTGGTGGTGGTGTCTATGGCCCTTCTGGTGGTGGTGTCTTTGGCCCT
>CM065689.1:11350672-11360672 GCA_017654935.2 Phymorhynchus buccinoides
AACCGTGGAAGCCTTGATAAAATCTGACATGAATACTTGGATCTTCAGAACCGTTATGACCGTTAGGTGCCCATTAAGCTTACTGAAGGTCGGGGTAGGGTTGCATGATGCACCCAAACACTACAACACTAGTGGATGGACATCAGCTGGCATCTGGGACATCGTGACTGATAATGAAATATCTGTATATCAGTGTGATCCGGTATTCAGAAACTAAGTAACCGATCATCGTTTGGATGTTTTAAGCTTCAGTAAAATTTCGCAGGAAACAGATTACTGAAAACCACAACCAAAGAAATGGTCGCTTTGTTTCTTCCTTAATGATTGCCAGATGACTTCAGTTCCTATCAAGAGAGAAGAGCCGCTACCACAGATTTAAACATAAACACGCGTTTACCCAAAGGCGCTTTGGACATGCCATCCGTGCACTGGTATCTGAGGTCACCTACTTTATCAGGACAACGCAAGTGACCACAATGCAGAAAGTAATTTGGACATTTTGCACGAAAACTGAGTTAAAATGGCATCCCTCTCAATTATTTAACCCCTTTAACTGCATCTCATTATCTTTTATATAAAGTGGCAGTTAAAGGGGACTCAATTCGAAAAGTTTGAAATGCTCGAAGGTTCGCTGAGGGCTCTATCTTTACATACCTCAGTCGACCTGAAATGACACCACAGCCGTTTGCTTTGAAATGATGAACAAGAGTAGCCTATGTGTGTGGTTAGGAAAGATACCTCTAACACGTAGACTGGCCCACACCCTCTCAGTTCACCATGCTTCTCTCTTACATGAAAGGTTATAAGTAAGTATAGAATTAGCCGAAAAGCTTTAGAAAGAATGTAAAAATCTTTTGTACTACCTTACTTTGATTATGCTGATGTCGTCTGGAATAACTGTACTGAAACACAATCAAATTCACTTGAAGAATGACACTTTGTTGGAGCAGTTCGTGGAACAAGTCATCACAAGCTAGATGAAGAATCTGGCTTTTGTTCATTAAAGAAAAGAAGGGAAAGACATAAAATTATCTTTTATTATAAAATTCTAAATGGTATGTGCCCTGATTATTTAATATATATTACCTGGCCTTGTTGCAGAAAGAAATGTGCGTAGATGCAAAACAGAATGATATCAAAAGTCCTTTATCCCATCTACAACGCTCCTGTGGAACTCTTTGCCAAACAATATTAAAGCATGCAACTCTTTAAGCACAGTTAAGCGTTACTTGTCGGCAGAAGATCCTGTTGTACCGCCTCATTTATATCTTGGCAAGAGGGAACAGCAAGTGATGCACTGCCGTCTCGGTCTCGGCATGAGCGACTTAAAGAATGATATTTTGTTTAATTGTCATCTAGTCAATGACCCATTTTGTGCTTGTGGTAATGGGACGGAGACGGCGGAGCATTACTTGTTACATTGTATTCATTTTAATCAAGCCCGTGCTCGTACAATTTCAAAACTTCCATTAGAATATTGTATTGTTGAAACACTTCTGAAGGGTAACCCTGCATTACACATCAATTCGAACATTTTGATATTTGAAATTGTTCATGAATATATTTCCGAAACCAACAGATTTTAAGTCATGTTTTTATTTATTTAGTTATTTATTATTGAAGTTTTGAAAGCAATATTGTCTGTATGAGCGAAACGTGTATGTATTGTGCGTGCTTCTCCAATGCTTTACTAGCTGATTCACATTTCATGTTGTGCTATGGATCATTTATTGTTTGTTTTTGTTTTTTTCACCTTGGTCTCTCCCAAATTCACAAATTTGTACATTTATTGATTGATTTTTTAAATTATTATTATTATTATTATTATTATTTTTATTATTAAAATTATTATATTATTATTATTAATATTATTATTATTATTATTATTTATATTTTGTTCACTCTTAAATTCTTCTTTTGTATTCACAGTTGTAATAAGTTTCTAAATGGTATTGATTAAATTATTAATCAACCTTTAATTTTGTTCATCATTACATTACTTGGTTTAAATGCAGTCTCCATCTGTTCAATCAATTGTGCAACTACGATGTTAATTTAAGGAGCACGGTATAAGCTTCGAGCTTGTTGTTGCTCTTTCTGTTTGACTGTTTTCAAATGAATAAAGATCTGTCTGAACCATACCTCTAGAACGTAGAGTGGCCGGCAGAAGGGTACACCCTCTCAGTTCTCGACATCCCGCAACGTATCAAGAGCCCCTCTAATAAGGTAGCTGTGCTTTACTTCATTCCCATTTCCATGACATCACATAAAGATACAAGTTAATAACTGCCATCTGACCATGGGAGTGTAGCGGGCAATGACAAAGCTGGACACGGGTCTGATGACGCTGTGCTCCTCTTCAGTGTGGCTGGCCAGTTGCAGCATCTCCTGCCTGTAGCGGGACATGCACTGGGTCTCTGAACAAACCAACAGGGTATGCTACATGAATGAATAATGCATACTGCATGAACAACAAATAACAGTCTGTACTTGTAGCTTTATTCATCTTTTCTTCTTCTTCTTCTTCTTCTTCTTCTTCTTTTCTTCTTCTTCTTCTTCTTCTTCTTCTCCTCCTCCATCATCATCCTCTTCTTCTTTTGCAATGCTGGGATACACCTGGCATACGTGAATTTTACTTGAAAAGCGTAATTTCCCCGCGATAGTGTGTCACACCCATAGCATACATTTTGTTATTGTGGCTTGTTAGAGCACACACACACACACACACACACACACACACACACCACTAATTCACTCACTCACTCGCGTGCCCGCAAACACAGAAAGAGAGAGTAGGAGAACAATGAACAATGAACAATATTTTCAATATCTATAGGCCACTGGCCCTTAGAAAGGCAAAGTCATACATAAACACACATATACATAAAGTACTGGCACATTCAACATGGTACCACAGATATCAATACAAGTTTGAAGACACGCAATGGGGCTTGATGTCCTAGAGCATTTTGACATTATGCTTTATCATCATTATTTTTTTCTTTTGCGAATAGCATAAAACAGGTACAAAGAGAGTTTCCTGACTGTCTCTACAGATCCATTTATTAAAACATTGGTGTACTGACCAGTTGCTCCACTTACATATTTGCTTCTGATATCAGAGTACAAAGGGCATACATAAAGTGACTTTCGTCTTCAACAATATTGCATACAGGGCATAATGATTTTCACTAAATGTTCTTCTAAATAACGATCCATTAATGGGTAGAACACCAACACGCAATTTTACCAGACAGTCTCGAAAGCATCTCGCCGCCCGGAAATAATACAGTCGTAAGTCGATTTTTTGCAATTTAGAGATTTTTGGCAAGACGCACCTTGTGTCAAAGCGGTAAAGCCCTACTCCTAAAAATAGATGTGCGACAATCAAAATACTTTAGGTGTATCTGAACTAGGTGCATTCTTGGAAGAAAGAATAGTGTCGTATAATGAGTTCCACCACTTGTATTCTAACTTTCTCATTTTAAACGGAAATACAACTGTCGTAACTACAGTTACACCCATTGCATTGCATGTTGCATGCAGAACTCATTGCCAGAGAGTGTTGTAAGTCAACTTACGTCTGTTTTTCATAAAGCAAAATTACAGATTTACATTTTTTGACATATCATACGACTATTGTTTTCTTAAATCACGTTTGTTTACTTCTCATTTTCACTGAAATATCGGCCTCAGTCAAGAGCTTTTCTGATTGAATATCACAACGATATGTAAGTACCATTTTCTTTAAAGAAGTTATATCAAACTGGCAGCAATAGATCCAGTTGAGTATGACAGCTTAATGACGGCTTTAACGTTTGAATTGTTAGTAGATGTTGTGTTTATTTCGCTCAAATCAGCCACCATAATCTTAGGGTCTAAACATACAATAAAGTGCAACTTAGCCTTGATGGCTGACTGTGTCCGCTACCGTCTCACATGCAGTGTGGTATGGTGGCCCTGAAATGTAAAGTGTCATAAACCTAAGCTATGACTTGACGAAGCGTGCACGTGTGTGTATGTGTGTGTGATGAAGAGAGTGAGAGAGACAGATAGACAGACAGAGAGAGACTGTGTGTGTGTGTGTGTGTGTGTGTGTGTGTGTGTGTGTGTGTGTGTGTGTGTGTGTGTGTGTGTGTGTATGTGTGTGTGTGTGTGTGTGCGCGCGTGCGTGCGTGCGTGCGCGTGTGCTTGCGTGCGTGCGTGCGTGCATGCATGCATGTGTGTGTGTGTGTGTGCGTGCGCACATGTGTGTGTGTGTGTGTGTGTGTGTGTGTGAGTGTGTGTGTGTGTGTGTGTGTGTGTGTGTGTGTGTGTGTGTGTGTGTGTGTGTGTGTGTGTGTGTATTTACGCAAGTATTCTAGTGTTTTTAAAAAAAACAATTATTGTAAGTTTCAATGTCATTGCTTTGATGCTGCATAAGATGTAGTTGCGACTCCTATTAATTTTGGAAATAGGTTCCGGACTTTGGTACCAATAGCCTGTAATGTAGGCAACCGCGCTATTGTCTTAGTTTTGGGAAGCAAGGATAGACCTTATTTTATATCTGTCACAGAAGAATCCCCAATACTGCAGATGGATTTTGTTCTCTACCCAGGTAATTTTAATGGATATGTTTGGCTGAAATATAGCTGGCGGTGAAAGGGTTACAATGCAGTTCTGTTTATATTGCAGCCATTCATTGAACCATGGTTTTCCATATTCGCGCAAGTTGTCATCAAGGTGACAGCACATTCGAGGGCCGGGGGAGACAGTGCACAGCTATGGCAATGAGAGCGCTGGCACACCACTGTTACAAGAACATATCTCTGTGGACGACTCACGACATGGACCGTATCCTGGAAGATGGGGACAGGCTCTACATACAGGCAGCATCTACTCACAACGTTTCTTTGCTGTTTCCAAGTGAAGCCATACAGTTTGTCAACATCGACAATGTTTCAATCAACATGAATGTTGAGGGGACCTGTAATGGCTTGCTTCGTGACATCCATGCCTCACAGACTGGCGGATCTGGTGACAAGGGCCCAAGTGATCTACGTAATGTGTTGGAACAGAATTCTATAGTCGAGAAAATGAAAGTATTGTTCTGGTTCAAATGATGTTTTAAACAGGCAATATGTCGAGTAAGTATTATTATTCATTACTGAGCTGTACCAGTCCTGCAAATAGTGATATATCATTCTCTGTTTAAAAAAGGAGATACAAGAAATTTCACAACCCACTCCTTGGTTTAACCAAGCGTAACCAAAACCCAAATTAAACAAAGTGTTTTTAACCATTGTTGCCCAGCACACTTTACCTTTTGCATCTATATTAACGAGCATTGAATACGCCTGGCGTGGAATTCGTGACATATCCATTTTAAGAAGTTTCAACCAATATTTAATACATCTGACAGCACTATTAATGTAAAGAGGGTACCGTCCAGTTTCTCCATACAAAAACTTATTAGGTAATTTTAAAGGAACTCTAAGAAAGCGTTTACACGCAAAAGAATGTACCTTTTCAATGCTACTTAATCTATGTAGGCCCCACATTTCAGATGCATAACGTACATTGCAGTACAAATTATGCCACGTGGGATTTTCATGTCGCCGAGCGGCAGACATTAATTAAGGGTGTACATCCCGGTAAAGGAGGGGGTCTAATACTAAACGTAAAAGACATCCTAGCCAAAATGTGCCACGTGGGGCTTAAATGTCGCCGAGTGGCAGACATGTCTCAGTGTTAAGGGTGCGCACCCCACCAATTAAGGGTGTGCATCCCGGAAAACGATTTGCACCCAGTCAGGGTGTGTAGGTGCATCACCCAAAGGTCACAAGGAGGACGGGGACCTAAGATGTGAGGGGGAAGGGAGGTACAGGGCGGGGCATGTACAGGGCGTAACCGGCAAAGGACATATCTGCCGCTCGGTGATGCCCTTGTTTGTTTGTTTGTTGTTGTTGTTGGGTGTGTGTGTGTGTGTGTGTGTGTGTGTGTGTGTGTGTGTGCGTGCGTGTGCGTGTGCGTGCGTGCGTGCGTGTGTGTGTGTGTGTGTGTGTGTGTGTGTGTGTGTGTGTGTGTGTGTGTGTGTGTGTGTGTGTGTGTGTGTGTGTGTGTGTGTGTGTGTGTGTGTGTGTTTTCAGCGTTGATGTAAACCCCATTCTGAAGTTATTATTTCAAGTCAGCTGCATATCTAATTTCGCTCTGGATCAAAAATTACTGTTGCGAAATGATGGCTTCCAAAATAGTTTCCGAGGTAGGCTATCATTGTCGTCCTCTTGAACCAATCACAAAATTATTTCTGAAACGGCCTATCAATCCCACCATGTGGTGTCGCATTTAAAGCTTTGCACACAAATCGCCTTGCTATTACTTTAGCGGGTGATGTTGGGGGTAAATGGGGGACATCGGGGGTTGCATGAGGGCTGAACAGGAGGTTTGAGGGGGGGGGGGGGGGTCAAATGTATGCTTATTACGTCTTGCGAATACGCTATGTTGGGGAGCGTGTTGGAAATGGCTTATTTGGGATGCAACAGACACAAAGCCAGACGATAAAATTTTAAACCGTTTCTGCCTCTCACACAATCAATCACACAATCACACAATCACAATATTTATTCGTACAATAAAATGGAAATGTGTGTGTGGTGGCACGTAAAAAGTTAAACAGTATGTAATAAAAGATCACAGTTCCAATATTAAAATATCAGATTCACGCAAAACACAAGCACACACAGACAGCAAGCACCCCCGCTACACCCCCCCCCCCTCCCCCTCACACACATAGAGACAGACAGACAGACAAACAAATACTGGGGGACAGTGGGGGAGAGAGGGGGGAGGAGAGAGAAAGAGAGAGAGAGAGTGAGAGAGAAAGAAATAACAAGAGAGAGAGAAGGAGAGAGAGAGAGAGAGAGAGAGAGAGAGAGAGAGAGAGAGAGAGAGAGAGAGAGAGAGAGAGAGAACAAGAGAGAGAGAGAGAGAGAGAGAGAGAGAGAGAGAGAGAGAGAGAGACCGAGAGAGAGAGAGAGAGAGAGAGAGAGAGAGAGAGAGAGAGAGAGAGAGAGAGAGAGAGAGAGAGAGAGAGATAACACAAACACACATAATCATAATAATCATTAAGTACAAATGTAAACATGCACACAAGACACGCAGACACACAGATGCACCTAAACATACACGCGCGCGCACACTCACACACGTATCCACGCACTTAATACATCAGTGCGGGGTCATGGAGGAGGTGCTGAGTCGTCCTTCACATCCAGTCCTCATCAGTCTGGAGGAAGTGCGGACTGCCTTCAAGAGAGTCAGGGTCCGCGGGGCATCAGGTCCACACAACATCAGTGGCAGACTGCTCAAAGAATGCAGCGACTCATTGGCGCCTGTATTCTGCGAGATCTTCCAGAGGTCTCTTGATGAGGGCATCGTTCCAAGCATCTGGAAGAGCTCCATCATCGTCCCAGTCGCCAAGAAGAGGTCCACGTCGGAGCTGAACGACTACCGACCCGTGGCGCTGACATCCATCCCGTTCAAGTGTGTGGAGAGGCTTATTCTGAAGAAGCTGAAGGCTGAAACACAGGCCCACCAGGACCCGCTTCAGTTCGCATACGCCAAGAACAGGAACACTGAAGACGCCATCCTGACCCTCCTGCACAGTCTTCTTGCACACTTGGACAAGCCAGGCACTCACGCTAGGATCCTGTGTGTGGACTTTAGTAGTGCCTTCAACACTATTCAGACCCATATTTTGGTAGAGAAACTGCTGTCGTATCAGGTCAATCCAGTTCTCATGCGCTGGATCTTCAGTTTTCTGACCCAAAGGACTCAACAAGTTCGAGTTGGCCGCAGGCTGTCAGAGGTTGTGACCACCAACACTGGAGCCCCACAGGGGTGTGTACTGTCCCCTGCTCTCTTCACTATTTACACAGCGGACTGCAGGAGTGAGGGAGACAGTGAGCTTCTCATCAAGTTCGCGGACGACACATCTCTGTCGGGCCTCATCCAGAAAGACGACACTTCCTACCGGAGAGCTGTTGATGAGCTGGTGTCCTGGTGCGACACACACTTCCTTCACCTCAACATCTCCAAAACCAAAGAACTGGTCGTGGACTTCAGGAAGTCATCAGAGAGCGTAGATCCCCTCGACATCAAGGGACAGCCTGTGGACATCGTCGAGTCTTATAAGTACCTCGGCTCCACCATCGACGCCAAGTTAGACTGGTCTCAGAACATCGACGCTGTGTGCAGGAAGGCCAGCCAACGACTGTTCTTTCTGAGGACTCTCAGGCAGTTTCGGGTCAGCAAGAAGATCCTGCAGCTCTTCTACCAGTCTTCCATAGAAAGCGTGATACTCTTCAACAGGCTGTGCTACTTCAGCAGTGCCAAGAAGACAGACACAGACAGACTGGAGAGGATCATCACCTGTGCTGCCTCAGAGTCATCGGTGATGACCTGCCATCGCTGAGTGCCTCATACCCTGCTTCTGCCGTCAGGAAGCTGAACAGGATCCGCTCCGACCCTGAGAACCCTCTACAACGAGCCCTGGCTTCATGCGAGTCCAGGCGTGGCGACTCTTCCAACCACCTGAGAAGCTTCAAGGCTAGGACGAACCGGCTGAGGAACTCCTTCCTGCCGTCAGCAGTCCGCCTCTTCAACGCTTCCTGAGGACTGCTGGGTTCACCTCCTAACGACTGCTGGGTTCACCTCCTGAGGACTGCTGGGTTCACCTCCTGGCACTGCCTGGTCCGCTGCAGTTCAAACCGAGAAAGAGAAAGAGAGGGAATGTATGTGTGTATGTATGTGTGTGTGCTTGCGCGCGCGCGCGCGTGCATATGTGTGTGTACGTGTGTGTTTACTTGCTTGTTTGCATGTGTGCCCGCGCGTGTGTGTGTCTGTGTGTGCGCGCATGTATGTAGGTAAGTGTGTGTATGTGCGCACGCGCATGTGTGTGTGTAGGTGTGTGTAGATGTGTGTATGTGTGTGTGTGAGAAGAGAGAGACAGAGAGAGAGAGAGAGAGAGAGAGAGAGAGAGAGAGAGAGAGAGAGAGAGAGAGAGAGAGAGAGAGAGAGAGAGAGAGAGAGAGACGGATTGAATAAATTTACGAGTCAGGGTGTGCTTGGCAATGATTATAATGATTGGATATTTTACACATACTGTATATGTTTTAATGTTGCAACAACATAATTAATCATGCTTTATTTCATTATTTTAATATTGTTGTTTTACCCTCAAATATCTAATTTTGTAACTGCGCGCGTGCGTCCGTGTGTGTGTGTGGGGGGGGGGGGGAAAATGAGTAGTGCGCGCGCGTGCGTGTGCGTGCGTGCACGCACGCACGCGCGCGTGTGTGTGTGTGTGCTTGGGTGTGTCTGTGTGTTCTATTTAAATTGAATTGTTTTTCATGTTTTATAAATTTGTCTTTAGGTTTAAACTGTAAAAAATGTTGGTTCTTTGATTGGCTGTTAGGTGGACGGTGTTGGGGGGGGGGGGTTTCATAGACTTCCTCAACACCCCCTCCCTTCATACACTCTATACTTCTTTGATGAATTATCAGCACGTACAAGTCAATACTACATGGGGGGTTTCATAGACTTCCTCAATAAATGTAAGAGAAAAATTAGTATATATATATATGTGTTTGATAATTATCAGCACGTGTGTGTGTGTGGGGGGTGGGGGGGTCTGTGTGGGTTTACTTCTTTATCTGGGTGTCTTTGCGTGTGGGCATTTTTCACTCTTTCACCATGGCGGCATAGTGATGGGCAAGTTATACTGTGACTGGCCTTTCGCTGTGTTGCCGTGGTTGGGGGTGGGGAGTGTTCATGTGTACGGGCCCTTTAATGTGTATGTATTTATTGTATTGCATTGCATTTTGTATTCTTTTATATTGACTGCGAGACAAATTTCTTTGTTTTTTAAATGGGGACAATAAATAATTGATTGATTGATTGATTGAATAAGCACATTTCTTAAATAACATTTCAAAGCTGATGCTTAAACAAGAATTTAAGA
>CM065689.1:11365672-11370672 GCA_017654935.2 Phymorhynchus buccinoides
ATTATTCACTGAGAAGCAACGTTCTGCCACTTTTAGGAAAAGGATAAGGTTAGGATCAGCCTAGGGTAGGATTAGTTTACACAACTGAAGAAGCAGACTTTGACATTAAGGGTCGTATACATGAGGGCGGGGGGGGGGGGGGGGGGGGTGAAAAAGGCACCAGATTGCCCTCTACTCACTGGGGCTGTGCGTAGTGGTGTGTGTTTTAGCTAGATTGGTTCGTAGGCCTACGTGTTGCAGTGACTCACCTCCTGGAACAAACTTCCTCTCTCCCTCCGTCAGACACCGATCCTCTCTGCTTTCAAATCAAACATCAAAACCCACCTTTTCCCCCGTCATTGAAGCTCATTCTCTCTTTCCCTCCTCTTTCTTGCCTTTAGGTCTATGTCGTGTGTGTGTGTGTGTGTGTGTGTGTGTGTGTGTGTGTGTGTGTGTGTGTGTGTGTGTGTGTGTGTGTGTGTGTGTGTGTGTGTGTGTGTGTGTGTGTGTGTGTGTGTGTGTGTGTGTGATCTTCTTGTTCGTCTTTGTACAGCGTCTTTGTTTGAATGCGTTATGAATGTTTAACGTGTGTGCGCTTCGATTTAATTTCTATCAAGATTTAACGCCGTATGAATACTGTATGATGTTGTTGTTGTTGTTGTTGTTGTGGACATGCTGTGCTGTAGTTTAATTGGCTGTGGTAAATTGTAGAGCTGTAGTATGTTGTGGTTTGACCAAGACAGGATGCTGTCTTTGTAGTGATATGTTGGTTTGTACTTTGTTACGTTGCTTGACATCACTTTACAAAGCTGCCCATGTCGAGCCCTTTCTGTATGATTTGTTGTTTGCTGTCTTTTTTAAAATTTTGCTTTTGCTTACATGTTTTAGTTTATGTTTTTGTGCACGTACACATTAGACGCAGAAACCCCATGCGCTTATCCGTAGATAAGTAAAAGAAAGAAAGAAAAATAAACGGACGCGTTTTCGCTTTTTTCCCCCTTCTTTCTTTTACTTATTTTTTTCGCTTATTTTGTCCTTCTTTCTTTTACTTATTCACGGGTTTCCGCGCGGAACTTCCGCGTATGTGTGTACATGCGCTTATTTTGTATGCACCCTTGATGTGATTTTTAGAAACCATGAATCTTGAAACGTTGACTTTTTTTCGCATACAAAGTCACCATCTGTAGGTAGTTCACGATCTTATTTATGGGTTTAGATGATTTTCTACAGTTCTGGAAAATCATGGTACAGTTAATTATCTTGTGGAAGACTAGGACTCTCGAACGAGGGGGCCCTTGCACCGGCTCTGGTGCTGCAGCCAAAGGGATGGCCTTTGGGGACCTTCCTCAACGCCAGCTGTGTCCTCAAATCCCTTTGGCCGAGAGAGTGGGGATGTACCCTGGGGCAAGGCATCTCCACTATAATCGAATTATTGCCCAGTCCGCTAGAATAGTATCTGCCCCCTCTGCTGTCTGGCAGTCATTGTCGGAAACGACTGACCGGCACACATGTGATTAGAGGTAGGCACACGCATGTGATGAGGAAAGGATGCAATCAATGTTTACTTCAACTCCCGCTGTTCTCCATTGTTAATACTCAATTTGCTATCCCCACTCTCAATGTCCAGAGCATTATTTAGCCAGCCATGCTGCAGTCTGTGGTCTCTGTCCTGCTGCTGACCACCCTCCTCAGGGCACATGGTGACCCCATCAGCGACAACCTGCAGTTACCTCCCCTCCGGGAACATCTCTACGTCTTTGACGTCATCTCTGACGCTCCTGTCCGTGACGTCAAAGGAGCTCTGAGTCAACCGGGTCTAAGTACTCTTCATAGCTTCAAAGTATGATGGCGTGTGTGTGCGTGCGTGCGTGCGTGCGTGTGTGTGTGTGTGTGTGTGTGCGTGTGTGTGTGTGTGTGTGTGTGTGTGTGTGTGTGTGTGTGTGTGTGTGTGTGTGTGTGTGTGTGTGTGTGTGCGTGTGTGTGTGTGTGTGTGTGTGCGTGCGTGCGCGTGTGCGTGCGTGCGTGCGTACGTGTGTGTATGTGTGTGTGTTGTGTGTGTGTGTGTGCGTGTGTGTGTATGTGTGTGCGTGTGTGTGGTGTGTGCGCGCGTGTATGTGTGTACAGGTCTGTGTGTGTGTGTGTGTGTGTTAGAGGGGGTAATGAGGGAAGAATGAATAAAGAGAGAGGGGAAGAGAAAAAGAGGGAGAAAAGGGGGGAGAAGAGAAAAAGTGTGCGTGTGTGAGAGCGAGGCAGAGACACAGACAAAGATAGACAGACATAGAGAAGGGGGAGGGGGAACAGATAGGAAATAAAGGACAGATTCTGCCCAAAGCATCACCATAACAAAGGCCCAAATATCTATACCCCCTATATAATAAAATTATTTCGGTGTGTGTGTGTGTGTGTGTGTGTGTGTGTGCGTGCGTGTGCGTGTGCGTGCGTGTGCGTGTGCGTGTGTGCGTGCGTGCGTGCGTATGTGTGTATGTGTGTGTTCGCCCTGTTACTCCTGAACCGGTGAACAGAATTGCTTCAAATTTTGTGTACTGATCTGAACAAATTGTGACCGTCCTGACCTAGACCTTGAAGTGTGACCTTGAAGTGTGACCTTGAAAACAGACAGTTATTATCGAGGCCATATCTCTCTCCTCGTTGGAATAATAATGTTCAAACTTGTTATGAAGGTTCATTGGCTAATGGTTATTCTGCATATTGGATACTGATGAAGGTCAAGGTCAATGACGTAGACATTTCAGGTGTCATATTTCATATATGAGCTGGCTCGGGGTCGGAATAGCAACTCTCAAAACAGCGACAATCAAAAGAGCGACCTCAAAATAGCGACTCAATCATAACAGCGACCGTCAAAACAACAACAGAAAAATAGCGACTGCATTGAAACAGCGACTGTCATCGCGATTCGGGAGAAAGAAAGTGTTAGTATTTCATTTATCAGAACCTAAATAAAAAACTTTTTCAACCGATTTTTACGAAAATGGGAATATGTGTCCTTCAATCGGACAACAGACAATTATTTCATTTGTTATTATGAACTAGACAATAGACAATTATTTCATTTGTTATTATGAACTAGACAATAGACAATTATTTCATTTGTTATTATGAACTAGACAATAGCAATTAGAAACAATATCTCTGGAAATACGTGGATAAAGTGCGATAATTATAATGGCACAATAGTGTGGACTGATCTGCCAATTTTCAGTATCATTGGTTTGTTCCTTTAAAGCATATGGTGATAAAAATTCAACTCACTGAAACCACGTTCAAGTGGCTTTCCATTTGGGTAGACTGGTGTTATGGGCACACACACACACACACACACACACACACACACACACACACACACACACACACACACACACACACACACACACACACACACACACACACTCACACACACATTCCTAAAAATGATCTTCATTCCTTGTTGGATTGTCCCTATTCTGATGGCCGTTATTCTGATGGTCGTTATTCTGATGGTCGTTATTCTGATGGTCGCTGTTTTGATCGACGTTGTTTCGGAGATGGCTATTTTGAAGCTGTCACTATTATCACTGTTGCTGTTTTGAGCCAGTCGTGGTTTTGATGTCACTGTTTTGATCGTCGCTGTTTTGACAGTCGCGATACCACCCGGACACTGTTTGAGCTGTATCTCATGAACCGTTAGACAGAATGGCTTCAAATTATAATAATAATAAATAAATAATAATGCTTATATAGCGCATAATCTTTTTTTTCAAACTTTTTTTTCAATGAATGAATGAATCAAACACAAGCAAACATAAACATGCAATTTACAATTTAGCATACATCCATTCCTTCTTTTTTTTTAACTCGATAAAGACAGACAGATGAGCAATAAATAAATGAAGCAGTGAATAAATCATTCAAGACAGACACAGAAATAGAATAATAAGAGGGGAAAAGAAGAAAATAACCCAACAACAAACACACACACACAAAAAGAAAAGAAAAACGAAGAGGCATTGGATAAGCGTTATAAAAGACGTGATTATGTTATGTTTATGCGAGAGGATCACTTATAAATGGCAAACATTTTTTTTAATACATAAAAAGATCATTAGTGCTCATATATTTACCAAAGCATTAGCTCAAAGACTAAGATAGTTTGTTAACCACAACGGACACAAATGCCATACAAAGAAAAAACTAAATTACACTGGTCTAAGAAAAAAGAAACGAAAACGTATAATACATATATTATTGTTGAAAACGTTCGAAACGTTTTCCCTTCCCCTTCCTCAAGACCATAATCTTTCAATATCAGAAAAGCAAGGTTTGTATGGGTCCCAGAGTTTTTCAATCTGATCGACTTTCATTTGGATTCTGGCATTGTATTTTTCAACTGAAAACCTATATTTTAAAGTATGTGTAAATGACATGAATAGTGGTGATTCTTTTTTTGTCTTGCATTTATAGATGTACGATTTTGCGAGCAAGATGATCAAATCTATAATCTCATCGGTGCGAACATTCTTTTCACAACCGAAAAGCACTAAGTGTTCGCTAAATTTAAAATTCTGTGCGATTGAGCATTTTTGAGTAAGTTTTGTTTGAAATTCTTTCCAAAACGTTTGAACAAATTGGCAGTGCCAGAAAAGGTGTTGAATATTTTCTTTTTCAATATTACGAAAAGAGCATTTACTTGTTGCTTCACAATTCATGCTTTGAAGAATAATGTTAGTTCCGATAATTCTATGAACAATTCTAATTTGGGCCCATTTTAATTTAGCTTCTTTAATATTTATAATTTTTCGAAATATGATCTTCCACGGCACATTCCTTGCAAGTCTCCTATCCCAGTTCTGGCAACACCTTGGGTTTACTTCATTACTTACCAAATGATCATAAAACAGTCTTGCGCCTCTGGGGGAAGTAAGTAAGACAGACAGCACTTTATTTGTTGAAAATGGAGAAAAATTGCCATCAGTTAATTGTACTGCCTTGTTTTTAGCATAATGTTTCCGATTTATGATTCC
>CM065689.1:11375672-11396373 GCA_017654935.2 Phymorhynchus buccinoides
TTTAGGAGACAGAAGGCATAAATAAACAAACTCCTACAGCCTACAGCCTACAGTTTATAAATCCTGATCGCTTCTCGATCTTTTGGCTAAGACAGTGATTCAGGAACATACATTTTTATTTATACCATGGTTGGTTTGTTCAGCCCGTCGTACATGGCGAAAGCCGATACGCGACGTTAAACTGAACTTCCATCCAGCCTACAGTGGGTTTTATGCTATGCCAGGCTATGCTATATAGGAGTATAATTGCCATTGTAGGACTATTTACTATACCAGAATTGCAAATTCTGTGTTTAAATGATTCGCTGCTAATGCACACGGGTATATCGAAGACATGATCTGGGTGCAGTTCGCCCATGTCATAGGAGCATTTGATTGAGATGGGCTGTTTTATTTAAAAACGCTTTGTTGTCCAGGTTTCCAAAGAGTTGCCTCTGTTTTTAATTGGGACTTCTTTTATCATATTCCTCAAATGTATACCGTACCTTATTAGAATTCGACCAGATTACACACCCTTGCTTAGATTTAATAAAATTAATTTTCCTTGGTTTTCAGAGACTCTGTGTTAAGGCTCTTGTGTTAATAGGGCAGGTCAAATTAAGCTAAATGCATCTCTGAGTCCCATTTACATCTTCGGATGTTTATTTTTCCTATCGTATTCCCTGGTTTTCAGAGACTCTGTGTTTAGAGCGATACAAGAAAGAGCTGATTGATTTGGCCACAGTGACTGCGGAAACACACGACATGGTCCACTTTGCCACCTACCCCCTCATTGCTCACTATCCCCTCAAGGTGAGACGTGCATGGTGATTCGTTATACTACTCAACAAAAGATAACGACGTATTTTTCACAAGTGTTTAAAACTAAGAAACGTAAAACCAAAACTGGACAGAGCCAGCGTCCAGCATAGCATAGTATTGAAAAGGGGTAATGCCCCAATTGATTGATGTGGCATTAAAAAGGGGGCAGAGTCCGACATAGCATAGTATTAGAAAGGGCCAATACCCCATTTAACAAAGCATCACGAAGGAGATATGTACAATGTAACAAAGCATCACGAAGGGGAGATATGTACTATGTAACAAAGCATTACGAAGGAGATATGTACTATGTAACAAAGCATTACGAAGGGGAGATATGTACTATGTAACAAAGCATTACGAAGGAGATATGTACTATGTAACAAAGCATTACGAAGGGGAGATATGTACTATGTAACAAAGCATTACGAAGGGGAGATATGTACAATGTAACAAAGCATTACGAAGGAGATATGTACTATGTAACAAAGCATTACGAAGGAGATATGTACTATGTAACAAAGCATTACGAAGGAGATATGTACTATGTAACAAAGCATTACGAAGGAGATATGTACAATGTAACAAAGCATTACGAAGGAGATATGTACTATGTAACAAAGCATTACGAAGGAGATATGTACTATGTAACAAAGCATTACGAAGGAGATATGTACTATGTAACAAAGCATCACGAAGGAGATATGTACTATGTAACAAAGCATTACGAAGGAGATATGTACTATGTAACAAAGCATTACGAAGGAGATATGTACTATGTAACAAAGCATCACGAAGGAGATATGTACTATGTAACAAAGCATTACGAAGGAGATATGTACTATGTAACAAAGCATTACGAAGGAGATATGTACTATGTAACAAAGCATTACGAAGTGGATGTACTATGTAACAAAGCATTACGAAGTGGATGTGTACTATGTAACAAAGCATTACGAAGTGGATGTGTACTATGTAACAAAGCATTACGAAGGAGATATGTACTATGTAACAAAGCATTACGAAGGAGATATGTACTATGTAACAAAGCATTACGAAGGAGATATGTACTATGTAACAAAGCATTACGAAGGAGATATGTACTATGTAACAAAGCATTACGAAGGAGATATGTACTATGTAACAAAGCATTACGAAGTGGATGTGTACTATGTAACAAAGCATTACGAAGTGGATGTGTACTATGTAACAAAGCATTACGAAGTGGATGTGTACTATGTAACAAAGCATTACGAAGTGGATGTGTACTATGTAACAAAGCATTACGAAGAAAATATGTACTATGTAACAAAGCATTACGAAGAGGATGTGTACTATGTAACAAAGCATTACGAAGTGGATATGTACTATGTAACAAAGCATTACGAAGTGGATGTGTACTATGTAACAAAGCATTACGAAGTGGATGTGTACTATGTAACAAAGCATTACGAAGGGGATATGTACTATGTAACAAAGCATTACGAAATGGATGTGTACAATGTAACAAAGCATTACGAAGTGGATGTGTACTATGTAACAAAGCATTACGAAGAGGATGTATACTATGTAACAAAGCGTTACGAAGAGGATGTGTACTATGTAACAAAGCATTACGAAGAGGATGTATTACGAAGTGGATGTGTACTATGTAACAAAGCATTACGAAGAGGATGTGTACTATGTAACAAAGCATTACGAAGAGGATGTGTACTATGTAACAAAGCATTACGAAGAGGATGTGTACAGTGTAACAAAGCATTACGAAGAGGATGTGTACTATGTAACAAAGCATTACGAAGAGGATGTGTACAGTGTAACAAAGCATTACGAAGATTATGTGTACTATGTAAGAAAGCATTACGAAGAGGATGTTTACAGTGTAACAAAGCATTACGAAGATGATGTGTACTATGTAACAAAGCATTGGAAGGGATCGTTGTCGAATGTAACATAGCATTTGAAAGGGGCAGTGTACAGTGTAACAAAGCATTACGAAAGGGGCAGTGTACTATGTAACATAGCATTACGAAGGGATGTGTCCAATGTAACAAAGCATTACGAAGGGATGTGTACAACGTAACAAAGCATTACGAAGGGGCAGTGTCCAACGTAACATAGCATTACGAAGGGGCAGTGTCCAGTGTAACAAAGCATTAGAAAGGGGATGTGTCCAATGTAACATAGCATTACGAAGGGGATGTGTACAACGTAACAAAGCATTACGAAGGGATGTGTCCAACGTAACAAAGCATTAGAAAGGGGATGTGTCCAGTGTAACATAGCATTAGAAAGGGATGTGTACAACAACATAGCATTAGAAAGAGGATGTGTCCAGCGTAACATAGCATTAGAAAGGGTCAGTGTCCAGTGTAACATAGCATTACGAAGGGGCAGTGTCCAGTGTAACATAGCATTAGAAAGTGTCAGTGTACATCGTAACATAGCATTAGAAAGGGGCAGTGTCCAACCTAACATAGCATTAGAAAGGGACAGTGTCCAACGTAACATAGCATTAGAAAGGGGCAGTGTCCAACATAACATAGCATTAGAAAGGGGCAGTGTCCAACGTAACATAGCATTAGAAAGGGGCAGTGTCCAACTTAACATAGCATTAGAAAGAGTCAGTGTCCAACGTAACATAGCATTAGAAAGGGTCAGTGTCCAACGTAACATAGCATTAGAAAGGGTCAGTGTCCAACGTAACATAGCATTAGAAAGGGGCAGTGTCCAACGTAACATAGCATTAGAAAGGGGCAGTGTCCAACGTAACATAGCATTAGAAAGGGTCAGTGTCCAACGTAACATAGCATTAGAAAGGGGCAGTGTCCAACGTAACATAGCATTAGAAAGGGTCAGTGTCCAACGTAACATAGCATTAGAAAGGGTCAGTGTCCAACGTAACATAGCATTAGAAAGGGTCAGTGTCCAACGTAACATAGCATTAGAACGCAGTGTCATAGCATTAGAAAGGGGCAGTGTCCAACGTAACATAGCATTAGAAAGGGGCAGTGTCCAACGTAACATAGCATTAGAAAGGGGCAGTGTACCATAATATCAGAAAAGAGCAGCGTGTAACGAAAAGTAGCGTGAGAAAGTATAATACCCAAACCTATAACATTGCATGAGAAAAGGACAGTGCCTAACATGGTACCATTAAAAGTGGGCAGTGCCCAACGTACATAGCACATTTTGAAAAAGGGCGGTGTCCAACATAACACAGCAATGGGTAGCTACAACGCACAATGAAACGTATTAGTTTCCAACGTAACATAGCATTAGAAGGAGGCAGTGCCAAGTAACATAACCTTAAAAAGGGAAAGTGACCAACATAATAATAGCATCATTAAAAAGGTGCAATGTCCAACGTAACATTACATTACGGAAGAATAATGTCAAGCCGATAACATAATGCAGTGGTGAATTTTTTTTATGCAACACTTTTTTTCTCCAAAGTTCAATGCTTATTGCATTGTCTTCATCCTCTCGGTATGTAACTGTCCGTTTGTATACTGAATAATATATGATCTGTTACCCCCACAGTCCCACATCTTCAACGACCTTACGTGTCCAACGTAACATAGCATTACAAAGATGCAACGTCTGAATCATAACATAATGCAGTTATGACAAGGAGCAACACGTTTTGTAATTTGCCGAAAACGTTCGCAAAGGAGTTTAATTTTATCGTGAGAAAGTATAATACCCAGTAACCTATAACATTGCTTGAGAAAAGGACAGTGCCTAACATGGTACCATTAAAAGTGGGCAGTGCCCAACGTACCACATTTTGAAGAAGGGAAATGGGCGGTGTCCAACATAACACAACAATGGGTAGCTACATACGCACAATGAAACGTATTAGTTTCCAACGTAACATAGCATTAGAAGGAGGCAGTGCAAAGTAAGGTAACCTTAAAAAGGGAAAGTGACCAACATAATAATTGTATCATTAAAAAGGTGCAATGTCCAACGTAACATTACATTACGGAAGAATAATGTCAAGCCGATAACAAAATGCAGTGGTGATTTTTTTTATGCAACACTTTTTTTCTCCAAAGTTCAATGCTTGATTGCATTGTCTTCATCCTCTCGGTATGTAACTGTCCGTTTGTATACTGAATAATATATGATCTGTTACCCCCCACAGTCCCACATCTTCAACGACCTTACGTGTCCAACGTAACATAGCATTACAGAGAGGCAACGTCTGAATCATAACAAAATGCAGTTATGACAAATTGAGCAACACCTTTTGTCCTTTGCCGATCTACGTTCGCAAAGGAGTTTAATTTTATCGCGGTTTGTTTCTTTTTGTCCGTCACCGTCATGAGGCGGACTTTGCGATGAGCGGCGTCTGTAACTTTTTTGTTTGTTTTTCTGTCTGTCCCAAGGATATCTCGCGAACCGCTGAACAGAATCGCTTCATATTTTTGTGGTGGTGTATCATCACGAGAGGAAGCGATCCCTGCATAAAATATTACGGTAGTGACTTTGACCTTGGCGTATGACCTTGAAAACCGAAATTTTGTTTAGGGTCAATATCTTCTACACCGTTGGACTTAGTCTTGCAACTTGGCATGTATGGCGATTCTGATGATAGGGTACCAATCAAGGTCAAGGATATTGGTAGGCCTTGAAAGTGGTTGTGGTCTAACATTGGGTTTTAAGCCATATTTTCCACATTTCACCTGACATACGCACTTCAGGTTGTGTGTGGTGGTGAATCACCTAGAGTAGAGGAAGTATTAGCGTAAATTATTGGCGTGCTGACCTTGACCTTGAAGTGTGACCCTGAAAACCGAAATGTCCTTCTTTGCGCTATATATTTCTTGTCTGACCTGTATCTCATGAACTAGAAGATAGAATCCCTTGAAATGTTGTGTGAGGGTATAGTACTACGAGTACTAGACATTGGTACATAAATAAATTATGCCCCGTGACAAAAATGTCGCCGAGCGGCAGACATGTTTCCGGTTTTTCTCTCCCTCTTATATCTCATGAAGTACTGCATGGAATCGTTTCAAATTGTGTGTGGGGGTGTAATGCTAAGAGTAGAAGACATACTGCAGCACAAATCATGGCCTGTGGGGCTTAAGTGTCGCCGAGCGGCAGACATGTGTCTGTTTACCATTTTCGCGAACCATGCATGGAATCACTTAAAATGTTGTGTCTGTGTGTAATACAGCACGTAGAACATGTTGGTGCATTAAATTACGCTATATCTGCCGGTCGGTAATGCCCTTGGGTTGGTTTTTTTGTGTGTGTTTCTTTGGCATGTCTTTTTGTCCTTTGCCCCGATTTTAGATCGAGCAAAGGAGTCTGAGTTTGTCGCGGGTTTTTTTTTGTTTTTTTTTTTTTTAATTTATGTTTGTCCCAAAACATTTCTCCGAGGATATCTCCTTAAACGCTTGACAGAATCGCTTCAAATTTTTTTTTGTGTGTGTGTGTGTGTGTGTGTGTGTGTGTGTGTGTGTGTGTGTGTGTGTGTGTGTGTGTGTGTGTGTGTGTGTGTGTGTGTGTGTGTGTGTCTCCAAGAGAGGAAGGCCCAAATGCATAAATAATAATAAATAAATAATTGATAGCAATTCTATAGTGCCTTTCTATAATTATTATTATTACACCCAAGGCGCTTCCATTCACTGATACACCCGCAGTCACACAAAACATTATCATTCATACTCAATCATTCACCCAGGTACAAGATCAGGAAGGAAAAATTTACAAACCGAATTATCGGTGTGACCTTGACCTTGAAAACCTAAAATCTTTAAGGGGCCATAACTCCTACACCGTTGGACTTCAATCTTGGCATGTAGGTGCATTGGTTTATGACGATTCTAATGGTGGGATACTGATCAAGGTCAAGGTCTTGAAAGTGGTTGGGGTCTAAAAATTGGGTTTTAAGCCATATTTGCCACATTTTGCTTATCAGAAGCGCTTGAGATTGTATGAGGTTGTGTATCCCCTAGAGTAGAAGACACCCAAGCATGAATTATTGGCGTGCTGACCTTGACCTTGAAAACCGAAATTTCCTTCTTTGTGCTATATATTTCTTGTCTGAGCTGTATATCATGAACTAGAAGATAGAATTCCTTCAATGTTTGTGTGAGGGTGTAATACGTAGCGTACAATACATTGAAAAAAATGAACAAGGTACAATACATTGGTACATAAATTATGCCTTCGGACTAAAATGTCGCTGAGCGGCAGATATGTTTCCGTTTTTCTTCACCCTCTTTTATATCGTGAAATAGTGCATGGAATCAATCCAAATATTGTATGGGGGTGTAATACTAAGAGTAGAAGACACTGCAGCACAAATTATTTCACATGGTGTTTAAATGTCGTCGAGTGGCAAACATGTCTCCGTGTTAAGGGTGCGCACCCCACTGATTATAAGGGTTGCACCCCGGTAAAGGAGAGGGTGTAATACTAAGAGTAGAAGACATTGCAGCACAAAATGTGCCACGTGGGGTTTAAATGTCACCGAACAGCACACATGTTTCTGTGTTAAGGGTGTACACACCACTGATTAAGGGTGTGCACTCTGGTAAAGGGTGTGTAGACCTGTGTATCACCCAAAGGACCCAAGGAGGACAGGGGCTATACACGTGGGATTGAAATGTCACCGAGCGGCAGATATGTCTCCGTGTTAAGGGTGTGCACCCCACTGATTAAGGGTGTGCACCCCGGTGGAGGATGTGCACTCTGGTAAAGTGTGTAGACCTGTGTATTACCCAAAGGACCCAAGGAGGACAGGGGCTATCCACGTGGGATTGAAATGTCACCTAGCGGCAGATATGTCTCCGTGTTAAGGGTGTGCACCCCACTGATTAAGGGTGTGCACTCTGGTAAAGGGTGTGTAGACCTGTGTATCACCCAAAGGACCCAAGGAGGACAGGGGCTATCCACGTGGGATTGAAATGTCACCGAGTGGCAGACATGTCTCAGTGTTAAGGATGTGCACCCCAGAGCAATTAATGGTGTGCACTGCAGTAAAGGATGTGCACTCCAGTCAAGGGTATTTAGGATGCGAGAAGGATGCACCCAAAGGATGCAAGAAGATTTTTGCAGTTACAGGCGGGGCTAAGATGTGAGGGGCAGGGGAGGCACAGGGCGGGGCAGGTACAGGGCGCAACGGACAAAGGACATATCTGCCGCTCGGCGATGCCCTTTTTTTTCTGTCTGTCCCAAATATGTTTTTCGACAATATCTCCTGAACCGCTTGACAGAATCGCTTCAAATTTTGTGTGTGTCTGTGTCTCCAAGAGGGGAAGGCCCAAATCTTGACCTTGATGCACGACCTTGAAAACGTAACATCTTTAAGGGGCCATAACTCCTACACTGTTGGACTTAGAGTCTTAAAACTTGGCATGTATATGCATTGTCTTGTGGCCATTCTGCTGATGATGGGGTACCGAAGAAGGTCAAGGTCAAGAACATCGGTAGACCTTGAAAATGGTTGGGGTCTAAACATTAGAGTTTTAGCCATATTTCCCCCACACAAAAATTGACAGAAGCGCTTTAAGTTTTGTGTGGTGGTGTATCACCGAGAGGAGAACACACCCAAGCATACATTATTGGTGTGCTGACCTTGACCTTGAAGTTTGATCTTGAAAACCGAACTTTCCTTCTTTGTACTATATTATTTCTTGTCTGAACTGGAAGATAGAATCCATTCAAATTTTGTGTGAGGGTGTAATAGAGTACAATGCACTAGTACATAAATTATGCACCAAGAAAAAAATGTCGCCGAGCGGCAGACAGGTTTCCGTTTTTCTTCACCCTCTTGTATCTCGTGAACTACTGCATGGAATCACTCCAAATTTTGTGTGTGTGTGTGTGTGTGGGGGGGGGGGGGGGGTAATACTAAGAGTAGAAGACATTACAGTACAAATTATTTCACATGGCGTTTAAATGTCGCCGAGCGGCAGATATGTCTCCGTGTTAAGGGTGTGCACCCCACTGATTAAGGGTGTGCACCCCAATGAGGGGGGGGGGGGGGGGTATAATACTAAGAGTAGAAGACATTGCAGCACAAAATGTGGTACGTGGGGTTTAAATGTCGCCGAGTGGTAGACATGTCTCCGTGTTAAAAGTGTGCACCCCACTGATTAAGGGTGTGCACCCCGGTGGAGGATGTGCACTCTGGTAAAGTGTGTGTAGACCTGTGTATCACCCAAAGGACCCAAGGAGGACAGGGGCTATCCACGTGGGATTTAAATGTCACCGAGCGGCAGACATGTCTCAGTGATTAGGGTGTGCACCCCAGTGAATAAGGGTGTGCACTGCAGTAAAGGATGTGCACTCCAGTCAAGGGTATTTAGGTGTATCATCCACTGGATGCAAGGAGATGTTTGCAGTTACAGGCGGGGCTAAGATGTGAGGGGCAGGGGATGTACAGGGCGGGGCAGGTACAGGGCGTAACCGGCAAAGAACATATCTGCCGCTCGGCGATGCTCTTGTTCTTCCTATTTTAACGCTGAGTTAGATTGCTTTAGTCCTCTTGGTATCTTATTCCATTGTATGCTGAATCTGATCTGTTGTTCCAAAAGCCCTATGTCTTCAACGACTTTGAAGAGAACACTTCCCAGCACGTGTCCAACGTAACATAGCGTTAAAGAGAGGCAACGTCCAACTCATAACAAAATGCAGTTGTGATAAATTGAGCAACACTTTTTCTTCCTATGTCAATGCTGAGTGAGATTGCTTTAGTTCTAGATCTTGATATCTTGTTCCAGTGTAGACTGACCCTGGTGTGTTATGTTCACAGGCCTACGTCTTCAAAGGTATCTTGTTCCAGTGTAGACTGACCCTGGTGTGTTCTGTTCACAGACCTACGTCTTCAATGGTATCGAGGAGAACGCCTTCCAGCACGTGGTCAGAGATGACACGGAGACCATGGGACCTGGCAGGATCCTCCTCAGCACTGCACGCATCGTCAAGATCTAAAATATATAGCTGGCTTACAGACAGACAGACAGACAGACAGACAGACAGGAGAAGGAGAAATAGAAGAAAAAGGAAGAGGCGGAGAATCTCGGAGGAGGAGGTGGAGTCACTAAGCTATTCCAAAATCTTTTGAAGAATAAACTAAAATTAGCAAAATATTTATTTTGTGAACACTGAATAATCAATAACGAGGATCAATTTCGAATCTGACATTTTTCAAGTATATTTTTGTCTAGAGGAGCTGTAATTATATTATTGTTTAAAAAAAATATTATTCTTATGTTCTTATACGCGTAGTATTTTTTTCCACGATTAAGCATAGCTCTCTCTCTCTCTCTCTCTCTCTCTCTCTCTCTCTCTCTCTCTCTCTCTCTCTCTCTCTCTCTCTCTCTCTCTCTCTCTCTCTCTCTCTCTCTCTCTCTCTCTCTCTCTCTCTCTCTCTCTCTCTCTCTCTCTCTCTCTCTCTCTCTCTCTCTCTCTCAAACTTCACTCGACACCTCTCCAAAGTCAAACATGTTCATGTCACATTTTATTTCAGTGTTCCACCATTCCATATTTTCTGTTGTTGTTATTTATAAACATGAAAACTGCTAATAAAACAAACAAAAAAGCATAGTTGCCTTATAGGAGCAGCAGCAAAAACAGTTGTTTCTGTAAATGAAAGGAATACATGCTAAAGTTTATTTGGAGTAGAGTGACTATTTCAAGAAGAACATATATTTAAATAGTAAATTTTCTTGACATGCAAAATAATTAGGTTATAAGAGATATCACTGTCCTTGGTTGATGAGACTTCGTTGCTTAGGCTAATATTTTTTCTCTAAGTATCCAATTCAGTCTGTTGAACATATTTGTGAAACGAACTGTTTGTGATGCAAATAATCACTATTGTAGACACTAAAACATTTCTGTCTTGGTATTTATTTCTGCGTTTGTGTGCACGTTTTTGTAGAGTTAATAGTTCTACTAAAAATTCGATTCCTCAAAGCAAGAAAGTTTGTAACAGATGCCTACATAAACCTCTGTTTCCTTCTTCTTCTGCGTCCCCAGGCCATATGGCCATAATGGGTGAGGTATGTATGTGTCCGGTTTTCAGGTTTCACTGGTCTCCCCGCTGCATTCAGCTGACACATTCCGATTTTGGAGGAGCTCAAAGAAAAACTTGTTTAGAAGATTTTTTTAAGGCGAGAGAATGGGCCGATAAGTCAGAAAGATGGTAGATGACAGAAAGCAAAGGGAAAAGGCAGAGTCGAAGAAAGACAGATTAGAGGAAGTTACAAGCGCAAGACTTCCAGAATGTGGGGAGGGGAGCTATTTGTACGAAAGATCCCCCCCCCCCCCACACACACACACACTCTCCTGATTCCCCACAGGGAATAAAGAATACAATAACGCTCTGTTCATTATTTTTAACGCTAACACACACACGCACGCGCACACATACATACACACACACACACACACACACACACAAACCTTTCTGTGCGCACACGCACTCATTGACATATACACAAATACACACACATGCAAGCGCACTGATACACGCACACACACGCGTGCGCGCGCATACACGCACACTCACATGCACCATGCACACACATGCACACACATGCACGCACGCGCGCAAACATGTACTAACAGACACAAACACATAGACAGACACACCGACAGTCATACAACACACACACATACGAGCGCGCGCACACACGCACACACGCATATACACGCATATACACGCATATACACGCATATACACGCATATACACATACGCATACCCACACGCACATACACACACATACACACGATTATACAAAAATTAAATGTCAACATGAACTTAATAAAAATCAATAACTTTTGGCATGATAATGGGCTTTCACTTTCACCACAAAAAAACATTGTTTAATTCTGGGTACGATCCAGATAAACTTCCATTGTTTACCTTGGAAGGTACTTTTCTAAACTATGTTAAAAAGTGTAAAATTTCTAGGTGTCATCTTAACTTCTAAACTACTAAGGAATGCTCACATTGATTATATTATAAAGAATGCAAGAAAAAGCTTAAACTTCCTTACAATAGTTAGCAAACAATCTTGGGGTTGCAATTACCCGTGTACGCTCTGGATTAATATATGATCAAGAAGTATTTTTTATAGCGCACCTCAACATCTTCTGAACAAGCTTCAAAGCACTGATTGCAAAGCTTATAAACTTGCTCTTGGGGTTCCCACACATACATCCAACCTAGCGACATACAGTGAAGTGGGAATTTACCTCTTACAGAACTTCGAAAAGCTTCTGCTTCTAAATTTGTTTTGATGAGTTTTTCACCAAATAGCTTTTGTGCACAAGAGGTAGGCTATGCTTGAATTCGGAAAAAGACTTTGGAAAACGTGCACAACATAATTATGCAATCCACACTATTTATATTCACTTATATTCTTCCAAACTTTTAAATGATGGAAATGTAAACAAAAATAACATTGCTAAAAAAAACATTGTTTTCACCGATTCCAAAGTGGGAGCAATCAAAATCTATTTTTGATACTGGACATACACATTATTTTATCAAAAACAGATTCTCAAAATATTTGAGAACTTCTGTATTTTGGAAGATTTGGAAGACGTTTACAGTGATCATTTAAAATGTACACAGACGGTTCAGTCTTCTATATAGATGATAATAGCACAGGGGCAGCTTTGGTCATTCCCAGTCTGAGGGTAGAAACATTATTTTACCTTGGTAAAAGATTGTCTATTTACAGCGCTGAACTAGTTGCTATTCTTATGTCTCTGGATTACATTTAAATGCCAGTCAAGTTTGAGTATATACCGATTCTAAATCAGCTAGATCTATAGATGCCATCAAGTATTTCAATTTAAATAAACGTCTTGACATGATAATTGAGATTAATCATATTATACATCTTCTATTAATGAAATGCATTACTATTACTTTTTGTTGGGTGCCTCCTCATTGTGGAATGCTTGCAAATGAACGGGTAGACCAAGCTGCAAGAAAGGCAGCTCAGAATATTAATGCAGTATCAATTAACATTCCTTTAGATCTGACAGAATGTTTTTCAATGATAAGTAAAACATCCCATGAACATTTTAAAATATTATTAATGAATTCGGATATCCAATATTATCATAATTGCATTAAACCTAATGTTAGATCAAACGGAAAAGCATCACCAAATTTGCAAACAATAACGTTACTTTTTCATCCAGGGAATGAAAGTTTAATCCATAGACTAGGCTTGAATTCCTTGAAAACTAAATATTGTAACACTGTTAAATGTATGTATGGTGAATCTATAAGTGTGAGACACGTACTGATTCACTGTTCAGGAGCAAGAGAGCTTTATGAGATATTGGCCATGGGCATGGACTGTTTGTCTGATGGACCAACTCCATTATCCAGCATATTGAATGACTGTTCTTTTCTTGATTCACTTTGTAGATGTTTGTTGAGTGGTCCAATTAGCATTTATCTTTAACATTGTTCATTGTTCGGTTCGGTTCAGCAACTTTCAACTTTTTTCTTTTTTTTCTGGCGAGGGTGGGGGGTGGCATGGGGGAGGGGGGATTCTAACAAAGTTTATATATGGGTAACTCTAGTTACACCCATTCTTTGACAATGTTCATAAATGGGTAAATCCATTTACACCCAGACTTTAACAATGTTTATAAATGGGTGTATAACTCTAGTTACACCCAGACTTTGACAATGTTTATAAAGGGGTAACTCTAGTTACACCCAGACTTTGACAATGTTTATAAAGGGGTAACTCTAGTACACCCAGACTTTGACAATGTTTATTAAGGGGTAACTCTAGTTACACCCAGACTTTAACAATATTTATAAATGGGTATATAACTCTAGTTACACCCATACTTTGACAATGTTTATAAAGGGGTAAGTCTCGCCACACCCCGACTTTGACAATGTTTATAAATTTGTAACTCTAGTTACACCCAGACTTTGACAATGTTTATAAAGGGGTAACTCTTGTTACACTCAGATTTTGACAATGTTTATAAAGGAGTAACTCTAGCTACACTCAGATTTTGACAATGTTTATAACGGGGTAACTCGATTTATACCCAGACTTTGACAATGTTTATAACGGGGTAACTCTATTTATACCCAGATTTTGACAATGTTTATAAAGGGGTAACTCTATTTATACCCAGACTTTGACAATGTTTATAAAGGGGTAACTCTAGTTACACCCATACTTTGACAATGTTTATAAAGGGGTAACTCTAGTCACACCCAGACTTTGACAATGTTTATAAAGGGGTAACTATAGTTACACCCAGAATTTTACAATGTATATATGTCGTGCCTAACTCGCAGAATTGCCCAGTCTGTAGATTAGGCAGCCACTTTGCCTAGTTTGTGAACCAGGCACTCGGACTGCCTAACTTGCAAACTAACTTTTCAGACGTGCCTGATCTACAGACTAGGCAGTGCTTGTTTTATTCTCCTACATAACTCGATGCTCTATATTTTAACACCAATAATGCAATAGTAGTGTCATAAAAAGAATGTTATTGACTTTGTTTTACTCCAATATTTGTCTGTCAGTCTGTGTGAAAATCTGTAGCAATAATAAAGCTACCAACCAAAGCTGAACTAATGCAAAGGTCAAAATGCAGTAAAAATACACGAAAAAAGCATATAATGTATCATGCATTTGACACACTTTGAGCACTGTTCATAATAGAAAAATCAAGGTCAGAATATGGGCATGCCATTTGTTGATAAACATTGATTCTAAAGTGAGCACACCTTGCTCAGAGTGAGTGCATGGACTATGACAATAGTGATATTCAGTTGAGAGTTTTGGGTGGCATAGTGACAGAGAGTAAACGTTCTTCGTATTGTTGGTTAATAAATATGTGAACATTTTCATCAAAGACTAACGATGGATGAACACTTTAAAAAAATTAAAGAAAGATTTGTAGCATCTCTGGATGAAGGAAATTACACTAACTACATATTACCAGACAGATATGTCTACCAGACAATTATTCAAGAACTCATCGATCAGGATCTCGACCTCAACGAGAACATACAGTAATAAATTCGACCTCATTGAAGTTGGAGGAGTAACGAAAATCATCAAGGTAAGTCTATCTGCTTGGCAATCAATCAGTCTGTCAAACTCTCTCTCTCTCTCTCTCTCTCTCTCTCTCTCTCTCTCTCTCTCTCTCTCTCTCTCTCTCTCTCTCTCTCTCTCTCTCTCTCTCTCTCTCTCTCTCTCTCTCTCTCTTGTTTGTCTTGTTGAAACCTTCGTGGAAAGTATTGAGACTAATTTGTTTCCTGGGTATACAGCTTTTTGTAAACCTGCCGTCAAGTTATCCAAACACGGAAGGAGATCGGGTGGGATCGTGAGTTTGTTTAAAAACGAGTTGCTGTCCTTTGTAAAACACAGCTTTGTGAACAAACTACTTGTGGCGGTGCCATAGCCGATGAGGTTTAACCGAGGCGTGGTCACCGCTACAGCTATCTGTATTATATTTTAAAAAATCGGGAATTTACTGGTTTCGTACTGCCTCCGGGCATTGCCTCCAGTATTGTTCCAACCATATTTGTATTTACAAATGTCCCATATGTGTCTGATTCAGACCAAGAGGACGTAAAACTCCATTTTCTCTTTGTAAAACCACTCGATGTCCAGCATATGAATTTGTGTGTTTGCTATTGACAAGGAATTGTTTGGAATAAATAAAGAATTAAAAGATGTATTATTTGTATGTACTTATGTTCAAACCGAAGGCTCTCCTTTTTATTCTTCATTCGATGAATGTATAATTATTATTATATACTAGATTATTGATGATGATTTGTATTCATTTTTTTATTATTTGATGGATTACTAAGTTTAATATGGCAACAAATACTTGTAGCGGTGCCATAGCCGATGAGGTTTAACCGAGGCATGGTTACCGCTACACCTATCTGTTTTAATTTTTAAAAATCGGGACTTTACTGGTTTCGTACTGCCTCCGGGCATTGCCTCCAGTATTGTTCCCACCATATTTGTATTTATAAATGTCCCATATGTGTCTGATTCAGACCAAGAGGACGTAAAACACCATTTTCGTCGTCGTCAATATGGCATTCTCTTGACTACTCTAAAAAAAACTCTTGTGGCGGTGCCATAGCCGATGAGGTTTAACCGAGGCGTGGTCACCGCTACAGCTATCTGTATTAATAATTAAAAAATTGGGACTTTACTGGTTTCGTACTGCCTCCGGGCATTGCCTCCAGTATTGTTCCAACCATATTTGTATTTACAAATGTCCCATATGTGTCTGATTCAGACCAAGAGGACGTAAAACTCCATTTTCTCTCTCAATATGGCTGTTGATCTTTGTTTGTTCACTACCCCTTCATAAGGAGCCTTGGCCTATTTGAATAAATCATTCGCATTCGCTCTCTCTCTCTCTCTCTCTCTCTCTCTCTCTCTCTCTCTTTTCTCTCAGGGATGACACCTACATAATAGAATTTACAATACCTGGCTTTCAAGGAAGCAACTCCGACTTTCCTCTTATTACTCGTGACGAAATCAATTAAGAGCAGGCTCTTCTGCCTCTCTGACGCATTGCATCACTCCATTCAATGCATGGATTCACAAAGTGCTCATGTCAAGGCAATTGCGCAACAAAGAGGTGTCAATGTAAAAATAACAACAACAAAAACGCCATGTCACAGCCCTTGCCAACCGCAAAGCAAAACATGTAAATATAAGTGACTCACATGTCTTCTGTTCTTCTTCTTCTTCTTCTGCGTTCCAAGACCATATGGTCATAATGGGTAAGGTATGTATGTGTCCGGTTTTCAGTTTTAACTGGTCTCCCCGCTGCGTACAGCCAACACATTCCGATTTCGGAGGAGCTCAAATGAAAAAAAATATTTGGAAGATTGTTTTTAAAAAGAGGCAGGAGAATGGGCCAATAAGTCAGAAAGATAATAGATGATAGAAAGCAAAGGGAAAAGACAGTCAAAGAGAGTGGCCGATTAGAGGAAGTTACAAGCACAGAACTTCCAAAAGTCAAAGTCAAAGTTTAAAAAAAAAGTCAAAGTCAAAAATACTTTATTATCACGTTAGGTGAAATTACAGTGTGGTCTCCTACAAGCACAATGCAATCAAAGAAACACACCTCAGGAAAAATGAATGACAACATGCTTCGCAAAAAAAATTGAACATAGTTAGGGTCGATACAAGCGACTATCAAAACAATATAAGAACTGCCTAGCTCTTTCCCACCATTTCTATTATCGCATTCCCACGGGGAGAGACTCATATAGTCCACTTTGCGTTCTAATTCTCTCTTTTTTTCAACAGCAGACAGACAGACAATGGAGTAAAAAAAAAGTCATTAAGCTTCTTTTTATGACATTACTGTAGCATTCTTGGTGTTAAAATATAGAGGAGCTATGCATGAGATTAAAACAAGGACTGCCTAATCTGTAGACTAGGCACTCTGCCTAGTCAACAGACTATAGGCTGCCTATTATACATACATGTACTAGGCTGTCGAGTCTGTAGATTAGGCACGTCTGAAAAGTTAGTTTACAAGTTATTCAATCCGAGTGCCTAGTTCACAAACTACGCAAAGTAGTTGCCTAATCTACAGACTAGGCAATTCTCCGAGTTAGGCACAACATATATAATAAAGGGGTAAGTCTAGTTGCACCCATGCTTTGACAATTTATATAAATGGGTAACTCTAGTTACACCCAGACTTTGACCATGTTTATAAAGTGGAAACTCTATTTACACCCAGATTTTGACAGTGTTTAAAAAGGGGTAAGTCTCGAAATTACACTCAGATTTTGACCATGTTTAAAACGGGGTAACTCTATTTATACCCAAATTTTGACAGTGTTTATAAAGGGTAAGTACACCCAGACTTTGACAATGTTTATAAAGAGGTAACTCTATTTACACCCAGACTTTGACAATGTTTATAAAGAGGTAACTCTATTTACACCCAGACTTTGACAATGTTTATAAAGAGGTAACTCTATTTACACCCAGACTTTGACAATGTTTATAAAGAGGTAACTCTATTTACACCCAGACTTTGACAATGTTTATAAAGAGGTAACTCTATTTACACCCAGACTTTGACAATGTTTATAAAGAGGTAACTCTATTTACACCCAGACTTTGACAATGTTTATAAAGAGGTAACTCTATTTACACCCAGACTTTGACAATGTTTATAAAGGGGTAACTCTATTTACACCCAGACTTTGACAATGTTTATAAAGGGGTAACTCTATTTACACCCAGACTTTGACAATGTTTATAAAGAGGTAACTCTATTTACACCCAGACTTTGACAATGTTTATAAAGAGGTAACTCTATTTACACCCAGACTTTGACAATGTTTATAAAGAGGTAACTCTATTTACACCCAGACTTTGACAATGTTTATAAAGAGGTAACTCTATTTACACCCAGACTTTGACAATGTTTATAAAGAGGTAACTCTATTTACACCCAGACTTTGACAATGTTTATAAAGAGGTAACTCTATTTACACCCAGACTTTGACAATGTTTATAAAGGGGGGTAGAGGGTGAGATTTCCGTCCAATTGACCGTAGGTCCTTATGGACGATCTGCTGCAAGAAGGCTGGATAGTCTTCTCGTTGGGTGATGATGATGATGATGATGATGATGGGGGCCGTAGAATGTTGAAAGTGGAGTTCGTGACGTGGCATACGTCGTCTTTTGATGACTCTGAACACGTTGCGCATCCTGGAATCGCGGATAACGCTGTTGGTTGCGGGAACATCTCGGACGGGATCCGAGTCTGGAACTTGTGCGTGATGCTGATGTTAGCATCGTTGAATTTGGTGCATAGATGCGAGCATCTGATGAAACTTGTCGCTGCCGTTGGCGTTGGCGTCAAGGTGCTCCTGCTGTAGATGATCTTCTTCCTCCTAAGGCCGTCGTCAGGACCACAGGGCGACCTGCTCCGTACCGGGGAGTCGATGTCGTTGCGGGCGGGCTGGTAGACACGCAGCTAAGTCGAGCCCTCTCTGCAGGCGGATGTGAATACTCCCAGTAGACAGGCGGTAGCTGCCCAAGTCTCCCGCCCGAACGTCCACTGGGCATCGGCATACTGCAGAGACGGTCCAAGTTGCTGCTCGTCGATCCATCCCGTCCGCAAGTCGTTCAACTCCCATGGTGAGGGAGGAGATCCGGCGTCGCCCCTCTCGCTGGCTGCCACACAGCAAGACTTCGATACAACTGCCACCATTGCATCGGTGTCATCGCGTAGCGAGAGAGAGACCCTCTCGCCACGGACCCCCGGTTGGGAATGGATTTATAAAGGGATGGAAGTTCAGTTTAACGTCGCGTATCGGCTTTCGCCATGTACGACGGGCTGAACAAACAAACCAGGGTATAAACAAAAATTTATGTTCCTGAATCACTGTCTTAGCCAAAAGGCCGAGAAGCGATCAGGGTTGAAATCGAAAAATATAAAGGGGTAGGCCTAACTCTAGTTATACCCATACAGGGTTAGCCTAACTCTTTCATTTTCACCTTTGTCAAAGGGAAAGCACTCTAATCGTGAGCACTTGCCATCAAGCATCGTCCGCTGCAAATATGTCTGCCCCCAGCACTCTCAACCTGAAGGTGAGTTTTATTATTTTTTAGGGGGAAAGATTGCAAGGAAAACATAATTATCTGATAGGATTATTACCTCGTGGTTCATATTGTAAGCTTTAGCTGATTTCCCTTCCTGTGACTTTTCTTTGATTGGCTAGGCTTACAAGTTACATTGTGGTGTCTAAACCGCATTGCATTTGATTTTGACGGTACACGTGACTGTGTGTGTCGTAGTATCTGCCCACACAAAAGGCTAGGCCTACAGGCGCAAGTTGGAGCTGACCGCTTCGAAAACGAGGCTGACGCACGTAACAAACAGCTCCAGAATTAGGCAATCATGTAAATAAAAATTTGTGATAAACCCCCACCCCCACCCCCTTCAACATATCAAAATTGTGGTAAAGGTAAAGATGTGCCACCCCCCATGCATTTCTCGGTTAATTCTAATAATTGTATTTTTCCGTTTTTGCCTTTCTTACCATACATAAAGCTGTATTTTAGGAACATTTTTAGCTAACTACCTTTTTGGAATACCACCCCTAACCCTACCCCTAAACCTAACCCTACCCCCCACTATGTACTGCAGTACAACGCGATTTGTCACAGTTTTGGTTCGTTGTGTTTTTCCGTCTTATAGTTATACGGTGGGGGTTAGGGCTAGGGTTAGGGATAGGGTTAGTATTCCAAAAAGGTTATTAGCTAAAAATGTTCCTAAAATACAGCTTTATGTATGGTAAGAAAGGCAATAACGGAAAAATACAATTCACCGAGATAGGTAGGGGGGGGTGGCACATCTTGACCTTTACCCAAAATTGTTTTAAAATAAAAATAAAAACAAGCACTAATAATAGCTTGAACGATGGGCAGCCTGACTGGGCTGCCTGAGGTGGCGGTGTCTGCCGCCTGTCCCAGCACCTTCCAGTCGTCCATCATGGCATCCACTGATCCAGCAATATATTCAACTAGATAAACCCGTGCTCCGCACGGCAGCACCCCTCCCTTCCGCCCACTCACCCGTGCTCCGCACGGCAGCATGAAGCATCTGCGCTTCCTAGCTTCGCTTGGGGTTTCCCCTACCCTGCTTCCCCCCTCCACGTGTCCCTCCGCCCACCCCCAGCTTCACCTCCCTCTTCTTCTTCCTAGCTTCGCTTGGGGTTTCCCCTATCCTGCTTTCCCCCTCCCCGTGTCCCCCCCCCCCCCTCCGCCCACCCCCAGCTTTCCCCTCCCTACGCCCCCCTCCCTTCCGCCCACTCCCCTCTCCTTTAAAAAAAATGATGAAAAGCCTCCCCCCACCCCATTT
>CM065689.1:11396873-11468672 GCA_017654935.2 Phymorhynchus buccinoides
GAGACAAGGACAGACAGACAGACAGACAGACAGAGACCGACAGAGAGAGAGGGAGGTCAAAAGAAAAGAACAGAATAAAATGGAAGAAATGAAGTGATATATGCAGGAAAAATAATGCATAGTAAATACAATGTACATATAAGAAGTCTTAACACATAAGCATGTATTATAAAAAATGAAATATTTTGAAAAGGATACAAAGTAGACATTCTTGGATATTATGAGCTAGAGTATTCGTTCATGAGTATTTGATGATATCTTTTGATGAATGTGTTTAAACAAACATGAACGTTAATTTGGGAAGAAATGCCATTCCAGAGGAGACCCCCTGCATATTGTAAGCTAGATTTGAATAAATCTAATTTGGGAAGAGGTAACATCAGTCTATGAGGAAGACGTTTCATGTTGAATTGATTTTTTTCTTGTAGAGAAGGAGGAGCATAGTCTGACATAATTTTAAACATGAATATTGCCTTATTATATCTTAATTGAAAATGAAGAGGGAGAATGTCTAATGATACATAATCGGATTGAGTAAGACTCGACGATTTTAGTAAGACTAATTTCAGTGCTCGTCTATAGAGACTATGCAGTGGCTCAGTTTAGGGTTTGCTCACTTGCTGAATCCCAGAGTGTAGACGAATAGTTTATGTGAGATTCAGTGTATGCATGGAAGAAAAGTTTGCGTGAATCTGTGTTTAGAAAGTGTTTTATTTTGCATAGAAGATATATTTTCTTGGAAATTGTTTTACAAAGAGTATGTACATGGTTAGACCAAGATACATTATTATCAATTAAGACCCCTAGTACTTTATGTGACTTAACTTCTTCAATATCGTTACCATTTATATGCAAGGGGAGAGAACAGGAAACACGTTGTCGTTTTTGCCTAGTGGTGACAAGCATGAATTTAGTTTTGTTAGGATTTAGACTCATGTGGTTTAGTTCAGACCATTCTGTTAACTGATTGACACTTTCTTGCAATGAATGAACTATGTTTTCTACTTTGGAATTGCTTGAATGGAGAGTAGTATCATCCGCGAACATGTCACAGAGAGCTTGAAAATTGAGAGGCAAATCATTAATATAAATTGAAAAGAGGATCGGGCCAAGGATTGACCCTTGAGGAATTCCATATTTTAAAGGGAGGAGTGTGACAGAGTGAAGCGCACGCCCCACTTTCTCCCTTTCTTTCTCAACTACACCCCCCCCCCCCCCTAAACATCCTACCCCTCCCCTTTTTTTATTCGGGCCCCACTTTAATTACAATTCAACATCAAACCCGACGCCGATTAAGGCACTTATCTCTTTGAAGCCCGTTTTACCTCCCCTTTCAGCTTGTGACACCCACATTGGCGGTCTCCCTTTGTTCCCCGTATCTCCTTTCCCGATCACGAGAAGGATTGGAATGTTACACGTGCCAGTGATGTAACTGGCTCGTGATCGTTCTGTACTAGTATGCATAATATTATAACATCATCTTGTGACGTGTCGACTGCTATGAACCAATGACAGGCTCTCGGGTGTTTGAAATTGGAGGGAAAAATTTGAGTAGTGAGGAAAGTTAGCCTACACATTCTCTCACAATACCTCCAAAACCTGGCGAAGCAACATTGCAGACTCAACCTCTCTCCCAGCCAGTCCTAATAGCCCAACTAGTGAGTATTATTGATAGCTGGTGATTGAGGTTTGTTTTTTGTTATATCCTATTTTTGATCTGGATCCTATGTTCAATGATGAATAAGGAGTAGATATGTTATTGAAAAGAAGTGGTAAACATTCTGTTCTAATTATGTGCACTGATTATTTGTGTGTGTGTTTTTGACTTTAACTCTTTTGGTACCAGAACCGGATTTTATGCCTACTAACCCTTTTGTATATTTTTAGTAGGAAGCCTGTGGGTTGCAACCTTGCACTTTATGATAACATTCCTTTCCAGGTGTTGGATGGAGAGTGATGTTGGCTTGATCATAGACTTTGATCTAGCCGGGTACTGAATAATATCAGTTGATTCCTGTACACCTTTTATGTTTTACTGATCTCAGTTTGTTAACTGAAATTCAGTTTATTTATTACTAGTGCTATTGTACAAGGGCAGCCTTCTAGCCGGTTGGGATCCACTAATTCCCTGCCGACTGAAGCCCCTTGTCTCTAAGCCATAGAGATCTACATCCACCTTCTCCTGTGATTATCAGCAGGGCATCGTGGTCAGGACGATCATCCCTGACTCACAAGCACCAAGACGGGAACGCCGCGAAGGCGCCCCCACCCCGAATCCGCGAGGAGACCACGCCTGAACCGTGCCATCCCGCGACGCCGTAACCGGAACGACTGGGAGCTACTCTCACCTGACGAGCAAGCCGAGTCAACCCAGCACTCGCCGATCCCTACGGAGGAACTTGACAACAGCTAAGTCCACAGGACCGCGCCAATCATTTGAACTTTCCTCCGGACAATGAAGATAATTAGTGACCCTTCCCGCTTGGGGCTAACCTTCTAGAAAGACAAAAGTCTTGTAAATCCTTTCGGATTTCATTGTTTTTTTAATTCATATTTTGTTTTGGCGCCATTGAGCTGCTTTATTATTATTGTTGCATAATCTTATGCAGATTTTGTGAGTAAATAAAATACAAGTGTCAAATAATTCTGAACCCTTTGGTCAGACTGATGAGAGTGGAAGTCTTGTTATTTCATGTAAAACCCTACTTCTCTCTGTCTGCCATTTAGAGCAAATCAACCACTTGTATTTCTTACAATCATACGAGCCAGAACCCGGGCACAAATATAAATTTATTAGATGAAAAGGGGCCGGGAAAGTTGCTCACCTCCCATACCCTAGAGAAGTGGGCTAAAGGCAAATTTTCTACTTGAAAATTTAACACACTAAAAGTCTTCCCTAGAGACTTAGCCTTTTAACCCATTACCTCGTCACAAGGAGAGAGGATTTTTTACCATTAGTGAAAACAAGTTGGTATCTTTCATCTAAGAATGATGACATTAATTCTCTGGTATTACTAGAGAGGCCCTATTATGTTAGTTTTTTTAAGAGCAACACATGATCAATCACATCAAAAGCTTTAGCAAAGTCTATTAAAAGGACACCAGTAATTAAGTTATTGTTTATATTGGATAGCCATTTATCGATTAGAATTGTAAGTGCAGAATGGCAGGAATGGTGTTTCCTAAAACCGGATTGATTAGGATGGAACAAATTAAATCGCTCAAAATGAGCAAGGATGTGTTTTCTAAAGTGGTCTTCTAATGAAAATAAATAAAAAATAACCACAGGGACTCTCATTAAAAAAACACAAAGTTCAAAACGGTAGGTTTCTGTCCCTTTTATTTGAAAAAAAAGCACAGACGTTTCGGAGACTAACTCCGTTTTCAATGTGAAGATAATGAGAGCAGGTCCCGGAGACTGGTGTCTCTGCGGTAGGCAATGAGGGGTGGCTGGGAGAACGTTTCTTGGAGTTTGGGGTCGTTCTGGATGATGTGAAAGTTGTTGCGGAGAATTTTGCTGACCGCCAGGTTGTGTGGATGGTATGGTAGAACAGCGACAATTCTGTCGGTTCGTTGCTGGGTTGTTCCAGAGTTGAGGGCGTCCCAACGTGTTGTTTTGCGGGCACGTTCAAGCGCTGCCTGGACAACATTTTGCGGGTATTGTCGAGAAAGGAAAAACAAGACCATTTCTTCCGCCTGTCTCTCAAAATCTGCGTAACTGCTGCAGATTCGTTTCAGTCTCAGAAACTGTGAGTAGGGTATGCTGTTTTTGGTAGGAATGGGGTGACTTGAGGAGTAGATGAGGTATGAGTGGGAATCCGTTTGCTTGTAGAAGACAGTGGTTGCAAGAAAGTCGGAATTTGGTTGAATGGAGATGGTGATGTTAAGAAAGGTGATGGAAGATGAAGATATGGTGTGGGTGAACTGAAGGGAAGGATGGAAGTTGGACAAATGGTTGATGAACTTGATAAGGTTGTCTTTGGAGCAGGTGGCCACACCTAAATAATCGTCAATGAAGCGTTTGAACAGTGAGGGCAGCGGACCTGAGTATTGACTGAGGGCCTGGTTCTCAATGTAGCCCACAAAGAGACAGGCGTAGCTGGGTCCCATCTTGGTCCCCATGGCGACCCCTCTTGTCTGTTTGAATGTTTCATCCCCAAAGGAAAAGGAGTTGAGAGTCAACACCAGTTCAGTGAGTCTCAAGATGGTTGGGACGTGGATATCATAATCGCTGTTTGACAGGAAGTGTTTCACTGCAGCCAAGCCGTCTTTGTGCGGGATGTTCGTGTATAGTTCGTGTACATCAGAACGCTACCTGTTCACAATGGACGTTCCTCATCCGGACAAGCTTTCATTCTCACAATCTGATCATAGTGGGCAGTAGTGTTCAGAGATTAGATGGGTTTTCAGGTTGGTTTTGAAAACTGACAGGGAGTTGGAATGTCTGAGAGACAGAGGGAGTTTGTTCCAAGTAACTGGGGCCTGAAAAGAAAAGGATCTCTCGCCATAAGTCTTCGTTTTAATTGAGGGAGGCTGTAGAAGACGAGAATCAGAAGAAGAACGAAGATGACGAGATGGAATGTAGGTATGAATTAGATCAGACAGGTAAATAGGAGCAGAGCCAGAAATGACAGCAAAGCTAAGAGTAGAAAGCTTGTAGTTGATCCTGCTGGAGATTGGCAACCAGTGCAGAGAGTGCAGAAGGGGAGTAACATGTTCAAACTTGGAGGACTTAAGGATTAGTCGTGCAGCATTGTTTTGGGTTCTTTGGAGTTTGTTGAGAAGGTACTTTGGAAGGCCAGCAAGAAGAGAGTTGCAATAATCTATTCTCGAGAGGACAAATGACCAAGGTTTTAGTGGCATCAGTGGAGAAATAGTGACGAACAGAACTGATCTCACGAAGCTCAAAATAGGCAGATCTGCAGATATTAGACACATGCTGCTGAAGGGAGAGACTTTGATCCAAACTGACAGCAAGACTGCGGACAGAAGAGGAGAAGGAGATAGTGGTGTTGTTGATTGTGACAGAGCCTGGAAGGGTAGAAAGATTGAGCATTTTCTTTGGGCATGCTAACGTAATTTCAGGTTTTTTCCTCATTAAGTTGCAGCTTGTTGTGGGTCATCCAGATTTTAAGGTCAAGTATGTACTTCTGTGTCCGCGATACCAGCCCATCGACTTCAGCAAGGCCAACCCAGGCTAACGTCAACCAATGATAACAGCCATTAATTGAGCAAAGGACCCTGGAGAGTCATAGCTATTTAGTAAGTTGTAAAATGATCCTTTATTGCTGTAAAAACAAGGGCATCGCCGAGCGGCAGCAATGCATTGTGACAATGAAAACTCGGCCAGAGTTATGTCCTGTCCCCCCCCCCCCACACACCCCAATAAACACATCACTTTCCACCCTTACAGAACGCATAAAATACATAGCCCAAAATTTGAAGCGATTCTGTTCAGTAGTTCACGAGATACAGCTGAACTTTTATACAAACTTCCTTGCACCGAGTGATGTCCTCTCCCCCCCCCCCCCCACCCCCCAATAAACACACCACTTTCCACCCTTACAGAACGCATAAAATACATAGCCCAACATTTGAAGCGATTCTGTTCAGTAGTTCACGAGATACAGCTGAACTTTTATACAAACGTTCGTGCACCATGGTAGAACACCACACAAAATTTGAAGCGATTCTGTTCATTAGTTCACGAAATAAAGCTGGGGGGAAATTACATAGCCCAAAGAAGGAAATTTCGGTTTTCAAGGTCAAACTTGAAGGTCAAGGTCAGCACGGTGTTGATTAACGAAAGGAAGCTTCCTTTTCAAGCTGTCTACCCCTCTGCCAATTTTAGTCAAAATCCAAACAGTAGTTTTTAAAATAATCGATACACAGACACACAGACACACACACATACACACAAGCCCATCGCAATACCTCGGCCTCTGGCCGGGTAACAATTAATCATCATACCTCTCACACTCTCGCTTTTTGTGAAGCGGGCGTGTGAAGTGTGTGGTAGAGAACTCAGGGAGAGGGGGGGAGAGGGACGCAACTCTTCAGATGTGAGAGAAGTTGGGGTACACTTTTGTAAGAAAGAATACTTTTAATGCGTGTATTTATTCCTTGTTAGTTCCCGAGCGAAGCTTCGAGAAGTATTGTTTTTGTTTCATCCCCGTCCGTCCGTCCGTCCATGCGTCCGTGCGTGCGTCCGGCCGCGTGTTCTTCCAAACCAATCTATTTCAATCACTTTTACTGTACAAATTTAAGAGGATATTGCCTATCGCTTTAGTTTTAAGGTCAAGGTCATGCTGGTTAAAGAGTTCAACCCCCAAAGCACGTTATCGCTAATATATCGCAAACTTTTGCAGGTATTTCAATGCGTTTTTTCCCCACAATGTTTCTGATAAAAGGGCTATGATATGATAGTCATGTATTTGTCTGAAAACGCACGTGCGAACGCGCAAATCTTGGGGTTCGAACCCTACGGCTGAATCTCAAGAACTATTGCATGGAATCACTTCAAATTTAGTGTGGTGGTGCATTACGGTACACAAAAGGTTCCTTACAAACATTATAACCATGCTGGCCTTGACCTTGAAAACTTTTTTTTTTCTTGTGGCCATATTTTTGACATCGTTGGACTTACAATGTTCAAATTTGGTATGTAGTTGCATTGGTTTATGGTAATTTCGAATATTAAGTACAAGAAAGGTCAAGGTCACAACGGTTATAGTCTTCCTATAGGACCATCTGTAACTCGTCATTTACAGCCACACATTTTTTAGACTTTTATTTTCTTTGTTTATGTCAACAAAGTTTGCTGACAAAACAATCTAACTTGTATTGTGAAGCAAATGGCTTCCATTATTAAAACAGCAATAAAGTGAGAACGCGCCAAAGCCACCACCATCACCCCCACTCTTTTCCACCATCACACTTGCCTTCCAAGCTATGAGAGAGAGAGAACGCTCAGAAGCAAAGAGCAGAGCGACATCGTGTGACATTAACTCTCCACCAAATGTTGTACTTTTACCTCAAGGTCAAGGTCACGCCAGGTACGGGGTTCACACCCCAAAACACATAATTGTCAATATTTCGCCAATTTTGCATGTATTTGAATGCGGTTTGTTTCAGAACGTTCTCCTACATAAGCGCTATGATATCATTAGCATGAATTTCCTGTCTGTTCGTACATCTGTCTGTGTGTGTTTGCGAATCACGGGGTTCGAACCTCAAATTTCTATCTGGTGAGCCACTAAACGGAATTGCTTGAAATTTAGTGTGATGGTGCTTTACTACTTACACAATGGTCCCAAAAGAAAAGTATCTGTGTAGTGACCTTGATCTGGGTTAAGATATGAAGGGGAGGGGAGGTGGGGGGGGGGGGGGTAACGGGCAAAGGACATGTTTGCCACTCGGTTCAGCCGCTCGGGAACTTATCTGCCGCTCGGCGAATCACTTGCTATTTATAAATTTGTTTTAGTTTTTGTGTGTGTATATATAGGTTTTACGTGTGTCCGCAAAAAAATTATCTTTGTTTGAGGGCAAAATAAAATGAAGTTGAGTTGCCCGGAATTGAGTTGCCGGAGTTGAGACTTACTTTTCTGACTAGATGGGGTCGGATGTTATCGAAGGCTAACGTCAGCCAATGATAAAAGTCATATGGGTAAGGGGCCATTACGCTTATCGTCAATGTAATAATAGTGTAGATGGAAATGACGCGTTTCATTACTTCTAACCCAACCGACCATGAACCTTATTAAAGCAGTCGGTGCCCCTGCCCCACCGTTTGCCATCTGAATCCCTTCTGTACCTACCTGTCCATTAGGCCTACACTCTCTTTCTATAAATCTTTCTTTCCAGCTCATTGCTTGTCACTAAAAGGCGAAACAAAGTGCTTTAAGTGGACACCATTTTGTATTTTGATTGTCCAGCAAAAGGCATGACCTATGTTATTTGTCAACTTTGAACCTTTCCCTGAGTCATCTCTAGAACTTCTAGATTCTCTTGAGTAGCAAACTAGAACTGCTAATATTTTGTTGTTGTTGCAACGTTGTACTTTATTCCTTATGTTTACGACTCTCAATCTCAAAATCTGCTTCTTTCAGTTTCATGACAACAAACCTAGGCTGATCCTAAACCTATCATGTTGCCGAGAATGGCAGAACGTTGCTTCACAGTGAAGGTTTTCGATGCGAAGAGCTTTGTCTAGCTTTTACTTATGCAAAACATAGGCCCAAGTAGAGGGTCTTTTTTTACGTTTTCTGCACACTGTGCCAGTGCTTTTTTATTTTATTTTATTTTTAGTGTCTACTGCGTATGCTAATCAGTAATAGTGGTCCGTTTAGAGTGATACTAAACTGACCCTTCTGTTCGATTCCTGAATGCCCATAGATTGTGAGTGGAGCCATAAATGCGTGTCTTAGTCCATTCTCTGGCACTGAACATTAGACATGGCCCATAATTCATGGTCTCTTCATTCTGCCTTCCATGTCCGTTCATCTTATTGTTATCGGGGTAACCTTTTGCCTGTCAGTGTTTACTGCCAGGTCATCTTTATTGGCCTCTATTTTTTAACCATTTTTGTTTTTTATTTATTAAATCTGTCGCGGGAGATCTATGTTGTTATTGTTTGCATGTGAAGAAAATACATTGCAAAACATTTAAAAACATAGAATTGGTGTGTTCAATGTTGAGATGTTGAGCGCCATATATAGTGGGAGAGGAGAAGTCACGAAAACGGGTGAAACGTTCAAACACTACGTACAATTTAAAGAATAGTATGATCAGACTCAGAAGAGTTTACTTAACAAAGATGCACCAGCCACGCCTGCCCTATCAACACGAGAGCAGCCCTGCTCCAGCCCTGGAAGTCCGTGTTGTGTTATTTAGGAGCAGGCACACACGGGACATTCCATTAAGTATGCAAGGGACACATAGCTACTCCCGGCTTGGTGACCATCAGATACAATGCAGAGGAGTCTTTGCGCCTTGAAATGTCCCCATGGGTGTACCAGCCCGTTTTTTATGACTGCAGAGCCCACCGGCAAAAGAGACCCCACTCAGAAACAAGCAGCACGTATCTAACAGCCCACCAAGGACAGGCGAGGCAAGTGCATTTCTTGGCCAAAATGTTTGATCACACACCTCCCCCCCTCTTTTCTGCGATTTGCACTAGCATTATCAAATGGGTTTGCTTGCTGATGGAGTGACTAAAAGGCTTGGTTGTGTAACAAATTGATAGCAGGCTTTGGTTTTAGTCATTTCCATTGAGTATGTAACTGGAGAGGGATTAAGGAAGGAAATAAGGTACTTTTGGCATATTAATAACTTCGTTATGGCTTTGTACTGACAGTGAAGTATAGGATATATCAGTCTGAACCACTTTCAACAGTTAGTCTTTTTCCACGTACCTTATAAAAGGGTTATGTTTAGTTTTCCTCATTTGCTAAAAAATGTGGTTTAATTATAACTGTCTGTGATCAAAATGCCTTTGGTACTGAAGAGATTAAAGAATGAATTGAAAATGTCCCATGTCAGAAATTAATAAACACAGCATAAGAAAACATCATGCCAAATTTCATGCTTGTTACATGAAAATGCCAAACACTAGTTATTTTTAAATGAATTAACTGTTCGTGATCAAAATGCCCCTATGCCTGGCAATGAAGGGGTTAAAGGCTGAATTGCAAATGTCCTTACATCAGAAATTAATAAACACACCATAACAAAACTATCATGCCAAATTTCATGCTTGTTTCGTGAAAATGCATACCACTAGAATTTTTTTAATTATAACTGTTAGAAAGCCCTAACATAGTGCCACCCTCCTCCAAGGAAGATAATCGCGTTAGTACTAATAAGTTGCAAAGAAAGAATCAAGGCTTACGTGAGTTCTTTCTTAGCTGTTAGTCAAGACTGTGAAAAGGACGGTTTAAAGAGAAATCATAAATCGAAACACCCCTAAAAGTCGGAATGAATTTATATCGCTGCACTATGCCATCAAATGTTGATGAAGAGTTTGTGACTAGAAGTCCCACACACACACACACCACCACCACCACCCCTAAGCTTCCACAGGTACCTCTTTCGATTGAAAGGAAGTAACAGGACATTATACTTATAATGTGGTGGTACCATAGCCGATGAGGTTTAGCCGAGGCGTGGTTATCGCTACACCTATCTATATTGTTAAAAACTCGGGACTTTACTGGTGTTGCACTGCCTCCGGGCATTGCAGCCAGCATTGTTCCCACCATCTTTGTATTTACAAATGTCCCATATGTGTCTATGATCGAGAGGACGTAAAATATAATTTTCATCATCAGTAACAGGACAAAAAGTAATGGGGAAAAAAGTAACAGGACAAAAAGTAACGGGACAAAAAGTAGCAGGACAAAAAGAAACTGGAAAAAGTAACCTGAAAAATAAGTATCAGGAAAACAAGTAACAGGACAAAAAGTAACAGGACAAAAAGTAGCAGGACAAAAAGAAACTGGAAAAAGTAACAGGACAAAAAGTAACGGGAAAAAGTAACAGGACAAAAAGAAACTGGAAAAAGTAACAGGACAAAAAGTAACTGGAAAAAGTAACCTGAAAAATAAGTATCAGGAAAAAAAGTAACAGCTGAATTTGAGTAATACTAGTGTGCGCTCGTGTGTGTGTGTGGGGTGTGGGTGCGCGCGCACGCTCGCGTGTGTGTGTGTGCGAGCGCGCGCGCGCGCGCGCGCGTGTGTTTGTGTGTGTGTGCGTCTGTGTGTGATGAATGATAAAAATGATGTTTTACGTCCTCTCGGTCATAGACACATATGGGACATTTGTAAATACAAAGATGGTGGGAACAATACTGGCTGCAATGCCAGGAGGCAGTGCAACACCAGTAAAGTCCCGAGTTTTTAACAATAATAGATAAGTGTAGCGGTAACCACGCCTCGGTTAAACCTCATCGGCTATGGTACCGCCACAGATAAAAAACCTGGAATTAATAAAATTCTTTTGGTAGTCTGGCCATAATACAACCCTCCCTGGATTAATAGATTGTAGGTCTACTATCCCTATCGTTTCAAGAAAATAATATGCTCGATACTTGTTGTTTCGTAGCCCTTTCTCTAAAATATTTGTGCCCAAAAAGGATGATTTGCGCATTATGAGACTGAACATGCTGTTAACTCAGAAGTTCCTTCCATAACAAAAAAAAAAAAGGGGGGGGGGGGGGGGGGGGGGGGGAGAAAAGGAAAAAATAAATAAACGAAAGACCTGGAGTTACTTAGTTCCAACATAGACATAGTGCTCCAGAAAAAGGTCATCGATCAGTATCAGTGCATAATTTATGCGAATTCGATCACTCGGCAAACAAAGTCGCTTCCAATAAAGGCAAAGGCAGTTCAATAACTCTTCAGGAACGTGCGTGTGTTACCATTCGATGCGTGTGTTACCATTCGATGCGTGTGTTACCATTCGATGCGTGTGTTACCATTCGATGCGTGTGTTACCATTCGATGCGTGTGTTACCATTCGATGCGTGTGTTACCATTCGATGCGTGTGTTACCATTCGATGCGTGTGTTACCATTCGGTGCGTGGATGTGTAGCCTACTTTGTTGTTAGTGTGCCACCGATAGCGTGAGAATGAGTCGGGGCCCTGTCACAACTAGTCGACAACAAAACAGCCATAAATTCGAGTGTAGGTTAAAGGTAGGGAGGACATGAAATGGGGAAGGAGATAGGGTTTGAATTAATTAATGGTGGGGGGGGGGGGGGGGGGGGAGGGGAACAATCTTCACTAAAATACGTTGTTAATAACATGTTTCAAGTAGGCTTATTACTAAGCAAATGAGGGCGCGTGTGCGTGCGTGCGTGCATGAGTGCGTGTGAGTGCGTGCGTGCGTGCGATGTGTGTATTATTCAATTTAATGTCTATTCACACAAGTGATTTTATATATAAAACATAATAAAGAGGGAGTGGGGGGGAGAGAGAGAGAGAGAGAGAGAGAGAGAGAGAGAGAGAGAGAGAGAGAGAGAGAGAGAGGGGGGAGAAGAAGAAGTTGAAAGGTTAACATATTGAAAGATTATGAGTGTGCTAGTAAAACATTTGTTTAAACCAAAGGTTATGACCTATAACAGCTAACATAACATACATATTAAGCAATCAGATTAACGATGAAGATAATAGAAAAAAGATAACAGTTAAACATGAAACAAAGCCATTAAAGCTAAGAAAAACGGGACTTTGAACAATATTGAACAATAAGACGATGTCAACATTAATAGTGGTTCAGAGAAGTTTCTGAAAAGTTGGTAGATAAGTTCTGCTGTAAAATAAAATGTGGTCATTTGAAAGTTTCCCACCGCACGCGCACAAACTTGTTACGGAGAAAGAGTTATGTTTTTTACGACAGTCAGCAACTAGCGGAAAATTAGCGCCACCTGTATCCCGCGTATCCCTTAAAAAGCATTAAGTTTGCTTAAACAAGAGAAGTTAAAAGTTTGAGGTTAGGTAAATGTCCATACCTAGACAAAAACATCTTCGAAGCTCGTGTGGTTAACAGGTAACGAGTAGCCAGCATCTTGTTTCTTTCCAAAATGCTTCCAGCAGGCAGTCTGCAAAAGACTGTATCCCTCTTCAAGTGATAAGGACATTTTTGTAGGACTTAAAATTTATCAACCAAAAAAAGGAATGGTTCCAGCAAAAAAATAGTATAAGTGCATGGCCTTGTACATCGATTTCTCGGCAAATATGTCGATTTACACCCTCCTGCTCTATTTCTTGGTTCTTTCCGTGGTTAGGGATAGGGTTAGGGTTAGATGGTCTTTTCTTTTGCCACAAACTGTTTTTGTGTGAAAACTATTTTTTTGGAGCATTAAATCGCTGCCTTTTTAAATGTTATGCTTGATTTGTATGGTGTGTGTGTGTGTGTGTGTGTGTGTGTGTGTGTGTGTGTGTGTGTGTGTGTGCATGCATATGTGCGTGGGCGCGCGCGGCCGCGCATGTGTGTGTGCCTGTGCATGTGTCTGGGTGTGTCTATGTGTTTGAAGAGAAAATGATTAAAGGAATAAGTGGTTTAAGAATGACAGTTAGAACTAGACAGCACTGACAGCGGCAAGGGCACCAACGTTCCGCCATGTAACTCCCAAGCCCCATCGTACCTCTCATGCCTCCTACCTCTCATGCCCTTCTACCTCCCCTTCCCCCATCTTAGCACACACACCCTCCCCCGCCCGTCCTCTTTGACATTTCCACACAGAATTTGACGTGATTCCGCCAAGCGGTTCACGAAATACAGCCTGGACAGATACAAAAACAAAACAAGGTCAAAGATCAAGGTCAAGAAGCTTCAAAATATCTCCCACTGCATTCCTTGAATGATGCTGACCGAGAATATAATATGGTTGTATGGGTGTGCGACAAACGGTTTTCTTGTAACAGCCTCAAGGTCAAAATGTCACCATCATTATTAATGTCATTGTGTATACTTAAGACAACAGGTGATCCATCATGACAGCCTGAAGCTGGGTCGCTCCTAGGAGGAGTTCCTTCAGATTCACAGATCGCTACAGCCACCCATCTATCCTCCTCCTCCTCCTCATTATCATCCTCATCGTGGTCACTTTCTTCTTTATATTTATTAGGCTACTTTCACTCCATAGGTGATCCACCACGACAGCCTGAAGCTGGGTCGCTCCAAGGAAGAATTCCTTCAGATCAACGGTCCCCAGATCGCCACGGCCACCCACGTGGTGGTGCTGATGACGGACGCCATGACCTCCTCGCCCTTCATCTTCCACGAGGTGCTGTTCGCCGACTGGCTGGGCAAGAAGCTGGTCACCGCCATGTTCAAGAACGTCTGGGACGGACTGAGGTTCTCCTTGAAAGCTGTGCTCGGTGAGTGAGATATAGAGCTTTAGGCTTATATATTCTTGTCTTTATGTATAAAGACTGCTAGCTGCGTTTGCCTTCCTTTTTTATATATACTAAAAGTGTACGTCTAACAGATTCTTTTAGATCTCACGCTATTCCTGTAACTCTTGGAGATGGCTGGCAGTAAGGCCAAAATGATTTCAATGGCAAATTATTTTTGCCAATGCAAGCGTGTGTATTGTAGATCCTTCTTATGAGTAAATCTTACTTTTATGGGTCTTTCTTGGTATTGCAGTATCTCCAGGATCGACCCACTATCTTTACATTTACAAATGTCCCAAATGTACCTGTTCCAAGCCAGAGGACGTTAAACACATTTTCTTCAACGAGTAGATCTTCTGACCCTGTGCAAACCTCGGCCAAAAGATATAGGACTATGGGTTTTGATTTGAAGCAGTCATTTTAACAGGTTGTAGATAAATAATATTATGAGAATACAAACTTTTACTCCAAACAGCAGAACAGACAGACAAACAAAGACACAAAGACACAAAGGTAGTTTTCTAATAATTAGCAGAGGTAATGATAAGTAAACTGTCTGTAAATATATAATGTAGGCCGTTTGACTGTGTCTTCTTTTTTCACAACATGTACGCAGTCTCTGGACGTTGTGGAACACATTGAAGCATCTGATGAAACCTGTGGCCATGTATATACCATTTAATGGAATCTTTTTCTTTCCTTTCCCAACAGGGGAATGCCTTGCGGTAAGATGCACGCTGTACGTTATTGAGCACCACATCAAGCCTCTGACATCCCCACTTCCCTCTCCATCCTCACCCTCGATATGTAGACCTACCCTTTACCCATGTCTTTGTCTTCCCTTTGTTTTCCCCAAACAGGAGAGTGTCCTGCAGTAGAGATGTACGCAGAGGATCTGGACGTTCTGGAGTACCATATCCAGTTGTTGCCCTCTTCCCTATATATAATACCCTCACCACCACCACCACTTCCCCACCCACCTCACATCCTATTTATCCCCACCCCCACATCTAGGCTTGCCCTCTTATCGTGTTTCCCCTTTCCCAATAAGCGGAGTTTGAGACCAAGATGGACTTTCTTGACCACTACATCGAGCCGCTAAATGTTACTAACCCCCCTCTGTAGACCTTCTGGAGTCTTTTTTCATGTTCCTATAACAGGAGAATGTCCCGCTGTGGACTTTGAGACCAAGATGTACGCGGAGTCTCTGGATGTTCTGGAACACCACATCAAGCCTCTGCGCCGCGTGCCGGGGGTGGTGCTGGAGCAGACCTACCTCAACAAGATGGCCGATGGCCTGAAACCTTTGGAGCAGTTGGCTTCCTCGAACAGTGAGCCTGTCTTTGTTTCTGTCTCTTTGTCTCTGTCTCTCTTAAACAAGATGACCTATGGCCTGAAACCTCTTGAGCTTCCTCTAACACTGAGTTCTCTCTCTCTCTCTCTCTCTCTCTCTCTCTCTCTCTCTCTCTCTCTCTCTCTCTCTCTCTCTCTCTCTCTGTAATTTTCTCTCTGCCTCCCTCTCCTTCCCTTTCTCTCTGAAGCAGACCAATCTCATCAGGATGGCCAATGGACTGAAGTTTTGGGATCAGCTGGCTTCGAACACAATGAGTCCTGTCTTTGCGTATATGTACGTGTCTTCGTCTACAAATCAAACCAAATCAAAATTAATGTCCCGATAATAGAAACTTTTCTGTAGCTCCACATAAAATATGCCCCTGTAACAAATAAAACATGACATAAAAACTCGTTAAATATGGCAAGAAATACATAAAACTGACTAGAACATATTAAAATGGCATAGAAACACATGAAACGTTTTGGAATTAACGCCAACATCTTTTAAGCCGTTAATTCACTGATTAACCTCTCACACTAATTTCTCTCTCCTCTCCCCCCCTCCCTTCTCTGCCCCCCCCCCCCCCTTGTCTCTGTCTCTTTGTCTGTCAATCACTCTCTCTCCCTTGTTTTTATACGATGTTTGTCGTTGTTGTGGGAGGGGGGTATTGTTACCCGGCCAGAGGCCGAGGTATTGCGATTGGTTTGTGTGTCTGTCTGTCTGTCTGTGTATCAATTATCTTAAAAACTACTGTTTGGATTTTGATTAAAATTGGCAGAGGGGTAGACAGCTTGAAAAGGAAGCTTCCTTTCGTTAATCAACACCCTGCTGACCTTGACCTTGAAGTTTGACCTTGACAACCGAAATTTCCTTCTTTGGGCTATGTAATTTCCCCCCAGCTTTATTTCGTGAACTAGTGAACAGAATCGCTTCAAATTTTGTGTGGTGGTGTACCTTGGTGCAAGGAAGTTTGTATAAAAGTTTAGCTGTATCTCGTGAACTACTGAACAGAATCGCTTCAAATGTTGGGCTATGTATTTTATGCGTTCTGTAAGGGTGGAAAATGGTGTGTTTATTGGGGGGGGGGGGGGGGGGGAGAGGACATGGTGCAAGGAAGTTTGTATAAAAGTTCATCTGTATCTCGTGAACTACTGAACAGAATCGCTTCAAATTTTGGGCTATCTATTTTATGCGTTCTGTAAGGGTGGAAAGTGGTGTGTTTATTGGGGGGTGGGGAGAGGACATAACTCTGGCCGGGTTTGCATTGTCACAATGCGTTGCTGCCGTCGGAGATGCCCTTGTTTTTTTGTATTCTTTCTTTTGTTTGTTTGCCCAGAGGTGTTAATGTGAGAAAGAATTTGTTTGCTTATGCATTTAACCTCTCTAAAAATGCAACACACTCATTCTTCATCCTCTTTTGCACAAACAACCAGAGTCCAGTTCAGCAAAGGTAAGAAGACCCTAAGGTGTTCATCAGCTAACAGAGCGAAGATACATATCCAGAGACATACAGAGCGAAGATTGTCTCATTAAATTGATTCTTGTCTTTGTCTCTGTCTCTGTCTGTCTGTCTGTCTGTCTGTCTGTCTGTCTGTCTGTCTGTCTCTCTCTCTCTCTCTCTCTCTCTCTCTCTCTCTCTCTCTCTCTCTCTCTCTCTCTCTCTCTCTCTCTCTCTCTCTCTCTATTTCCCCACAAACAACCAAATTCCAGCACAGCAAAGGGAAGAGGGTTCTAATCTTAAGCTGTGAAAGAAGGTCTATGGCCCATTGTCTTACTGTCATACCATCAGGACAATGTTTTAAGCTCACTGTCATACCATCAGGACAATATTTTAAGCTCACTGTCATACCATCAGGACAATATTTTAAGCTCACTGTCATACCATCAGGACAGTATTTTAAACTTGCTGTAATACCATCAGGACAGTATTTTAAACACGCAAAGCGCTCTCCCTCTCCCGTTGAGTAATAGCCTTTATAGGCTCCTTCAACGTACCTGATACAGACACAGATGCAGCAACGAATGGAAGTGAGGGAGAGCCTGCATACAGCAGTAGAAATGTTTAGATTTGTTTCATGCATTTGAATTTCTACCTCTCTCTGTCTCTACCCCCCTCTGTTTCCATCTCTTTCGTTTATCCGTTTCTCTCTCCTTTTTTCTCTCTCTATTGAACAGACCTACATTAAATAAGGCAATCTTGTTGTTGTTGTTGTTGTACCCTGATTTACAGACTCCAGGGATCATCCCAACAGCCGAAGCACTTGAACACTATGGTACAGTTGCACCAGCTAGGGATGAGAACATATATGTGTGCCGTTTTTATTACCCCGCCACATGAGCAGCCACACTCTGACTTCGGAGGAGGCAATCCTCTTTATTCGGTGACAAACTGTAAAAAACACAAAAGCTCCTCTCACTCTCCTCACAGACAACCAGAGCCCAGGGACGGTATTCACGTTGAGATAGCATGAGACTTAGCATGATGCTAACTTAGAAGCTCTTCCAATGTCCTATAGGAGTTAACAGGACTTTTGGAAGAGCTTCTAAGTTAGCATCATGCTAAGTCTCATGCTATCTCGACATGAATACCGTCCCAGTTCAACAAAGGGAAGAGGACCCCAAGGTGTTCATCAGCTACCAGTGGGACATGTTGATGTTGATGTTCTCACTCTCCTCACAGACAACCAGAGCCCAGTTCAACAAAGGGAAGAGAACCCCAAGGTGTTCATCAGCTACCAGTGGGACATGTTGATGTTGATGTTCTCACTCTCCTCACAGACAACCAGAGCCCAGTTCAACAAAGGGAAGAGGACCCCAAGGTGTTCATCAGCTACCAGTGGGACATGTTGATGTTGATGTTCTCACTCTCCTCACAGACAACCAGAGCCCAGTTCAACAAAGGGAAGAAGACCCCAAGGTGTTCATCAGCTACCAGTGAGACATGTTGATGTTGATGTTCTCACTCTCCTCACAGACAACCAGAGCCCTGTTCAACAAAGGGAAGAGGACCCCAAGGTGTTCATCAGCTACCAGTGGGACATGTTGATGTTGATGTTCTCACTCTCCTCACAGACAACCAGAGCCCAGTTCAACAAAGGGAAGAGGACCCCAAGGTGTTCATCAGCTACCAGTGGGACATGTTGATGTTGATGTTCTCACTCTCCTCACAGACAACCAGAGCCCTGTTCAACAAAGGGAAGAGGACCCCAAGGTGTTCATCAGCTACCAGTGGGACATGCAAAGCAAGGTGGATGAGATTCGGACCCTGCTGGAGAGGAGTGGATTCCCCTGTTGGGCGGACATCGCCATGTCTCACCCGCGGGGCCACAGCAGCCGATCGTCGCGATCCAGTGCCACCTTTACCGGCCAGGTGTGTGGAAAGTTGATTCCTAAAATCTAAGCTAAAAATGACGTTTTTGTGAACTCTACGTTATCAGTCTTGTTTAAGAACTTAGTTTCTAAACATTATCTTTTACTTAACTAGAAATAAGTGACGTTTTTGTGAACGTTACCAGGGCGTTACCAGTCATGTTTAAAAATGTTGTTTCTAAACTTTGTCTTTTACTCCTAAAATCCTAACTAGAAATAAGAGACGTTTCTGTGAACTCTACATCACTGAATTACCAGTCTTGTTTAAAATGTTGTTTCTAAACTTTGTCTTTTACTCCTAAAATCCTAACTAGAAATAAGAGACGTTTCTGTGAACTCTACATCACTGAATTACCAGTCTTGTTTAAAATATTTCTCTAAGCTTTGTCGTTTACTGTTAGTGTTACGTGATAGGTGTGTAGATAATTTTGTCGGATTAAAGCCAAAAGGCATTTTCAGCAAAGGAAGAAAGGAGGTTAATAGTACCTTCTGGCTTTTCCATCTACTGTCATTTTTTCACAAGACATGGGTGGACATTTTATTCTCAAAATCCTAAACCAAAACAAGTAAGCTTTTAGCTGTTTTTAACATTACCTTTTCTTAATTTTGTACCCATTTTGCATTTTGAAGGTTTTGGTGTAATATCTATGTTGTTGTGTGTGCACCTGTGTATGTGAAGACTAAGCTGTAGTTGTTGTTGTTGTCGCTCCCTGGCTTAACGACTCCAGGGATCATCCCAACAGCCAGAGCACTTGAACAATTCAGTACAAATGCACCAGCTAGGGATGAGAACATTATGTGTGTGACCGTTTTTTATTACCCCGCCATGTGGACAGCCACACTCCGTCTTCGGGGGATTTTAGACTGATGATGCTATGCTGGGAGTCTTGTCATGGCTTAAGACAATCCCCGCACAACCATTCAGAGCATAACAACATTTTGATGTAGCCTTGGCGTTCTAGCTTATGTCAACTGGTCTGACACAGCCTCATGCCAAGGCAAGCTAAGCTGTAAATTGTATCCATTTACCCCCGGAAAATATTCACATTCTGTCACTCTCTTCTCAGATGGACTCGGCCTCAGAGACTCTTCAAGGGCAGATCCAGCGAAGCATGCGTCTGTCCAACGTGGTTCTGTGCTGCATCACGCCCAAGTACCTGCAATCCGACAACTGCATCAAGGACCTGTCCTTGGCAGAGACCTTCGGCAAGCCCATCATTCCCCTCCTCCTCCGCTTCACACCTTTTGAGAGCGCGCCTGCTCAGGTTCGCCGAATCCTCCTGAGGCACAGTTATGTGGATTTGAGCAACGAGCGGCTGTATAAGCAGAATATCGGCGTGGTGCTAGACAAGGTGAAAAAGGCGATCACCACTTTGGGTACTCGGTAAAACTAGGACAGAAAAGAAAAAAAATGATATAAATGTATTGATGTGAGAAAATGAGAGAGAGAGAGGGATTTTATCTCTGTGTGTGTGTGTGTGTGTGTGTGATTGATGAAGGCCGGTCAAGTCAATCCCCCCATCTTCCTTACCATTCTCACATTTAAGTGTGCAGAAAGGATAAAATGGGGAAAATTGGTGAGGATCACAACAAAAAGAAATGGAAAAGAACACGTGGTAATGGAATAGTGGGGAGGGACATGTTTTTGTTTAGTTGCTTTTTTTCTTCTTCCAAAAGTCTTGAGGTGGCCTTAGAATTTGTTAACGCTACAGATGAGGGTTGAAATGTGGCCTTTCAACATCTGCATTTTTGTGTACCACTACTAACTATACTGTTAAAAAATACCACAAAAAAGTGAAGGCAGAAAACGATTTGTATGTATGTTTGGTTAAACTGGAGGAAATTTGAGGTGGGATGGGTTTGGGTTTGGAAGGGATAGTGGTAGTTAGTTTTTTTATTTATTATTGTGTATGTTACTCTATCTATAAGCCGACATATGAAAATATAATCCTAATAGGAATAATGAAAATGAAGTATTATCAATAGGATCCTTAGGCATGTCTTGGTTTAGTGCCTGTAGATTCAAAACTAATGATAATTATTTGGAAAAACAGGGTGTACCGTTTTCAGTATTGGCACATCCCAAGCATTAGAAAGCTGCACACTAAAACTTGTGCATGGTTAGTCAGACAGGTAGCTGTCAGCATTCCATAAAGTCTGTTAATGAAGTACAGGATTTTATTTTAAAGACCATTGCTTGCTTTTACTATTGTTGTTTTACCTGTCAAATCCGCATTAAAATGACATGAGTTGCCATCTGTTGAGACAGCCAAAAGATTTTGATGAATGCAGTTGATTACTTTAATTTTATTACTAATGCGTGTATTACTTTAGTACATTTTTGTTTAAGATCGATCCATGTCGCAATATAACTTTGTTGCTGCTTGTTTTATTCTATTATTCTTTGCTTGTGATGCATCTTTTGCATCTTTTGTAGGATGTAGTCCGTTTACAATAAAAAATCAAAGCCATTCTGATATATTTTCTTTTGATGTGTAATTCTGTCGCCAGAAAATTACAAGTAATTTGCAATTTGCTTGTCACAGATTGTTTTTGGTATTATGCGTAAAACATTGTACAACCATCTTCCGTAATGTTTTTCGCTGTGTAATTTTGTGCCAATAGTGTCAAAGCCATTATAATTATTTTGACTTATATACCTGTTATATGAATCTTTATTTTTTTTACTAATAGTGGTAAAGCTATCATGTTTTAGGTGTGTTTTTTGTGATATATGAAATTTGCGCCAAGAGTATCAAAACCACTCTATTTTTACATGCATGCATTTTTTTCATTGAATAATGAAAACGAAGTATTATCAATAGGATCCTTAGCCATACTGTTGATATATATTTTGTTTGTTTGATGTGTTTGCTATGTGATTTTGTTTATAAACAAATCTTAAAACCACCATGTTCTAATTGTTTTATTATGTCTACATTTTCTTTCTAAATTGTCAAAGTCATCCCATTGTTTTTATATGGACATAAAGAGTAAGCTGCTGAATTTGTCTATGATTTACAGGTGTATTACTGCTGAAGGGTGTGAGTGATGTCAAAGCTTATCAAAGTTGTGATTGTGGATGAAACTGGAATGATGAAAAGACTCTCGATCTATGTTCCATTGTTATTGATGGAAAGTGATAACAAATTATTTTTTGTTTGTTTAAAAAAATGAAGAAAAACTGTAGTGGCGGACGTATGTTTGCAATATTTCTTTATGAAGTGTCTTTATGTGTCCTTAAAGCATTGACAACTGTGACTATTTATTACTTAAAAGATTCAGTTCAAATGTTTCAACAATAGTACTTAAATTACTCCACAGATTGGCAGAATTGTATCTTTTATGGGAAGTAATGCTTAAGGTTTGTGAATTTAATTGAGCAATCAATTTGAGCAAACACTAAATTTACACACGCATGCCCAAACACAACAAGCACACACACATGCCCAAACACAACAAGCACACATTGCAATCACACACACATGCCCAAACACAACAAGCACACATTGCAATCACACACACATGCCCAAACACAACAAGCACACATTGCAATCACACACACATGCCCAAACACAACAAGCACACACACATGCCCAAACACAACAAGCACACATTGCAATCACACACAAATGCCCAAACACCACAAGCACACATGGCAATCACACACACACATGCCCAAACACCACAAGCACACATGGCAATCACACACACACATGCCCAAACACCACAAGCACACATGGCAATCACACACACATGCCCAAACACCACAAGCACACATGGCGGCAATCACACACGCATGCCCAAACACCACAAGCACACATGGCAATCACACACACATGCCCAAACACCACAAGCACACATGGCAATCAACACACACATGCCCAAACACCACAAGCACACATGGCGGCAATCACACACGCATGCCCAAACACCACAAGCACACATGGCAATCACACACACATGCCCAAACACCACAAGCACACATGGCAATCACACACACACATGCCCAAACACCACAAGCACACATGGCAATCACACACGCATGCCCAAACACCACAAGCACACATGGCAATCACACACACATGCCCAAACACCACAAGCACACATGGCAATCACACACACACATGCCCAAACACCACAAGCACACATGGCAATCACACACGCATGCCCAAACACCACAAGCACACATGGCAATCACACACGCATGCCCAAACACCACAAGCACACATGGCAATCACACACACATGCCCAAACACCACAAGCACACATGGCAATCACACACACATGCCCAAACACCACAAGCACACATGGCAATCACACACACATGCCCAAACACCACAAGCACACATGGCAATCACACACACATGCCCAAACACCACAAACACACATGGCAATCACACACACATGCCCAAACACAACAAGCACACATGGCAATCACACACACATGCCCAAACACCACAAGCACACATGGCAATCACACACACATGCCCAAACACCACAAACACACATGGCAATCACACACACATGCCCAAACACCACAAGCACACATGGCAATCACACACACATGCCCAAACACCACAAGCACACATGGCAATCACACACACATGCCCAAACACCACAAGCACACATGGCAATCACACACACATGCCCAAACACAACAAACACACATGGCAATCACACACACATGCCCAAACACCACAAGCACACATGGCAATCACACACACATGCCCAAACACAACAAAATAAACAACAACAACAACAAAATACTAAAACAAAACCATAGGTCTGTCAGGGTGGGGGTGGGGGTAAAAACTGCTGATTTCTACAGTAAAGTTGAATAAGCTTTCACTGAATTTCTACACATCAGCATTATATCATTTTTATTTTATAAACGATATTATATTAATCAGACAAAAAAGAACTGCTGAAAATTAACATGGACCAAACAAGGTAGCTAAAACCTTTACTTTTCATAGATTGTATTACAATATTACACATTTTAATGTTTGTAATGTGTGCTGTGTGTGTGTGTGTGTGTGTGTGTGTGCGTGTGCACGCGCGTGTGTGCGTGCGTGCATGTGTGTGCCTTTTATCAATTAGTGATTGTCAATCACAAATGAGATTACTTACTCAGTTATCACTTGTTATTTTATTGCCATGAGCCCCTAGCAAAAAGATGTGTTAATAATTGTGTCAAAAATGTCGATGGCATACTTTCATGAAGAACAAATTAATTAAGGCAAAATATCTTTCGCAAAATGTACATTCAAGTTTGTTGGCATTTTCAATGTGCTGTACACTATTCATTCATAATTGTGAAATTGAAGAGTGAAATGAAATCAAAAACAATTTTTCCTTATTGCGATGAATGTTTGAGCATTCAATTGTGTTGTTAGCGTTTGAAAGAATATTTGTAGCTCTTGTACTTCTAAGATTCGGGTTTCAAAATGAATTTTGGACATTTCAGAATATATTTTTCTTGTAGGCATCATAACATTGTTATAAAGCTGATTCATAAATGATTATCAAATGGAAATTGTTATACATTTTGTTACTACACCAAAAAAGCAAAGACAGAAATATTTATTTTTTTACAAATATATGCTTGTGATTTGTAAAGAACTGAGAATGCTGAGCATTCATTTGTTTGTCAATGTGTTTGTCTGCTTGCTCAAGTGTTGTTATCTTTTTATTTTTCAGACATGCCAGTGACCTTTAGTGACCTTTGCTTCAGTGTATCTAAATGTTGATTTTGATTTTGTTTTTACTATACAATGACAGCTGAAATTAATTTTGTTGTTTACCATATCCCCCCCCCCAAAAAAAAATACGAGTGAACAGAATTGCGATATTTCAGTGTGTGTGTTTTTCTCAAAAAGGAATTGATATGGCTTGTTGTTTGTTATTATTTATTTTCCTTTCATATTTTTTTATATTTTGAATGATGCTGTTATCTGTACATTCTTTTTGTTTATAAGCACTGTCACTGTTGTGCTGTGTTAAGTATCTGTACGATGTTTGTCCAAACAGCTTAAATGAGTGACACATTTTGTCTCCTTTGTCAGATAAATTGTGTGAAAGAATTTGAATCTGTGATACATAACTGCTTATGTGAAAAATAAAACAAAGAATGATGTCAGCTGTTGATTTAGAGTGGTATGTGGAGTAGCTGTATGCAGGCTACGTGTGTCACTTTCGTCTGTAATCCACGTGATACAATTGATACAATCAACTGTTCTTCACATAATCTTTTCCCTCATTTTCTGTTGTTCTCTCCGTCTTATACCTACCCTCTCCAATCCATCTCCCATCTCTTTTCCACATCTGTCTGCTGTCTGTCTCTCTCTAACTAACTAACCCAATCTCTCTGTCTGCCTCCATTTCTCTCTCTCTCTCTCTCTCTCTCTCTCTCTCTCTCTCTCTCTCTCTCTCTCTCTCTCCACCTTTCCCTCTCCAGTTTCCCTCTCTGTCTCTGTCTTCTTGTGTCTTTCTGTCTCTCTGTGTGTGTGTGTGTGTGTCTCTCTCTCTTGGCAATCAATCAGTCTGTCAAACTCTCTCTCTCTCTCTCTCTCTCTCTCTCTCTCTCTCTCTCTCTCTCTCTCTCTCTCTCTCTCTCTCTCTCTCTCTCTCTCTCTCTCTCTCTCTCCAATGCCTCATAAAAAAAAGAACTGAAAAAGGATCGCCTTCTTTCTCTTTCTCTTTCTTGCTTATTGGGGTTAGTCTACTTTAAACTAACCTTGTTACACACACATGCATGCACGCATGCACGCGCACGCATACACACACATCACACACAAATACCAGCCCATGCATACACATACACACATACATTCATGCATGAACACACACACACATGTGTATACACTCGCACACACTCACACACATACGTGCATGCGCGCGCACATGTACACACACACACAAATACACACATGTGCACGCGCGCATGCGCACAAACACACACACACACACATACGCGCGCACATACACGACATATTTCAACGTGAACTCAGCAACCCTGAACTTTGACCTAGATAACCTTTTATCTGGCCCCTGAACTTCCGTAACACAAGCAAAGACTGTCACGGACCTACATTACAATGTAAGTTCGTGAAGACTGTACAATATCTTTGACACAAGCCTTGAACCGAATAGGCCTACTATTAGACCTATGCATACATTTCCTATTCAATGACTGAGCCTTGGTTGAAGCAAGTTAACATTTTATGAACAATCCAGGTATTTATCTCGTATAGGGCCTAACATATCCTGGTACCATGGCAGGGTCAGAGTCACTGACATACAAAGTTGAATTTACTCAAATTGTCGACGGCCTCGCGGGTGCAGAAGGTCCCGTATTTGACGCAAAGGGAAACTTTTACATGATGGCGCCTGAAGTTGAAAAAGACAACAAGAGTGCTGGCCAGATTTACAAAGTGGACTTGGACACTCAAAAGGTTTGGTTGGTGTGTGTGTGTGTGTGTGTGAGAGAGAGAGAGAGAGAGAGAGAGAGAGAGAGAGAGAGAGAGAGAGAGAGAGAGAGAGAGAGGGGGGTGCGTGTGCTGTGTTGTGTGTGCCGGTGTGTATGTGTGCGCGACTGCGTGCGAGCGCGTGTCTGCGTGTGCACTGATGAGGGTGTGGGTGTTTGCGCTCACGCGCGTGCATGCATGTGCGCGAGTGAGCTTACCGTATGCCTCGTGTGTGGGTGCGTACGCGCGCGCGCGAGTGTGTGTTTGTGTGTGCGCGCGCGTGTCTGCGCATGTGCGTGTAAGTGACACGCCCTGTTGCCAAGGGAGGTAACTCATCATCATCATATAGTAATTTGGCAAGTGTCCCGTGTGTGTGTGTGTGTGTCTGTGTGTGTGTGTGTGGCTGAAACACGAAACGGGCCTTATAACTCCGCCGTTTTTCGACCGAATCGCTTCAAATTTGCTGTGAGCCCTCACGGGGCGATGGCAACGGCAACCGAGGCGGCCGTGTCATTTGCGCGGTTTTGCAAATGCGCGAAACGCGCATCCGCCGGCCTCTCGACGCCCGTATCTCCGGCGTTTCTGGTCCGATTGCCTTCGAATTTGGCAGGAAGATGACCAGGGACGGTGTCTATCGGTGTGCCAACCCGGAAGCGAATCGGTGCAGAAACGCGCGCGCTATGCCACTCTGCCGTTTCTTAACCGAATCGCTTCAAATTTGCTGTGCTCAGCGTTACCAGTACTTGGCGTTACCGTTACTAGGCGTTACCGTTACTAGGCGTTACTGGTACTCAGCGTTGCGCTAGTCATATAGTAATTTAGCAAGTGTCCGTGTGTGTTTGTGTGTGTGTGTCTGAAACACGAAATGAGCCTTATAACTCCGCCGTTTTTCGACCGAATCGCTTCAAATTTGCTGTGAGCCCGATGGCAATGGCAACCGAGGTGACCGTGTCATTTGCGCGGTTCGGCAAATGGGCAAAACGCGCATCCGCCGGCTTCTCGGCGCCCGTATCTCCGGTGTTTCTGGGCGGATTGCCTTCGAATTCGGCAGAAAGATGACCGCGGATGGTGACGATCCGTGTACTAAACCAGAAGCGAATCGGTTAAAACACGCGCGCGCTATACGCCGCTTCACCTTTTCAAAAATAACTCCGCCGTTTCTTAACCGAATCGCTTCAAATTTGCTGTCCGGCTTGCTGTGGCCTGGTCAAAGCCTGGCAGCAAATTTGAAGATAATCGGAAGAGCGCGTCACTCTCAGAGCAGCGCCAACGGGAAACGGGGCCTTATAACTCTGCCGTTTCTTAACTGAATCGCTTCAAATTTGCTGTACTCAGTGTTACCAGTACTTGGCGTTACCGTTACTAGGGAGAGAGCATCACTCTCAGAGCAGCGCCAACGGGAAACGGGGTCTTATAACTCCGCCTTTTCTTAACCGAATCGCTTCAAATTTGCTGTACTGAGCATTACCAGTACTTGGCGTTACCGTTACTAGGCGTTACCGTTACTAGGGAGAGCGTGTCACTCTCAGCGCAGCGCCAATGGGAAACGGGGCCTTATAACTCCGCCGTTTCTTAACCAAATCGCTTCAAATTTGCTGTACTCGGCGTTACCAGTACTTGGCGTTACCGTTACTAGGCGTTACCGTTACTAGGCGTTACCGTTACTAGGCGTTACCAGTACTCGGCGTTGCGCTAGTCATATAGTAAAAAGCCAAGTGTCCGTGTGTGTCCGCAGCAAGCTTCCCCCTCCCCCCCCCCCTAGGGATACTGGGAGGGGGGGGGGTCTTCCGTACAAATAGTTCCCCCACCTTCTGGAAGTTATGGGCTTATAACTACCTCTAATCTGTCAGTCTCTTTCATTCTGCATTTTCCCTTTGCATGCTGTTATCTACTATCGTTCTGCCTTTCCGGTCCATTCTCCTGCCTTTTTTCAAGAAATACTTTCAAAAAGATTTCCTTTAGCCGAAGTCAGACATGCTGGGCCTAATTATTCTTACTTAGGCGCATAACAGCAGCATGATGCATCTACATTCGTAATTGACAGAAACATGCCTGAACGACCGAAGAAGAAGAACTTAGAAGAAGAAGTAGTACTACTCTCTCTCTCTCTCTCTCTCTCTCTCTCTCTCTCTCTCTCTCTCTCTCTCTCTCCTCTCTCTCTCTCTCTCTCTCTCTCTCTCTGTATTTGTCTGTCTGTCTCTCTCTCTGTGTCTCATGTCTCTGGGTCTATGTGGGTCTGTCTCTCTCTCTCTCTCTCTCTCTCTCTCTCTCTCTCTCTCTCTCTCTCTCTCTCTCTCTCTCTCTCTCTCTCTCTCTCTAGGTCTGTCTGTCTGGGGGGGGGGGCTGATGGAGGGGATGGTGGGGGGTGTTCAAGGGGGGGATGGGGGGTATGGGGGATGGTTGGGGGGGGGGTACGGTGGGGGGTGTTCATGGAGAAGAATGAATGCTTTTTTTGTTTTAGTTGTGGGTCCCCAGATTTATTAAAACGGAGCTACAATGGTTGAACCACAGATTAAGAACCTCTCTGGTTTAACTAAGTAGGCTTTCAGTTCGTTTTTCCTTTTAGTTCTTTGCCGATCTACGATCGCAAAGGAGTATGTTTTCGTTCAGGTTTGTTTCCTTTTTTTGTTTGTTTGTTTGTTCTTCTTTTCTGTCTGTCCCAAGGATCTCCCGAACCGCTTGACCGAATCGCTTCAAATTTTGTGTGGTTGTGTGTCCCCATGAGAGGAAGGCATCCGCACAAAACTTTTTGCCGCCCTGACCTTGACCTTGGCGTATGACCTTGAAAACCGAAAACCGTTAAGGGGCCATAACTTCCACACCGCAGGTCTTAGAGTCTTCAAACTTGGCATGGAGGTACTTTCCCTTATGGCCGTTCTGCTGATGGCGTACCAATGAAGGTCAAGGTCAAGGTCAGGGAGATCGGTATGCCTTGAAAGTGGTAGGGGTCTAATAATTGGGGTTTTCTGTCCCACACATATCTCCCGAACCGCTTCACCGAATCGTTTCCAATTTTGTGTGGTGGCGTGTCTCCATGAGAGAAAGGCATCCGCGCATGAATTATTGCCGTTGTGACCTTCACCTTGGTGTATGACCCTGAAAACCAAAAATATTTAAGGGGCTATAACGTCCACACCGTTGGTCTTAGGGACTTCAAACTTGGCATGTAACTATAGGTACTCTGGCTTACGGTTGTTCTGATGATTGCATACCGATCAAGGTCATGGTCAAGGTCATGGAGATCGGTAGGCCTTGAAAGTAGTAGGGGTCTAAAAATTGGGTTTTCAGCCACAAAAGTAAAAATATAATATTTCACGGACCCGGCGAAACCGGTACTCAGCGTTACCGGCACTTGGCGTTACCTGTACTAGGCGTTACCGGTACTAGGCGTTACCGGTACGGGGCGCGAAACGCGCATCCGCCGGCCTCTCGGCGCACGTATCTCCGGCGTTTCTGGGCCGATTGCCTTCGAATTTGGCAGGTAGGTAGTACCAGTAAAAGGCGGTTGTAAGATCCAAGTTATATACTTACATGAATGATTTCCCTTGAGTAGATGCTCTCTCTCTGTGCTGTGTGTGCGATACTGTGTGTGTGTGTGTGTGCGTGTGCGTGCTGCGTGCGTGCGTGTGTGTGTGTGTGTGTGCGATACGTGTGCGTGCGTGTGCGTGCGTGCGTGTGTGTGTGTGTGTGTGTGTGTGTGTGTGTGTGTGTGTGTGTGTGTGTGTGTGTGTGTGTTACGCTAAATGTGTGAAATTGCCTGTTTTATTATACGAGCAAGATTTTGCCAGTTTCATGAAACAAGCAATCATTTTGCCTATTTCATGAAACAAGCAAGACCCTTGCCTGTTTCATGAAGCGAGCAAAAACGGTGTGCTTGCTTCATGAAACAGGAAAAAGAAAACAGGTATGCACGCGCATGTGTATGTGTTTCTGCCAGTCTGTGTGTGCCGGCATGCGTGTGCACTGATGCGGGTGTGCGCGCGTGCGTGTCTGCGCATGTATGTGCACACACACACACAGGCAAACACAGCACAGCACACGCATCCTCTCTCTCTCTCTCTCTCTCTCTCTCTCTCTCTCTCTCTCTCTCTCTCTCTCTCTCTCTCTCTCTCTCTCTCTCTCTCTCTCTCTCACACACACACACACACACACTTATGTGGGGGCAGATAAAGGTAATGGTTTGTGTGTGTAATGAATGAATGTATCTTCAATAGAGGATTTTGTAAAGTAAATAACTTTTAAAAAAAAATCAACTCTCAAAATAGCATTTCACATGTTTGCCAGTCTGTCGTTTTTTACTATTGCTGCCAGATACCATTTCGGCAGGCTGGGCTAAAGTTTGTTAATTATAGTGGGAGTTCCTTACCTAGGGCCAGTACACCCCCACTCTCTCGGCCAAAGTGATTTGAGGACAGCTGGCATTGGGGGAAGGTCCCCAAAGGCCTGCCATCCCCTTTGGCTGCAGCACAAGAGCCAGTGCACATGCACCCTAAAGCTGTACCATGGTTTTCAAGACTAGACAATAATATGTATTGTGGGGTGTCCCTCTGACGTACGAGAAGAAGAAGATACTATTTATTGTACAACTCTCATCTTACTATTGACCCGTACTACAGGCTTTACAGGCAAGCGTGTGTGCAGTGATAAAAGCCATTTCTTTACATAAATGTATACTATTCATTGCTAATAAACAATGCATGGTTTATTTGATTGGCCAGGCCACTCTACTGTGTGAGCCCAATGTTGATGGGTTTGGGGGCATTCCAGCTGGCTGCCAGTGTGATAAAAACGGCAACCTGTATGTAGCTGACATGCGTTTGGGCATTCTGAAAGTGTTGCCTTCTGGAGATTTTAAACAGGTAAGTGTGTGTAACCCTGTCTCTATCTCTCCATCACTACCCCCCTCCCTCTTTCTCAAGAAAAGGCAATCTGTCTGTGGCTGACAATGCATTGAGGTATCTTGTAAGAGGCACCTTCTGGAGTTTGCAAACAGGTGTGCATTACTATGTCTTCTGTCTCTGTGTGTCTCTTTCTCCTTCTGTGACAAGAAAATATAACCTCTAACGTGCTTTGGGTATCCCTTTGGAAATGGTGAACTGTATACTTATGTGGGGGCAGATCAAGCTAATTGGTCTCTGTGTGTGTGTAATGAATGAATTAATCTTTAATTTAATGTCTTTTCACACGAATAGTGATTTTAGAGTCTGATGTGTGTGTGTGTGTGTGTGTGTGAGAGAGAGAGAGAGAGAGAGAGAGAGAGAGAGAGAGAGAGAGAGAGAGAGAGAGAGAGAGAGAGAGAGAGAGAGAGAGAGAGAGAGAGAGAGAGAGAGAGAGAGAGAGAGAGAGAGAGAGAGAGAGAGAGAGAGAGAGAGCATGAGCGAAAGTAAAACAATGCTGAAATGACACGCTTCAATATTCTCTGAATCTTCCCAATCCTGAAAATGGTGAGCACATTAAAACAATTTTTTTAAATTATAGTGTGTGTGTCTGTGGATGGGTGGGGATAGTGTTACAATTGCTTATCTATAATCTTGTTTTAATCTGCCATCAATTTTGGCAGAAATATTTGATTTTATGACCTTCGATCCGGACAAGATGGCCAATCCTGAAGACTCTTTCCATCAGCTTTTTTCAATCCTGATTTCAGGAGCATGTCTGAACTACTTTCACCCATTGTGTGTGTGTGTGCACGTGCACGTGTGTGCACTGATGATGTGTGTGTGCAGGTGGCAGTTGTTGACAGTGAAGGGCGTACAATGCAAGGCTGCAACGACTGCTGCTTTGATCACCATGGTAACTTGTGGGTCACTGCTCCTGCTGGCAAGATGGCCCCTCACCCCTATGAACGATCCATGGAGGTATGCATCATGCTTCGGTTGGATGCATGGGCGAAAGTAAAATATTCTCTCAATCCTTCAATATTCTCCGAATTTTCCCAATCCTCAAGTGGTGAGCACAAAAAAATAATTTCCAATGTGTGCGTGTTTGTGTGTCCGTGTATACTAGGATGGGTTGGGGACAGGTCGAGTTAGAGTTGCACATATATCATCTTGTTTTAATCTGCCATCAATGTTGGCAGAAATGTTTGATTTCATAAGATAATTTTAAGACGCGTATTTGGATGATAAGATGGCCAATCCTGAAGAATCTTTCGGTCAGCGTTTTCAGTCCTGATTTCAATCCTGATACTTGAACTATTTTCACCCGTGTGGATGGCAATTTAATGTAATACAATTACAATAATATTACTGTTAACCGCATGACAGATGAGACAGATGACAGTGAGACATGTCTGTCATTTTAACTTTAATAGGCTTATCAAACAAATTCGTTCAACCAACCCAAATTATGTTATTTAATATCATGTTCAAAACATTTTAATGCAAGGCATCTTTAGCATGAACAAATCCCAGCCCATTTTTAAGAACTGTTCATCTTAGAACAGCTAACTATAGTAACTGTCACCAGCATCATTATGTATTAGGCCTACATTACATCTGAAGTAATGTGCAGCGGCGTGCACAAAGTGATGTGTGACAAACCCACTGTCCTGAAACAACAGAACACCAGAGGACAAGTGCCATGGCTTTTGCAGAAACCAGTGAACAGGACAAAGTTCCATAGCTTTACAGTTCAACAGGACAAAGTTCGATAGCTTTACAGTTCAACAGGACAAAGTTCCATAGCTTTACAGTTCAACAGGACAAAGTTCCATAGCTTTACAGTTCAACAGGACAAAGTTCCATAGCTTTACAGTTCAACAGGACAAAGTTCGATAGCTTTACAGTTCAACAGGACAAAGTTCGATAGCTTTACAGTTCAACAGGACAAAGTTCCATAGCTTTACAGTTCAACAGGACAAAGTTCGATAGCTTTACAGTTCAACAGGACAAAGTTCCATAGCTTTACAGTTCAACAGGACAAAGTTCCATAGCTTTACAGTTCAACAGGACAAAGTTCCATAGCTTTACAGTTCAACAGGACAAAGTTCCATAGCTTTACAGTTAACAGGACAAAGTTCGATAGCTTTACAGTTCAACAGGACAAAGTTCGATAGCTTTACAGTTCAACAGGACAAAGTTCGATAGCTTTACAGTTCAACAGGACAAAGTTCCATAGCTTTACAGTTCAACAGGACAAAGTTCCATAGCTTTACAGTTCAACAGGACAAAGTTCCATAGCTTTACAGTTCAACAGGACAAAGTTCCATAGCTTTACAGTTCAACAGGACAAAGTTCCATAGCTTTACAGTTCAACAGGACAAAGTTCCATAGCTTTACAGTTCAACAGGACAAAGTTCCATAGCTTTACAGTTCAACAGGACAAAGTTCGATAGCTTTACAGTTCAACAGGACAAAGTTCCATAGCTTTACAGTTCAACAGGACAAAGTTCGATAGCTTTACAGTTCAACAGGACAAAGTTCGATAGCTTTACAGTTCAACAGGACAAAGTTCGATAGCTTTACAGTTCAACAGGACAAAGTTCGATAGCTTTACAGTTCAACAGGACAAAGTTCGATAGCTTTACAGTTCAACAGGACAAAGTTCCATAGCTTTACAGTTCAACAGGACAAAGTTCCATAGCTTTACAGTTCAACAGGACAAAGTTCCATAGCTTTACAGTTCAACAGGACAAAGTTCCATAGCTTTACAGTTCAACAGGACAAAGTTCGATAGCTTTACAGTTCAACAGGACGAAGTTCCATAGCTTTACAGTTCAACAGGACAAAGTTCCATAGCTTTACAGTTCAACAGGACAAAGTTCGATAGCTTTACAGTTCAACAGGACAAAGTTCCATAGCTTTACAGTTCAACAGGACAAAGTTCCATAGCTTTACAGTTCAACAGGACAAAGTTCCATAGCTTTACAGTTCAACAGGACAAAGTTCGATAGCTTTACAGTTCAACAGGACAAAGTTCCATAGCTTTACAGTTCAACAGGACAAAGTTCGATAGCTTTACAGTTCAACAGGACAAAGTTCGATAGCTTTACAGTTCAACAGGACAAAGTTTGATAGCTTTACAGTTCAACAGGACAAAGTTTGATAGCTTTACAGTTCAACAGGACAAAGTTCGATAGCTTTACAGTTCAACAGGACGTTTTTCCCTGAAAAGGGAAAACAAGACATTTTCACTTTTTATAGAAGACAATAAGACATTTTCACTGAAAATATATTTAGAAAAATAATGTACAAATAAAAAAACAACTAGAAAAAGGCACCAGCTGAAACGTTGGGGATAAGAAAATCTTTGCTTGTTTTTGTTATTTGAATGAATGTTGGAGAAATAATCATAACCCATGGAAATGTTTGAGTAATTATCTCTTTCCCTCTCCAGGAGCCCTTTGGATCTGTGTACTGTCTGACAAAGGAAGGGCAGGTCATTCGGGCAGACACCGGTCTTCGTTTCCCCAACGGTCTGTATGTGACCCCGTGCGGCTCGGAACTGATCGTGGCAGAAACGCCCACCAGAACCCTGTGGAAGTACAAGATCAAACAGCCTGGACAACTGTCCGACAAGTGCAAGTGGAGAGTGCTGTCTCATGGTAGGTCTATATCAGATGTATAAAGAAATACAGTTACATCTCTATTATAAGACCCTCCGTTAAAAAACTGGTTTTTTTTGGCACCGATGTATCTTACTCTAATTTATGTGCATAAGACCCCTCTAATTTAAGATAGATTTCCCCTGACTTTTTGGAAGTCTTAAAATAGAGGTTTGACTGCATCAATCAATCATACTTTAATATCTCAAGACTGAGAAATTGACATGAGGTGCAATAACAGAAACATGACACTGAAAAACATCAAAATGTTAAAACGCATCAATAAAAAACACCTATATGCTAACCCTCAGATCAAGATATTTACTTCTTGTTACTGAGACAACTCAGTAATAATTTAAAATCTTATCCAATCTGTTGTCTTCCCTTGCAGGAGAAAAAGTGACCAGAGCCTTAAAAAAAAGAAAATGTAGTGATGCCGAAATTCGATAATTAAAATAAAATTGTGTATAAAGAAAAATGGAGTAAGGGGGATCTGGCGGTGTAAGTGCAAGTCGCTCATATTTACAGTTCTTGATTACTAGCCGCGAAGCGAAGCTGGTCATGCTTTCACCGCTGTCTTGTCTGTTCCTGGCTGACTGACTATTTTTTTAGGATTAGGATTTTGGGACTCAAAACATAGCCGTAAGGCTTTCCTGTCCCATCTTTCATTTTGTTTAATTATTTGTCTCGGTCTGTCGCACACTCAGTTTTAGATAATATTATTCATCGTAATCATACATAACTGCCTTATAGTCATTCCATTTGTCGAGAAGGTTTTTAAAAATGTTAGTATTTTGTGCTCTTTTCATGTTAGGTGGTAATTTATTCCACACAGGTGCAACTCTGTTAGTAAAATAAAAATTTCTATTATTAGTCCTGCAATATTGAATAAATATTTTGTCGGTACTGTTCCTTGTTTTGTCATAATCTGATATTATGAATAAGTCATGTACATTTAGGTCATCTACACTATTAAATATTTTATAAGTTTGAATTAGGTTGCACATTTCCACTTTATAACGTTTGAACGGAGGGACCTAGGACCCTCAATTGTTGCATGCGGATAGGTAGTCACAATATCTAAGCCAAGTTCGAAAATGAAAGTCATTGGTCAAAGGTCAAGGTCACCGGAGCCGAAAATGCTTGCTGCCGCACGGCTGGTGATTTAGCATTTTCATGCTCTAGTTTTAAATGCTATGACAAAACTACTAGTATTCGAGATAATATCCCAGTTTTATTATGCACTAAGCAGAGTTGTACCCACTTGCTTTAGCTTTACTAGTGGGCATGCTTGGATCAATAAAGCTACCATTTCTGACCTCTTCCATTATGATGACATGGTGTGAAATTTACATGTTGAATACTGTGAAACGATAAACACACAGACAGAACTAGAGCGTGAAAACGCTAGACCACAAGCTACACGCCACATTTTGTGTTCCATGTGACGCGCATGTTCTGTTCCAGTGACCTTTGACCAATGATCTTCAATTTCAAACTTGGCCTAGATCCCTAACTACCTATGCATAATTTGAGGGTCCTAGATCCCTCAGTTCAAATGCCATCGTGTTAACATACATAGACAGCCATCCTGCCACAGACAAACACACACCACTGAAAACATTAACCAGCTTCGCTTCGCGGCTGGTTAAAAATCACTTTAACATGGGTGCTCCTGGGGCGGCCCCGGCGGAGTGCAGGGGCACACACACATTTACTGCTCTTTTTTCACCCCTATAAATGCTACATTCCTTTGAATACAGCAAATGCTTATATAGGCCCTTTTTATTGTACAAGTGTGTGTGGTGTGTGCAAGAAAAAATCGTTGGTTCTCAAATTCTCATAATCCAGCGACGCCGGCTCTAGGCAATTTAAAAATCCTGCATTTCAGGACATCTTGCACGAAGGAGCATCCATGCTTTAATCATTTATTTGTTTTCCCCCGTGGGGATACAGGGGTCTTTTGTATAAATAATAATGAGGACAATTTATATAGCGCCCATCCTACTATGTAGGCTACATGGCGCTTTACACAGAACTGAAATGGAATAAAAACATGAAACAAAAATCCAATAACATGAGCAGACAAAACAATACCGGTCAGATTTTGCTTGGCCGGTAAAAATGCACATAACAATCAGCAACAATAACTGCTGTGACTACTACTACTACTACATGTACTTATAATAATGCATTGTCACACAATTCGCAAACATGAAATAACAGTATATATTCAAAACAACATACACACACACACAACCAGCACACACATACCATGCATACTCATAGGGGCCTACATGAACGCATCACACACACAACACAAACATGCGCACACACACATACATTACACACACACGTGCACGCCGCATGCACTCACACATACACACGCACACAGACAAACACACGCACGCATACACACACACACGGAACACGTGGTGACACACCTACACATAACAAGATGGACAAATAGAGAGGCTTGCAATATTCCCTAGGTTTTATAAGTATTCTGCAGCTGCAGTTTGAAGTAGTGTGTTTTCAGAGCAGACTTAAACGTTACAAAGCATTTGGCATGACGAAGGCTGAAAGGGAGTGAGTTCCAGAGTGTAGCAGCTGAAACGGAAAATGCTCTGGAGCCGTGTTGTTTCTGATGGTAAGAGGGAATTTGAAAAATACGGTCATCAGAGGAAGAATGAAGGCTACGGGCAGGAACGTAAATCTGGAAAAGGTTGCAGAGGCAGGCAGATTTGTATTTGATTCGGTATTCGATTTTGAGCCAGTGTAGTTTCATTAAAAGATCTGATGTATGGTGCCGTTTTGGTACTCTGAATACAAGGCGTGCGGCAGAATTTTGAACACGTTGAAGAGGTTGGAGAGAGGTTGCAGGAAGGTCTAGGAGGAGGGCATTGCAATAATCTAATCTAGACAGAATACAGGAAGTGACGGAAGTGTCTTTGTGGCGTCTTCAGTCAGAAAGGGTCTAATTGAACTAATGCGACGGATTTCAAGAAAACAGGCTTGACAGATTTTGGTAATGTGCTGTTTCAAAGATAGATCAGAGTCAATATGAAGGCCGAGATCACGAACGCATAACATAAACGTAATGTCGGTGGAACAAAGCTCTATAGAGGGCGGGAGATTTTTAGCATGATTTTGTCGAACAAACCGGATGGCCTCTGTTTTATCATCAGTTTGTTGGTTGACATCCAATGTTTGATGTCAGAGACAGTCTTCAAGTGTTTGGACCAGTTGGTGGTAGTTTCCATGTATGTCAGAATGTTCGAGTTGGGTGTTGTCGGTGAAAATTTCGTGCTGAACAGTGATCTAGCCGGTTACTGAATCATACCAGTTGATTCCAGGTCCCCTTTTATGTTTTACTGATTACAGTTTGGTGACTGAAATTCAGGTTATTTGTTATTAGTGCTATTGTACAATGGCAGCCTTCTAGCCGGTTGGGATCCACTAATTCCCTGCCGGCTGAATTGAAGCCCCTTGTCTCTAATCCATACACATCTACACCCATGTTTTCCTGTGATTATCAGCAGGGCATCATGGTCAGGAGGCATAATCCCTGACTCGCAAGCAACAAGACGGGGCCGCCGCCGCCGCCACTGCACCCAGAATCCGTGAGGAGACCACCCTTGAGCCGTGCCATCCCGCGATGACTCAACCGGAACAACTGGGACCTACTCTCCATTGAAGAGCAAGCCTAGTCACCACAGCACTCACTGCTCCCGACAGAGGAACCTTACAGCTCCGGACAGTGAAACGAACACTAACTTTCCTCAGGACACAAAAAATAAAAGTAGTGACCCTTCCGGCTTGGGGCTTAACCTTCTAGAAAGACAAAAGTCTTGTAAATCCTTTCGGATTCCATTGTTTTTCATTCATATTTTGTTTTGGCGCCATTGAGCTGCTTTATTCTTATTGCTTCATAATTTTATGCAAAGTTGTGAGTAAATAAAATATAAGTGTACAAATAATTCTGAACCCTTTGGTCAGATTGATGAGAGTGGAAGATTTGTAATTTTCATGTAAAAACCTACTTCTCTCTGTCTGCCATTTAGAGCAAACTACCACTTGTATTTCATTCAATCATACGAGCCAGAACTCGGGCACAAATATAAATTTATTAGATGAAAAGGGGCCGGGAAAGTTGCTCACCTCCCACTATAGAGAAGTGGGCTAAAGGCAAATTTTCTATTTGAAAATTTAACATACTAAAAGTCTTCCCTAGAGACTTCGCCTTTAACCCATTACCTTGTCACATCAATTAACAGAATGTCTATTATCTTGGACAATGGTGTTGTGTACATGATAAAAAGTACAGGCCTAAGTACTGATCCCTGAGGAACGCCAAAGTCAAGAGACATTTTAGATGACTGCATATTTTCAATGAGAACAATTTGCTTTCTATTGGAGAGATGATTTAAACCAATTTAGTACGGTGCTGCAAATGCCAGTCAGTTGTCAAACGTGCCAGTAGAATGTCATGGTCTATCGTGTTAAATAGTTCCCCCACCTGCTGGAAGTTATGTGCTTGTAACTTCCTCTAATCTGCCACTCTTTGACTCTACCTTTTCCCTTTGCTTACTGTCATCTACTATCTTTCTGCCTTACCGGTCCATTCTCCTGCTTTATTTTTCAAAAAGATTTCGTCCAGCTGAAGTCGGACTTGCTGGGCCTATTTCTTAGTTAGGCGCATAATGGCAGCATGACGCATCTGCACTCGTAATTGACAGGAGGAATCTGAGTGATCGAAGAAGAATTTCTTTCTTTGTTTCTTTGTTAATTGTCCACATTTGTTGTTGTTGCCGTTCCAGACATGGTGAGCCCAGGTGGCCCTGATGGGATGGCCATGGACACAGAGGGCAACTTGCTGGTCGCACACTGGGGACAGGCTGTTGTTGAGGTGACATTCCAGTGCAGTCATTTTACTCAGGCTCTCTTTACACAATGCTGCTGATAGCAGACTCAGAAGAAACAAAATAAAATGGAAAAAGTATGTACGACTATGAGAGAAGAGTTAGCAAGTGTGTGTGTGTGTGAAAAAATGTGCATGAGGGACAAGAGAGAGAGAGACATGAGTGTGAGAGTGTGCTTGTGTGAGTGCATGCGTGTGTACATGTAAGTGCATGCATGTATGTAAAAAAAGAAGGGATATATGGGAAAGGCGCAGAAAAAATCCACAATAAAATAATGCATAATTTATAAAAAATCTGAAATTTCAGGTGTTTAATAAGAAGGAAAAAAAGACTGTACAACTAATGTATCAATTATAAAAATGTGTAAATTTGTCATGGTACGGCATCATTCTCTGGTGGGGCTTGTCGAAACCCGGGCTGCTCCCCCATATGGAGAGAATGTCGCCACTAGTCCAGCACAACGTTGTTTTCTTCATGAAGGTGGTGCCCAAAGAGGACAGGGATCCTGTGAGGAGAATCCCCTGCCCCTTCGACAAACCCAGCAACCTGTGCTTCCAGCCGGGCTCTACAAGGCTCTACGTGACAGAGCACACCTCTCACGGACTGTGGACCTTTGACTGGCAGCACAGTGGGGCACCGCAGTATTGTCATGTGGAGTGAACAGGTTTGAACTGTCTGGTTCAACAACAGTAACTGGACATGCATTTTAGACATGAAAAGCCTGCCACATGCAGCGTAAACCGGTGGCAAGGGCACCGAAATTGTCCTTTGCCAGTTCCTCCCCATACCTCCCCACCCCTATCTTGCCCCCCGCCCTCAATGACACCTTCACAAAAATTTGAAGTGATTCCGTCAAGTAGTTCATGAGATACAGCCTGGACAGAGAGAAATAAAACTAGGTCAAGAAGCTTCAAAATGTCTCCCACTGCATTCATCGAGTGATGCCGATCGAGAATATAATTATACACTTGTATCCATGGGTGTGTGGCAAATTGCTGAAAGTATGTACAATGTTAGATTTTTGTACTAGTAAGACATTAATTTTAGGTTGTAACTTGTACATAGTCTTTATTTAGTACAACAACAATGTCAAAGCTGAAATTCTTTTTTATATGCTGCAACAGACATCACCTATGCAACTTCAAAGAATTTGTATGTTTTTTTGTAGTTGTATTTTGTATAATGTATTTCTCCATGATTTCTTGTGTCCCTATGGGCCAAAAGGTCTTGTAAAGACTAAATAAAATTTATTGTTATTAAAAAAAGAAAGATTTTGTAATCGTATTTCATAAACAAGAATAAATGCATCATCTAAATTATTTTTCTGTGTGTCTGTCGTTCTTTGTAAATGTTACCAAATGTACATTTTTAACATCTAAAAAAAAAGTTCCAAGTGTTCTCTATGTAACAACAATTATTTAACAAGTTTCATAATAATGGGAATGACAGTGTGTGCTATTCTGCTTTCTGGAATGAGTGTGCGCTATTCTGCTTTCTGGAATGAGTCTGTGTGATATTCTGCTTTCTGGAATGAGAGTCTGTGTTATTCTGCTTTCTGGAATGAGTCTGTGCGCTATTCTGCTTTCTGGAATGAGAGTCTGTGTGTTATTCTGCTTTCTGGAATGAGAGTCTGTGTGTTATTCTGCTTTCTGGAAAGAGTGTGTGTGTGTTATTCTGCTTTCTGGAAAGAGAGTGTGTGCTATTCTGCTTTCTGGAATGAGAGTGTGTGCTATTCTGCTTTCTGGAATGAGAGTGTGTGCTATTCTGCTGTCTGGAATGAGAGTGTGCTATTCTGCTTTCTGAAATGAGAGTGTGTGCTATTCTGCTTTCTGGAATGAGAGTGTGCGCTATTCTGCTTTCTGGAATGAGAGTATGCGCTATTCTGCTTTCTGGAATGAGAGTGCGCTATTCTGCTTTCTGGAATGAGAGTGTGCGCTATTCTGCTTTCTGGAATGAGAGTATGTGCTATTCTGCTTTCTGGAATGAGAGTGTGTTCTATTCTGACTTCTGGAATGAGAGTATGCGCTATTTTGCTTTCTGAAATGAGAGTGTGTGCTATTCTGCTTTCTGGGATGAGAGTGTGTGCTATCACAGACTATATAGTTTAACATTTCTCTCTGGTGCTGTATTGTGCTTTCTGTCTGTTTGACTCTTAAGTTGCTGTGGAGAATGTCACACTAAATAAAAGTGATCATTGTTTGTGTTTTTGTAGTGTACATGAATGACAAGAAAAAGGTATTTATAGTTTAAAAAACAACAAAGCAAAGCAAAGCCACAAACTCAAATTCAAAGTCTTAACTTTTATTTATCACTCTCACTCCATATCAACAAGTAAAAAAACCAAAAAACATGTACACTCAACTATTCTGAAAAAGATAACGGACAGATGGGAAACAAATCAATTGAAATTCAAATTGAGTTCAATTGGAAGCCAATCAAAGAAACATTTCCCACCTAATCCACACTACCATGATAATATTAATCATATTTTATTATTCATTTAAAACCCCCAGTTAAAATGGGCCTCAAAATTAATTCAGATGGATAACAAAGTCCAACTCTAACAGACCTTCCTCATTATTTTGTGAACTAATTGGACTCTAAGGCTTTCTGTAGGGCTTCGTAACACTCGAGAGCGATCTGCGCCTCGGCTTTAGCTTTCTCCGATGTGGCAGCATTGACCTCCTGTTGGGCCTTGGTGATGCCGTCCCGGATAACCTGCACATCAAAATCATCACATTCAAAGTATCATCATCATCATCCTCAAATCGATCAAATTCAACACAATCATCAACTTCTTTTCCATGCTTCAATCCTGTTAAATTCAGCTTGCTTTTCAAGTTAGAAAAACAAATAAACAGAACACGCACACAGTCACACGCGCGCATTAAACAGTGATGTCCCGAGGCCCCGGTCATAGGCCATTGACCTATTAAAATTAAAAACGTGTTATTGTGTTCTCCCCTGTCAGGACAAATGTCTGATTTAATTTTTAACATTGGCACGCTTTGTCTTATTTGTTTCTGCAAGAGCCAGGACATTGTCCTATTGATTTTTCTTTTTTCTTTTTTCTTTTGGCTGTCCCATCTTCTGGGCTGTACAGTGGCGTTGCTCCCACGCCGCTCGTTCCGAATCCCAATTCGCAGCTACACCCAGGATTGTTCAAGTCACAGAAACTGAGACCAGCAGTCCAAGGGGAGCGAATCAATGTTAGGCCGTCAGGAGGCAACCAACCGAGGAGACACTGCACTTCTGCTGAGTCACTTCGGTGGAGTTCAGTGGAGCCTGTTCAGGACACCACCTACTAAGCCCCCTTACTGACGACACTATTCCTTTAGTCGCGGAGCCAGCGTGAGTGAGGTCCTCCTCCGAGGGCGCCACCACGACCGTCCACCGACAGCTCCCCAGAACAACAACAACAACATACAGTATTTATACGGCGCTGAATCTTGATAGAAATCAAATCAAAGCGCACACACACGTTAGCATTCAAACAAAAACGCAATACAAAGCGAACACACACGGATAACATAAATGGAATATAGCAGAAACAGACCTAATGGCAAGAGAAGATAAAGAGATAGGAGCTTTAAAAAAGTTTAATGACGGGGGGAAAAGGTGGGTTTTGAGGTTAGCTTTGAAAGCAGAGAGAGTCGGTCGCTGACGGAGGGAGAGAGGAAGTTTGTTCCAGGAGGTTGGTCCTGAGACAGCAAAAGAGCGCCGACCAACAGTTGAAAGCTTATACCTAGGGATCTGGAGGGAAAGAGGGTCAGAAACTGAACGTAAAGTGCGAGCTGGCGTATAGATGGAAATATTGTCACAGAGGTAAGATGAATAGATTTATAGCAAAGTGTGTTTAATTTATACTCAATTCTGTCTGCGACAGGAAGCCAGTGCAAAGAACGCAGAAGAGGGCATGATCGAACTTTTTCTTCCTAAGGACAAGACGAGCAGCTGTGTTTTGAATACGCTGGAGACAAGATAGAGAAGAGACTGATAGGCCAGAAAGGAGAGCATTACAGTAGTCAATACGAGATAGGATGAGGGAAGTAACAAGCTTTGCTGTGGCTTCATCTGAGAGGTATTTACGAATATAGCCAATGCAACGAATTTGATAGTAGCAGGACTGACAGGTCTGAGTCAGGAAACTCTGCATGGAAAGAGTATTGTCCAAAGTGACACCTAAGTTTTTGACTGAGTCTGAGAGGGGAATGATATTGTTACCCAGTTGGATTGACTCTATGGAAACAGAGGCTAGTTTGTTTTTTGTCCCTACAAGCATTGCTTCGTTTTTTTCACCATTTAATTGAAGTTTATTTTGAACCATCCAATTTTGAATATCAATATAGCAGTTGTTACTTTCTGTAAGAATGGAATCTTCAGGGGTTGTACTGTTTTGGAGTTGTGAGTCATCTGCATAGACGTGATGTTTCATGTTGTGCTGGTCGATGACATTGGCAAGAGGTGACGTATATAAAGTAAACAAGACAGGACCAAGCACAGACCCCTGGGGGACTCCACAAGAAAGCCTAACCTGTTCAGACTGACGACCATTGACCAGAACTGATTGAAAACGATCAGAAAGGTAAGAGGAAAACCAAGAAAGAGCAGGGCCCTTAATTCCAAAAGTATGTTCAAGACGAGACAGAAGAATGGAGTGGTCTATGGTATCAAAAGCAGCAGAGAGATCAAGAAGTGTCAAAAGAGAGATTTGACCAGCATCAGAAGCAAGTAAGAGGTCATTGACGATTTGAACAAGGGCTGTTTCAGTACTGTGGTTGGTTCTGTAGGCAGACTGATAAGGATGATGAAGATTGTTTGAGGATAGATGATCGTTAAGTTGTTTCAGAACAGTCTTCTCAAGGAGTTTGGAGAGAAAAGGGAGGTTAGATACAGGTCTGTAGTTTTTCAGATTATTAGGATCCAGATTGTTCTTCTTGAGAAGGGGCCTTACAAGAGCGGTTTTGAAAGCAGAAGGAAACACACCTGAAACTAAAGAAGAATTGATGATGTTGGTGATTGATGGCAGAAGGTGTTGATAGATTTGTGAGAAAAGAGAGGCTGGGATGGGGTCAAGATCACAGGATTTAAAATGCATTTCTTTCATAGTAGAAAGAACTTCGGTCTCAGACACCGGCTTAAAAGAGAGAAGGGGGACACCAGTGAATGATGGGTCTGGAATAGTTGGTTGAAAAGGCATGGAGTCGATTTTTGATCGTAGATCGATAATCTTGGTGGAGAAGAAGGAGGAAAAGGTTTCTGGCAGTTTGTCAGGACTGATATTTGATGGCAGAGGACTTGATTTCTTGTTGCCTAGGAGATCAGACATGGTGGAGAACAGGACCTTTGTTGTGTTGGCTTCAAGAATTTTAGATGAAAAATAGCTTGTTTTTGCCTTGGCCAGAAGAAGAGTGAAGATGTTACGGAAAAACTGATATATCTGACGATGTATTTCTAGTTTTGAGGCCCGCCACTGACGCTCAGCCTTACGACTAGTGCGTTTACTTACTCTAAGTTCAGGCGTGTACCAGGGAGCGCAGGGACGATCGGGCACAACACGAGTGGATGGGGGAGCGTGTTTATCAAGCAAGTTACTCATAGTAGAATTAAAAGTCGAGGCAGGGTCGTCGGAAATACTCACGTTAGAAAGGAGTTCTGTTGCCTCTGAACTAAAAGTATGAATATCTATAGACTTGAGATTACGGCGCGTGACCGTACGTTTATTTCTGGGAGTTTTGGAAAGATTAAGACTGGCGAGGACGGCAAAATGGTCAGAGGAAAGGATCTTAGACACTGACACTGATGAAACAAGTTGGTCGGAATCACGCGCGATTAGCCAGTCAATGATGTGGCCTTTGTTGTGTGTAGACTCGGTTACAAGCTGAGAGAGGGAGTGGTTAGCGAGTGAGAGGCAGAGACGCTTTGTGTGAGAGGACTGTTGGTTGTCGAAGTGAAAATTAAAATCACCTAGCACAATAAGAGGACTGCGGTTCAAAGAATAGGAGTCAAGGAGGGCTTCAAATTCGGGATGAAACATTGAATCGGTGAGATTGTTAGTTCTGCTAGGGGGAGGGCGATAGATACAGGAGAAAACAACAGATTGACCAGACATGCTAAGAACAACTTCTACAGCCTCGAAAGACAGATGGGGGAAGGGGAGGGTTGTGTTGAAGGAAAGGGATTTATCTAACACATCCCTATACAGTACAGCGAGGCCCCCACCTAAAGAAGAACGGGGGAAGGATTTAATTTTGTAGCCAGGTGGAGTTAGCTGCTTTAGTTTAGGTTCATGTCCATTACTTTTGAGCCACGTTTCGGTGATAAAAACTAAATCAAAGTCATGCTCAAAAACATAGTCAGCAATATAGTCCGCTTTGTTCTCAGGGCAGACAGACTGGGCATTAAATACACATACACTAAAACTATCAGAGGATGGAATAGAGTTCAGTGACACAGATGACACGTCACACTGGTGGCTGGGTGCTGTAGGGGGAGGTGGAGATGGAGATCTGGGCGTTGAAGGCAGCAGTAGAGAAGCAAAGGGCTGGTCAGAAGACACATCACAGTCAGAGTCACAGTCGTTGGTCACGCAGTTGTCAACACAGCTTGGTTCAGGAACACAACAGCCTAGTAAAGAGTGTTCCTCTTTGCTTTGTGCTGTGGAGGGGCACCTAACTAACTACACACTTTAAACACAAGATGACTCTAGAACAGCACACTTATCAACACTGGCTACTTTACAGAGTCACAGTGCTGGAAGGCTAATGAAGGAGAAGCTGTGGTAGACAAGGCAGGAGACACAGGAAAGTTGAGGGGTGGCACAGGAGTGGAGTCGTCATGGTCGTCAGGCAGGCAGGAAGAGGTGGAAGGAGGCAGACATCTAGATGGTGAGGGTGGAGTGAGTTTGTCCGATGATGATGATGAGGGAAGCGGCGCAGATAGAATTGGCACACTTGTCTGGGGTTTGTTTTTACGGGGGTATCTTTTTCTGGGTAAAGACACGCCGAGGCCAAGTAGGCGAAGCTGCGAGATAGAATTAGCTGGCAGGCGAGCACATGGAATCGCTAAGAGCTCAGAGCGCGAGTACTTGATGCGCGCGCAGTCTGGTATTGGGTTAGGCCTAGCACATTCTCTCGTCTGATGGCACGGTTGCTGGTGGTCAGTTGGAATAGCGCGGTCAGCAATGACAGGAGCAGTGGAAAGTAGCCGTTCTTGCCTGGCTGAATCGGACTGCTGAACAGGCAAACAGCTGGCGTTGGGCGAAAATGGCTGTGCCGGCAGATTCAAATTGGCAGCTCTTGCCAACAGAAAAATATGAATGAAAAGAATTCTAAAGCTCGTATGGACAAACAAAGCCCATGGAAAGAAAAAGTCCCACATGATGAACTATCATGCACAGTATGGAGAACAAGCACACACTAGAACACAGCTAACACAGACAGAAGCGGGAGGAGCTCAGTCACTCGAACCGATGGCAAGCGACCTCGACCTCGACAACACACTGATCCCCATGACTTTGAGGTTTTTTTACCCGAACGCACCAAGGCATAGACTGGATTGGAAACCGAAACTGAGGTCACCATGAGAGCAGGGCATGCAAAGCCACAGAATTTGAGAAATTTTTCAATTTTATGGTTGATGGAAATGAGGCCGATGATGATGATGATGATGCTATGGAGTTCCGTATTGGTCTGAGACTGCATGTCAGGGCTGTATTCTACGCTTCCTTTCATAATGATATCCCGGCGTTAACCAGGCCCGAGAACTACAGACACCTGCAGTGTTGGTCTTGCAATTAGAGCAACACTCTCAGAATCGCATCCGTTAAGCGGATGAAACTCGACTGTGTGGTTTCAGTCTTCCCATTGAGCCCATAGCCACTCACTCTGGGTAGGAGCTATTGATTTATCCGATCTCAGGACAGTTTGTCCTGTCACTTTTTCGATCCTCAGTACATCACTGGCATACATGATACACACACACATGCAAACACCAACCACACCCACATACATACACTTGATCATAGGACATTCCAATCTTATTTCTTTTCAATAATGGCACGATGGCTTGCTACTTATCAGGCTTAAGTTAAATGTTTCTACTTCAGTATCACTATCAAACCAAACCAAACGGTGGACCTTCTCAGCCAACACTTGCAGTTGCACCCACCCTCCTCTGGCTCTGGCTACTGTCAATTAGGATTTAATCACATTATTCCAAAGTTCTGAGAATCTGGGACAAGCTGGTTCTCATTGATGACTGAAGCAAAGTAAGGCACCACACAAACAAACACACAAGTGCAGAGTGACGCTATTTTATTGATGAGACAAAACAGAAGATGTAATATTTTATCAAACATGTCTTTTTCAAACAAAGTAAAGTAAGATACTGTTCCATTAGAGAAGACTAAACATTTCTTCACCTGCGTGTCAAATCGGTCCAGTGGGTGTGCCTCCTCAGCCAACACCTGCACTGAAGAATCATCGTTGATGGTGATGGACCCGCTGCTCACTGCAACAGGGGGAAAGAACACATGTTGTGAACCACAACAACAAACAGCTGCACTGAGGAATCATCGCTGATGGTGATAGACCCGCTGCTCACTGCAACAGGGGGAAAGAACACATGTTGTGAACCACAACAAACAGCTGCACTGAGGAATCATCGCTGATGGTGATAGACCCGCTGCTCACTGCAACAGGGGGAAAGAACACATGTTGTGAACCACAACAACCAACAGCTGCACTGAGGAATCATCGCTGATGGTGATGGACCCGCTGCTCACTGCAACAGGGGGAAAGAACACATGTTGTGAACCACAACAACAAACAGCTGCACTGAAGAATCATCGTTGATGGTGATAGACCCGCTGCTCACTGCAACAGGGGGAAAGAACACATGTTGTGAACCACAACAACCAACAGCTGCACTGAGGAATCATCGCTGATGGTGATGGACCCGCTGCTCACTGCAACAGGGGGAAAGAACACATGTTGTGAACCACAAACAACAAACAGCTGCACTGAGGAATCATCGCTGATGGTGATAGACCAGCTGCTCACTGCAACAGGGGGAAAGAACACATGTTGTGAACCACAACAACAAACAGCTGCACTGAGGAATCATCGCTGATGGTGATGGACCCGCTGCTCACTGCAACAGGGGGAAAGAACACATGTTGTGAACCACAACAACAAACAGCTGCACTGAAGAATCATCGCTGATGGTGATGGACCCGCTGCTCACTGCAACAGGGAGAAAGAACACATGTTGTGAACAACAAACAGCTGCACTGAGGAATCATCGTTGATGGTGATAGACCCGCTGCTCACTGCAACAGGGGGAAAGAACACATGTTGTGAACCACAACAACAAACAGCTGCACTGAGGAATCATCGCTGATGGTGATGGACCCGCTGCTCACTGCAACAGGGGGAAAGAACACATGTTGTGAACAACAAACAGCTGCACTGAAGAATCATCGCTGATGGTGATAGACCCGCTGCTCACTGCAACAGGGGGAAAGAACACATGTTGTGAACAACAAACAGCTGCACTGAAGAATCATCGCTGATGGTGATAGACCCGCTGCTCACTGCAACAGGGGGAAAGAACACATGTTGTGAACAACAAACAGCTGCACTGAGGAATCATCGCTGATGGTGATAGACCCGCTGCTCACTGCAACAGGGGGAAAGAACACATGTTGTGAACAACAAACAGCTGCACTGAGGAATCATCGTTGATGGTGATGGACCCGCTGCTCACTGCAACAGGGGGAAAGAACACATGTTGTGAACCACAACAACAAACAGCTGCACTGAGGAATCATCGCTGATGGTGATGGACCCACTGCTCACTGCAACAGGGGGAAAGAACACATGTTGTGAACCACAACAACAAACAGCTGCACTGAGGAATCATCGCTGATGGTGATGGACCCGCTGCTCACTGGAACAGGGGGAAAGAACACATGTTGTGAACCACAACAACCAACAGCTGCACTGAGGAATCATCGCTGATGGTGATGGACCCACTGCTCACTGCAACAGGGGGAAAGAACACATGTTGTGAACCACAACAACAAACAGCTGCACTGAAGAATCATCGTTGATGGTGATGGACCCGCTGCTCACTGCAACAGGGGGAAAGAACACATGTTGTGAACAACAAACAGCTGCACTGAGGAATCATCGTTGATGGTGATGGACCCGCTGCTCACTGCAACAGGAAGAAAGAACACATGTTGTGAACAACAAACAGCTGCACTGAGGAATCATCGTTGATGGTGATGGACCCGCTGCTCACTGCAACAGGGGGAAAGAACACATGTTGTGAACAACAAACAGCTGCACTGAGGAATCATCGCTGATGGTGATGGACCCGCTGCTCACTGCAACAGGGGGAAAGAACACATGTTGTGAACCACAACAACAAACAGCTGCACTGAGGAATCATCGCTGATGGTGATGGACCCGCTGCTCACTGCAACAGGGGGAAAGAACACATGTTGTGAACCACAACAACAAACAGCTGCACTGAAGAATCATCGCTGATGGTGATGGACCCGCTGCTCACTGCAACAGGGAGAAAGAACACATGTTGTGAACAACAAACAGCTGCACTGAGGAATCATCGTTGATGGTGATAGACCCGCTGCTCACTGCAACAGGGGGAAAGAACACATGTTGTGAACCACAACAACAAACAGCTGCACTGAGGAATCATCGCTGATGGTGATGGACCCGCTGCTCACTGCAACAGGGGGAAAGAACACATGTTGTGAACAACAAACAGCTGCACTGAAGAATCATCGCTGATGGTGATAGACCCGCTGCTCACTGCAACAGGGGGAAAGAACACATGTTGTGAACAACAAACAGCTGCACTGAAGAATCATCGCTGATGGTGATAGACCCGCTGCTCACTGCAACAGGGGGAAAGAACACATGTTGTGAACAACAAACAGCTGCACTGAGGAATCATCGCTGATGGTGATAGACCCGCTGCTCACTGCAACAGGGGGAAAGAACACATGTTGTGAACAACAAACAGCTGCACTGAGGAATCATCGTTGATGGTGATGGACCCGCTGCTCACTGCAACAGGGGGAAAGAACACATGTTGTGAACCACAACAACAAACAGCTGCACTGAGGAATCATCGCTGATGGTGATGGACCCACTGCTCACTGCAACAGGGGGAAAGAACACATGTTGTGAACCACAACAACAAACAGCTGCACTGAGGAATCATCGCTGATGGTGATGGACCCGCTGCTCACTGGAACAGGGGGAAAGAACACATGTTGTGAACCACAACAACCAACAGCTGCACTGAGGAATCATCGCTGATGGTGATGGACCCACTGCTCACTGCAACAGGGGGAAAGAACACATGTTGTGAACCACAACAACAAACAGCTGCACTGAAGAATCATCGTTGATGGTGATGGACCCGCTGCTCACTGCAACAGGGGGAAAGAACACATGTTGTGAACAACAAACAGCTGCACTGAGGAATCATCGTTGATGGTGATGGACCCGCTGCTCACTGCAACAGGAAGAAAGAACACATGTTGTGAACAACAAACAGCTGCACTGAGGAATCATCGTTGATGGTGATGGACCCGCTGCTCACTGCAACAGGGGGAAAGAACACATGTTGTGAACAACAAACAGCTGCACTGAGGAATCATCGCTGATGGTGATGGACCCGCTGCTCACTGCAACAGGGGGAAAGAACACATGTTGTGAACCACAACAACAAACAGCTGCACTGAGGAATCATCGCTGATGGTGATGGACCCGCTGCTCACTGCAACAGGGAGAAAGAACACATGTTGTGAACCACAACAACAAACAGCTGCACTGAGGAATCATCGCTGATGGTGATGGACCCACTGCTCACTGCAACAGCCGCCCGCATGCAATACAGACGTAACTCAGCATTTATCGATTTTGAGATTTTTTGCTTGTACATAGTACAAGACAAGACTCACCAACTTCATTAACCGCAATTCCAAAAGATAAAGACGCTGTGATCAAAATAAGCTTGTTGAACGTCATGCACTTGCTTCAAAGGCTTCTAGTTCTACAAAACACAATAGTCTACATAGCTTAAAAAATCGCCACCCGCATGCAATACAGACGTAACTCATATGTTTTCGACTTAGAGATTTTTTGCAAAATTTGATTATACAAGAATAAGAAATTAAGATAGCAACATTCATTGAGTCAAATCAACAAACACTTTTGACAATTTCTCCCATTATTTTGTATCTAAAAAATATATTTGAGGGCGTATTGGAGTGCCAAGGTATTATTCTCAACAATGCTTTAAAGCTTTTATTTTGGACTAAAATTAATTTTCTTCTTAGTCTAAAACCATGATTTTGGGGCAACATTTTTTATTTCAATATTACTTAAATAAGTCGTACTTTATTTGAAAAACTGAAGTGACAAAGATTAGTTATTTGATGGCTCGAAATAAAGCCGTATGAAAAAATCTGAAGCAATTTGACTTAAAATGACCGAAATTAATCAGTTTTTTGCTTCTCCTGTGAAGTGACGTCTTTCGACTTACGTCTGTATTGCATGCGGGCGGCGACATGTTGTGAACGATGAACAAACGTTCACAGACTCAAGAATACTTTATTATCTCATAAAGAGAAATGTTGTGGCATGACATGAAAACACATATAGTTAAGAACATCTTAATGCCTCATATCTGAACTGTGTGTGTGTGTCCTTCTGTTTGTTCACCCTGTAGTAACTCACGAACCAGTGTACAGAATCGCTTCAAATTTTGTGTGATGTATTATGGTGCACGAAAGGTCCCATAGAAAATTCGTAGCCATGGTGACCTTGGAGTCTGACCTTAAAAACCGGTCAGAAGTAGGAGTAGTAACTAAAGGGTAGTAATTAAGGAATGACTGGCTGGACTGGTTACTTCCCTTGCTTTATAAATCTGAGTGAAAGAGGGGGAGAGGCGAAAGAGAGAGAGAGAGAATGTAAGTGTGGGAGAGAGAGAGAGAGAGAGAGAGAGAGAGAGAGAGAGAGAGAGAGAGAGAGAGAGAGAGTGTGTGTGTGTGTGTGTGTGTGTGTGTGTGTGTGTGTGAGAGAGAGTGTGTGTGTGTGTGAGAGTGTGCGTGCGAAGCGTAGCGAGCAGAACTGCTAGTAAATAAATACGCTTCGCAGGACTGCTAGTAATTAAATAAACCTAGAACTTTAACCCCCTTCAAGACATCAATGCCTGAGGCAGACATCATTACTGGCCTGGGGTTGCCTAGAAAAAAATTATAACAAATAAATAGTGCAACAAAACTCGCCTCTGTGATTCTTTTTGAACAACATTACTGGTTGATCCAACATTAATTTTCACTTTGAAATCGTGATTACTTGCATTAAAACCGGAATTATTAGTCTGCTTATTGCTATTATTGTTAACGAAAACATATTGGAGCATTTTGTGAAGCTCACGTAGGCCTGATTTTTTCTCTCTTTTTAACATTAACAAATGAAATAGAAGTGCCAAACGAAGGCTGGAAGAGTGAGCAGTGACAAAGAGAAATAACTCGAAAAACATGGTTTGGATTGAGAAAACATGGATTCAGACGAGTCTTAGACTCAGAAATCGCTGTTCTGAGAATCTCGGAATTAGGCCCTGACTAGCGTTCTCCTGTTCCAATAATACTCAGAATTCTTCCGGAATGAGCTAAGTAACATGTAAAATGAAAATATGGCCATTTACTATAACAATGCACATGTACATCTCACATAGAGCATCATAGACCTAATTAGACAAGATAATATCGTCAGTGAAATTCAAAAACCTTGTATCTCAATTTTGGTAGTTTTGAGAAAAATGAAAAAAATGAAAAAACATTAACTGACTTGACCACAATTGATTAACTATGATGAATATGTTGTTCAAGACATTGCGAGTTTAGTCCTGCATTTTGTTAAAATTACTTCAATTTTTTTCCTTCTCCAGACTTGAAAAGAACCAAGATATGAGTGTTTCTGTCCTTAACTAGATCTGAATTCGGGACTTACGAGTTTTTCTTCTATTTTCACAACCTCATTTACCCCAGATAGAAAGTCGTTAGAGATACGAGCTTTTGGTGGAAGGTGGCGGGAAAAATGAGAGAGCTGACTACTATGTAATAACTCACCCCCCAAAAAAATTGAGATACGAGTTTTTTTAATTTCACTGACGATATCTCATGCAAAAAGAGATGGGACAAAGTGAAAACGAACATATCACATGAAAAACACATTTCAATACAACCACATAAGAGCTTAAAGCCCTATCAACCGATCCATAGGATCGGGTAGCAATAGTCCGACACATCTGACTCGGCGAGCAAAGCCTGTTGTCTCACACAATATAGGGAAAAGAGGCAGGGAAAACCCGCTTCTGTGGCTGCAGCGATTTGAATACTGAGCACGTGTTGCGCCTACCCTCATTTTATACTCCGGTCACCGGCTTAAATGCTTGATACCTTAATACATCCCATTGCATCACATCATTAGGTACAGATACATCAAAATGGTTAGACTATAACACATCTTTTTTTGGGGGGGGGCGGCGGATGTTTGCAAGCTTGTTGTTTTTGTCAGTTGGCCAACTGTTTTAGCTCGTCAAAGGTTTTAAAATAAAGCTGCCACAACTACGGTGTTATTGTTTTTGTTTATTCAAGTCTTAAAGGATATGACAACAGAGTTGCAAACATGCTCAGATACACTGGAATTTGATTGTGTTGTATAGATGAACACGAAAAATTGCTATAAATGAAGTAAAAAGGAACATTTTCTAGAATTGTATTTATGTTTTAATAAAGTAAATGTCGCAAAACTTATACTTTTCAGCAGGTATGACGCAATTGGCACCAAACGTAAGTAGCCTTCAATGTAAAAATAGACCTAATACTTCCATTGCGTTGAAACAGGAAATGACGAAAATGGCACCAACTACGAAAGCGAAAGAAAGCGTTAGGGGTCCATGAAAGAAAATGCCTCGATATTATGCTGCAGTTGGATGTTCTAAACAACAGAGTTGAACCGAATTACACCTTTCACCGGTTTCCCCACCAAGATACTGTTTGCCTGCAAAAATGGCCCGGTAGCCAATTTGAACCAGAGCATCGAGCAAAACACGCAAATCACAAGAGACAGAAGACCACTTTCAGGGGGGATAATTGTCATTTTAATAATTTATTTATTTAGTTTAAACTTTAATTCTATTACATCCATTTTCCTTATTTTAATTGTACGCAACTGCGGCACTTTGGCATTGTTACACCAGCTACGAGCTAGGGAGTACAACATAGATTATATTCTTCTCTTCTCTCTGAGTCTGAATCACTTCTCCCTTTTCTTTTTCTGTTTTACCCCTATAATCGTATTTCTAAAGGAAAGAGCAGAAAGCTACCTCGATGAAAGAAAACATCTTTTAAAGAAAAATATAGGGCTATGTTCGCGATTTGTCGCACATTGTGCAGCACCCGCCGCAATATGTCGCACAGTGAGACAGTGCGACATATTGCGGCCTAACACCAGGTTTGGGTCAAGTTAGTCAGTTTTACTTTAATTAATTTTTCCAAGACACATGTGCACAGTTTATGAGTCCCATGACTTGAGCGGCCGTTGTAGCCACAGCCTGGTGGCCTATTGTTTTTTCAGCTCACCAAAGAATTTCTTGTTGGATCCATCGTCCTCAAACACAGTGATGACCCCAGGCTTCAGCACGGCCAGAGAAGGGACGTGATTGGGCAGAATGCCAAAGCTGCCGCTGAACGACGGAACGTCAACCTGCTTCACACTGACCGCATTGTAGTACACCTGTAAACGAACCACATAAGTTCGGTTTATGTGGATGCAATGATGCATCGATGTTTAGGACCACAAGGGAGATAACTTAATGTCAGGAAAGTGCAAACCAGGCTGCAAATTACCATCTCTTTTCTTATGAACAAAAATGTGACTTTTACCATAATTTTGATGTTAACCTTCTGGGCACGATGAGCCCCGATCGGATTCCCCCGGACGAGCACGATGGGCCACGATTGGGGCTCAGTTCATATTTTGCGCTGAACTTTGGCCAATCCAATAAGCGAATACAGCTAAACAATCAGAAAGCTCGTAGCACTCGTACGACTTCCTGCTGTCTGAGTCAAGCCTTTATGGACCGGTTTGCAATTTTGTGTGTGTGAAAAAGATTATGATTATGAAAGTGGTGAATGTGAGGATGAGGATGACACCAGTAATGAGTATGTTGCCCATAGCTACTCTGATGGAGACTAGGAAGGTAATTAGGCTAGTAATTTGGTTGCAAAAAGGGTTCGACTGCATGGTTTTGTGATGTCTAACACGAGTAGCAGTGACAGATCATCGTCGGATGGGGTGGGGGTGCGGTTAGCTGCAGCCACTGTGAAAGTGCATTACTGGATTACTGCTGTCACCGTATTCAAGGCAAGTTGTTTTCTTTACTTTCATTGCAAAATTCAAGCTTCCTTCTTTCTAAGCCGAGTAAACGTGTATAGGTTTCCCAGTCAAATGTTTGATTGAGAGAAAAAAGAAAACTCCTCTCCCAGCGTTATCTGTTAAAGGTCAGGTAGTTGAGCAAGTAGAATAATTTAAATTCCTAGGTGTGCATATTTCAAATACATTAAGCTGGGAAGTCAACATCACATCATCCTGCAAAAAAGCACAGCAGAGACTATATTTTCTAAGACAGCTCAAGAAATTTAGGATAAGTACAGCAGTCTTGACACAGTTCTACTTCTATCGATCTGTCATCGAAAGCATACTCAGTTTTTCAATATCAGCTTCAGTTAAAGATAAAAGGAAACTCCATCAAGTCGTCAAGACATCCTCAAAAATCATAGGTCACAAACTGCCATCCCTAGATAACATCTATAGTGTGCGCATAAGACACAAAGCTAAGTCCATCATATCTGATTGCACACACCCAGCCAACCATCTGTTTCAATCACTCCCTTCTGGTAAAAGGTTCTGCTCTTTTAAGTGCAAATCTAACCGCCTGAAGAACAGCTTTTACCCCTCTGCTGTCAGAGCCATCAATACTCAGTAGGCTCACCCCCCTAGGGGTATTTTTGTATCCTATTTTGCTCAGAGTTGTGTTAATCGGTGTGCCTGCATGCTCGCGGTCTTGTGTGTGAGTGCGTGTGTGAGGAGGTGGGACATGTGTTGGTATATATGTGTGTGTGTTGGTGTATCACTGTATGTGTAGGTGTGCGTCTGAGAGAAAGAAAGAATCTGAGAGAGAGAGACTGATACACGATAATGTAATCTTTTTTTCTTTCTTTTTGCCCCCCCCCTCCCCCTCTTATATTGGTTGTCCATTCGATGTGCATGCTTTCGTTGTTGTTGGATTGTGTCTTGTGCAAAACCAAAATGATTTCCTTTGTATTACGATGCATTGGCTGATTAAAGAATCTTGAATCTCTTGAAAAGTGAAAATAAGAAGTACCGGTTGACGTTTCTGCAGTCTTCAATTTTACGCCTGTCTTTTAGCTTACGTTTTTAACTTTTACGTAGTCATTAATGCCCAGAGGGTTAACAATAACACTTGAAAATAAACTTGAAACACTACAAACTAAGAGAGAGAGGGGGGGGGGTGAGGTGGAGAGGGAGAGACACTCACATAGAGAGAGAGAGAGAGAGAGAGAGAGAGAGAGAGAGAGAGAGAGAGAGAGAGAGAGAGAGAGAGACTCAGAGAGACTCTTAGAGAGAGTGTGTTGAACTTGAAATCAGAAATGTCATTCAGAACACATTACAAAAATGCCGGTCTAATGTTCAATTATTTATCCATAAATTATCATGATCTTCTCGCCAAGTATCACTTCACAAGACTTGGCTCTTAATCTCACTACACTCACGGCGTGATCGCAGTGTCGCAGTCAAAAGTGTAGCTCGTGCAAATCTGCCGCACGCAAAGTACTATAAAGAGTGTGTATTTGCAACAACCACAAATTTCACTTTCTTTACTTGAACCATTTACCTAACCCTAAAAGTATAGAAAAAAAGTAAATAACTCTTAATAAGTGTAATAAATCTATCAAAAAAGCAAGAAAAGTCTATGAACAAAATATAGCAACTAATTGTAAGACAAATCCCAAACCTTTTTGGAAATATGTACATGAGAGGTCTAAAGCTAGTGCAGGTGTTAGTGCTTTGAAAACAGACAATGGCGATTTTGCTGTTACTGACAGTGACAGTGATAAAGCAGAAGTCCTCAATAATTTATTTTCCAGTATGTTTACTAACGAAGACACTACAAAACTGCCAGACTTATCACACTGTGAAAATTCAGATGGAGTATCAGTGTCCGATGTTAGAATAACTCCTAAAGCTGTTGAAACAAAATTAAAAGAATTAGATGGTACAAAAGCACAAGGTCCTGATGGAATCCCCCCAAGAGTTTTAAAAGAATTAGCTAAAGAACTAGTTTTTCCTCTATGTGTACTTTTTAATAAGTCTCTTGAGACAGGTTCAATTCCGAAGAATGGAAGCAATCAAATGTTACGGCCATTTTTAAAAAAGGTTCAAGATCTCAACCAGGTAACTATAGACCTCTGTTAGCTTGACATACAATAGATGTATAATCATGTATTGACTATTGTTTGTAAAAATTTTAGAGTCATTTGTTAGAGAGGTAATCACAGATCATATGAATGTTAATAAACTATATACTCCATGTCAACATGGCTTTAGAAATAAAAGATCTTGTACTACGCAGCTTCTTGACGTTATGGAGGAAATAACTGACCTGTTGGATAATGGTGATAATGTTGATATTGTATATTTGGATTTCAGGAAAGCTTTTGATAGTGTGTCACATGAGACTTAATTAAATTGAAAGCTTACAGCATAGCTGGTAATGTACACAACTGGATTAGAAACTTCCTAGATACCAGAGAGTTAGACTTAGAGTGGGGGAAATGTACTCGTCTAAGGCAAACGTTCGAAGTGGAATCCCTCAGGGAAGCATCTTCATGATCTTGGGTCCTACCTTATTTACCATTTTCATAAATGACCTTCCTGAATGTGTGGAGTCGTCTTGTAAAGTATTCGCAGATGATACAAAGATTTTTTAATAAAACCAAGAATAATAAACTAATTCAAAAAGATTTAAATAAATTACAAGATTGGACAAATGAATGGAATCTTTACTTTAATACTGATAAATGTAAGGTAATGCATGTTGGTAAAAGTAATCCAAATGCAACTTACACCATGGAAAAAAACAATGCCCCTTGTCCAGTAACAGTGTGCGAGCTATAAAAAGATCTGGGGGTAACCTTTGACAAAGACCTTTCATATAATATACACATCCAGAACTGCATCAATAAAGCAAACCAAATAATAGGATTGATTAAAAGAACATTTATCAGTATTGATCATGATATATTTATTAAATTATACAAAGCTTTAGTTAGACCGCACTTAGACTCGAGTATGGCAACATTATTTGGGCTCCAAAATGTAAGTACCGTCAGCAGCAATTGAAAGGGTGCAGCGTAGAGCTACAAAACTTGTTAAACTTAAAGCATGCAAAAACATGGGCTATTTATATAACTTATTACCACAGATTACAGTACCTTAATTTATTTTCTCTTAAAGGAAGGAGAACAAGGGGAGATCTTAGAAACTTATAAAATATTCAACAATCATGTGGATTTGTCCTGGAGTAATTTCTTTTCATCTCCTCAATACAATATGACTAGAAACGCATGTGGTAAGATTTTTGCTAAAAGATATAATACTAACATAAGAAAAAATTGTTTTGGTAACAGAATTACTAACATGTGGAACAAATTGCCTACTGACATAAAATGTGCACCTCATACTAATAATATGTTTAAAAATCGTCTGGATACATTACCAAAATTTTTAGAAGCTATGACTAATATTAGTAATAATGATTTATGAGGAAAATTTATGCCGCATCAAAAAGAAACATTTACCAGAAAAATCATAAAAGATGTGACTGTTTGAAAAAGCTTTACGGCTTGTTTTGTCCCTACCTACCCTACAAAAAAGTGAAATTTGTGGTTCATGCTCAATGTCGCAAATACACACTCTCATAGTAGCGAGTGGCAGATTTGCACGAGCTACACTTTTGACTGCGACACGCAGAACTGTCTAACTTACTGCCTGTGGCTGTAGACGTGTAGTGCAGACAATGTTAACATAACAAGTTCAAGCTGCATAAAATTAGCACAAACGCTGTACACTGCCCAAATCTGCAAGCCAAGCTGGTGCCTCTTCCATCTCGGCAAAGGCGTGGACACCACCTGCAGTTCTAGCGAATCCAGTGCCGCACTAAGTACAGGTCAAACTCGTTCCTCCCAAGGACCATCAGGGAGTGGAATGAGCTGTGGCAGGACTCCATCGCAGCCTTCACTGCTGACCAATAGCTCATCAGTCTTGGACCCCCCCCCATCCCCCCGTCCTTACTTCTCCCTTCTTCTTCAAGTCCTTCGGATGAGACTTAAAACCGAGGTCCCGTGTGCGAACGCATGCACAAACATATTGCGCACACGTTAAACTTTAACGTGCGCAATATCTTTGTGCATGAATGGGCTTTAACTTAAAGCCCATTCCACTAATCGGTAGGAGTAGGCCATGTTGTGCCGGTGGGATGGATGACACGAACTCACATAGCATGCATCCTGTGCGCCAGTTGCAGTCTAAATGAAGACTTTGGGTGTGGGGCAGGATAAACATCCCCAACACTCCAACAGGAAGAAGTTGGGGATGTTTATCCTGCCCCGCACTCACCCATCTTCATTCAGACCATTAATAGCGCACAGGATGCGTGCTATGTGAATTCGTGTCATCCATGCCACCTGCACACACTGCCTACTCGTACCGAATAGTGGAATGGGCTTTAACGTGCGCGCAAGATCTTGTGCGTGCGTGCGTTCGCACACGGGATCTCGGTTTTAGGTCTCATCCGAAGGACCAGTTACCCACTCCAATCCCTATTTTTTGTTGTCACACCACCACTGCCAACTGAAATTTGAACACCAACGGAACCCCTCTTTTTCAGTCTTTTTTTTTTTCAAAAGGTGCCAGAATGGTCAGCTCAAGAGAAAAAGAAGTTGTGACTTTCCTGCTTGTGCCGTGGCCGAGCCGGTAAGCAAATCACAATTAACTACTGTAAAAACGACGAAACTTACGTCGGTTGGTGATGCAAAAGTAAACGCCATTTCTGAATAGCCTCTCTGAGGAAAAAAGGCAGCCTTTGAGCTGTGGCGAGCGAGAGACGCTGCCCTCAAACCGTTTCTCAGCAAGCCAGCCATTCTGATTTTAGACAATATGGCGATTCGTGAAGGGCATAAGGGGACAATACTCTCAAGACATGAAAATGATAGGCCCAAAGGTGGAAGAGAAAATGAACTCAAAGGAATGCTCAGAATTCCATGTTATGGCATTATTAAAAATGTTTTTCCTTAACTGTAAAAAGAGTTTATAAAAAAATTATCAAACGCCTGTAAATAAACTAGAGACACTAAGTGACATTCTTTTTCTTCTCACCTTAGTGGCCTCCCCTACTTCACTTTCACTCTTGTGTCCAAAATGGCTCTTGGTGACAAAGTCGTTACTGCCTCTGATCCAAACGAGGTAATTTTATGCTGGATCGTGAAGTAATTATTGGCACTGTGCATGTATTACTTAGATGGTGCATCCTATAGGTGTGAATTACATTTTGAATTGGGGTTGTTGTGTAAAACTATTGGCATTGTTTGACCTTGAAGTACTTGAACTTGAAGATATAAATAAATTGTCTGCTACTGTTAACTGTAAGTGTTGTATCAATGTATCATTGTATGCAAAAAAGTAGCATCGATGCTACTTTTTTGCATACGACAAATGTAACCACTGCCACTGGCATGATTAATTAGACTTAAAAACCCTTTCATCTTGGCACCACAATGATTTGACACACATGTCGCTGAAACTGAAAGGCATCAGATGAGGGTCTGCTGATCATTTTGACTTATGAAGTTATGTTCTTAATTTTGGGAGGTAAGTATTATTAGTATAGCCTATAGGTCTTATTTTATGCATGCCACAGAGGAATCCCCAATATTGCAGACAAAATCTTTTCTCTACCCAGGTAAGTTTGATGGAAAGTTTTGGCTGAAAAATGACTGGCGTTGAAAGGGCTAATACTATTAATAGTATTATGACTTTATGTAACGTCAAAGTTAAGGGTATCCATCGTTTCCCTCATTACATGGATTTAGTCTTATATAGAGAGAGAGAGAATAATGAGACATGCACACACTGTGGCAAAATAAAGTCTTCATACATCCCTTGCTTGAAGTTGAATATGCGTTCGCCATCTCATGATCTGAGATCCGTTCACAGAGGAGAGCATTGGCAAGCTGGAAGCAGTCAAGCGCAGGGCAGCTCGCTTTGTGCCATTTTACTGTTTAGGCCGATGTCTAGACTCTAGTGTGAGCAGCATACTGGACAAGCTAGGCTGGGAATCGCTGGAGGGCAAACGGCTGAGGACCAGGCTCTTCATGCTGTACAAAATCAGCACCGGCGTTGTTTACTGTCCAGGCCTACATGCAAAGCTGGTACCACTTCCGCATCGGCAACGGCATGGTCACCATCTCCAGTTCCAACAAATCCAGTGCCACACCAAATATCAGTCAAATTCTTTTCTCTCAAGGACCATCAGGGAGTGGAATGACCTGCGGCAGGACACCCTCAACACCTTCACTGCTGGCGCCCCTTGTGCATCAGTTGTGCAGGGCCAACAATAATCCATCAAGTGCCCCTCCACCCTTCCCACCTCAGCTTCCCCTCCACCCTCCTTGTCCTTTCAATATCATTCAAGCAGGCATGTCCTTGGTAAAGAACAGTCCCCTTTTTCAGTCTTTTCCCCCCAAAAAAAGCCAGAATGGTCAACATACCGACTGTGGGCCCTGAAGAGAAGAAGAAGAAAGTGTTGATTGTGGCCATGCAAAGCGAAGAAGAAGAAGAAGGTGTGACAAGGTAATGGGTTAAAAGGCTAAGTCCCTAGGGAAGACTTTAGAAAATTTGCCTTTAGCCCACTTCTCTAGGGTATGGGAGATGAGCAACGTTCCCGGCCCCTTTTCATCTAATAAATTTATATTTGTGCCCGGGTTCTGGCTCGTATGGTTGTAAGAAATACAAGTGGTTGAATTGCTCTAAATGGCAGACAGAGAGAAGTAGGGTTTTACATGAAATTACAAGACTCCCACTCTCATCAGTCTGACCAAAGGGTTCAGGATTATTTGACACTTGTATTTTATTTACTCACAAAATCTGCATAAGATTATGCAATAATAATAATAAAGCAGCTCAATGGCGCCAAAACAAAATATGGATAAAAAAACAATGAAATCCGAAAGGATTCACAAGACTTTTGTCTTTCTATAAGGTTCGCCCCATGCCGGAAGGGTTACTAATTATCTTCATTGTCCGTAGGAAAGTTCCAGTGATTGGCGCGGTTTTATAAACTTAGCTCTTGGCAAGTTCTTCCGTAATGATCGGCGAGTGCTGGGGTGGCTGGGCTGGCTCATCAGGTGAGAGTAGCTCCCAGTCGTTCCGGTTACGGCTTCGCGGGATGGCACGGTTCAAGCGTGGTCTCCTCGCGGATTCTGGGTGCGGGTCGTCTTGGCGGCGGTCCCGTCTTGGTGCTTGGTGGAGTCCGGGATGATCGTCCGGCCCACGATGCCCTGCTGATAATCACAGGAGAAGGTGGATGTAGATCTCTATGGCTTAGAGACAAGGGGCTTCAGTCGGCAGGGAATTAGTGAATCCCAACCGGCTAGAAGGCTTCCCTTGTACAATAGCACTAGTTAATAAATAAACTGAATTTCAGTTAACAAACTGAGATCAGTAAAACATAAAAGGTGATCAAGCCAACATCACTCTCCATCCAACACCTGGAAAGGAATGGTATCATAAAGTGCAAGATTGCGGCCCATAGGTTTCCTACTAAAAATAGACAAATGGGTTAGTAGGCATAAACTCCTGTTCTGGTACCAAAAGTGTTCAAGTCAAAAACACACACACACAAATAATCAGTGCACATAAATAGAATAGAATGTTTACCACTTCTTTTCTATAACATATCTATCTACTCCTTATTCATCATTGAACATAGGATCTAGATCAAAACTAGGGTCAAACAAACCAGATCTCAATCACCTGCCATCAATAATACTTACTAGTGGGCTTATTATGACAGGCTGGGAGTGTTGCTCTAGCTACGTTTCAGCGTCTTGTGTGACAACTTTTTCTCACCACTCCAATTATAGCCTTCACTTTCAAACAATGAAAGCCTGCTATTGGTTTATTACAGTCCACACGTCACAAGATGAGGTTCAAAATGTACAGAACAATCACGCGCCGATTACATCCTTATCACGTGCCAACATTCAAATCCTTCTTGTGATTGGAAAGGACGAGTTGTCTCCAAAGGGAGCCGACTGTTGATATCACTATCTCGTGATGAGGAGGGTAGATAAGAGAGGGGGGGGGGGGGTGAAGGGAGATAACCTCTGTAGGGGTTACATGCCGACCGGGAACAAAGAGACAACTCCCTTACTCGGCGTTCTCTTTGAAGCGGCCGGGCAATTAACGTGGCGGCTGGTCGAGACATGAAAAAGAGAGGGGGGGAGGGGAGAAGGGGGGGGGGTGTGTAGATAAGAAATAAAGAAAGCGGGTCGCGCGGGACACTTACGTCACAGAAGGCACACATACAACTGTCACAAGTGACGTACTTACTCACTGCACACTGACTCAAGTACTGTGGCAAAATGATCAGTGCATTGATTGTGGCCATTCACATACAAGAACAAGAGGCAAAGCCTTCAAGGCTCACTCGAACAGGAACATGTGGGACAACAAAAAACAGATTGAGGGGGGGGGGGGGGGTGTCTAAAGTACAAGATTGCCAATAAAATTTTAAAGAACAAATGAAACTGTTGTTAATGGATACAACTAACTAAAGAAAAAGAAAAAAAAAAGTGCCCGTGCTGAGAATCGGAACCTATATGTGTGCAAAGTTTGAACAATGTATGCCTTCTATTTCCTGAAAAAATGCCAACGTTCAAAGTTTGGAGATTAGACCAGGGACACAACACACACACACACACACACACACACACACAATCGAACAACTATCATACTATAGACTCACTTCAAAGCCAAACAGAATTAGAATAGATAGTGAGGTGGGGGAGGGTGTGTGATTTTTAGTGGAGATTCAGGGTCTTGATCTTAATGCATTGCGTTGGCAGAATCCATCCATGGGGTTTACTCATCACTGTGGCTAAGTTTATGCCTCTGTTGATTTGCATAGGCCATGGTGATCAGTGGAAGCAACTCTTGCATGACAGAATTTTCATCATTGACCAGCCGCGGTATGGTGGTAGCGCAGACTACTGGCTGGGAGGTAGCTGGTTCGAGTCCAATCAGAGGCGAGGTTTTTTTTGGTCCTGGACCGACTCCTACCCAGAGTGAGTGGCTATGGGCTCAATGGGAAGACTGAAACCACCCAGTCGAGGTTCCATTGATGGATGCGATTCTGAGTGTTGCTCTAATTTCATGACCAACACTGCAGTTGGCTGTAATTCTCGGGCCTGGTTAACGCCAGGATATTATGAAAGGAAGCGTAGATAACAGCCCTGTCATGCAGTTTCAGATCGATACGGAACTCCATAGTATCATCATCATCATCGTAATCCACCTCATTTCCATCAATCATCCTCCCCCCCCCCCCACCCCAAAAGAAAATGTCTTAAGACTTAATTCTGCGGCCTTGCATGTCCTGCTCTGATGGTGACCTCAGTTTTGATTACCAGTTCATGTCCTTGGTGCGTTCGGGTCAAAGTCATATTCTGGGGAGCTGTCGTTGGATGGATGTGGTGGCACCCTCGGAGGAGGACCTCACTCACGCTGGCTCCGCGATTAAGAGATTATTGTTGTCAGTAGGGGGCTTAGTAGGTGGTGTCCTGCATACAGGCTCCACTGAACACCACCAAATTGACTCAGCAGCAGTGCAGTGTCTCCTCGGTTGGTTGCCTCCTGACGGCCTAACAACAACATATCTAGTATTTATACAGTGCTGAATCTTGATAGAAATCAAATCAAGCGCACACACACGTTAGCATTCAAAACGCATTCAAACAAAAACGCAATACAAAGCGAACACACACGGACTTACACTAGCATAGATTCGCTCCCCTTGGACTGTTGGTTTCAGATTCTACGACCTGAGCAAGCCGGGGTGTGGCTACGTATTGGGATTCGGAATGAGCAACACCACTGTACCACTGAAGATAGGACAGCAAAAAATTTTTTTGTTTGTTTGTCATTCAATACTTTGAATTAAACTTAAAGATAGGGTTAGGATCAGGCTAGGTAGGTGCACAGTATACTTTGTGCGCTGTTCGATTGAGTGGCATAACCACAGTCCACATCCCTTGCCTATACTATTTCTGATTTATTGTAGGAAATATTGCTGTGAATCATTGTGCCTTTGATTTTAGATAAAGGTTCTGTGTATTTTTCAGGAAGAGGAGGAGGAGGAGGAACTTGTGGTGAGTATTGTAACCCTTTCCACTGTTCCAAGTTTTAACTGAGAGATACACTGACTCACTCACTGCCTGTCAGACAGTTCAGAAATAGAATTGTGAAAACATATTGCTTTCCATTAAGCCTACATGATTGATCTAATCTTGTGCTATTTTAACCTTTTGACTAGCCTTTCTGCTGTAGTATTTTGACCCACAAGTTTTGGGGTAGTGAGTAACTACTGAGTTATAATGAACCTCACTTTAATAGAGACCAAAGGTTTCTGGGCCAAGTTGCATTTTAGACAGCCCCCCATCACATTTTCACTGAGAAGCAACATTCTGCCATTCTTGGGAAAGGAATAGGGTTAGGATCAGCCTAGGGTTTTTATATACAACACACATTGTTATGAAACTAATGAGTAGGCACACTATAACTTAGTATAAGCTTCAAGCTTGTTGCTGCCATTTGCTGTATTTTTGTTTATTTGATTTGTATATTATATGAGTTGTTGGTCAATCAAAATTATTTAAACCAAACTGAAATATCTCGATATCGAGAGCCATAAGCGTGAAGGGAGTGTCTAAACTGCACCTTGGCCAGTTTCTGTACATCGAGTGTTCACACTGCGCCTTTCTGTGTGTTCAGGATCCTCAGGACAACTGCTCTGGGTGCTGTCGAGTGTTCACACTGCGCCTTTCTGTGTGTTCAGGATCCTCAGGACACGATGAAGGACAACTGCTCTGGGTGCTGTCGAGTGTTCATACTGAGCCTTTCTGTGTGTTCAGGATCCTCAGGACACAATGAAGGACAACTGCTCTGGGTGCTGTCGAGTGTTCATACTGCGCCTTTCTGTGTGTTCAGGATCCTCAGGACAACTGCTCTGGGTGCTGTCGAGTGTTCATACTGCGCCTTTCTGTGTGTTCAGGATCCTCAGGACAACTGCTCTGGGTGCTGTCGAGTGTTCATACTGCGCCTTTCTGTGTGTTCAGGATCCTCAGGACACCTGCTCTGGGTGCTGTCGAGTGTTCATACTGCGCCTTTCTGTGTGTTCAGGATCCTCAGGACACCTGCTCTGGGTGCTGTCGAGTGTTCATACTGCGCCTTTCTGTGTGTTCAGGATCCTCAGGACAACTGCTCTGGGTGCTGTCGAGTGTTCATACTGCGCCTTTCTGTGTGTTCAGGATCCTCAGGACACCTGCTCTGGGTGCTGTCGAGTGTTCATACTGCGCCTTTCTGTGTGTTCAGGATCCTCAGGACACGATGAAGGACAACTGCTCTGGGTGCTGTCGAGTGTTCATACTGCGCCTTTCTGTGTGTTCAGGATCCTCAGGACAACTGCTCTGGGTGCTGTCGAGTGTTCATACTGCGCCTTTCTGTGTGTTCAGGATCCTCAGGACACCTGCTCTGGGTGCTGTCGAGTGTTCATACTGCGCCTTTCTGTGTGTTCAGGATCCTCAGGACAACTGCTCTGGGTGCTGTCGAGTGTTCATACTGCGCCTTTCTGTGTGTTCAGGATCCTCAGGACAACTGCTCTGGGTGCTGTCGAGTGTTCATACTGCGCCTTTCTGTGTGTTCAGGATCCTCAGGACAACTGCTCTGGGTGCTGTCGAGTGTTCATACTGCGCCTTTCTGTGTGTTCAGGATCCTCAGGACAACTGCTCTGGGTGCTGTCGAGTGTTCATACTGCGCCTTTCTGTGTGTTCAGGATCCTCAGGACACAATGAAGGACAACTGCTCTGGGAGCTGTGAGGGCACCAAGGCCAGGCTGGATGCCTGCAACAGCCGTGTCAGCGCCAGCAGCCACACAGAGGAAACCTGCGAGGAGGAGCTGTTCGACTTCATGCACTGCGTCGACAGCTGTGTGAGTGAAGATGGTCATTGACTTCGTATTGATGATCAATTTAGTCTTTGTGCACACAGACACGTTGCTAAGTGCCCAAACATGCACACGCAGTGACACAACACACGCACGCACACTGCAGTGTGTGGACAGCTGTGCGAGTGCCCACCATATTCGTCCATGGACTTCATATTTAATCATTTCATCTTCACTTACACAGACATCACACTCACAATCATGCACATGGACATGTATACGCACTCGCACACACTCTCTCACACACACATATGCACATACACAGAGGAAACCTTCGAGGAGGAGCTCTTTGATTTCATGCATTGCGTGGACAACTGTGTGAGTGCCGACACTATGCGCTGACTTCGTATGGTTATATTTGTATGCCAGTCTGTCGTTTCAGACTTAAGCCTCGTACACAGTTCATGCGGAAATCCCATGCGCAATCCGTAAATAAGTAAAAGAAAGAGCGGTAAAAATTGACGGATTAGGGACGCAAATCTTCTCCCTTCGTTCTTTTACTTATTTACGGATTGCGCACAGGTTTTCGCACGGAATCTCCGCATGTACCCCAACACTTCCAAATCAGAATGGGTCGGCTGAATGCAGCGGGGGGACAAGTGAAAAATGACGCATTGTACCGCACCCAATATAATCCTATGGCCTGGGATTGGGAACGCAGAAGCAGAAAAAGGAGAGGGACAGCTGCATGGGTGTTATTACCTTCCGTATAAACGGAAATCCGTAAATTGAGTTTTCTGCTGAGATGGAAATTCTGTATATTTAAAATTTTGTCCAAAACAAAAAAAGTTGACCTGTTAACTGTGGTTGGGGGCATTTTGAATCTGGGTCTTCCAACCACCGGAAGTGAAAATACAACAACAAAAATGGCGGCTGAGTCATATTCACACATACTTATTTGAATTAAATTCAACATTATCAGCATGAATTTTGTGTCATGAAAGCTACAAACTTCACAGAAAGGTAAGTTACAACTATATTTCAATTCACCAAATAATATTTATGATGTTAAACGTATGAATATGTTAAAAATGTTGCTTAGAAAAACTCAATTGAGAGTCATGTTTGGATCCACTGACATCGTATTTCACTTACGATCTAATTATTATCTTCTATTTGAACGGCTTTATAACTTTATAGTTGTGTTTCTGAAATGTCAGTAAAAATCTTAGTCATGAATTGTGAATTGTGAAAATATGATTTTACCATAGATCTTTTGTATTTCTTGTAAAAAGGTAATGTGACTTGTCATGTCTCAGCAACTTAGACATTCACTTTACAAAGTGTCAACTGTCGTCTGCCAACAGAACTATGATGTCAAATCGTAATCTGTTCCTCACCCATTCCCAGATTGCAGGAGAGCTATGGAAACGATCTCTGCAATAGCATTTTTGCTTCAGCTTCAGGGGGGTGTTGCCCCCCTGAATCCCCCCCTCGGCAGCCCCTGGACCCGCAGCCTTTCAGTATTTTTCATTTTGGGGAGTAGCGCCCATGCAGCTGCTCTTCTGGCTGGCTAGGATAGAATTTGTTTATTGTGGAGATGCCTTGCCCAGGGTACATCACCTCTCTGGGCCAAAACAATTTGAGTATATAGCGGTCTTGGGGAAGGTCCCTAAAGGCTAACCGATGGCTTTGGCTGCAGCATTATAAGCCAATGTAAATATCTTTGCATTACCATGTTATAACAATGGCAGAAGAATTTACAGGCCAACACTGGATTTTACCCTAATTATTCATTTGTTCAAAATATTATTTTTAAAAAATCAAAATAAAGAAAATCTATCAAGCTGGAGAATGTTTGACCAAAAAAGGGGAGAAAAAGCTTGGTCATTTTAAATGATAAAGCACTCGTAACATTGACAATTTTCCATTCATTTCTTTTCTCAACTGCCCAGAATGGCATGATAAAAAAAAAGGAAATAAAAAGAAAGGAAAAAAAGAAAAGTCTTAAGAAAAAAGAACAGAGAATTAAGAAGAAAAATGAAGGCGGAAGTGACGGTGGGTTGCATGAGTGAGCAAGATAGCGGAGAGCAGATGAATGATTGGGTGTGGTGTGAGTTACATATTTGTTTTTAAATGTAAATTTTTTGTTTCATGTTTTTAATTAATATTTTAATTTTAATTTTGATGTACTTTGTCTTGTACAATTTTCCATGTGCGTTTGTACAATGCCAGTGGACAGTAAAGAAACTTATGATAAACGATTATTTAAAACTTCAAGGACAATTTACAAAGTATTCATTGAATCCCATGGTACAATTTGAAAAGTAACAGTCCTAAAAAAGAGCGAAGAGAATTGGCTACAATAAAGTGGTTCTCACTGTACTGTGTGTTTCTTTATTTCATCTATTGTTCTGGTCTGAGATGGATAGATGGATAGACATGTCATTTATGTCATTGTTGTAGATTAAATAGTCCTCGTTGCTTTTTCTTTCCAATTGTGTAAATGATGATAATTGTTTTAAATTCAGAGCGTGGTATCAACGGTTGTTGCTTGTCTGTGTGTTGCAGGTTTCCAAGGATCTGTTTAAACAACTGAAGTAGGATTCTTGTCTGCCGAGCACAGCCGATACCACATGGGTGATGGGTGTTGCTTCCAAGCTCATTTATAGCACTTTGTTTACTAGAATACACCATTACAAAATAAAAGAATGGATGATTCCTTTCCTTTGGTGTGTGTGTGTGTGTCATTTACCATAGTTTTGGACTATAATGCGCACCTTTGTATCAGTCCAAATGTTACCATTTCAGATTTTGTTATATTTTTTTTTTACTGAGTGTGAAAATAAAGTATCGCCTTTTAGTTAAAAAATATATGGTATATTTAAATACAGACAAACCCCTATTTTATGACCCTCTGTTAAGCGACCACCTCTCATTTGAGACCGGATTTGTTGGCACAGATGCATTTTACTATGTAAACGACCTCTCTTAAACAACTTCCTCTAAAACGCGACTTACGACCGCCATTTTGTTGGTTTTTACGACCGTTGCTGTCCTCTGCATAGACTTCGAGCAAAGGGAAACAACCACGGTCAAGGGCCTGAAAGCGGAGTCGCTTCCCTTGTAGAAAAGATGGCGGAGAAAAAGCACGAAAACCACTGACTTTGGACGAGAGTGGAGGTGATTAAAAGAAGTCGGTGAAGTGAAACTGTAATACATCGATTGCACAATCCTATGGAGTTGGAAAGACCCAAATCCAGTTTTAATATGTCATTGTATGTGTGCATGAAGAAGAGAGTATGAACTGTGCTGAACTTTTTCTTTCTACGGCTGCCAGTGAAAACCTCCGTCATACGACCCCTCCAATTTACGACCGATTTTTCCGGACATTTTGGAAGTCCGGACATTTTGGAAGTCTTAAAATAGAGGTTTGTCTGTACAACACACGACAAAAATAAGCAAAACACAATATAATAATAAATTGCTTCCTTGCCAGTCAAACAAATCAAATGCAACATTAAAACATAAAAGCAAAAAGATTAGATACAATAATAATTTTAATATCATTTATTTTGTTCTCTTTTTCATAATTGACCATTTCCCATCACCAGACCAATAAACATATATTATAAGAAAATCAACACAACAAAAAGCATACCAACCGCACCTTTAAGCATTCAAACCAACAGTATCACCAGAAGACACCAGAATCAATTATTGCTCAGAATCAATTATTGCTCAGAATCAATCATATACCAGAAGAATTTCAAATAACCTTACATAATTTACATATAGATAACTATATTTTTTCTTCAAAGCATTGTTTTGTCCAGATTTGCTTGA
>CM065689.1:11469172-11471672 GCA_017654935.2 Phymorhynchus buccinoides
GCAAGAGAACGGTTTGTCATCCACGCTCATTCAAATCATATCTGTCAGTGAGTCTCCCTTAGTCGACAGTTAACATATTGTATGCACGCAATGCCAAGACTAACTAAGATAGGTTAGGCACATCCTACGACATGCCCCAATTTTTTTGTGAAACGTTGACGTTGCGCTTGCTCAAATCGCAAAAACGTCTAAGAAACACAGTTCGTTTTGCCGATAGTTCGCGTGCGTTTTGTTCTGCTCCGCAAGCCGCACCATCCGAACTATTTCTAGTTGTTGATTGGTCCTAAAAGTTGGTTGAAAAATACTTTTTGTTCACCAGACAAGAAGCTTGTATATTCTCGCAAACGTGTTCTAAGTGTTTTCTTAGACCCCTTTTTTGGCGTACAGTTGCCGCGCACGACAAGTCGTCTAGAGCAACCTTGACCCAGCGCGACGTGTGTGCGTGTGTGTGTGTGTGTCGTGTGTGTGTGTGCGTGTGCGTCGTGGTGTGTGTGCTTGTGGTGCGTGCGTGTGTGTGTGCGTGCGGGTGCGTCTTTCTCTCTCATCTCCTCTCTCTCTGCTTCTCTCTTCTTCTCTCTCTCTCTCTCCTCTCTCTCTCTCTCTCTTCTCTGTAACCCACTACCACCGCGTAGTTTAGAACATAATCTACCTCAAAACTGCCCCTTCATTTTTGTTGGATTGCGCAAATCTATAGATGGGGTTCAGTCTGAAACTCTTAGGAAATGGAAGGCGGAAGGGAGGGTAATCAACCCAAACCATTATGTGTGTGAGGAAGAGTGGCAGATGGGCGGACAAAAGTGTAGGAGAGGAGAAAGGAGCTATTTTTTCAGCCTAGCCATCCAGACATGAATTGGGTACTACTACCCAGGGATGGTGGTGAAAAACTGCTCATCACCGTCGTTTACTGGAGCTGTCTCGAAATATTGCAACTTTTTTTTCCCCTCTATTCCTGGAGTATTCTTCCTTTTCTCATTATTTCAGTCTTCCGTAATGTTTTTAAATATGTCCTGCCCAGACAAAGATAGAATGGAAGGATATTTTATGAAAGTGATAAGAGAGAGAGAGCGAGAGAGAGAGAGAGAGCGAGAGAGAGAGAGAGAGAGATAGAGACAGAGACAGAGACAGAGGGACAAAGAGCGGGACAGAGACAGAGACAAGACGAAGAATGTATCATAACGTATCACGACACAAGAAAGATCGAGGGTCCATGTCCTCTTTCACTAAAAATTTTAAAGTAAGTTTCCACCTTCTTATTCAATTTCCCATAATGGTTTAATGATGTCCCGTGCCTAATCATTTTTAATATGAATTGTGGACTGGAGCCAAAACGATGACTCGTCTAATAGTAAAGCGAGAGAAGGCAGGGAGACAGAGACAAAAAGAATGAACGAGAGATAGAGAGAGAGAGAGAGAAGAGAGAGAGAGAGGAGAAGAGAGAGAGAGAGAGACAGACAGCACGACAGACGAGACAGAGACTGAAAGAGAGAAGAATGAACGAGAGAGAGAGAGAGATTGAAATGGGATGGGGAAAAATGAACAGGGTAAACTGAGCAGGGACAGCAAGAGAGAAGAGGATAAGAGAGAGAGAGAAGAGAGAGAGAGAATAGAGAGAGAGGAGAGAGAGAGATGAGAGAGAGAGCGAGAGAGAGAGAACAGAGAGAGAGATCCCGACAGACATAGAGACAGAGACAGAAAAAGAGAGACAGGATGAACGAGAGAGAGAGATTGATGGTACTGAAACGAATGGAACAGAGAGGGGAGAGAGAAGAGAGAGAGAAGAGAGAGAGAAGAGAGAGAGAGAGAGAGAGAGAGAGAGAGAGAGGAGGAGAACAGGAGAGAGATAGAGATTAAAGGAATGAAACGCAATGAAAAGAACATGAAGGGAGGGAGGGGAGAGAGAGAGAGAGAGAGAGAGAGAAGAGAGAGAGCAGAGAGAGAGAGAGAGAGAAGATCTAGGACAGAGAGACGAGAATAGAGACAGGATAACGAGAGAGAGAGAGATGAAATGGAATGAAAACGAAATGAAAAGAAATGAATAGAGGGAGGGGAGGAGAGAGAGAGAAGAGATAGAGAGAGAGAGAGAGAGAGAGAGAGAAAAGAGACACACACACCACACACACACACGAGACAGACAGACAGACAGACAATTCCATTGTCGCGTTCAGTAAATAACAGACAGTCCATGGAAAAAGAAAGGGGAGGATGGTGCTTGTGAATGAGGAACAATGGCAACATGCTCTGTGTGTGTGTGTTGTATGTGGGTGTGTATGTGGTTGTGTGTGTGTTTGTGTGTGTGTGTGTGTGTGTGTTGTGTGTTTTTGCAATGTGTGTGTGTGTGCACTGTATGTGTGTGTTGGAGTGTGGGTGTGCATTTTCTATTGTTTTTTTTTTTTTTTTTTGTGGTTGTTGTGTGTGTGTGTGTGTGTGTGTGTTATGTGTGTGTTAGTGTGTGTGTGTGGTGTGTGTGTGTGTGTGTGTGTGGGTGTTTTGGTTGCGTGTG
>CM065689.1:11476672-11506323 GCA_017654935.2 Phymorhynchus buccinoides
GGTGTGTGTGTGTGTGTGACTGAACAAAATGATAAACTCATACATCCACAGTGGGTCCACATTGTGCACAAGCACACTGTTTAGTATACAGTAAATAAGTTTATTTGGATAGTTTGATCACTATGAAGAATGATAAAACCAAAAGGTCCATATACATGTATATGTGTTTCATTGGGTTTCACAGACTGTTTTTGCTTAAACTTGCTTGTAAACCAAAAACCGTCAGTGTCCATATGACAGTCCTCAATTTGCTGATTCAGAATCAGATAACTTCATCAAAATTGAAGACCAAATCATTATGGTTCAATGTGTCAATTCTTGCTCACCAACCTGAACTTGTTAATTTAATAAGCAACCCAAAGCGTTGGTCTGAATCAATGGTTGGCCAAGCTTTCACTATATCACCACATCTAATATGAGTGCAAGATAGAATTTCTCAATCACCCCACAATCTTGAGAGCACAATAGTTTCTCACACACACACCACACACAACACCCACACACACATATATATATATATATATATTATATATATATATATATCAATAAAGATAACAGCCGCACAAGCCAAACTTCCCCACTCCACACAACTCTGTAGGACTAAAAAAAGTTGTTGCCATTTGAAATGCCGAATTGATTAAACTTTATTTCTGTCATCTAATGTATGAATTTGTGTGAACTTAGACCAACAATTAAACGGTTTATTATGCAAATATTCTGTTTAAAAAAAAAAAAAAAAAAAAAATAAAAAAAAATATATTTTTATTTTATTAATAATAAAATGTGCTGATTTACTTTTTTCTCCCAATGGGGGAGGGACAGTGCCTTCGATGCAAAGACAGCTGTTTCGACCTAAGAGAAGGTCTCATCAGTTTGCATGATCGGCCTGCAATTTGACTGTCCAGTGGATGTCAAGTTGAGAAAAAAGACATTCTACAAGAGAATGGTGTCCTCTTCCTTGCACCAAATCGAAAATCCACAATAAAAGCAAACCAGCACAAAGTTAAAATCAGAAATAGTAAAAATCTTATGTAAAATGAACAAAATAATAATGTTCTGAAAATTTTAATTTCAAAAAAACCTAATAGACCTGACTAAAGAGGGCAAACTACTGAGGTGATATCCAAATTAAGGATAAAAATAGTAGTATGCTATGGTGGAGGCAAAACGTTGGAAGCCATCCTAGGGATCTGCCAGTCAGGATGTCCTCTAAGAGGAAGAATATAGTTAAGAAATAAATCCTATAGACCAACGATCACCATCAGATAGTGAGCTGTGCAGGACAGATGAATCAGATAATATAGAAAAAAGATAACAGCCGCACAAGCCAAACTTCCCACTCCACACAACTCTGTAGGACTAAAAAGTTGTTGCATTTGAAATGCCGAATTGATTAAACTTTTCTGTATCTAATGTATGAATTTGTGAACTTCAGAAACAAGTTAACGTTATGAAATATTTGTTTAAAAAAAAAACCCTAACAAACAAAAAAAAAACCAATTACTTTTTTTTCACATTTAATAATAAAATGTGCTGATTTATATATTTTTCGAGATTTTTCTTTTTTTAAACAGATATATTACGACATCATGCCCGATCAACTAGTTTCTGAAGGTCACAAATTCATACATTAGATACAGAAAACTTTCATTAATTCGGCATTTCAAATGCAACAACTGTTTAGTCCTACAGAGTTGTGTTTCTTTCTGGAGTGGGGTGACTCTCCCCAAATGTAGGCCAAGAATGTAACATTTTTGTGAAAAAAATAAAGTTCCTTTTTAGATTTTCTTTTAAGTTGATTTCAAGAGGTTCAGGTTTCCTTGACATAGTAATGTAAAAATAAAATTGATCAGATTCTTATAACACGAATGAAAATCCGTTTAACGTCATCCGGTCTGAAACAGACACATATGGGACATTAGTAGATATAAAGATAGTGGGAAAAACGATCCTGGAGGCAATGCCCGGATGCAGTGCAACTCCAAGAAAGTGAGGCAATGCCCGGATGCAGTGCAACTCCAGGAAAGTCCCGAATTTGTAATGATACAGAAAAATAACATATAGATTATAACTTTTTTTAGCCTTAAATACAGAAAATGACCCATTTTTTTTCGAGAATGCGTATGACATAATATAATATCATATATTTCCTCATCACATTAACATTTTTCGATATTAGTGAGCAGAACATTTTGTTGTGAAGGTCTACCTAATGCTTACTAAATCGTTTTTAAAGGGAAATATTAATACATTATTTTTATAGGAAAAGATTAATACTGTAAATTTTACATCAGAGCTATTTTCGTAATGAAGATGAAAAAATGTATTACTTACCAAATATAAACTAATTAAATAAACCTCCAAAAGAAATGAAATAAGCTTACACTATGTTGCTTGTTTTAAATACGCAAATTTATTAAAATTTAAAATTTCATCAAAATGTTATCAGCAACTACATTCACCACTTTCTGTATTTAAAGCTAAAAAAGTTATAATCTATTATGTTATGTTAAAATGTTTTCCAAACAAAACATGGCAACAATAGATAAACCGGACTTAAATCAACCAACTGAATGAAAAACACATCAAACATATATAGTGGTAAATGTGTTTGTGTTTTTGTGCATATGTGCATATGTGGGTGTGGCCGTGTGTGTACGCGTGCAATGTGGTGCGCGCGTGCAGGTTTGTTGTGTTTGTGCGTGCATGTGTGGTGTGGCACGGTGCGGTGTGGGTAGCACTTTTGGTACGTCATAGAAAATGTTCAAAGCCGAGCTACAAGATGGGTGCAAGCCCGAGGACTATTATCAGTCAACACGATCGGATCGCAGACCTCATCAAAAACTTAACATGGCCAACTTCTACAGACCCAGGATTTCACACACGACTTCTCACTATCAACTCTCAACAGGTCTTCACGCACTATCAACTCTAAGCATCTTCCTACAAACTATCTGCAGAAGAAAAGTCTCCGTCAATCACCACTCAGCCATCATATGACATCCCCAGCCATAGAACTCAGTACATTAAAATCCACCTATCTTTCCCCGTACTATCCCTCAGTGGAACAGTTTATCCCGAGCAAGTTGCCACCAATACAAGTCATTGGACGAGCATTCCAAACAGCCCTCCATAAACACATCCACCAAACCACCCTGTCTCAGTCACCTCCCCTGACACGGCAGGAGCTGTGCCTGTCTGGGGTTCGACCCCGGGGGCCGCTACGGTTGCCGGATTGGTCTTGCTTGAATACTGCTAAATAAAGATCTGTGGTCCTAACACACAGTATGCAACATGTGCGGCCTTACTGTCGAGCATTGTCCCCTTAATACAAATGCTCCTTTGTACATGAATCCATGTTGTGTGGCAGCACCCGAGTTGCCTTCGGCTGATCCGGGGGGACTTAACGGTACGTCGTGCAGGACACACTCATGACACTATGCATCATGTGGGGCCCGGGTGTCCCCCGCGTGTATGACTTTCCCTTCCCTCCATGCACATGCGTCTCAAATCTACTGACACACAACACGTCTCTTTTTCCTGTCAAGCACCATCTCTTTGGAATTCTCTGCCTTCTCCTCTCCGACACTCCAAATTCTCAGTCTCCTCATTCAAAACCTCTCTTAAAAAGCCATCTTTTTCCTGCTGCACCATAAATATTTCATCAGGTTGTATCTAATCGTGAGGGAAGATTGTAACAGGTGCACGTGTTTTGTGGAAGTTTGTGTGAATAAGAGGTCATGTGTGTGTTGTGTGTGTGTTGTGTGTGTGTGTGTGTGTGTGTGTCGTGTGTGTGTGTCCGGTGTGTTGTCGCTGTGTGTGTGTTTCGGTGTGTGTGTGTGTGTGTAGTTTGTGGTTGTGTATGGTGTGTGAGCAGCATGTGATTGCGTAACATGTGTGCTTGTTGTGCGTTTTTTGCGTTTGGGGTTATATGTGCACTCAGTGTATGTATGTGTGATGTATGCATGTGTGTGTGTCTGTCTGCGTGCGTACGTTGTAATGTGAATGTATTTGTATGCTTATCCTCTGACGCTTTGTGTGCTGGTGTATGTGATCAGGTCACGTGCAAACTCAGTTGCTATGGATTACATGAAGGAAAGATGAATAAGAGCACAGTACGGATTGACGATAAATGTAGGGTGTGTGATGTGTGTGTGTGTGTGTGTGTGTGTGTGTGTGTGTGTGTGTGTGCGTGTGCGCGCGTGCGTGTGTGTATATGTATATGTCTGTATAGGTGTAGTGGTGGTAGAGCTTGAATGTATCTTTACTTAGGCCTACATTATGGAAGCTTAATGTTGCACCTCCCTTTGTTACCACATACTGCTAATTCCACACAGTGATTTTACAGCCATGATATAACCAGTCTCACATACCGCTATTCCCACAAAATCGCTCTCTCTCTCTCTCTCTCTGGTTGTGTCTGTCAAATCCACATAAACGCATGAGCGCGCACACGCAGATATGCATGTACACACACACACACACACACACACACACACACACACACACACACACACACACACACACACACACACAAGCCCATTCTGAACATAACTATATACTTTTGTTACCACACACAGTTGTTTGGGCGTGTGTGCGACGCACATGTAGTTATGTTCTGGATGGGCTTGTGTATGTGAGTATATATGCATACTGTGTGTGCGCGCGCTCATGCATTCATGTGGATTTGATAGAGTCAAGCAAAGAGAGAGAGAGACATTTTGTGGGAATAGCGAGATATGTGGATGGCTGTAAAATTATTGCATGCGACTAGCGGTATGTGGTAACAAATGTATGCTTCCCTGCCAGGGAACGTCAACCGGAGATCCAAAAGGGCTTTTCGTTTGAACGTAACGTCATGATGGAATTACATCACACAACAAACTAGAAGCTGTGTGAAGCTTATCAACGTTCTATCATGTGCAAAAACTGTTGTAAAATGACGTCAATAGGTGATTCTTTAAGTCTGGGCGCAAAATTACATGTGTTAACCATTTCCATTGGAAATAAATGCATTTAATTTCTTTGAATATGAATGCGTTTTTTTGGACACCATGTGTATCAACTCTATAGAATTGTGTTCAGAATTTCTATTTGTGTACGTTTTAATCAAGTAAGTGTATTTTTACATTACAAGTAGTACCTATTTTGATAAATCATCAATAATAAATCGATTCTTTTGTGTTTATTCTATTTTATTAAAAATTGAAGTTGACAGTGGAAGTTGACACCACATGTTACGTGCAAACGTTTTTCTAAATTTAACAACATGACGATGCCATGGGTGAAACCAGTATCTTAAATATATTTTAAATACTTGCTTCTGCTTATGAATTTTAGATTTAGAACATTATCTAATCCAAGGAAGGCATTTTGGGGAAGAAAACTCAGTGATTGGGGACCAACCTAAAGCCATGTCACAAAATGGAGGCACAAATCAAGCCATTTTTATTAATTAAAAAATATTTTAGAAATGAATCGGTAACTTTCCAGCATTTCCTTTCTTCTGCCGATTGTTTAATCATCTTTCATCAAATACGTGCAATAATACACCAGTCCTCAAAACTAATGATAAGTATCTTAAATTGATCTTTTATTTCAACGACCCTGTGTGGAGCACGTTTGAGAAGAGTTGGCCAGTGGGAAGTTCATTAGGGTTACTATTACAAGACTGAAGATGTGTCATCAGCAAACATTTCAGAGGAACATTGTAAACATAGCGGTAAGCCATTTACATAAAGAGAAAATAAAATGGGTCATAATACTGAGCCCTGAGGAACTCCAAACTTAATTGGTAATAATGCTGATTTTTTTTAGCTGATTTCAACGAGCTGTTGACGGTCACAAAGAAAAGAGGAAATAAATGTATATAGCATGAAAGAAAAAACTCAGTGAATAGCCAGCTCCGTACCCCTAATCTGAAGGACTTGAAAAGTTAGTGCATTTGAAATGCAGTAAGGTTGCTTTGATAAAACTTTTCTGTATCCAATGTCGTTTATTTGTGAACATCAGAAACAAAACCAGTTAACATTAACTTTGAGTAATGTTCCGTGTTCACAAAAAAAAAAAAAAAAAAAAAAAAAATATAAATATAAATTGTGCTGATTTACTTTTTCTCCCAATGGGGGAGGGACAGTGCCTATGCAAAGACAGCTGTTTCGACCTTGAGAAGGTCTCATCAGTTTGCATGATCAGCCTGCAATTTGACTGTCCAGTGGATGCCAACCCGAGCAAAAAAGACATTCTACAAGAGAATGGTGTCCTCCTTGCATCAAATCGAAAATCCATAATAAAAGCAAACCAGCACAAAGTTAAACCAGAAATAGTAAAAATCTTATGAAAATCTTATGTAAAATGAACAAAATAATAATGTTCTGAAATTTTAATTTCAAAACCTAATAGACATGACTAGGGAGGGCTAACTACTGAGATGGTATCCAAATTAAGGATAAAAATAGCATGAAAGAAAAATCTCAGTGAATAGCCAGCTCCGTACCCCTACTCTGAAGGACTGAAAAGTTAGTGCATTTGAAATGCAGAATAGTTTGCTTTGATAAAGCTTTTCTGTGTCCAATGTCTTTATTTGTGAACCTCAGAAACAAAACCAATTAACATTAACTTTGAGTAATGTTCCGTGTTCAAAAAAAAAAAAAAAATATATATATATAAATTGTGCTGATTTACTTTTTCTCCCAATGGGGGAGGGACAGTGCCTTATGCAAAGACAGCTGTTTCGACCTAACAGAAGGTCTCATCAGTTTGCATGATTGGGCCTGCAATTTGACTGTCCAGTGGATGCCAACCTGAGCAAAAAAGACATTCTACAAGAGAATGGTGTCCTTCTTTGCATCAAATCGAAAATCCATAATAAAAGCAAACCAGCACAAAGTTAAACCAGAAATAGTAAAAATCTTATGAAAATCTTATGTAAAATGAACAAAATAATAATGTTCTGAAATTTTAATTTCAAAACCTAATAGACATGACTAGGGAGGGCTAACTACTGAGATGGTATCCAAATTAAGGATAAAAATAGCATGAAAGAAAAATCTCAGTGAATAGCCAGCTCCGTACCCCTACTCTGAAGGACTGAAAAGTTAGTGCATTTGAAATGCAGAATAGTTTGCTTTGATAAAGCTTTTCTGTGTCCAATGTCTTTATTTGTGAACCTCAGAAACAAAACCAATTAACATTAACTTTGAGTAATGTTCCGTGTTCACAAAAAAAAAAAAAAAAAATATATATAAATAAATTGTGCTGATTTACTTTTTCTCCCAATGGGGGAGGGACAGTGCCTTATGCAAAGACAGCTGTTTCGACCTAAGAGAAGGTTCTCATCAGTTTGCATGATTGGCCTGCAATTTGACTGTCCAGTGGATGCCAACCCGAGCAAAAAAAGACATTCTACAAGAGAATGGTGTCCTCTTTGCATCAAATCGAAAATCCATAATAAAAGCAAACCAGCACAAAGTTAAACCAGAAATAGTAAAAAATCTTATGAAAATCTTATGTAAAATGAACACGAAAAATAATAATGTTCTGAAATTTTAATTTCAAAAACTAATAGACATGACTAGAGAGGGCTAACTACTGAGATGGTATCCAAATTAAGGATAAAAATAGCATGAAAGAAAAATCTCAGTGAATAGCGCCAGCTCCGTACCCCTACTCTGAAGGACTGAAAAGTTAGTGCATTTGAAATGCAGAATAGTTTGCTTTGATAAAACTTTTCTGTGTCCAATGTCTTTATTTGTGAACCTCAGAAACAAAACCAGTTAACGTTAACTTTGAGTAATGTTCCGTGTCCCATGGTCAAAAAAAAAAATAAAAATATATATATATAAATTGTGCTGATTTACTTTTTCTCCCAATGGGGGAGGGACAGTGCCTTATGCAAAGACAGCTGTTTCGACCTAAGAGAAGGTCTCATCAGTTTGCATGATTGGCCTGCAATTTGACTGTCCAGTGGATGCCAACCCGAGCAAAAAAGACATTCTACAAGAGAATGGTGTCCTCCTTGCATCAAATCGAAAATCCATAATAAAAGCAAACCAGCACAAAGTTAAACCAGAAATAGTAAAAATCTTATGAAAATCTTATGTAAAATGAACAAAATAATAATGTTCTGAAATTTTAATTTCAAAACCTAATAGACATGACTAGGGAGGGCTAACTACTGAGATGATATCCAAATTAAGGATAAAAATAGTATGAAAGAAAAATCTCAGTGAATAGCCAGCTCCGTACCCCTACTCTGAAGGACTGAAAAGTTAGTGCATTTGAAATGCAGAATAGTTTGCTTTGATAAAGCTTTTTCTGTGTCCAATGTCTTTATTTGTGAACCTCAGAAACAAAACCAGTTAACATTAACTTTGAGTAATGTTCCGTGTTCAAAAAAAAATAAATATATATATATATATATATAAATTGTGCTGATTTACTTTTTCTCCCAATGGGGGAGGGACAGTGCCTTATGCAAAGACAGCTGTTTCGACCTAACAGAAGGTCTCATCAGTTTGCATGATTGGCCTGCAATTTGACTGTCCAGTGGATGCCAACCTGAGCAAAAAAGACATTCTACAAGAGAATGGTGTCCTCCTTGCATCAAATCGAAAATCCATAATAAAAGCAAACCAGCACAAAGTTAAACCAGAAATAGTAAAAATCTTATAAAAATCTTATGTAAAATGAACAAAATAATAATGTTCTGAAATTTTAATTTCAAAACCTAATAGACATGACTAGGGAGGGCTAACTACTGAGATGGTATCCAAATTAAGGATAAAAATAGCATGAAAGAAAAATCTCAGTGAATAGCTGAGCTCCGTACCCCTACTCTGAAGGACTGAAAAGTTAGTGCATTTGAAATGCAGAATAGTTTGCTTTGATAAAAACTTTTCTGTGTCCAATGTCTTTATTTGTGAACCTCAGAAACAAAACCAGTTAACATTAACTTTGAGTAATGTTCCGTGTTCCAAAAAAAATAAAAATAAATATATATATAAATTGTGCTGATTTACTTTTTCTCCCAATGGGGGAGGGACAGTGCCTTATGCAAAGACAGGTGTTTCGACCTAACAGAAGGTCTCATCAGTTTGCATGATTGGCCTGCAATTTGACTGTCCAGTGGATGCCAACCTGAGCAAAAAAGACATTCTACAAGAGAATGGTGTCCTCCTTGCATCAAATCGAAAATCCATAATAAAAGCAAACCAGCACAAAGTTAAACCAGAAATAGTAAAAATCTTATGAAAATCTTATGTAAAATGAACAAAATAATAATGTTCTGAAATTTTAATTTCAAAACCTAATAGACATGACTAGAGAGGGCCAACTACTGAGATAGTATCCAAATTAAGGATAAAAATAGCATGAAAGAAAAATCTCAGTGAATAGCCAGCTCCGTACCCCTACTCTGAAGGACTGAAAAAGTTAGTGCATTTGAAATGCAGAATAGTTTGCTTTGATAAGGTTTTTTTCTGTGTCCAATGTCTTTATTTGTGAACCTCAGAAACAAAACCAGTTAACATTAACTTTGAGTAATGTTCCGTGTTCAAAAAAAAAAAAAAAAAAAAATATATATATATAAATTGTGCTGATTTACTTTTTCTCCCAATGGGGGAAGGGACAGTGCCTTATGCAAAGACAGCTGTTTCGACCTAACAGAAGGTCTCATCAGTTTGCATGATTGGCCTGCAATTTGACTGTCCAGTGGATGCCAACCTGAGCAAAAAAGACATTCTACAAGAGAATGGTGTCCTCTTTGCATCAAATCGAAAATCCATAATAAAAGCAAACCAGCACAAAGTTAAACCAGAAATAGTAAAAATCTTATGAAAATCTTATGTAAAATGAACAAAATAATAATGTTCTGAAATTTTAATTTCAAAACCTAATAGACATGACTAGGGAGGGCTAACTACTGAGATAGTATCCAAATTAAGGATAAAAATAGCATGAAAGAAAAATCTCAGTGAATAGCCAGCTCCGTACCCCTACTCTGAAGGACTGAAAAGTTAGTGCATTTTGAAATGCAGAATAGTTTGCTTTGATAAAGCTTTTCTGTGTCCAATGTCTTTATTTGTGAACCTCAGAAACAAAACCAGTTAACATTAACTTTGAGTAATGTTCCGTGTTCAAAAACAAAAAAAAAAAAAAATATATATATATATAAATTGTGCTGATTTACTTTTTCTCCCAATGGGGGAGGGACAGTGCCTTATGCAAAGACAGCTGTTTCGACCTAAGAGAAGGTCTCATCAGTTTGCATGATTGGCCTGCAATTTGACTGTCCAGTGGATGCCAACCCGAGCAAAAAAGACATTCTACAAGAGAATGGTGTCCTCCTTGCATCAAATCGAAAATCCATAATAAAAGCAAACCAGCACAAAGTTAAACCAGAAATAGTAAAAATCTTATGAAAATCCTATGTAAAATGAACAAAATAATAATGTTCTGAAATTTTAATTTCAAAACCTAATAGACATGACTAGGGAGGGCTAACTAGAATTAACAAGATAGTGATAGACTTCAAATACAGCTAAAAGTGGTATGGTAAGTTCTGAAGAAATGTTCTTTGAAGCGCAAAAGTCGTATAAGTTATTCAGATCGTTTTCAGCTGATCTATCAGTTTGAATAATAGATTTGGCAATTTTAGAAAAATGTATATTAAATTCTTCAGAAGACAAATCTTTCGTTATGTTATTTTTTGTGCTGGTCTTTTTATTAGTTATCTGGTTAATGGCGGTCCAAATCGATTTACTGTCTGTTTTTGAAGAAACTAATTCTTTGAAATATGACATTTTTGCTTTTCTTTTTAAATGTGTGACAACATTTCGTTGTTTCCGAGCGTCATCTTTAGCCCTGTTGCAAAAGAGAGAGAGAGAGAGAGAGAAGAGAGAGGAGAGAGAGAGAGAGAGAGAGAGAGAGAGAGAGAGAGAGAGAGAGAGAGATAACTAGTCAGCCAGCCGGACACATCAGTGTTGGAAAGGGGAAAGTGAGTAAAGGATAAAGGGATAGTAAGGACTATTTCTACCCTATATAAGGGTGGAATCCTAATGAGAAGGGGGATGATGAAAACACATATAAGGGAGGGATTCTAAGGACTATTTCTACCCTATATAAGGGTGGAATCCTAATGAGAAGGGGGATGATGAAAACACATATAATGGAGGGATACTAAGGACTATTTCTACCCTATATATGGGTGGAATCCTAATGAGAAGGGGGATGATGAAAACACATATAAGGGAGGGATAGTAAGGACTATTTCTACCCTATATAAGGGTGGAATCCTAATGAGAAGGGGGATGATGAAAACACGTATAAGGGAGGGATAGTAAGGACTATTTCTACCCTTTATAAGGGTGGAATCCTAATGAGAAGGGGGATGATGAAAACACATATAAGGGAGGGATAGTAAGGACTATTTCTACCCTATATAAGGGTGGAATCCTAATGAGAAGGGGGATGATGAAAACACGTATAAGGGAGGGATAGTAAGGACTATTTCTACCCTTTATAAGGGTGGAATCCTAATGAGAAGGGGGATGATGAAAACACATATAAGGGTAGGGGGAGACCATACTAAGCAAAGGCTGACGCACAGAGACAACTGTGTGAGGTAGCAAAGCAGGTGATAGTATGTATGATACAAAGATAGGTTGAAATATGGATTTATGAAACTTGCGTACACAACTCGCGCGTGCAACCACACACACGCGCGCGCACGCACGCGCGCACACACGCGCGCGCGCGCGCATGCACGCACGCAAGCACGCATGCGCATACACACAGAGACATGTAAAAAGCATGTATAAATAAATGCATCAATGGGTATGAAACCGGTAATAATTTGCATTAAATTGAGCACATATTTAAACATTAATTTTAACATATTAGGAGGAGAATAGCAAACAAATAAAATGAAGTTAATACATAGTCCGAGGGGTGAATGCCAGAACTGCGTATCTGTGTTCTTTATTCCTTTTGAGATAGACCGTTCTGGCAGGCACCCCTCACTCATGGGTATGAAACCGGTAATAATTTGCATTAAATTGAGCACATATTTAAACATTAATTTTAACATATTAGGAGGAGAATAGCAAACAAATAAAATGAAGTTAATACATAGTCCGAGGGGTGAATGCCAGAAATCTGTGTTCTTTATTCCTTTTGAGATAACCGTTCTGGCAGGCACCCCTCACTCATGGGTATGAAACCGGTAATAATTTGCATTAAATTGAGCACATATTCAAACATTAATTTTAACATATTAGGAGGAGAATAGCAAACAAATAAAATGAAGTTAATACATAGTCCGAGGGGTGAATGCCAGAACTGCCTATCTGTGTTCTTTATTCCTTTTGAGATAGACCGTTCTGGCAGGCACCCCTCACTAACATCGTTATAAGCAATGTAGCGTATCAGAAGATATGGCCCATGAAAAAATGAAGTTATGAAGGGTCGAATGTTAGTGTTTCTCGAGGACTCGTTTTGAAGGTTGAAATAGAGAAACGGCAAACGGAAGTGGATTACAAATGGAGGAACCCGAAAAAGTAAAACTCGACTTAAATTTATCTTTTCTTGTATGTGGTAAAATATGTTTACTTGAACCATAACGTTGTGAGGCTTGTGTAACTAGATTTTTCAGGTATTGTGGAGCTAAGTCGTAGTGTACGTTGTTCACGAGAATGGCTTTATTATAGCTAAGCTGTGACTGCAGCGGAAGTATGTTTAACTTGGCTTGTGTTTCTGATGTATTGAGGTCAGGATCATGAATAATTATTTTAGCTGCCCTTTTGTACATAGAATTGACTTTTAATAGGTGACAATTAGCAGCAGAGTCCCAAACTACAGATGCGTAATTAATGTGGGAGAGACAGTGTGCATGGAAAAACAGTTTGCGTGCGTCTATATGTAAGTGTAAGTTGTTTTTAGTAGGAATAGGCTGCGTGCACATATATGTGTCATTTTTTCAATATGGAATTGCATTTTACTTCGTCACAGGACTCGGTGCTCGCGTACTTGGTCTATTAAATATTTAATATGAACATTTAAAATTAGAGGTTCTTTTTTGATGCTTTTGTCTTGAAGTAATTACCATGCTTTGTGGGGTTTTTTTAGGATGGAGGATCATATGGTTTTGGTTACATGTAAAGCTGACTGAAGAGAGGTTTGAATCGAGTATAGGTTAGCTGCACTAGAGTCGAGAGAGGTGTCATCAGCAAAGAGATCACACGAGACAGAGTCAGTCGATATTGATAAAGGTAGATAATTAATGAATAGGCAGAATAGAAGAGGCTCTAAGACAGATCCTTGGGGTACACCAGTCTTTATGATCTCAGTGCACGAGTTTGTGCCATTACTAAAGACAAACTGTGTTCTATTAGTAAGATAAGATGCAAAGAAAGAGATCGTGTTTTCGTCTCGTAGATATAGCGCCAGTTTTTTTAAGTAGTATTTCATGATTCACATGATCAAACGCTTTCTTAAAGTCTAGGAATACAGAACCTGTCATTTTGCCTTGGTTGATTGCTGAAAGCCATGTATCACAGATGTGGACTAGGGCAGTTTGACAAGAATGGTGATGTCGAAAACCAGATTGTAAGGGGTGAAAGAGATTATTGTCTTCAAGATAGTGCATTAGATGTTTATGAATATGTTTTTCTAGCGGTTTAGACAGAACTGAAAGAAGAGAAATTGGCCTACAATTATTCAAATCAGAAAAATCTTTACTTTTAGGCAATGGTATAACCTTTGCTGATTTAAATCTAGGTGGAACTATGTTCTGGTCTAGACACGTGTTGTACATGAAAGTAAGAGGTTCAACTATGTAGGGAAGTGAAAGTGATAAGAGGGAGCTACTTATGTTATCAGGGCCCATTGATTTTGTATTTTTTAGACTTGAGATAAGGGAGCAACTTCGCGAACAGCCAGTGAAGGTATTTTAAATGAATAGCCAGGTTTAACGTTAGTGTTACAAAAGGTTTGAAGAGAAGGTGGTGGGTTATATTCTTTAACAGATATCTGTTGGACTCTTCTAAATTTGTAAAGTGGTTATTGAATGAGTCTGGCGACCAGTTATAGTTATTAGTCTGCTGGCGATTAGACTTATGTGTGATAGTGTTTATGGCTTGCTATAAAGTAGATGTGTCATAGTTTATAGATACCATTTGGTTGAAGTGCTGTTTCCTGGAGTCACGAATGATATCAATGACATTGTTTCTTAGTTTTTTAAAATTCTGATTCGGTGTTTTCACGCTCCAGTTGCTTTTTTGCTTCAACGTCATCGGGTAGTGAATCTTTTTCTTTTCTTCTTCAGCAATTTGTATTTGCATTTGAGTTGATTTCGTGTTTTCATTGCTTCTGCTATTTGGGGAGTTAGCCATCCAGGAAGAGTAGAACTTTTCACTCTTCTGCTTCTAATATGTGCGTGTTTCTCAATTACGAATAGAAGTGTAGAATAAAATACATCTAGAGCTTGCATGGGACATGAAAAGTGAAATACATTACCAAAGTGTGCCATGCTTAAATCATAGAAAAACGCAGGTTTATCGAAGTGTTTAAAGGATCTGTAGTGAATAGTAGTGTGTCCTTTGGTTTGAGTCTTAGGAGGTCTGTACAGCCATGTGCATGTAACAGGGTAGTGGTCACTAATACATATGGAATCTAGAACATTGACATCAGTGACTAGGGAAGTGTTGTTGGTGTATACGTGGTCAAGTAGCGTTGCTGAAGTGGGGGTAACTCTGGAAGCCATAGGGACAAATAGGGTAGTAGTTGATCGCCATGAAGTTGAGGCATAAATAAGTCATAATTAAAATCACCCAGTAGCAGTATATTACGATTGTGTACCTTGCCATTATCCATCATAAGCACGAAATCATCAAACTAATCATATGAGAGAGAGAGAGAGAGAGAGAGAGAGAGAGAGAGAGGAGAGAGAGAGAGAGAGAGAGAGAGAGAGAGAGAGGAATAGGGAAAGAGAGAAATGAAGAGAGAAAGAGAGACAGAAGGTGAGAGAGGGAGACAGAGACAGGGAAACAGAGACAGACAGAAAGACAAGACAAAGAGAGTGAAAAAGAGAGACAGAAATAGGCATGCTTCAAACAGCTAAACTGACAGAATCGCCCACAAATAAGTTAACGGGTAAAAGAAGCACACAAACAAACAAACAGACAAACAGACAGACAAACAAACAAACTGAACATGTACACATTGTAGATAAAGCCGTGTCTTTACCTCACTATGTTGGCGGTGATTTCTTGAAACATTTCAGCTTTCGTCTTCACGCGCTTTTTGGGAATGGTTTTCTGTGACAAAAAAAATAATGATAAAAGATGATATGAATGATTATAATGAAAATAATTATTATAACACACCATAATAATTATTTTGATATGGTGCAAAACAATGTAATTCTGATAGCACAAATAAAAGCATGAAATAATCTGCCAAGGTTTGAAGCATCATACACAGTCAGATAGAGTCATGAACATCCGCACTGACGCAAACTACACAACAACAGTAACACTAACAACAACAACAACAACAACAGCAGCAGAAGTAACAACAACAGCAAAGCAGCAACGAACAACAACAACAACAGCAACAACAACAAAGCAGCAGCGAACAACAAACAAACACATAAACAAGCAAACAAACAAAAAGCCCAGCATAAATCCTCAAACGTTCTAATATTTATAGAGTAGCAATATGCAAGACATGAGTACTTCTCCCAAGTGTAGTGTGAATGTATGTTGAGATTTACATAAATCGTATGTGTCTGGTTTCAAATTTATAGAAAACCTGGTATGGATACAAAGAGATGAAAATAAATAAATCAAAATAGCAACACACACAAACATGCAAGCGCGAATGCAAGCACGCACGTGCGCACGTAAGCACACACACAAGCAAACACACACACACACACACACATAAGTCATAAGTTTCTTTATTATCCATTGGCATTGTACAACGCACATGGAAACTTGTCTTCCACCGTGTAAAATAAAAATATTAAATAAAAGTATGAAACATAAATTTACATGAACAAACACACACCCACACCCACACATACACCCACCCACACCCAACCACACCCACCCACACACACACACACACACACACACACACACACACACACACACACACACACACACACAACAAATAAAAGTATGAAAGATGGCGACTGGTCAGATCGACCTGGAGATAAGAAAATTACTTGAAAGTGAAGCAAAGGAACTCTACATCAACGGATGTTTGTCTAGTGATCATCGAACGACGTTTTGCATTGATTGATTACCTTCTGGGGATCAATGAAAAGAGAAAATGACTAAAACAACGACTGACAGAAAGTCGAAGCGGAACGGAAAGACCTATTACGCTGTGAGTAACGGCAGAAAAATGGGTATCTTTCTTTCATGGAATGAAGCGTCAAAATCAGTAACTGGATACCCCAAAGCTTCCCATAAAAGGTATGACTCACTTCAATCAGCCAAAGACGCCATGCAGTTTGCAGGAATTACGGATCCTCCAGTTTTTGGCAGTCTTGATGAAATGACTCATAATCTTCAGGGTCATGAAGGTGAGGCAGAAATGGAGACGCATGAAACAGTTCCAAAAACAATCATTGACCCAGAACCACAAACATCAACCAACATTCAAGACATCAGTTCAAATGAAAACAACTCAGAACAAAACGAAGAAACAAGCACGAAAATAACGTCATTTGAAGATGACAAGGAGGAAGGCAAAGATAGAACTCAAGAAGAATATTGTCAAGTGAACCACCAAGAAACAATGACCATGCTACAAAACCTAGAGTCAGCACTCAACACGCTCACGGAACGAGTGTGTTTGTTTGAATCAAACAGAGAAGAACAAATGGAACAAATGATCATAGATATTAAAAAGCAAATAAGACAGGACCAGTCACCTCAGGTGAAGTTTTTCAAAAAGACTGGTCATCCCCGTTCAATGTCTGTGCAAACAGACAACTGTGATCCACATTCACCTATGATCAAGGAACAATCAATTGAAACAGTAGATCTAGAAGGGGAATCATTCACCTCAAGCAAAACAGAGCAGACACCAGAACTGTATAGTACTGTTCTGAAAAAGAAAAGTAAGCCTGAAAAAGCAACACCACAAAGAAAGACTCAAGGCCACAATAACACCAGTGGCATAACCCTCTGTTGCTCCATTGTGAAAACACCACCGTCTATTTCTCCTGAGAACAATGAAAAACCCTCTTGTTCTAACGAACAAATCACAAACACCACTGTTCGCGTTGAAAAAGCTGCAAAGCCCTCATCTGCCAAACACATTGAAAAATCCCAGACATGCTCAGAGAACATCACTGACCGTCCCTTTGCAGCAGAAGATGATGATGATAATTCGAGTTGTGTCACAGAAACTGATACAGAATCTTCAAATTATGATGGTGAAACGGATGATGACCTGCCACATGTCCTGATGCTCCGGGATTCAGCGATGAAATGGATTGAGCCAGACAGACTGGGAGGTTCCTATGGTCTTCGCGTTCAGTCAAAGAAAACGGCTACACTAGATGACTGTGATGCAGCTATTCATGACATTCGTTCCTCTTCAGATGCTGTTCTTATTCACGTGGGCATCAACAATATGAAGGAACAGTCAGCCGAAACAAGCAGCAAAACACTGATTCATTGTGTCCAGAAAATCAGAGACAAACACAGAAAGACCCGAGTTGTTGTTAGCGGCGCAGTCTGTGCTGGGAATACAAACATCATTGCCAAAAGCAAACTGTACAATGCACTCGTGCAAGCGCATTTTGTTGAGGACAAAAGTGTTACCTTCTTATCACAAGACACTTTCAGAACCAACGATCGAAACATGAAGGACCAAAAAAGGCACGGGGATCCTAGCAGGCAATATTGGAAGACATCTGCACGGGCTGTTCTGGAAGCAGTCACCTGCTCGAAAACAACAAAACCAACATCAAAAGAGGACCAGCTACAAAGACAGCAGAAGGGAAGTTCGTCATTCTGGCCCAAACCGTCAAAGCCGTGGTGATATGCAGTCAGGAAACCGATCCTATCAGCAAGAACGAAATTTCAAAAATCATCCTGAAAAAGGCTTTAATGATCATCGTCCACAAGGCTACAGAAACCGACCTGAACGACGTTTCAATGATCGGGAACGCTACTCTGACGATGAACATGAAATCAACAACAGAGACCAGAGAAATCAACAATACGGACGAGGCAACAGAACCTTCCGTGGGCAACGACCTTATGGTGGAGGCAGAGGACACTGGAGATCTCCAGATGGTGACTACCGGCCGAGATACAGGAACTACCATTGGAGGCCAGATAATTATGATTAGGAAACCACCTGTTCCGCAACTAATGTGACAATCCTTTGTAGAATGACTTTGCTTCATTTTCATTAGTTATTTGATATACTTCACATCTACAATAATATTCGTGTGAATTAAATAACTATCCCAAACGTTCGTAATTGCTTTTAAAAACGGGTTGTATTTTTCAGTTCAGAGACATTCTGTTCTCTGTTTCTTAATTATTTAAAGATTTGTTAATGAAACGTTCCAACAAAAGTTTTTATAGTATATTAACATGGAACCTAAAAGGCTATAAGGAAACCATTGACGGCATTAAAGTAAATAAGCTAAATGATGAAAGAATAATTAGACAATTGGTAGAATACGACATTGTATTTCTACAAGAAAGGCATTTGGATAAATCCAATACTGAAGATATATTTTTTCAAGGATTTGGGAAAGGCATTCATTTTTGTCGACATAAACGAAACAAAGCCACTCACGCATCGGGTGGGATATCTGTGTTCATTAAAGACTCTTTAAGACAACACGTTAAAGTACTCCCTAGAAGTAATTGTGATATAGTATGGTTGCTAATGGCAAAAAATCATAAGAATAACGACTATGTTTTCATTGGTTCTACTTATATTCCTCCTGAACATTCATCTTTTGGAAAGGAGGAAACCATCAAAATATGGGACAGATTACAAGAGGATGTGACAGAACTGTGCTCAAAAGGAACAGTTCTTTTGTGTGGTGATTTTAATGCCAGAACTGGGGACAATCCAGATTATATACAAATGGACAATGAATTATAATTTATTAGACAATTATAATGTTGAAACTGTATTCCAGATAAAATCAATGGATAGAATTGTACAAAAGAATGGTAGAAAGCGGCTATCTTTATGCATAGATAACAACATGTATATCTTAAATGGGAGAACACTAGGTGATCTCAAAGGACGATACACATGCTATACGCCCAAAGGATGTAGTGTAGTAGATTACTTTGCTTGCTCACAAGAGATGACAAAAGACATGATAAACATGAAGGTAAAGTCTCTTACAGAATTTTCTGATCATTATCCAATTGAATTAAATTTTCACCTTCCTAAGCTTTTAAATTCAAATTTTAGCAATTTCATATATAATGATAATGACAAATTAAAAAACTTAAAAGACACAAACATGTTCACAGATCATATGGAAAGTAATGTGAAGTTCAAGTGGGATGGAAATTCTTGTAATCGATTTGATAAGGCATTTAGTCTTCCTTCAGTAAGTTGTCTTGCTCAAGAACTCAATATAAAGTTAGATAAGCAAATAAATGATGCACAGCAATGCTCAACCAAAATGGTTGATGAGATCACTGATGATTTTACACAGATTCTTAATAATGCAGGAAAACTAAGCTTAAAGTACTATTGGCAAAAACGTAGAGGAAGAAAAAGGAAAGGCAAAAAGTGGTTTGATACTGATTGCTACACTTTAAAGAAAGAAATGAAATATTTATTAAATGTCTTGAACAGGTGTCCAAGCAATCGACACCTTTGTCAAAAATATTATGCATCTCGAAAGAAGTATAAAAAGATTCTTAAAAAGAAAAAGAAAGCCTATAAAAGCTCTTTAGTAAATACCCTTAATGAGGCATTTGAGAAGAACCCAAATACGGTATGGAGCATATTAAAAGAATTAAAATCATCTGAAGAAGCCTATCATGATAATAATAAAAACATTGGTTCTGCAAAATGGATACATCATTTAGAACAACTGATTGGGAAAGAAGCTGATGTTTCAGAAAAGAAAGAAAAAAATCAGTAAACAAAGAATTAAAACAGATTGTTGAAAACATAGATAATGTACCCAGTTGCTTTAATGATTCAGTAACAGTTGGTGAAATCAGGGCAGCTTGTAAAAAATCAAAAACAAACAAATCACCAGGGACAGATGGCATAATTAACGAAATGATTAAAACAAGTCTTCCATTTACATTAGATATTCTTGTCAAATTATTCAATATCATTTTGTCATCAGGAAAGTATCCTGCAATGTGGAAAAATGGTATAAATGTTCCAATTTACAAACAAGGAGACCCAATGAATGCTAATAATTATAGAGGTATAACTCTTAATAACTGTCTAGGAAAGGTATTTTGCCAAGTGTTAAACAACAGAATAAATACATATTTGGAACAAAACAACCTGCTATCAAAGGAACAAGGTGGTTTTAGGCAAAATTCAAGAACAACAGATCACATTTTTATTCTTAAAAAAATTGTGGATGATGCCATCAGAGAAAGAAATGGTAGACTATATTGTTGCTTCGTAGATTTTTAAAAAAGCATTTGATGTGTGGCATGACGCTCTTTTATTAAAGATAAATAAACTTGGAATCAGGGGGAAATGTTTTGATATAATTAAAGACATGTATACTAATGGTTATATTGTTATCAAAAACAAGGAGTGGACTCAATTACATAATCTATATGAGTATAGTTGTAATTATAGAAAAAAACAAAGGTTGTCGTATTTTCTCGATCAGAACCGATTATACCAATGGCATTTAAGTGTGCAGACAATATTATTGAAAACACAGACAGTTATGAATCTAGGTATAATCTTTCAAAAAGATGGTAATTTCAATAAAGCTCAAGAACATCTGAGCAAACAAGGAAATAAAGCTGCACATAATCTACGAAGATATCTTATAAAAGAAAATATTGATATTAGGATTATCAATCAACTATTTGATTCCTTGGTTTCACCAATATTACTCTATTGTTCAGAAATGTGGCTACCATATAGTACAAAAAACAGATTTGATTTATTTGAATACTTTGGAAAATGCTTGGGGAACACATTTCCACATGAAAATGTGCATGCTAAATTTTGTAGATATATATTAGGTGTACATAAGAAAGCTATGCGCCTTCCAATTTTAGCAGAATTAGGTAGATTTCCCCTTAATTTAAAGGCATTTGTTAATGTTGTAGGCTTTTGGATACATATACTTGAATCTAAGGAAAATTCACATTTGAGACAGGCATAATTATGATAACATGTTGCAACAAGATGGCTCGCAAACATCATGGATTAAGTTCATCAAAACAATGATGTTTGAACTTGGCTTTGAGCATGTTTGGAACAATCAATTCACATTCAATGCTAAAAAATTACAACATGCGATATTACGAAGAATGAAAAACTGTTACATATCATTTTGGAAACTAAAAAAGGGAGAAGTATCACGGGTCAGGTTTTATAATGATGTTACTAAAGAATATCGAATAGAACCGTACCTTTTTAGTACTATTTTGGATAGACAACAAAAACAGGCTCTATGTAAATTGAGACTTAGTGCTCATACTTTAAAAATCGAAATTGGTAGACACGAGAATATTGTAAGAGAAAACAGACTTTGCCAAAAATGTCATGAAATAGAAGATGAGTTACACCTTTTGAATACCTGCGTTATGTATAAAGAAGATCGTTACAAATTGATGGAAAATGTAGACAAACAAAGTTTAGAATCAAATGTTCAGTCTCCATCAGATATGATGATGTTAGATGAACTACAGCCATTTGTGGCAAAATATGTTAGTATTTGTTTTAACAAAAAGCATGAATAGTATTTTGCGTTGTTTGTAATCTTAACCTGTGCCTTATAAGCCTTTGTTTAGGTTTCATGGCAATAAACCAATGTTCAATGTTCAATGTTCAATGTTCACACACTCACACACACACACACACACACACACACACACACACACACACACACACACACACACACACACACACACATAATTTAAAAACACAAATACGTTTAAAGCCAACATTATGGCGAAAGGGTATGTTTATATGTGTTTATTTCTTCCCTTATATCAGAAAAGACGAATGACAAAATAATGATAGAAACACAAGTTGAATATGTTGTTTCGTGAAAAAACTCTCTCTCTCTCTCTCTCTCTCTCTCTCTCTCTCTCTCTCTCTCTCTCTCTCTCTCTCTCTCTCTCTCTCTCTCTCTCTCTCCTGTTTTCATCATATCGTGTTTCCAAAATCAGAAAAAGATCAATGACAAATTAATAAAACGTAAACACACAAAACATAGAGATATGTACCCAGTGGGACTCCCCGTCTCTGTCTCTGCCTCTCTGTCTCTCTGTTTGTCTCTCTGTCTTTCTCCGTCTCTCTGTCTGTCTGTCTGTCTGTCTGTCTGTCTGTCTCTCCTCCTCCTCTCTCTCTCTCTCTCTCTCTCTCTCTCTCTCTCTCTCTCTCTCTCTCTCTCTCTCTCTTAAGCCAAGGAAGATAAATGAGAAAATAATGGATTGTAAACAAAATGTCCACTGCGTCACATAATCACTTTCCTCTTTTTATTTCTGTACGTCTGTCTTCTGTCCTGTCTGTCTCTGTTTGTCTGTCAGTCTGTCTGTCTGTCTGCAAATGTCTCTGTCTCTCTGGGGTTTTTTCCTTTAGTATCGTTTCATGTGTACCTATAAAATGTGTTTATTTGTATGTAAAATCCCCTTCAGTATGAGGCTTTCAGCCTTAATCTGATGAAAATTCGCATTCGCATTCGTCTGTCTGCCTATGTAAGCGTGTCTGTCTATATATCTCCATCTCTCTATTGTCTGTCTGTATCTCTCTGAATCTCTGTATTTCTGTCTGTTTCTCTTCCCTCCCGTCTCTATAATGTCTATGCATCTCTCTCTCTCTCTCTCTCTCTCTCTCTCTCTCTCTCTCTCTCTCTCTCTCTCTCTCTCTCTCTCTCTCTCTCTCTCTCTCTCTCTCTCTCTCTCTCTCTCTCTCTCTCTCTCTCTCTCTCTCTCTCTCTCTCCCTCCTTCCTTCTTCGTTTTTCTTTTCGTAAAGAGCCCATTTCCATATATATAATCTTTTTTTTCTTGCCTTCGTTTACTCAGCCAATTCCATCCTTTATTTACACTTATAAAAATATGCCATATTTTATTACAATTAAAAAAAAAATTATTTTCATTCCTTACACACACATTCGAAGGTACTTAAACGCACGCGCGCGCGCACGCACACGCGCGCGCACACACGCACGCACACACGCACGCACACACACACACACACACACACACACGCACACACACACATACACAGACAGACAGACAGATACACACACACACACACACACACACACACACACACACATACGCGCTGTAGCTTAAATACACATACATACATAATCCCTTTTTTGTTTTTTTTTTTTTTTTGTTGTTTAATATCACTTACGGGTGAACAGACGTAAAACTAAAGAACGAACACACACACACACACACACACACACACACACACACACACACACACACACACACACACACACGCACGCACGCACGCACGCACGCACGCGCACACACACACACACACACCACACATAAATACGACATATATAACACATATAGAGACAAAACGTAAGCTTATAAATGAACAAACAATCGCCCACATGTCCACCTCAGCCTCCCCCCCCCCCCCCCCCCCACTCCTCCCCCATCCATACACATTAGACGCGGGAAGCTACGCACGGAAAACAATAAATAAGTAAAAGAAAGAAGGAGAAAAAATATACGGATTAGGGGAAATACGGACATGTGCGCTTATTTTTTTTTCCTTCTTTCTTTACTTATTTATGGATCGCGCACGGGATTTCTGCGTCTACTGTGTACGCGGCCTTACCCTTTTCTGTAATTCGTTTTTTTGCAGAATCCGTGTGAAGTCCCGCTGTTTGACTATCTTGATCATCTCTCTGGCACTCTGCTTCTGGGAGTAGAGCTTCTCGCTTCGAACCACCCGGTGAACTCTCTGAAATAACAACCACCAGGTGAACTCTTTGAAATAACAACCACCCGGTGAACTCTCTGAAATAACAACCACCCGGTGAACTCTCTGAAATAACAGCCACCCAGTGAACTCTGAAATAACGATGATACTATATTAAGAACCACCCGGTGAACTCTGAAATAACGATCATAATATATTAAGAACCACCCGGTGAACTCTCTGAAATAACGATGATACTATATTAAGAACCACCCAGTGAACTCTCTGAAATAACAACCACCCGGTGAACTCTCTGAAATAACGATGATAATATGTTAAGAACCACCCGGGCTACTCTCTGAAATAATGATAATAATATGTTAAGAACCACCCGGTGAACTCTCTGAAATAACAACCACCCGGTGAAATCTCTGAAAAAACAACCACCCGGTGAACTCTCTGAAATAACGATGATAATATATTAAGAAATCACATCAACGATCATAGTGATGGTGAGGAGGAGGAGGAGGAGGAGGCGGACGAAGATGAAGATGAGGAGGAGGAGGAGGAGGAGGCAACACAGACTCTTATTTGCTCTCTTGTCCTATCTAGGCTCGACTATTGCAATTCTTTGTTATATTTCTTTGTTATCAAACTCTAATCCAAAAACTTCAAAAGGTTCAAAATGCTGCAGCAAGAGACTGATCTTCAAAACTAAAAGGAAAGTACACACTCTTCTACTCCACACTCTTCACTGGCTTCCTATTTCCGCTCGCATTCCATACAAAGTTGCATGCCTCACCTTCAACTCTGTCAATGGCACTGCCCCTCAATATCTTATCGATATCATTCAAACTTACACCCCTGCACGCCAGCTCAGATCTTCTTCCGATTCACGCCTGCTTTCTACTCCTCGTGTTAAAACAAAATCCTTTGGAGAATCCTCTTTTTCACACTCTGCTCCTTCAGTCTGGAATGGCTTACCACACAGTGTTCGCCATTCTTCCACAGTTCAGTCTTTGAAGACTTCTTTGAAAACTCACCTCTTTGATGCTTCATACCACTAACCGCTCACATCTTACCTTAAATCCACACGCTTCTGTTTCAGAACCTGAATCATGGATATGTGTGCTTGCGTGCAAGTGGGGTGGTTTGAAATGGGATACGGTGCGTGTGTGTGTGTTGTGTGTGTTTGGTGTGTGTGTGTGTGTGTGTGTGTGTGTGTGTGTGTGTGTGTGAATGCCCATTGATTATTACGCGCACGCGTGTGTGAATCAGAATCAGAATCAGAATCAATGTTTATTGCCCTTTAAAACCAATACAAGGTTTTATATGACACTAATAAATATTATAACAATAACGGTAATAATAACAGTTTATAAAGTTTTAATTACGTAACAATTTTTTAAAATACTTCTTTTTTTCCTTTCTTTGTACTGGTTGCGCTACTAATTGAGGCGATTGAGTGAAACAACTGTGTATATATTTTGCAAGCTCACTTATAAGGGCGTCATTTGTAATTAATTTGCTAGGTGTAACATTATATATGTTGTATTTTTCTTCAACGAGTTTTATAAATTGTATTCTTATTTCCACATGTTTTGTACAATTGTCTAAAAAAATAATTTCATCTTCTACTTCGCTACATTCTAAACATAACATTTTCTCTCTAGGTATATTAGAATGTCTACCTTTTCTATTTTAAGCTCATGGCAAGAAGTTCTTAGTTTGCATAACATCTGTTTTTGGTTAAAGTTTATTAAAGGATTTGTCAAATATGGTTCAGTTCTGTATTCGCTTGTAATCTTGTTATAAAAGTTTAGGTTTGATTGTGTCTCAGATTTTCTTTTTCTCCAAAATGAAATATATTCTTCTTTTAGTTTATTTTGAATTACATGACATAATTTATTTATGTTAAACGTGTATTGGTTGTTCCAGACATGTGTCAATCCAAGGGCGTTTAAAATAGATTTGACGAATTTAACCCATGGTGACTGACTAGTTTCATTGTTTAACATTTCATTGTAAATGACATTAATCTTGTTTGGATTCTAAGATATGATGCCAGAATTTCATAATTTAACAAATTGATATTAAACTAACATGAAAACTACCTATCTCTCCAATAACCGCTAATTTTATAGCTGTTTTTATGAACCCCTAAAATTTGTTGGAAAAAATTATGCTGGATATGTTCATGCTGTAATTTATTTGAAAGGCATTGGGTGAATAACTTTTCTAATTTAAAGTTGTCATCTAATTTTATCGTAAATGGTAGCCAAACATCTATAGTTAATATTGGAGAGATAAGACTATCAAATAGTTTTAAAATAACCTGAACGTTTATGTTTTCATTTTTAAACATTCTTTTAAGGCTATGTGTTGCTTTGTTTCCTTGTTTACTAAGATGCTCGGATGCTATATCAAGTTTTCCTGATTTATGAAATATAATTCCTAGGTACTGGCACTGATCTGTCGTTTCAATAATGTTTGTGCCACATCTAAAAAATGTTCTAGTTTTGGGGTCTGTTTTTTAAAAATATTAACACTTTAGTTTTCTCATTGTTAATGTTATACCCCACTCTTTACAATATAAGTGCAATTTATCAAGTTTTAATTGTAAACCATGCTTAGATGTTGCAAGAAGTACGAGGTCATACATTTATTTTCTGTTTGGCTAATGTTTGGTGAATCTACATCTGGAAACCACTTAATTATCATTAATAAATATATTAAATAATGTGGGGCTTAAGGAGTTTCCCTGTAAAATTCCTCTTAGTACATAAATGGAGTGAGGAATCCCGTTTTTGCCGGATGAGAAAATTTGTGCATTTGTGTGCATACTTTTAATACCATTTTTTTGTAATTTTATAAGTAATCCTTCGTGTGATATGTTATCGAATGCTTTTTGAAAATCAACAAAGCATGCATATAATCTACTGTTACGTGATTTTAATGTATAGTCTACTATACTGTTTAAAATGAGAATATTATCTAAAGTCCTATGGTCTTTTCTAAAACCGGCTTGTTCTTTTGCTAGCAGATTGTTTGATTCTAAGTAATGATTTATTCGAGTATTTAGTATTTGACATAATACATTACTTAGTGAACAGTTAAGCGTGATTCCTCTGTAGTTGCTTGGGTTTGATTTATCCCCTCCTTTATGTATTGGGACTGATATTCCTAGATCCTTTCTTCCACAGATCTGGATATTGGCCACTTTTCAAGATGTAATTGAATATGTTTTTAATTGTGGGTAACAATTCTGAAGTGCCAGCTTTTAAAAATTCATTTCCAACTGCCTTTATTCCAGGAGATTTGTTATTTTTTAACTTTCTAATAGCTTTAGTTATTTCTGTAATATCATAATCTAAATTATGACTATCGATATTAGTTTTCATATTATCTATATCAGTTTTCATATAGTTTTCTTGGTTATTACCAATTACTACATATTCTTTGTTCTCCATTTCGACTTGTTTTCCCAGAAGTTCTTCCAGGTGAGTAATCCACTTTTTAACTGGAAGTAGATTGTTTTTGTTCCTGGTTGTCCATGGTCTGTAGTTCTTTTAATGTTTTCCAAACTGCGTTTGGATTATCAATCAAGGTTTTGTTTAAAATATCTAATAGTTTTGCTTTATATGCTTTTTTCTTTTTCTTAATTATTTTGTCATACATTTTCCTTGCATAAAAATATTTTTGATGAAGTGTTCGGTTAAATGGACTTCTATTTAATGCATTTAATAAAGATTTGGTTTCTTTACGTTTTATTTCACATTCTTTGTCAAACCATTTTTGGCTCACGTCGTTTTTTTTAAAACAAAGTGAGTCTATAGTATCGTACATGTTCGGTTGTGTGTATGTGGTGTATGTGTGTGTGTGTGTGTGTGTGTGTGTGTGTGTTGTGTGTGTCCGTCACGTGGCCCCGACCTTTAACCTTAACTCAAACCTTAACGTTGTCATTTTCTCTAAACATATAAGGCGTTGGAGGGTTAAAGTTAGCAGGATACTTGATTTTGACGTGAGTCTTCAAGTCACGACGATCAAAGCAGTCAGATACATTGATAAAGAACAAAATAAAGATAATCATTTGTTGCAGAGATTACTGTTGTGCAACCTTTAACCTTGACTCAGTCACACTCTTCAAACTAAAGAAGACTCTCACTCTCCACTGAAACTTTAACGTTGTCATTTTCTCAAAAAAACATAAGATGTTAGAGGGTTAAAGTTAGCAGGATACTTGATTTTGACGTGAGCCTTCAAGTCATGGCGATCAAAGCAGTCAGATACATCGGTAAGGAACAAAAGAAAGAAAATCATTTGTTGCAGAGATTACTGTTGTGTTGTACCGAGTAGGAGATACATACTGGAAAGAAGACTCTCCATTAGATATACAAAAACGCTCTTTAAAAAGAAACACAAGACTTCAGGTGTGTACAAATAGGTACATTTTAACGTCGTCAACTTATATTTTCTGTAACAAATGGATGTACCGAGTGTGTGCGTTGACGGCCCGGTTGTTTAGCTTTTATTTGCGCCTTTGAGTAACGGTTGTTCGTGTTCATTTGCCCATCATCTCTGCGCATAACTTAGCCTACCGCACTTCCGGCAACAAGGCCTAGGCCTAGAGATCCATGCCTTACCTCATAATCAAGACGACGTACTTTACATTTAGCCCACATTCATTTCAGTCTTGAAAAAAAATATACGGAAAATCCAGGGTTCGTCGATTTCACTGCCTTCGACGTACGAATCCTTTGTTAGGCCTAGACGATTGATCACCATGAGCAAAGACTGTACAGGGGAAGATAAACATGGATGAGCTTGCTGGCTGTGACCTTGACCTTTGCTTTGTGGCAGAGGGGGGGGTGGGTGGGGAATTAACGAAACGAAAATAAAATATTAGGACTAATATAAAATATCTTACAGAAATGTAGATGATGTGGAACAAGTTTTCATCGCATGAACAATCAGTTTTAAAACAGTAACAGATCAGGAGTATGGCCTTACGAATCACGCAACTTCAATTATTAATTTTCTAAGAGTAAGAGGCTTAGACCCACAGGCAAAGAGTGTGACTAGGCCTACTACAGGTGTCCGTAGACCCCCCTTACCCCGGCGGGGGTGTGTGTGTGGGGGGGGATTGGTCACTATGGTTTTTTCTGAAAGCTTGGTCAATATGCTTTTCAATTTTACTTGTTTGCCAAAAATAAAAATAGGGCTCCACTATGTTACATGCGCATACATATAATTAAATTTTAAAGAAAGGGGTAGGGGTGCATAGAAATAATTTTAATTTACACAGTAAAATAAAAATTAATTCTGTTTTCAGATGCACAAGTGTCTACATACAGTATTCTCTCTATACAGGCATGGAAATTGTCATGGGAATTCCCATGCCTTCTATAGTAATAAAAATCAGACGTGAGTCTTGCAGGCTTTGCCTCTTGTTTATTTTGTCTTTTCCTTTTCTTCCCTTTTCTTTTTATTCTATAAGCTAAGCTTCCTGTAACAGTTGTGTAAAATCTTCTACTAAATTATT
>CM065689.1:11506823-11556823 GCA_017654935.2 Phymorhynchus buccinoides
ACACGCTAGTAAGCACTTAGATTTTAAGAGAAAAAATCACTGAGGTTCAGTTGGAGTTGGTGCCCAAAGATGATAGTCATTCAATATTCATAACAGACAAACCTGTTGTAACTGACTTTCCAAAAAGCAATTATGTATGATACAGTTCTTACATGTATGCATTAAAGTTTTAGGCTAAATCAGTAAATGTCAGCCAACGATAAAAGCCATTTTAGCAGTGGGCTTGATTAGTTCATGTATGCATGGATGCTCCTTCTTGCAGGATATCCTGAATTGCAGGATTTTTAAATTGCCTAGAGCCGGCGAAGTCAGAAAAGCGTTTAGCTGAAAGAGCATGGCTTAAACCCCCCCTTACCGTCACGAAACAAATCTTCAACGCTGCAAAACGAAAAATAGCGAACATAGTGTTTACAGCAAGATCCTCCTTTTACACTGACCAAATAAACAATGCAGTGACCTCTAGCCGGCTGTTTTCTATCTGCAGCAAACTACTGGGGCGTGAAAAAAGCACCCCTCTCCCTACCACCCACCCTGTCAGTGACCTTCCAGATGTCTTTAACGACTACTTTGTTCAGAAAATCCAGCTGATCAGAAACGAACTTGATCAGGTTTCTTCTACACCTACCACCCAGTTTGACCAAATAGGAACAACATCCACATTCTTGGAATTTCAGCCAGTTACTGCCTTTGAATTGAAAAAGATCATTCTAAAAGCAAAACCCACTTCCTGTCCTCTTGACCTTATACCAACGCCACTTTTCATAGAATATCTTGATGAACTACTCCCTACTCTCACCCATATTGTCAACAATTCTCTAACATCTGGCTCTTTTCCATCTGTGTTCAAAACTGCCATTGTCAAACCACTTCTAAAGAAATCATCCCTTGACCCAAACACTCTAAAGAACTATAGGCCTGTATCCAACCTCTCTTTCATATCGAAAATCATTGAGAAATTAGTTCTTCATCAACTCCTAGGCTATCTCCTAGGCTATCAACTCATCAGTCGTTCACAATCAGCGTACAGGCCATTTCACAGCACTGAAACTGCGCTGTTGAAGGTAACTAATGACATTCTCTTAGCTCTTGACTCAGGTGACGCATCTATATTAACTCTGTTGGATCTTTCAGCTGCTTTTGATACTATTGGCCACCATACACTCCTTAAGAGGCTTCAAATCACCTATGGGGTATCAGGCATTGCTCTGTCATGGTTTTCGTCTTACCTCTCTGGTCGAACTCAGTCTGTCTCCATCAATGACTCATCTTCTGCAATGGTTGGCCTCACATGTGGGGTTCCTCAAGGCTCAGTACTTGGACCAGTCCTCTTCATCATGTATACTAAACCTCTGTCCGAGTTGATCACTTCTCATTCAGTTGATTCTCAGTCTTTTGCTGATGATACACAACTCCACAAGCCTGTATCCCCATCTACCATTCTTCTTTCTATATCTTCACTGGAATTCTGCATTCGCAACATCAAATCATGGATGCTACAAAACAAACTGAAGCTGAATGACGACAAAACGGAGGCCTTGTTCATCCACTCTCCATCTAGACAACTTTCGTACCCAAAGCCTGATTCCATCTCTGTCTGTGACACTCAAATACCTTTTTCTCCTTCTGCTAGAAATCTTGGCTTCCACATCTCAAGATATGAGTGTTGACTCACAAGTTCAAACTATCTGTCGGTCAGCATACTGTGAGCTGCGTCGCATTGGTATGATTCGCCATCTCCTGTCTATAGATACTGCTAAGATACTAGTCTGTGCTTTTGTTCTCTCTAAATTAGATTATTGTAATTCACTCTTGTATGGCTGCCCCCAACACCTTATTGACAAGCTTCAAAAAGTCCAGAACTCAGCTGCCAGACTTGTCCTGAAGGCCTCTAATTATCATCATGTTCAACCACTCCTGATATCCCTCCATTGGCTTCCCATCAAAGCACATATTGACTACAAAATTTCCACTCTGTCATTCTTATTTATCTGGAAATGCCCCTAGCTACATCTCTGACATGCTTTCTGTCTATGCTCCATCAAGACAATTGCGGTCATCTTCAGATTCCAAAATTCTCTGTGTTCCTAGTACACGAACAAAAATGTTTGGTGAGCGCTCTTTTTTCTTTTCGGCCCCATCAGTTTGGAACTCTTTACCACGCGGAATTCGCCATATCCAGTAAGACCAACCTATTCAAGCTACATTACAACCTTTAGCCCAAAGTTTAGGCCACATTACATCTCAATTCTATTCTCACACACACACTACCCCCCCCCCCCCCCCCCCCCCCCCCCTGTAGTTTCACTGTGTGTTGACTGCAATGTCTATGTCAGCTTTGTTGTGAGAGAGTCAGACAGAGAGAGAGAGAGAGATGATGCTTTATTCAACTGATTGCATTATGTATTGTGTTCTTGGGTGGGGTGAGTGGTGGTGATGGTAATGGTGTGTGCGTGTGTGTGTGTGCATACGTGCGTGCCTGCGTGTATGTTGGGGGGGGGGGGGGGTATGTGCATGCCTATTTGCATGTGTGTGAGCGATTGTTTTGTTTTTGTTGAATTTCTTGCTTTTAATTTGTGTTGTTGTTAAGCGCATAGAGCTCCACATTAGGTGGAGGAATGCGCTATGTAAATGATTCACTATTATTATTATTATTAATGCCGGATTATGAGAATTTGAGAAGCAACAACTTTCTTACACACACAAAATAAAAAGGGCCTATATAAACATTTGCTATATTCAAAGGAATGTAGCCCTTGTACTAGTCTAGAGGGGTGAAAACAAGCAGTACATGTGTGTGCGCTGCTCCTGCTCTCTGCCGGATTTTTGAAATTTTCCCGGAGCAGCCATGTGTATGTAATAGAGCCAGTCTGTCTTTTCCGACAATGACTTGCAGATGGCAGAAGAGGCAGCTGCTATTCTGGAGGGCTGGACTGGCATTTGTTCATAATGGATGTAGATAGATGCATTTGCCAAGGGTACATGTCCATTCTCTAGCCCAAGGTTTTAATTTAAGACATGATTGATGTTGGAAAAGGTCGACGAATGAACAGTAAATCACAATGTGCTTTGAATTGCTGGAGCCCACACGCTTATGAATCTTGAGTTGTCTCTTTCAGCAGTAAAGCTTAAAAGGTGTGGCGGAAATCTTGTCTATGGGTACACTGGGCCTACATTCTCATCACCTCTTCCAACTGGATTTCAACACTGGAAGAGACAACTTAGCAACAGGGTTTGCGAATTCATATGCGCCTGCTATCCTGCTGTTAAGTCAGTTATTAATGAGGGGCCACAAAGAGAAGGCTGTTGAAGCTTGTCCCTACTTCATGTTTCAAAAGAGCGCTCAAAACCTCTCTTTAAACAGTACAACTGACTCCGATTCTGTTACACAAAATCTTCTTTCCTGAGGTTTGATTAATCGGGTGGGGTATGTATGTATGCGTGTGTCTGCGCATGCACGCGTGTGTGTGTGTACGTGTGTCTGTGTGCGTGTATGATTTTAATGTAGGTGATTCTTTATTTCTTGATTTTATGTTGGCTTGTTTTTAAGTGTAGTTTTTGGTGTTTTAAGTGTATGTGTGTTTCTGTGTGCTAGATTTTATTAACCCTTTCACCGCCAAAGTCGCATTTTAGCACCACAGTGACAACACCTATGTCACTAAAAGGCATCAAATTGGGGTCTATTATCCAAAGAAGACCCTATTGTCAGTCTTGGGAAGTAAGGATAGACCGTATTTTATATATGTCACAGAAGAATCCCCAATACTGCAGATGGATTTTGTTCTCTTCCCAGGTAAAATTTAAAATGGCAGTGAAAGGGTTAATGCATGTGAACTTTCCTTTCTTGATATGTTAGTTTGTTTTCAAATGAATTTCTCGCTGTTTAAAACAGTATTTAAGTGTTGTTTTATGTTCTCATTTATCATTTCTGTTGTAAAGAGCTCAAATTTTTATTGTGAGGTTTTGCGCTATATCAGGATATCTTTATTATTATTATATCAGATAATATCGCCGTGTGGAAAACAAAACATAGTGTCTTATCTTGTAAGACATCATTTCACAGGAGAAGAAAAAGCCCAACTTGTCCTAAGTCAATATTTTGGTCATTTGAGGCCAAAACGTGTCACTGTTGTACATATGGCGTCAATGTTTTTCATCTTTGCAATTAATTTTTTTAACAGCTTTGTTAGATCAAAGCCTGGATCAAAGTCTTGCCTGGATCAAATATCAGCTAAGTCCAACTCATCGATAGTTTAATTTCCAGGCGGCGGTATCATGTATTATATTGTGTTTGCAACACAGGTGTGGAGGTGAGCAGCGTGGGCAAATTTCTGATGGGCGACTTTGCTTCCCTGGTGCCCAGAGACCTGCAGCAGCTGTGCGCTTGGTTTGTGAGGGAGCAGCGCCACAGTCAGAACTTGCAGCAGAGCGCTGCAGACCAAGTGAAACAGATGCTGCAGGCATGGCCCCAGCACAACAATGGTGTGTGGTTTGTGTGTGTGGTTTGTGAGGGAGCGGCGCCACAGTTAGAACTTGCAGCAGAGCGCTGCAGACCAAGTGAAACAGATGCTGCAGGCATGGCCCCAGCACAACAATGGTGTGTGTGTGTGTGTGTGTGGTTTGTGAGGGAGCGGCGCCACAGTTAGAACTTGCAGCAGAGCGCTGCAGACCAAGTGAAACAGATGCTGCAGGCATGGCCCCAGCACAACAATGGTGTGTGGTTTGTGTGTGTGGTTTGTGAGGGAGCGGCGCCACAGTTAGAACTTGCAGCAGAGCGCTGCAGACCAAGTGAAACAGATGCTGCAGGCATGGCCCCAGCACAACAATGGTGTGTGTGTGTGTGTGGTTTGTGAGGGAGCGGCGCCACAGTCAGAACTCGCAGCAAAGCGCTGCAGACCAAGTGAAACATGCTGCAGGCATGGTCCCTGCACAACAATGGTGTGTGGGTGCATGCCTGGTTTCTTAGCCAGTGAGGGAGCAACGCCAAAGCCAGGATGCATCACAACAGCATCAGAACAATGGTGTGTCATTGGGTAAAAATGGATTAGAAATGGGGGGTGAGCAAGAGAGTGTATGTGTGTGTGTGCGAGAGAAAAAGAGTGAGAGACAGAAATAGCATAGCAGAGTACAGGAAGCCCTTATCAGCTATTGTGATCTGATCTATAGGCTTGCAGACAGGTTCACAGCAGCAGCGGAACAGTTGTGTGTCTGGGAAACAGAAAGAGAGAGACTTCAGACGTTTTACTTTTCAAGGATAAGAATTTAGGCTTGGCCTATTCTTCCATTCTGTCCTTGGTTCTAAGCATGCAACATGTAATTTATACTATAAATGAATTTTGAAGCAAAAAAAAAATCATCAGCAGCAACAGTAGCTAGCAATAACATCAGCATCAGCATCAATAAGAACAAAATGAGAGGGAGACAGTCAGACAGACAAACAAAGAATGAGTGGAGAAAGTTGAGGAATCTTTGTGTATGTATGTATGTGGTGTATATATTGGTGGCAACTGAACCAGCCATGAAACAACACCCAAAATGACATGAACCCCTTCACCACCAGATAAAAATTGAGAAATAATTGGGTTTCTTATTATAACGTTTTTAGAGACCTATAAGCTTTAAGCTCGTTGCTGCTCTTATTGTGTTTATTTTTGTTTAAACCCGATATTATGTCTTTCCCTGACTTGTCTAAAATAACAACCAGCATTCCAGGACTTATGACGTTAAAACTTATAACATGATCACTGACATAACAGGCCCTGCAGGGCAGGCAGTGAAGGGGTTAAATTAACTAAATGTCTGCCCCTTTCAGGTGCCAGCGGCGTTTTCCCCACGGAACTGAAGGTAGAGCTCAACAGCGAAGACTCCGCCCCCTCACCATCCTCCTCCTCCTCCCAGTCTCTCACCCTCCCCCTTCTAGGGGGAGAGAACTATGCCCCAGGGGACGACCTGGTGCTCAACTTCACCCCCCGCAGGGAGAGGTTCACCTTCCGCCCGCAGCATATAGAGGTGCTGGAGATGGTGTTCAGGAAAACCCAGTACCCCGGCTACGACGAGAGAGGGGAGATCGCTGAGAAGTGTAACGAGGTCATGGAGAGATCTTGTGAGTATTCTTATGTTACAAGGTGTGGTCAAGAATCTGATTTGGTGTCTAAATTGTGTTACACACAAGGCCTAAAATAAATAATTTCCAACTGTTCTGTTTTTATCACCAGATGTACATTACCAGGGGCAGATTTAAGTGTATGCACAAGAAGTTCAATATCTGATTGGCGCGGTCAGCAGTACATAAAAATAAAATTTAAATGAGTGTGTTACACATCACCATGTAACGCAGTGTTTTTACTCATACATTAAAAAACCCTAAACAGCTTTGATTTTATTTGTGTCTGTGCTGAGGTTCTTGCACAAACAAATTTAGAAACATACCATCACTGAACATTGGACTTCAGAGTTCGGAGTATGTTGCAGTTACACCAAAATGTATTAAAATCTGAACTATTTTAGAACCATACAGTAAATAAAAACAATTTCTACATTGTAACAATCTCCAGTATGCATACTTTTAATTCAAACACCATTCTGCATTATGTGTTATATATTACACATTTTCTGGAACAAACAATATAAAAGGTACAGCACTAACTTGCTAACGAGTGAAAACGCAATTAGAACATCTAGTACTGTCCGATGAATCAGACTAAAATATGTTAATTTGTCGACCAACAATATTGCTATGTTGTAGTTCTGTAAATATTGTCAATTACGATATAATGTGCCGAATTTGAGACATTTCATAACAATGCCGTTTCATGGCTCTTGCCGAGCAGGTTACACTTCAAAAGAAATGGACAAACATGTTTCAATAATGCTTGGCCTATTTTGTGTTCTTTGCCGTTTGACTTACCAAGACAACAATCCATGATTTTTTGTTCCTGTTATGATTTTTTCTTCTTTTTTTTCAGTGGGGCGAGTGCTGGGGCTGAAGGAGCACATGACTCATCAGAATGTGGCCAACTGGTTCAGCAACCGCCGCAAAGAGATCAAACGCATGGCGAAAAAAGGTGTGTGTGTTGTAGCTACACTAGCGAACAAAAGTTAAGGCCCAGAAAGACAATCATCTCCGAAAACTCACGAACTCAATAAAACGCACCCAGCTCATAACAAAACTGATTCTTTTAACATTAAGTTCATTCCAAAAAATCATTAATCAGAACGAGTTCAGTCAACAAAATGCCCCTTTCAACAACTTCCCCCTCCTCTTGAAAAGTCACACTCAGAATCAATGCACATTGGAACAGTCAGTAATGTGTATGGCCCCCGTTAGCGGCGAGACACTCGATGCATCTTTGCCTCATGGACTGAACAAGTGTCACCAGAGTCTGCTGTGGGATGGCAAGCCATTCCTGCTGCAGGGAGTGGAACAACTGATTGACATCAGCTGGAGGAGGATGGTTCTCTCGAACTCGGCGGCCAAGGATGTCCCAGAGGTGCTCGATGGGCGCGCACTCACACACACACACACACACACACAGTCACACACAGAGACAATGGGTATGTTGTTGTTTTTACTCACGTTGTGATGCCAGGAAATCCCAGGCAGACTCTGGTGACACTTGTTCAGTCCATGAGGCAAAGATGCATCGAGTGTCTCACCGCTAACGGGGGCCATGCACATTGTGTGAGTGTGTGTGTGTGTTTGTTGTAACTATTACTGTTTCAGGAACCAATGCAAAGAGGTCAAATGCATTGCAAAACAAGGTTGTGTGTTTGTGTTTGTTGTAACTATTACTGTTTCAGGAACCAATGCAAAGAGGTCAAATGCATTGCAAAACAAGGTTGTGTGTTTGTTGTAACTATTACTGTTTCAGGAACCAATGCAAAGAGGTCAAATGCATTGCAAAACAAGGTTGTGTGTTTGTGTTTGTTGTAACTATTACTGTTTCAGGAACCAATGCAAAGAGGTCAAATGCATTGCAAAACAAGGTTGTGTGTGTGTGTGTTTGTTGTAACTATTACTGTTTCAGGAACCAATGCAAAGAGGTCAAATGCATTGCAAAACAAGGTTGTGTGTGTGAGTATGTGTGTACGTGTGTGTGGTAACTATTACTGTTTCAGGAACCGATGCAAAGAGGTCAAATGCATTGCAAAACAAGGTTGTGTGAGTGTGTGTGTGTGTGTTGTAACTATTGCTGTTTGAGGAACCGATGCAAAGAGGTCAAACGCATTGCAAGAAAAGGTGTGTACAATTTGAGAAAACCATACTTTCTATAGCCGTGTACTGACATTACTTCTTTTCCTCTTAATGAACTAAGCTTTTGTTGTCGTGTTAAATTCTTTTGCAGGAGGGATAGAGACAAGCAGCGTGCACGTGGTGCTGCCCAGCAAAGTGAAACACCCCCAGCCATTATTCCCCCCGGTGGACAAAAAAGACCCTGCCCTGCTCAACAACACCCTGACTGCTACCCCACCCCCACAAATATCGGCCTTCAGCAGCTTTCCTCCAAACACCCTCAACCCTGCTCTACCGGAACTTTCCACTTTCAACAGTTTTCCTTCAGACCAACTCACAAACGAAGGATTTTCTACTATGGAGACAGTTGCCCCCAGTATGACGCAGGCTGTTTTCCCCAGTATGACTCAGACAGTTGCCCCCAGTATGACGCAGGCTGTTTTCCCCAGTATGACTCAGACAGTTGCCCCCAGTATGACGCAGGCTGTTTTCCCCAGTATGACTCAGACAGTTGCCCCCAGTATGACGCAGGCTGTTTTCCCCAGTATGACTCAGACAGTTGCCCCCAGTATGACGCAGGCTGTTTTCCCCAGTATGACGCAGGTCACAGGCGATCACGCTTCCGTTTCTGCATATTCTGACAGTGTCAACACCCAGTCCATGTCACGTGTGATGGAACCACTAGATTCCAAACCAGTTGCAGCGTTTTTGTCAAGTGGTTCTGGGTCTGTGGTGGAGAGAATTGTAGCAGCCATCGCTGCATCATCATCAGCTTGTGAATCTGACAGTGCAAGAAAGTAATTAGGTGTTTTTTAGTGCGTAAGCGAAGCGGCAGGAACTATTGTTTTTGTTTGGTCAGTTCATACGTGTGTGTGGTGTGTGCACGCATGCATCCATCCCATTGCAAGGGAACTTTCACCCCTTCATTTTTCAGCCCAAATTGTCTGTCAAACTTACCTGCGTAATGAAATGTTGGCATCTGCAATACTGTGAAGCCGACCCATGACATATCAAATAAGACCTTTCCTTATCTCCTAAAAGTCATTGGGTTTTAGCTAATTCGGGACGAATTCCAAGTATACTCGTAACAGGAGAACGCCAGTCAGGACCTAATTCTGAGTATTCTCGTAACAGGAGAACGCCAGTCAGGACCTAATTCCGAGTATTCTCGTAACAGAACACCAGTCAGGACCTAATTCCGAGTATTCTCGTAACAGGAGAACACCAGTCAGGAGCTAATTCTGAGTATTCTCGTAACAGGAGAACACCAGTCAGGACCTAATTCTGAGTATTCTCGTAACAGGAGAACACCAGTCAGGACCTAATTCCGAGTATTCTCGTAACAGGAGAACGCCAGTCAGGACCTAATTCCGAGTATTCTCGGAATAGCGATTTCTGAGTCTAAAGAGACATTTTAGATGACTAAAATGTCTCTTGACTTTGGCGTTCCTCAGGGATCAGTACTTGGGCCTGTACTTTTTATCATGTACACAACACCATTGTCCAAGATAATTAACCCCTTGACTGCCACCAACGTATTACGTACTGACCTGATGACATCACTAATGATGTCATCAGATGAAGAGGACACAGTCAGGAGAGTAATATCCCCTGACCATTTTGCCAGATTGGCTCTATCAGTTGTCTTTTTTGTGGCATGATTTGCCCAATGATTTTTTGTTTACATTTCTCTGGCAGTCAAGGGGTTAATAGACATTCTGTTCAGCACGAAATTTTCGCCGACGACACCCAGCTCAAACATTCTGACATACATGGAAACTACCACCAACTTGTCCAAACACTTGAAGACTGTGTTTCTGACATCAAACATTGGATGTCAACCAACAAACTTAAGTTAAATGATGATAAAACAGAGGCTATCCAGTTTGTTCGACAAAATCATGCTCAAAATCTCCCACCCTCTATAGAGCTTTGTTCCACCGAAATTACGTTTATGTCGTGCGTTCGTGATCTCGGCCTTCATATTGACTGATCTATCTTTGAAACAACAAAATATGTCAAGCCTGCTTTCTTGAAATCCGTCGCATCAGTTCAATTAGACCCTTCCTGACTGAAGATGCCACAAAAACACTTGTCACTTCCTGTATTCTGTCTAGATTAGATTATTGCAATGCCCTCCTCCTAGGCCTTCCTACAACCTCTCTCCAACCTCTTTAGCGTGTTCAAAATTCTGAGTACCAAAACGGCACCATACTTCGGATCTTTTAATGAAACTACACTGGCTCAAAATCGAATACCGAATCAAATACAAATCTGCCTGCCTCTGCTACAAAATCGTTACAAAAGACGCACCAGCCTATCTTTGCAACCTTTTCCAGATCTACGTTCCTGCCTGTAGCCTTCGTTCTTCCTCTGATGACCGTATTTTTCAAATTCCCCCTTACCATCAGAAACAACACGGCTCCAGAGCATTTTCCATTTCAGCTGCTACGCTCTGGAACTCACTCCCTTTCAGCCTTCGTCATGCCAAATGCTTTGTAACGTTTAAGTCTGCTCTGAAAACCCACTACTTCAAACTGCAGCTGCAGAGTACATCTAAAACTTAGAAATATTGCCAGCCACTCTATTTTGTCCATCTTGTTATGTGTAGGTGTGTCATCACGTGTTCTGTGTGTGTGTGCGTGCACGCGCATGTGTGTGTGTGTGCGTGCGCGCACGTGTGTGTGGTGTATGTGTGTGCGTGCGCATATTTGTGTTGTGTGTGAGTGTGTGATGCGTTCATGTAGGCCCCTATATGAGTGTATGTATGCATGGTGTGTGTGCATGTGCGTGCGTGTACGTGCGCGTATGTGTGTGTGTGTGTGTGCTGGTTGTTTATGTGTGTATGTTGTTGTGAATATACGCTGTTATTTCATGCTTGCGAATTGTGTGACAATGCATATGTGTATTAGCCCTACTATAAGTAGTAGTAGTAGTAGTAGTAGTCACAGCAGTTGTTGCTGATTCAATAACATGAGCAAACAAAATGCACATAACAATCAGTGATTGTGTTCTGCATTTTGTTTGCTCATGTTATTGGATTTTTGTTTCATGTTTTTATTCCATTTCAATTATGTGTAAAGCGCCCTGTAGCCTACATAGTTAGGATGTGCGCTATATTATTATTATTATTATTTCACTTCTGTTTGGCACATCTTTCATTTGTTATAAGTTAAAAAGAAAAATCAGCCCTATGTGAGCCTCACAAAATGATCCAATAACTTTTTGTTAACAGTGATAGTAATAAGGAGACTAATCATTCCGATTTTAATGCAAGTAATCACGATTTCAGCGTGAAATTAAACTTGGATCATCCAGTGATGTTGTGGAAAAGGAATCGCAAAGGCAAGTTTTGTTGCAGTTTTTATCTCTTTTTTTTCTTTTTTCTAGGCCGTTTCATTGTAGAAATTTGTGAAATGTTGTTTTACAATTCTTTTATATTTCGTAAGTTGTATGTAGAATGTGGTAGACCTAACATTGTGTTAGAGTTACAGACATGTTTTAAGACGGGCAGTTACAGCATGTTGTAAAGACAGCACCACACGTCGTATGGGGATGCGATGCGATTGTGTCACGCGAGTCATGATTCACGTGAAATATTTCGGTCTAAAATAATTCTGCCATTTTTGCTCACTATGCTCCAGTAGACCCAATACATGAAGTTCACGTGAATCATGACTCACATCATCAAAATCGCATTGCATTCAGATGCGATTTGTATGTCGTGTGGCTGGCGCTAAATCAAAATTTGATACAGTGTAGAATGTGTGCATGCAAAAACAAAATCCTGACTGCAAATTAGAAGCGCAAAGAAATATACATAGAGCAAACATGGCCATTTTTTTCTATGAATGATTTTGCTAATGAGTTCAATATTGTTTATTCATGTGTAAATGTTTTAAAGAGATCGGGGGGGGGGGGGTTCCAAATCTTAAATGTTAATGAAAATACCTAAATAAGTGGTTTCAGCGACTGGTGAATCAGATGGCAATCATGATTTTTTTTTAAATTTGATAAACCCTTTCTTGCCAGAAAGTAGGAAAGGCAGATGATTAATTGTTATCAGAATATATTATAAAAATGTATTGTATAAAGTATATTATATCACATATTATTTATATTTTATGTCGCCAGGCAGCAAAGCAAGATTTCTTGTTTTATATTGAAATTTAGAAACTTTTGAATTTAATTTAAAGCAGGCCCAGGCCACAATTTATTGTGAAAGTAAGAAATGGTGCAAATGTTTGTATAGAAATGGCAATCAATTAAAATTAGAAGATTAAGGGGAGATTTGATAAATGTATATAAAATTTTTAATAACCCTTACAAAGCTAACAAGCATTTGTTTCAATTGTCTAACGATTTGAGAACCCGTAACAGTGATCTAAAAATACTAACCCAATACAGTAGAACTAATATGAGGAAAAACTTCCTTTCTAATAGAGTCACCCAGCACTGGAACAATCTCCCTGCACAAACTAAACTTGCTTCCAACATTAACCATTTCAAAAACCTCCTAGATAGTGACCCCAAAATTAATGTTTTTAAATACAATTATGATTAAGACGACAATGATAGTTCAAAAAGCGCCACAGCTGTGCCAATCTGATTGATGAACAAATCCACAATAACAAACAATCAAAAGATAGGGCACATCAAGAGGCCGCGAGGCCTGGCTGCCCTGAAGATCTGACCTGACCAATGCTTTAAACCCGGGTTGTGTTAGATTTGTTTATTTGTATATTAAAAGCCCTTCTGTTATATGGAATTACTTAAAATTTGAATAATATAACAATGCATGTAGGATCTGACTGGCTGAAGTTAATGGAAGGTTTTAGTGCAATGCTTCGACTGGTGATACTCTCTGACTGCATCTATGACCATTAGAGCTTTAGATATGTAATCAGGATTTGAGCAGTGTGGAATAGAATATATATGCTATGATCATGACTTTGTACATTTAAAAGAAAGACACCTAGAGGAAACTAGGAATAAACATTTTCTGTGATTGATTTTGTTTGTGAGTTGAACACTATTTGTTGATGTATAAATGTTTTGCCGAGACCCTGGAGGAGGGGTATGTGTGTCCAAATCTTTCATTGTTAACATTTTATGAGGTAAATATTACCAATGTGTTTATTAGGCAGTGTACGTATCTTGCTTATTTTGAAATTTTGATAACAGATTAAAAAATAATAAAGATTTGGTGATAAGTTGCTTTGTTTTTTAAAAGTACTTTTGAATTTTGGTATTTGTATCTTGATTTAAATTAAGACAAGCATTGATAGACTTTTATATATATGCTAATGTTGAATTAAGTGCTGGTTTGCTTTTATTGTGGACTTTCAATCTGGTGCTAAGAGGACAACCTTTCTCCTGTAGAAAGTCTTCTGGCTCAGCTTGAACATTCACTGTGGACAACTTTGCAGGCCGACATGCAGACTGAAGAGACTTTCACGAAGACGAAACAGCTGTCTTTGCATAGGCATTGTCTATCTCCCCCATTGGGAGAAAAAGTAAATCAGCACATTTTCTTTTCTTCTTTTCAGAACACAAATCATAAAGTTAAAGTAATTGAGTTTGTTTCTTAGGTTCACAAAAACAAATTATCCTTATCAAAGCAAATTATATAAGAGGAAAGTTTAATGGTGTGTTTGTTTTTTCTTCTTCAATTTTTGATCGTTTATATATATGCTATATATATATCAATCAATATTTTCATTATCCATTTTACAGGAAATTCTTTTTGCAGCGATAAAACAAATCAGCAAAACAACACAATAAAGTATGTAGAAAAGCCAAAAGATAAAATATGCGACTATTGCGCGCACATACAATCCTCGGTCACACACGCACACAACACACACACGCACACGTATACACACACACTCACACAAACACACACATGTGCACGCACACAACCATTTATCTATTCATCCATCTAACTTATACCTACATACACATATGTTTACATATACAACTTGCATTCACAAATATATAATACAAATACCTTAGTCTACATGCATACATTCATAATACAACATTACATTTCTGCATGCATGCACAAACATACACACATAGGCCTATCGTGGGATAGGCCTACATAGATAGATAGATAAATAGACATACATAGAGTGGAGTATGTTCAACACGAAATTCGCGGGACAAAGGTTTAAAAATAATAATAATTTGTGTGACTGCGTTAACTGTATTTCGTGTCAACAATTTTCCGACAAAATTGTGGTAAAAAACAACCTGAAGCCGGTCGGGGAGGTGCAGCTAGTTGTTCCTGCCTGTTGCGCTAGACTTGGCACCAGCTTAACTTGGAAACGCATGTACATACCTTCTATTGCCGAGAGCTTAGTCGTTTAATTATCAAGAAGTAGAAGATAGCACCAAACATCATCACAATCCATTATTAATCCTCTTCAAAGACTGATCTTCGCAAATTTCTGTGGAACATTTCAAGATTTTTGTAGTTATAACATTGACTCGATCATTCATGGCGCTGCCGCTTTTTGATTGGCTCAGACACATCAAATGATCGTAGGTCGAAAGCGCTCATTGGTTCGAGTATCAAACTTTGCTGGTGTGCACTAGGCCTCTGCATGCCTTGTCTACTCACTGCCGAGCCTTCATTTGCAATCGGAAAAAAATCTCTTGCTTCTTAAGTATGAGAATAAAATGTTTACGGCTCAAACTATTTGCTTCAAAACTATGAATGGCAGTGTTTCAATGTGAACTGAATTTTGAGTGCAAATTGTAGTTCGGCAACTGAACGAGCAAAGTAGTGTTGCAGACGACAAACTGTGCAGGATTTAAGAATACGCATGCAGACTTCCGACTTCCAACTTCCTGACTAGCACATCAACCAAGTTACAGTAGATGAGGTTCATGACGACTTTTGCAAAGTTTGTAATGAAATATTCGGTGGCGCGAGCTTCTTTTTTTGCGATCAATGCGAACTTTGGTATGATAAATAACAATCGGACTGAGTTTTTGTTTGTGTGTTAACCCCTTGCCTGCCGACCATTTTTGTGTTCAAGGAATTCCTGTGTGCCGAGCAAAAAAAGCTCAATTTCACCCTCCAAAGCTAAAATTGTTATAACTCCTACAATATTTAACTTTGAAGCTGCAAACTTCACAGCATTATTGTCAATAGATTATACTGCATATACAAAACAATACAGACAAAATAAACAAGACAAAAAATACAAACAAACAGACAAACAAACATGCAGGTGAATAAACACTAGATGAGTAGATCTAAAACTGACTGACCTTTCCATCTTGTTGCTTATTTCTTCAACATTACAGGGTAATGCAGATGTAATCCACTAGGTAATCCAGAATACACACTTCAGTGACTGCATCATTTAGCACTTCATCCAACACTTCTAGTGCAGTATATCATCTAAAACATCCACGTTGTTGAATACTGCCGCTAGCTGTCGCCATCTTGTTTTTTTCCAAGAACAAAAATCTCTTTCAAATTCCAGTAAAATTAGCCAAATAAAGGCCAAGGTAGACCAAGGTAGATGAAATAAAGGCCAAGGTAGATGAAATAAAGGCCAAGGTAGATGAAATAAAGGCCAAGGTAGATGAAATAAAGGCCAAGGTAGATGAAATAAAGGCCAAGGTAGACCAAAAATTTAGAACAATTTATTAGAGATGCAGTTGTAGCCCACATGACAAATTTTAACCTGTATTCAGAATGTCAACATGACAGGAAGATCTTGTATGACCCAGTTGACAGACGTCATGGACAATTTTACTAAGTTTTTAGTCGAAAAGGAAACTTTTGATGTGGTATATGTTGATTTTCGCAAGGCTTTTGTCTCCGTCCCACACGAACGATTGCTATTAAAGGCAACAAAATGCTGGGCCTAATTAGACGAAGTTTTATTGGGTTAGATAACATTCTATTTTCAAAACTATATAAAAGTTTGATCAGACCTCATCTAGAATATGGAAATCGGGTCTGGAGTCCATTTTTAAAAAGGCAATCGGCAACATTAGAAAGGGTCCAAAGACGAGCAACAAAATTAATTAAAGGCGTTAGTCACCTTGATTACGAACACAGACTAAGGAAGTTGAAATTACCATCTCTGAAATATAGAAGAATTCGTGGGGATCTAATGAACACATACAAGATTTTTCACAGTGATAACAATACTAATAAATCTTTGTTCCAGCTAACAACTGACTCAATAACCCGTAACAGTGATTTAAAAATACTAACCCAGTATAGCCGAACTAATATTATAAAACATTTCTTTTCTAACAGAGTAACAAAGTTTTGGAATACTCTTCCTGCACATATTAAACGAGCACAGAATCTAACACAATTCAAAAACCTCCTTGATAAATACACCAACATATCAAGACTACAATACGAGTATGACTAAAAGGCAGATTTGCCAAAAACAAAATATAAAAACCTCACAGCTGTGCAAAAGTTACAATAAAAATGACAGGACAGTGAAGAGGCCACGAGGCCTAATGTCCTAACTACCTGAACTGACCAGGTAGATGACTCTGTAAATTAAACCCTTCTACTGTGTTCTAGGTCATTTTCTGCAGTTATTTCCCTTACACTGTAGCTGAAATACAGTGATGAAAACTGCACGTAGTACCTACGTTAACAGGCACACAACAATCATACCAACAGGACGTAGTACCTACGTTTACAGGCACACAACAATCATACCAACAGGACGTAGTACCTACGTTTACAGGCACACAACAATCATACCAACAGGACGTAGTACCTACGTTAACAGGCACACAACAATCGTACCAACAGGACGTAGTACCTACGCTTACAGGCACACAACAATCATACCAACAGGACGTAGTACCTACGTTAACAGGCACACAACAATCGTACCAACAGGACGTAGTACCTATGTTTACAGGCACACAACAATCATACCAACAGGACGTAGTACCTACGTTTACAGGCACACAACAATCGTACCAACAGGACGTAGTACCTACGTTAACAGGCACACAACAATCGTACCAACAGGACGTAGTACCTACGTTTACAGGCACACAACAATCGTACCAACAGGACGTAGTACCTACGTTAACAGGCACACAACAATCATACCAACAGGATGTAGTACCTACGTTAACAGGCACACAACAATCATACCAACAGGACGTAGTACCTACGTTAACAGGCACACAACAATCGTACCAACAGGACGTAGTACCTACGTTTACAGGCACACAACAATCATACCAACAGGACGTAGTACCTACGTTTACAGGCACACAACAATCGTACCAACAGGACGTAGTACCTACGTTAACAGGCACACAACAATCGTACCAACAGGACGTAGTACCTACGTTTACAGGCACACAACAATCATACCAACAGGACGTAGTACCTAAGTTAATAAGGCACAAAAGTTTCAACAATCGTACCAACAGTGTAATCGGCTAGTACCTAAGTTTACAGGCACACAACAATCATACCAACAGGACGTAGTACCTACGTTTACAGGCAAAAGCAACAATATAAACCAACAGGTCCATTCTACCTACGTTAACAGGCACACAACAATCGTACCAACAGGACGTAGTACCTACGTTTACAGGCACACAACAATCGTACCAACAGGACGTAGTACCTACGTTAACAGGCACACAACAATCATACCAACAGGATGTAGTACCTACGTTAACAGGCACACAACAATCATACCAACAGGACGTAGTACCTACGTTAACAGGCACACAACAATCGTACCAACAGGACGTAGTACCTACGCTTACAGGCACACAACAATCATACCAACAGGACGTAGTACCTACGTTAACAGGCACACAACAATCATACCAACAGGACGTAGTACCTACGTTAACAGGCACACAACAATCGTACCAACAGGACGTAGTACCTACGTTAACAGGCACACAACAATCGTACCAACAGGACGAGCTGCGGGGCAAGGGGTTGACCGTATTTCGTGTTGTGCTGATACAAAGTTTGTGTGTAAAACTCTTTTTTTAAGTAATAATAAGTTCCAAAAGGTTCCAACAGGTTTTTGTATGTTAACCAATATTTCGTGTAATCCGGCTTGGTGTTAAGTGTACTCCACTGTACAGGCATACATATATTGTATGCATTTGTTGGGGGGAAAAGCATTTCATATAAAGCAAACTTGGTCCATTCTCCTGCATTTCTTCTATAAAACCCTTCCACATTTTTCCTTTTTACAATTTATGACATGCCAGGTGGTTTTTTTTATTGTTCACTGGCTTCCAGGCGTGAAACTTTACGCATTTGAGTGGGCACCAGTTGTCCATTATGCAGTGCACATTTGCCTATATGGCCTTTTTTTTATATATTTTAGCTTACTAGTATGTGTTTGTTATCCTTTTTTACTGTTTTTTAAAATCTGGACTCGATAAATAGAGCGGAATGGCTTACGTTTCCAGCACTGTCTGGAATTATGTGCTATAGGGTATAGTGATGAAGTGTCATGTTATGAATTGTACTATACTTTTTGAACGTGGTTTTCATTTGTTCATGTAGGATGTCATTGACGTGTTTGATGTTTTCTGTGGTGACAGTCCTGAGAAGACCATTGCTGTTGACGGGACTATAAGAATTGTAAAAATAAAATAGATAAATAAATATAAACAAACACATATGAACACCACCATTGCACCAAACGTCCCCCACCCCTACCCCCACATATTTATCAGTAATACTTTGTAAGAAGAAAGGAAAAAACAAATTAAAGATCAACATTGTCTCTGATTTAAAAACAAAATTCAAAGCAAAAGTACATTGAGAACTATAGAAAGTCAACTATTGTCACCCATACACGCACATGCAGACACGCACACGCACACACACACCACACAAACTTGCTCAAACATGCAAGGACACGCACACATCCCGGCATGCACGTATGCACACACCTACACCCCCCACCCACCCCACACACACTTGCACATGTACACCCCCCACCCACCCCACACACACTTGCACATGTACACCCCCCACCCACCCCACACACACTTGCACACCTACAACCCCCCACCCACCCCACACACACTTGCACACCTACACCCCCCACCCACCCCACACACACTTGCACATGTACACCCCCCACCCACCCCACACACACTTGCACACCTACACCCCCCACCCACCCCACACACACTTGCACAGCTACACCCCCCACCCACCCCACACACACTTGCACACGTACACCACCCCCCACCCACCCCACACACACTTGCACACCTACACCCCCCACCCACCCCACACACACTTGCACATGTACACCCCCCACCCACCCCACACACACTTGCACAGCTACACCCCCCACCCACCCCACACACACTTGCACATGTACACCCCCCACCCACCCCACACACACTTGCACATGTACACCCCCCACCCACCCCACACACACTTGCACATGTACACCCCCCACCCACCCCACACACACTTGCACACCTACATGTACCCACCCCACACCCACTTGCACACCACCCCCCCCACCCCACACACACTTGCACAGCTACACCCCCCCCCCACCCCACACACACTTGCACAGCTACACCCCCCACCCACCCCACACACACTTGCACAGCTACACCCCCCACCCACCCCACACACACTTGCACACCTACACCCCCCACCCACCCCACACACACTTGCACACGTACACCCTCATAAGCTCACGCATGCATGAACATTTCAAAAAGAAAAGAATTCATGCACATCATTAAACAGTATAAATTCAAAACACACACACGCGCATATACATACATACACACACACAGCACAGGTCCATGAATGGCTGTTATATTGTTTGTCTTGTCTCTGGACAACCCCCATTTCCCATGAACACACACACGCAGGGTCTTCATGGTGGGGCAGGAAGGAGTTCCTGTAGCGGTTGGTTCTGGAACTCAGGGACAGGAGGCGACTGCTGCATGTATATATCTTTTTGCATGTGCTCAGTGGTAGTACGATATGTTGATACTGTACGTGTGTGATTTCAAATATGCATATTATGTGTGTGTGTGTTCGTGCATGATGCTTGTGCATGTGAATGCGTTTCTGTATGATATTGTATTGATAAAAAATAAAAAGAGTGGAAAATATGTACTGCTTTTTGTTTGTTCAGATTGATGTGTAAGATTTATTGATAAAAAAATATATCACACACATGCATTCATATCAACTCATAGTCATACTGCATTCATGGGGAGGAGCGAGGGACAGAGAGAGAGAGCATGCAACACACAGATATACGCATACTTTTTTTTTGTCACCCAAACATACTTCCTGAGTTAAGGAAGAAGAAAAACACACTTTCAAATAACACTAAGACAATGGAACGCCGTACTTTGTCGTTATTTTGTTTATTATTTTTTTATGGAGCTGTTCCTGGCAAACATAAATTGGGTAAATATTATTATTAATACATGTATTACAATTCCACAAGAGATTATGAATGCTTCACACAACAATGCACACCAAAACAAAATCACAATTTGGAATCCAACTATAATGAACTAACAGTGCAAACCTCCGTATTGAGAAACAACACAGATTACCCTTCGGCTAATTGTAGGGATGTATCCTGGGCAAGGCATCTCTAGCTACAAACAGAATAATAGCTGCCTGCTCTGCTACATGGAGGTCAGTCATGAACGACACGGACTGTGATACAACTACCATAGTACATGTAGAGTTAGAGGCAAACACCAGATAGACAGTAGTTATGGAAGTCAGTCATGAACGACACGGACTGTGATACAACTACCATAGTACATGTAGAGTTAGAGGCAAACACCAGATAGACAGTAGTTATGGAAGTCAGTCATGAACGACACGGGCTGTGATACAACTACCATAGTACATGTAGAGTTAGAGGCAAACACCAGATAGACAGTAGTTATGGAAGTCAGTCATGAACGACACGGGCTGTGATACAACTACCATAGTACATGTAGAGTTAGAGGCAAACACCAGATAGACAGTAGTTATGGAAGTCAGTCATGAACGACACGGGCTGTGATACAACTACCATAGTACATGTAGAGTTAGAGGCAAACACCAGATAGACAGTAGTTATGGAAGTCAGTCATGAACGACACGGGCTGTGATACAACTACCATAGTACATGTAGAGTTAGAGGCAAACACCAGATAGACAGTAGTTATGGAAGTCAGTCATGAACGACACGGGCTGTGATACAACTACCATAGTACATGTAGAGTTAGAGGCAAACACCAGATAGACAGTAGTTATGGAAGTCAGTCATGAACGACACGGGCTGTGATACAACTACCATAGTACATGTAGAGTTAGAGGCAAACACCAGATAGACAGTAGTTATGGAAGTCAGTCATGAACGACACGGGCTGTGATACAACTACCATAGTACATGTAGAGTTAGAGGCAAACACCAGACAGTTGTTATTTGGATTTGAGCATGGTGCATGAGACATTAGTTAATTGGATTTGGGCATGGTGCATGAGACATTAGTTATTTGGATTTGGGCATGCGCATGAGACTAGTTATTTGGATTTGGGCATGCATGACAGTAGTTATTTGAATTTGGGCATGGTGCATGAGACATTATTAGTGATTTGGGCATGGTGCATGAGACATTGGTTATTTGGATTTGGGCATGGTGCGTGAGACATTATTAGTTATTTGGGCATGGGGCATGAGACATTAGTTATTTGGATTTGGGCATGGTACATGAGACATTATTAGCTATTTGGAATTGGGCATGGTGCGTGAGACATTATTAGTTATTTGGGCATGGTGCATGAGACATTAGTTATTTGGATTTGGGCATGGTGCATGAGACATTAGTTATTTGGATTTGGGCATGGTGCATGAGACATTATTTGTTATTTGGATTTGGGCATGGTGCATGAGACATTATTAGTTATTTGGATTTGGGCATGGTGCATGAAACATTAGTTATTTGGATTTGGGCATGGTGCATGAGACATTATTAGTTATTTGGATTTGGGCATGGTGCATGATACATTAGTTATTTGGATTTGGGCATGGTGCATGAGACATTATTAGTTATTTGGATTTGGGCATGGTGCATGACTTTGGGGCTCTCGTGTCCCTGGTTTTGAAGCAGTTTGTCCCTGGAAACTGCCACGGGGGGAGGCAGTCCTGGCAAATTGGCTGCAGCACTAGAGCCAGCACAACTACCTCCTGGTTTGAGTGAGAGTCTTTCACAAAACACTTACCTGCACAGTGGCTTTCCATGACCACAGAGAACCATCCACAGTTACAGCTCTCACTTTGGAATTGGTCCCAACTTCAAACAGTTGAGGACGATTTGTTCCAACGCCAGCAGATCATGTGGATGAATATTATCTTGTTCTTGAGGCCACCATTTTCCGAACTTCCAAACTACAGTATTTTGGAGTTGGTCTAAAGAATGCATTGGCTGTGCCTGCTCTGACATAGCAGCATACTGATAATAAGAATAAATATTGACAGTCCATGCTAATCCAACCCATCTTTCCCCCCGTGGGGATACTGGGAATGGGGGGGGGGGGGTATCTTTCCTACAATTAGTTCCCCACCTTCTGGAAGTTCTGTATTTGTAACTTCCTCTAATCTAATGTATCTGTTACTTTCTTTGACTCTGCCTTTCCCCTTTGCTTGCTGTCATCTACTATCTTTCTGCCTTACTGGTCCATTCTCCTGCCTTTCCCCTTTGCTTACTGTCATCTACTATCTTTCTGCCTTACTGGTCCATTCTCCTGCCTTTCCCCTTTGCTTACTGTCATCTACTATCTTTCTGCCTTACCGGTCCATTCTCCTGCCTTTCCCCTTTGCTTACTGTCATCTACTATCTTTCTGCCTTACTGGTCCATTCTCCTGCCTTTCCCCTTTGCTTACTGTCATCTACTATCTTTCTGCCTTACTGGTCCATTCTCCTGCCTTTCCCCTTTGCTTACTGTCATCTACTATCTTTCTGCCTTACCGGTCCATTCTCCTGCCTTACTATCTTTCTGCCTTACCTTTCTCCTGCCTTTCCTTTGCTTACTGTCATCTACTATCTTTCTGCCTTACTGGTCCATTCTCCTGCCTTTCCCCTTTGCTTACTGTCATCTACTATCTTTCTGCCTTACTGGTCCATTCTCCTGCCTTTCCCCTTTGCTTGATGTCATCTACTATGTTTCTGCCTTACTGGTCCATTCTCCTGCCTTTGTGTTCTAGAAATTCTTGGGCCTATTTCTTAGTTAGGCGCATAGTGGCAGCATGACGCATCCGCGATAATATTGCAGGAAACTGAGCAATCTTTTTTTTAAGAACTCTCCCCCTTTGTTTTTTAATGCAATCCAATTTTAACCCATCAATAATTTCTTGATATAATTCTGTTAACGTCAAAACTGCCAAAGTAGGAAAAAAACATGCAAAGTCAAAAACATAACCTTCACTGAGATAATGCAATCTGCACAAAGTCCGAAAACATAACCTTCACTGAAATAATGCAATTTGCACAAAGTCAAAAACATAACCTTCACTGAGATAATGCAATCTGCACAAAGTCCGAAAAGCCCCAAAGACAATACAAAATAAACTAATAAAATACACAATGTTCAAATGATCACAATGACATCTTTGTGCATAGACCTACATAAGTATACATACAACCCGTTTAATTGATAAACACATTTGATTGATTCCTTGGTATGCTGACACAGGGGTTGAAGGTGATAATAGAGAGGAAAAGTAGAGAAAAACAGTGACGCTAAAAGAGGCGCTAACAAGTGACAGTCTGGTGCCAGAAATAAAGTGAACATTTGAGTACTGCCCAAGTGACAACGTTTTCATATTGCAGGTTGATTATTGCTTTCCAAAAAAGGATGTTCCAAGATGTTTGTCTTGATAACAAAAAAAGTATATAAAAACACCCGAAGTCACTGTATCTTCTGTTCATTGATTTTATAACCGATAAGCTGCAGTGTTTACAACTCGATAGCCTGCTGCACCTTTCTCTAATGTGCAAGCTAGCAACTAGAGGATCATCGAGGATGCTTTGGGCATTCGTTTCCCTTAGACTTTGTAACAAAGCCAACTATGACTTCTGGATAGCAGATGAGGCAATTGCTATTCTCAGGGAGGGGGTGGGCTTGTGCGCTGTAATTTATTTATACTTGTAATTATAATGACATATTGCCCAGAAAACTTCCCTGCTCTGTGGGCCAAAACCAGTTTCAGAACTGTTTCCGTTGAAGAAGAAAGGTAGTTCAGGCATGCTCCTGAAATCAGGAGAGTCTTCAGGATTGGCCATCTTGTCATCTACAGTCTTATAAAAATCAAACATTTCTGCCAAACATTGATGGCAGATTAAAACGAGATGCAATTCTAACCCTATCTACACCTCCTCTGGGGTCCTATGCATTAGATGTTGTTCATGCGCTCACCACGTCAGGATTGGGAAGATTCAGAGAACATTGAAACGTGTCGTTTGAGGATTGAGGGAATGCTTTACTTTCACCCGTGGGATCCCCATAGACCAAGTGACCCCCGATGCTGCAGTAGCACATATCAGTGTAAAGACTTCCAGTCAGCCATGGACCAAGTGACCCCCGATGCTGCAGTAGCACATATCAGTGTAAAGACTTCCAGTCAGCCATAGACCAAGTGACCCCCGATGCTGCAGTAGCACATATCAGTGTAAAGACTTCCAGTCAGCCATAGACCAAGTGACCCCCGATGCTGCAGTAGCACATATCAGTGTAAAGACTTCCAGTCAGCCATGGACCAAGTGACCCCCGATGCTGCAGTAGCACATATCAGTGTAAAGACTTCCAGTCAGCCATAGACCAAGTGACCCCCGATGCTGCAGTAGCACATATCAGTGTAAAGACTTCCAGTCAGCCATGGACCAAGTGACCCCCGATGCTGCAGTAGCACATATCAGTGTAAAGACTTCCAGTCAGCCATAGACCAAGTGACCCCCGATGCTGCAGTAGCACATATCAGTGTAAAGACTTCCAGTCAGCCATAGACCAAGTGACCCCCGATGCTGCAGTAGCACATATCAGTGTAAAGACTTCCAGTCAGCCATGGACCAAGTGACCCCCGATGCTGCAGTAGCACATATCAGTGTAAAGACTTCCAGTCAGCCATAGACCAAGTGACCCCCGATGCTGCAGTAGCACATATCAGTGTAAAGACTTCCAGTCAGCCATAGACCAAGTGACCCCCGATGCTGCAGTAGCACATATCAGTGTAAAGACTTCCAGTCAGCCATGGACCAAGTGACCCCCGATGCTGCAGTAGCACATATCAGTGTAAAGACTTCCAGTCAGCCATAGACCAAGTGACCCCCGATGCTGCAGTAGCACATATCAGTGTAAAGACTTCCAGTCAGCCATGGACCAAGTGACCCCCGATGCTGCAGTAGCACATATCAGTGTAAAGACTTCCAGTCAGCCATAGACCAAGTGACCCCCGATGCTGCAGTAGCACATATCAGTGTAAAGACTTCCAGTCAGCCATGGACCAAGTGACCCCCGATGCTGCAGTAGCACATATCAGTGTAAAGACTTCCAGTCAGCCATGGACCAAGTGACCCCCGATGCTGCAGTAGCACATATCAGTGTAAAGACTTCCAGTCAGCCATAGACCAAGTGACCCCCGATGCTGCAGTAGCACATATCAGTGTAAAGACTTCCAGTCAGCCATGGACCAAGTGACCCCCGATGCTGCAGTAGCACATATCAGTGTAAAGACTTCCAGTCAGCCATGGACCAAGTGACCCCCGATGCTGCAGTAGCACATATCAGTGTAAAGACTTCCAGTCAGCCATAGAAGGCCGAGAGTTATAGTTTAGTGGACAAAAAGGAGAGAGGGTGGGAGTGGTTAGGGTCTAAAACTAATAAAAGACAGAAAGGAATATCCAGTGACAGCTGAATATAAAAAGCTTTCAACTGAATTAGGTTACATTCAGAAACCCAAAAATCACCGTGCCCCAAACTAGATCGTGTGCTTTGACCCATTCATTCATTCCCACCCCCACCCCATCCACAACCCCTAACATTTCTAACTCGCTGTTCTCTTTTTCATTTCCCGTCAAGATGTAGTGAAATGGATTCAGACAATACACTTTTCTCGTTCTTTAGGCAAAACGACTTAGATTTACATGGTATCTTATTTAAAATCCCCAGTTTGCACGGATTTTACTAACTAATAATAATTTAGTGATTTCAAAAAAGCCACAAAACACCAATGCTTTCAAACTTTCGAGATTTGTTATTAATAATTTAGTGTTAGGATTAGCAACGGTAGGTTTGACACGGCGACTGGAGGGCTTTTAGTAATCAAGGAAAATTTTATATTGACATTTTGAAAAGTCATGAGCTGAAACTGGAGAAAGTCAAATAATAATAAACATTTAAAAAACACGAAAACACCAAATGGAAAAGATCAAATTATGTTTGGAATCGAACTGCATCCGACATCGACAACGAATATTATTATCACAATTATTGTGTTAAACAAACACCAAAAAGGATTAACACATAACAACAAAGTATTGAGTTGGTATCACAATTGTTTAAACCGATGGGAAATAGGTTCAGATAATAATATTCATAATCATCATTATTACATCATCTCTTTCTATGGATGAATTATTGATCAAAGATTGGTGTCATGGTTATTATAAATATCCAACAAACCTGACTGGTAGGCCTATAATGTAGGAATATGTACATCGAAAATTTGTGCGTCAAAAAGTAAGTTATTGCACATGGTTATTTTCTCTCAAAAAAGGGGGTGAGGATGGTCCATATATTATAATCACACGTGCTCGTTATATGAGATGCGCATTTATGTGCCCATTTAAACACCACTTTTTTTTGCGTGATTGAAATTCACACAGAAACATCACACACAACATGGGTATCAATTCAAACCCTAACAATTACTGACAAGAAACCACTCAATTTATTCTTCAAAACTAAATTGCGCTATATAATGTTTTTATAGAGAGGACGATGAAATAAGTCGGGTGGAAGCCAGAGGGCACTATCATTCTTCTGTATTCCCTTTCTGCATGACAGTCTAGCACCTTCTGGCTTCATGGTACTATCATTCTTCTGTATTCCCTTTCTGCATGACAGTCTAGCACCTTCTGGCTTCATGGTACTATCATTCTTCTGTATTCCCTTTCTGCATGACAGTCTAGCACCTTCTGGCTTCATGGTACTATCATTCTTCTGCATGACAGTCTAGCACCTTCTGGCTTCATGGTACTATCATTCTTCTGTATTCCCTTTCTGCATGACAGTCTAGCACCTTCTGGCTTCATGGTACTATCATTCTTCTGCATGACAGTCTAGCACCTTCTGGCTTCATGGTACTATCATTCTTCTGTATTCCCTTTCTGCATGACAGTCTAGCACCTTCTGGCTTCATGGTACTATCATTCTTCTGCATGACAGTCTAGCACCTTCTGGCTTCATGGTACTATCATTCTTCTGTATTCCCTTTCTGCATGACAGTCTAGCACCTTCTGGCTTCATGGTACTATCATTCTTCTGCATGACAGTCTAGCACCTTCTGGCTTCATGGTACTATCATTCTTCTGTATTCCCTTTCTGCATGACAGTCTAGCACCTTCTGGCTTCATGGTACTATCATTCTTCTGCATGACAGTCTAGCACCTTCTGGCTTCATGGTACTATCATTCTTCTGTATTCCCTTTCTGCATGACAGTCTAGCACCTTCTGGCTTCATGGTACTATCATTCTTCTGCATGACAGTCTAGCACCTTCTGGCTTCATGGTACTATCATTCTTCTGCATGACAGTCTAGCACCTTCTGGCTTCATGGTACTATCATTCTTCTGTATTCCCTTTCTGCATGACAGTCTAGCACCTTCTGGCTTCATGGTACTATCATTCTTCTGCATGACAGTCTAGCACCTTCTGGCTTCATGGTACTATCATTCTTCTGCATGACAGTCTAGCACCTTCTGGCTTCATGGTACTATCATTCTTCTGCATGACAGTCTAGCATCTTCTGGCTTTATCCACACAAAATACCAGGCTTTTTTAAAGTGGCCAAAATAGTATTTGGTTTCTTTCTTCCTTTCTTTCTTTTTTTGGATGAATACAAATGCTTAAACAGAAGTGAAATACCCACCAGCAAAGACAAAGTTTGAATGTTATCCATGGACCTACAATTATTTTGAGAGACAGAAAACCCGCAATAGATTTATATTGCTTCATTATCGATACACGCGCCCGCGCACGCACGCACGCATGCACGCGCGCGCGCGCACACACACACACACACACACACACAAAGAAAGAGAGAGACAGAGAGAAAGAGAGCACATACATACACATGATCACAAAACAACTTGAACAGCAGCAGCAAAGCGCCCCCTCCCAAAACAAATACCCACAATTTATAATATGATGTGCGACAACATCACCATCAACAGAGTCTAGTCTCAGTCAGGTATGTACATGAATTTCGCTACAAATAAGTTTCAAAAACGTCCAGATGTTTGTTCTTTAAAACAGTCCACATATGTTTATGATATATTGCATATACAAGTTTTTGTGGTTCTGTGTACTTGCATACGACGCAGAGGAAACATCAATAACTCTCAAGAAAGTGACGATACATATCACATCATTGTCGAAGACAAGAGGAAAAGAGACAGTTTCTTATTTACGTAATAATGAAACATACAATGCTGTACCATGAATCACAAATAGAAGGAGAATATTTTATTTTGTACAAAGAGGTAATCTTTTACATAACTCAGTCTAAATAGCAAATTTGATTGTGTGTTGTTGTTTTTGTTTTCAAAAAATAAACAACAACAGCAGCAGCCAACAACAACAGCAACAACAAGGGCATCGCCGAGCGGCAGATATGTCCTTTGCCGGCTACGCCCTGTAACTGCCCCGCCCTGTACCTCCCTTGCCCCTCACATCTTAGGCCCCCGTCCTCCTTGTGTCCTTTGGGTGATACACCTACACACCCTTGACTGGGTGCAAATCCGTTTCCGGGACGCACACCCTTAATTGGAGGGGTGTACACCCTTAACACTGAGACATGTCTTCCGCTCGGCGACATTTAAGCCCCACGTGGCTCATTTTGTACTAGCATGTGTTTTACATTTAGTATTAGACCCCCTCCTTTACTGGGATGTACACTCTTAATTAGTGGGGTGTGCACCCTTAAATAATGGGGTGTACACCCTTAACTCGGAGACATGTCAGCCGCTCGACGACATTAAAATCCTACGTGGCATAATTTGTACTGCAATGTCTTCTACACTTCTTTTTATACCCACACACAAAATGTGGAGTGATTCTATGCGGTATTTCACGAGATATAGGAGGGTATTTCATTAAAGAAACCACAAACACCACTAACTGTGTATACTTTTTGAAGTTAGCTCTGTGCAGTGAAAAGAATAAAATAAAAGTAAAAGATTGTGCTGGTTTATAGGAGATATAGATATAGAGATATAGGTGTGTGAAGAAAAACGGAAACAACTCTGCCGCTCGGCGACATTGTATTTCCGGGGGATAATTGATGTACGAATGTGTTGCACTGTTAGTCTCACATCCTGACACAAAATGTGAAGGGATTCTGCCTTCTAGTTCACGAGATACAGCTTGGACAAGAAATATATAACGCAAAGAAGTGATTCTGTCACAAGCGGTTCGGGAGATATTCGGGCCTTGGGACAGACAGAAAAGGACAAACAAAGAATCATCGGCAAAGGACAACAAAGAAACAAAGCAACCAATAATTATGAGAACAAAGAAACAAAGCAACCAAAATGAGAACAAAGAAACAAGGTCATACGCCAAGGTCAAGGTCAGGACGGCAAAAACATTTGCGCGGATGCTTTCCTCTCATGGTGACACACCACCACACAAAATTTGAAGCGATTCGGTCAAGATATCCTTGGGACAGACAGGAAAAAAAAGAAAAAAGTTACAAACTCGAACGAAAACACTACTTTCCGATCGTAGATCGGCAAAGGACAACAAAGCAACCAAAACGAGAACAAAGAGGCAAAGCGACCAAAACGAGAACAAAGAAGCAAAGCGACCAAAACGAGAACAAAGAAGCAAAGCGACCAAAACGAGAACAAAGAAGCAAAGCGACCAAAACGAGAACAAAGCAAACGAACTAACAATATTCATGGATCCTCCCCAATCAAAAGTTGGTGTGGAACAAGCAGAAGTCTGACAAACATGAAAATATGATGAAAAAACAGATACGATGAAAAGAAAACACTTTCCAAAATCAGGACAAAACATGTTGTTGTTGAGTAGAGGTTTTACGTCCCCTTAGGGACAAGTTGTTCTGGTGCTGGGTCGATGAAAAACATGTTATCGCCACATGAAACTACGGTTATTGAAGAATTGCAGTCCGATCAGGTGTGGGTAAACATCAAACAGGTTGCATATGAACATCGTATCAAAGTATTTTCATGTTTTAAAAATGTGGCATCGTACAAGAAATTCAGCTTTTGGGTAGATAACAATTATGTATTGACATGGTTGTACGTAAGACCTACTTTGTACAGTATAAAATAATCATTTAAGGAAAACAATGACAAAAGGAGACAATTTGTACGTGAACATGAACTAGTTCAAACGAAAACAGTTTATACACGCGCGCGCGCGCGCACACGCGCACACACACACACACACGCACGCACACACTCTCTCTATCTCTCTCACAAACACACACAAACAACACACATCCCTTGACAAACCAGCAGACAAGTAAAAAGGCCAATTTTATGCTGAAGCAGTAAGATTTCATTTTAACATCTGACTGCATGCATTATCAATCCTCTTCCATTTAATTGAAGTCCTCTTCAAGAGCACTCTAGACACTAGGCCTACTTATTAGTATTCCAATCCACTATTGATTTAAAAATACAGATCAAAATGGAAAACAGAAATGTTCCCCCCCAAAAAGGGGAGAGGGGGCGGGGAATGGAGGGGGCAAATGAGGAGGGGAAACCGGTTGAGATGGGACACCATTACAGTAACAAAGGTTGCATTACAAAATGTAACACCAAATCAACACTAATGCTTTAACATTGCCGAAAACGACCAAGGACTTTCAGAACGCGCATTCAATGCATATGGACCTAATGGTCTAGTGAAAACAATAGGAGCAAAATCAGTATTTTTGTTTCTTTGTCTGTCTGTCCGTCCGACAGACAAGAGACAGATAAAGCAAGAAGGGTAAAATCATAACCTCGCTGATAGAGAATTAATCAAATGAAAAAACCTAATGCTGTAACATAAAGCTAAAAGGCACATTCAAAACCCTGTCCACGTCAAGTTTGTACTTCTGCCCTTGCAACATGATGATATTTCAGCTATGAATCATCTGTCTTCCTCCTCCTCCTCTTCCTCCTCCTCCTCCTCCTCAGCCTCCTCCTCATCATCATCATCATCGTCGTCGTCATCATCATCATCATCGTCGTCGTCGTCGTCGTTGTCATCATCATCATCATCTTTGTTGTCATATGAGTCACCTTCACGCCTGCCTCAGAAACAAATCTCCACCACCACCATCGTTGTCATCTTCATAGCAATCGTCTGACATCATCTTCATTACCATCTTCGTCGTCGTCGTCGTTACCATTGCTCTATAAATCTCTTCAGCCACGGGTTCATCATCATCACTACCACCACCCCACCATCATCATTTTCTTCGTCGTCGTCGAACTCGTCACCATGGTGTTCACACCTCTTCAGCCACGGGTTCGTCATCATCATCACCACCACTATTATCACCACCATCATCCTCATCGCTGTCTTGCTGCTCCTGCTTAGTGAGGTAGTCGATGGCCAGCGCCAGGCGTCTGTTCCTGGTGAGGACGTCGTGAAGCCTTCCCTGCAGATCCAGCTCCGACCTCTTCCACAGGATGAGCAGGTCCTCCTTGGACAGCGCCTCCAGGGTGACCTCGTCCAGAAAGTCTGCAGGAACCTGGCTCTGGTAGCCCGAGAGAGCGTGGCCACGGGGGGTCCATTTCACACGGTTGTCCTGTTGGGAGACACAAACAGAGGAAGTACAGTAATGATAAGCATAGAATGAACATCTGTTTAACGTCCTCCGACCTGGAATAGGTACATAAACATTATATACACTAGCGAAACGCTGAGTACTGGTAACGCCTAGTAACGGTAACGCCTAGAAACGGTAACGCCAAGTACTAGTAACGCTGAGAACAGCAAATTTGAAGCGATTCGGCTAAGAAACGGCGGAGTTGTAAGGCCCCGTTTCCCGTTGGCGCTGCTCTGAGAGTGACGCGCTCTCCCGATTCTCTTCAAATGTGCTGCCACAGCAAGCCTGACAGCAAATTTGAAGCGATTCGGTCGAAAAACGGCGGAGTTATAAGGCCCGTTTTGTGTTTCAGACAGACAGACAGACAGACAGACAGACAGACACTTGCCTTTTTATAATATGACTAGCGCAACGCTGAGTACCGGTAACGCCTAGTAACGGTAACGCCAAGTAGTGGCACCGCTGAGTACAGCAAATTTGAAGCGATTCGGTTAAGAAACGGCGGAGTTATAAGGCCCCGTTTCCCGTTGGCGCTGCTCTGAGAGTGACGCGCTCTCCCGAGTAACAGTAACGCCTAGTAACGGTAACGCCAAGTACTGGTAACGCTGAGTACAGCAAATTTGAAGTGATTCGGTTAAGAAACGGCAGAGTTATAAGGCCCCGTTTCCCGTTGGCGCTGCTCTGAGAGTGACGCGCTCTCCCGAGTAACAGTAACGCCTAGTAACGGTAACGCCAAGTACTGGTAACGCTGAGTACAGCAAATTTGAAGCGATTCGGTTAAGAAACGGCGGAGTTATAAGGCCCCGTTTCCCTTTGGCGCTGCTCTGAGAGTGACGCGCTCTCCCGAGTAACAGTAACGCCTAGTAACGGTAACGCCAAGTACTGGTAACGCTGAGTACAGCAAATTTGAAGTGATTCGGTTAAGAAACGGTGATGAAACGGCAGAGTTATAAGGCCCCGTTTCCCGTTGGCGCTGCTCTGAGAGTGACGCGCTCTCCCGATTCTCTTCACATTTCCTGCCAGGCTTTGCCCCGGCCACAGCAATCCTGACAGCAAATTTGAAGCGATTCGGTTAAGAAACGGCGGAGTTATAACAAAGAAACTCAAAAGAAAAGACTAACATCCGGTCTCTTTTCCCTATATATGAGTAGTGAGAACAGAAACACTGGTTATGTCCCTTAAAAACAGTACACATTTACACGTCGATAGACCAGTTGAATTCTCCGTTCAAATTCCAGTCTGAGTTTTTAGATAGCCTCCACTGTGTGTGGTGTACTGTTCCCACTAACGATAACTCTATCAGCCCGGTTCGCCGTAACTCTTAAGTAGTTCATCTTACCCTTTTATAATCTTTGGTTATAAGGCCCCGTTTCCCGTTGGCGCTGCTCTGAGAGTGACACGCTCTCCCGATTCTCTTCAAATTTGCTGCCAGGCTTTGCCCCGACCACAGCAAGCCTGACAGTAAATTTGAAGCGATTCGGTCGAAAAACGGCGGAGTTATAAGGCCCGTTTTGTGTTTCACACACACACACACACTTGCCTTTTTATTATATGATTACTTTTGTCTCTCTCCCTCCTTCCATCTTCTTCTCTCATCCCGTTCTACCACCCACCGCATGTGCCCCCCCCCCCCCCCCCCCACCCCCCAACCATCCCCCGCCCCCCCCCCCCCCCCCAAACCATCCCCCCCCCCCCCCACCCCCCACCCCACCCCTCCCATAATAGGGTTTTACGCCCTCTTCGGCCTTTCGGCCATGTGGGGCATTCATAAATACAAAGATGGTGGGAACAATACTGGAGGCAATGCCCGGAGGCAGTGCTAAACCAGTAAAGTCCCCATTTTTTAATAATACAGATACGTGTAGCAGTAAGCACGCTTCTTTTCTCACCCAGTTGTACTCCCCACTGCCCCCCCCCCCCCCCCCAACCATTACTGGAGGGTCTTTCGTACAAACGGTTCTCCCACCTTCTGGAAGTTCTGTGCTTGTGACTTCCACTGATCTGCCTCTCTCTTTGATTCTGCCTTTTCCATTTGCTGACCGCCATCTACTATCTTTCTGCCTTACTGGTCCATTCTCCTGTCTTTCTTCAAGAAACACAAAGATTTTCTCCAGCCGAAGACAGTCATGCTGGGCCTAACTAATTTTTTATATGTCTTAGTTAGGCGCATACTGGCAGCATGACGCATCTGCGTTCATATGACGGGAAATTGTCTGGGCGATCGAAGAAGAAGAAGAAGTGATGTCATGAGGCCCTGGCCCTAGAACATAGTCCTTCTAAGGGCACACACACACATTAGATCCGCAATCCGTAAGTTCCGTGCGGAAAACCTATACACTTATATAAGAAATAATCGGACGGGATTGCGCATGAGTTTTCGAGTGTAATGAACACACTCTTTTATATTTCTTACTTCCAGATTATTTTTATGGATTGCGCATGGGTTTCCGCGCGGAACTTCCGCGTATATCTATACACAGCGTCAAGCGTAACATGTTCTATTAGGCCTATGTCTGCAGGATAAACGTCCCATTGAAATGCAACCCTAGCAGGCTTTATCCTACTGAGTTCTGCCAGAGCCAGCAGGCCTACATTTGGTCCTGCTGGTTTTCTTCATTGTTTCAGGACAGTTTGTCCAATCACATTTCCTTTGTAGGAATGTCACCGCTTGTTCAGTCTGTAGAATGAATAAGTGAGTATACAGCTGTCTTTCACACACACACACACACACACACACACACACTGCAACACACAGAGAGAGAGAGAGAGAGAGAGAGAGAGAGAGAGAGAGAGAGAGAGAGAGAGAGAGAGAGAGAGAGAGAGAGAGAGAGAGAGAGAGAGAGAGAGAGAGAGAGAGAGAGAGAGCAGAGAGAGCGAGAGAGAGAGAGAGAGAGAGAGAGAGAGAGAGAGAGAGAGAGAGAGAGAGAGAGAGAGTTACATGTGCGCACGATCGCACGCACCCCCCCCCCCCCCCCCCCCCCCCCAATAAAAGATTAAACACTAGAAAGTACAATAATTCTTCTCTGGTCAAACAAAAGCCATAGTGTACCTTCTGGCTGTTACCTGAGAAGAATGATAATACCTTCTAGCATGTAACCGTCGTAATAATTATAACCATGACAACACCTTCATTCTGAGGTTTCTCTGAAAGTAGTCCCGGGACTGGAAGTCCTGACTACGGCTTCGGGCATTGTTCTGGAAAGGACGTTCGTAACTCAGCCTCCTAGCGGGACTCACGTCCGACACACGCCTCCTCTGAGGTGACCTCAAACCCGACGATCTTCGCCTTCCTCGATCCGGAAGTGCCCCTCCACTTCCTCTTCCGGCCACCGCCGGAAGTTCCCACCCATCCACCGTGTCACGTGGTTCCGGTGAGGTGGGTTCGCTGGCGGAAGCGCCCATGACGGAAGCTGACGGGCGTCGCCACTCCGCTCTTCTCCTCTCCCTTCCTCCTCCTCCTCTTTCTCCTCCTGAGGCGATAGAAGAAGCCACGGACGTTTTCCTTCTCGGCGACGACATTGAGGAGCCAGAAGATCGAGAAGAGAGCTTCCTTTTGCTCGGAGACGGGAGACTCACCTCTGTAGTGGCATCAAAAGTATCTTCTTCATCATCATCACCACCATTTCCCTTCTCTACTCTCTCCACTCCTTCTCCTTCTCCTTCGTCTTCATATTTCTCCTGCAAGTCGTCGTCAGTGAATTCTAAACGACTGTTTGATTCGTCGATCACACTGTCGCCACGATCTTCGTCCGTGAAGTAAGCCAGGTTGTTGACACCGATGTGGTTTTCTTCCAGAGGATGGGAGGTAGTGGTGTAGGGAGTCTGTAGGTGAACGCCGCACCCGCTGCTAGAATCGTGGATGACGTCAAAAGCGACATAGCCGTCCTCAGGCTGGTCTGCTGGGTGGTCCAGGTCTGCCAGGTAGGGCTCCTTCAGTTGCCGGTGGTAGCTGTGGGGTGAAACAAACAAAGAAAGGAAGTAGAGTTTCTAGGTTTTGTCCCACCTCGAGTGTTGAAACAAACAAACAAGCAAGATTTCCTAATATTACAATCTGAGTAAAACGACAATAAATTACATATTCATTCATTCATTCATTCGTTCGTTCGTTCACTTATTCGTTCATTTCTTCATTCATTCATTTATTCATTCATTCATTCATCAGTTCGCTCATTCATTAGACCAAGCAAACAAATACGTAAGTACACAAGAAAGTGTCCGAAGGAGTAGGCAAGTGGGCGATTGAGTTAATGAGTTGGCAAGTATAATTATGCTATATGGGCGAGGAGGAATGAAAGTGAACTTCATAAGTCCTAAATTTCCCTCTAAAGGTAGCCCAGTCCCGTAGCTCGTTGGATAAGACCACGAACAAAAAAATGCCACCAGGTTAAGCAACATCAACCATGGTCAGAACTTGTTGTTTTACGTCCTCTCGACAGGCTTGTCATTTAATATGAAACGCAAATAGCGGTTCATTGCATTCTTTTTGCTTCGAGAAAAATGTACAGGATCTGCCTTTTTGGTATCAATCTGCCGAACTTTATTGCTCGCTCTCTCTCTCTCTCTCTCTCTCTCTCTCTCTCTCTCTCTCTCTCTCTCTCTCTCTCTCTCACTCTCTCTCTCTCTCCGTCTCTTCGACTCTCTCTCTCTCTCTCTCTCTCTCTCTCTCTCTCTCTCTCTCTCTCTCTCTCTCTCTCTCTCTCTTTCTATATGTGTTTCTCTCTCTCTCTCTCTCTCTCTCTCTCTCTCTCTCTCTCTCTCTCTCTCTCTCTCTCTCTCTCTCTCTCTCTCTCTCTCTCTCTCTCTCCGTCTCTCGACTCTCTCTCTCTCCGTCTCTTCGACTCTCTCTCTCTCTCTCTCTCTCTCTCTCTCTCTCTCTCTCTCTCTCTCTCTCTCTCTCTCTCTCTCTCCGTCTCTTTCACTCTCTCTCGCCGTCTCTTCGACTCTCTCTCTCTCTCTCTCTCTCTCTCTCTCTCTCTCTCTCTCTCTCTCTCTCTCTCTCTCTCTCTCTCTCTCTCCGTCTCTTTCACTCTCTCTCTCGCCGTCTCTTCGACTCTCTCTCTCTCTCTCTCTCTCTCTCTCTCTCTCTCTCTCTCTCTCTCTCTCTCTCTCTCTCTCTCTCTCTCTCTCTCTCTCTCTCTCTCTCTCTCTATATGTGTTTTTCTCTGTGTCTCTCTATCTCCCTCGCTTGTCTCCCCTCTCTCTGTTGTTCTCTTTCTAAATTCTTCTTACTCCTGAAGTTTCTCCTCCCCCCTCCACTTCGATTGAGTTGGAGTCTCCATCACTGGACTGTGTGAAGATGTGTATTTTTCGTTGCCAGTGATATGTGCTATTGATGTTTTTTGTTGTTTCTTCTTCCAATTGAGTGCGAAAAACTGTTTTCTGTGTGCTTTTCGTTGCCAGTGATATGCTATTGGTGATTTTTTCTTCTTCTTCCAATTGAGTACGAAACACTGTTTTTGGGATATAAGCCTATATCTTTATATGAAATACTATGGGGAGAGGGGGGGGGGGGGTCATGCGGGAAGGGGGAATGGATGGTGGATATATTAGAACATTACATTAAAATATACATATTTTCTTTAATATATATTTGTTGTGGGTTTTTGGTGTGTTTTTTAATTTATTTTATTTTATTAGATTTGGTGAAATTGACATTGGTGTGAAACGCGTGCATTATTAGGATGGTTGTTATTATTACGAGTATAATTAGATGTATATATTTTTTTTAAAGAAAAAAAAGAGACGAATGCTATGAATGCATTGATGGTTAGGACTGCTATGATGGATATCTATGATGATGTTTCCGCTCTTATTGTTGAAGACAGTTTGGAGTGATGCTTCCCCTTGTATCTGGCGGTCAATCACCTTTCATTCATAATGTTCCGCCTTCTGTTCGCCGTGCGTTAAATAGCCGCACCAGTGTTATGTGGGTTCACGTGTAGGTACGCGCGCGCGCGTCTGTGTAAAAATTTGTGTGCGAGCGTGTATGTGCGTGTGTTTATGTGTGTGTGCGCGCGCGCGTGCGTTGTGTGCGTGTGTGTGTGTGTGTGTGCGTGTGCGTGTGCGCGCGTGTGCGTGCGTGTCTTTAGATGAACGTGAATGAATGGCGTACGGCGGAAGAAATCAATGGCATTACTTTTTGTTTTTTGGTAGACCGTTACATTATGCTGTTACCTATTTTTAATCCATTTATTTACAAACGGATGTGGTGTCGGGATGGATTGACCAGCTACGGCTATGAACGGTGATCAAGCAATGCTTTCCAGTGCAAGGCACTGTTTTTATCATTGTGTTTTCTGTTTAGACCATTCATTGATGTTATTTTTGTTGATTTATTTAATGTATGTTTTTTCTTTCTTGGCATTGGAGGCGTTACTTGTTGATAGATCTAGATCAAAGCATGTTTATTTCATGGTAAGGGTCATTTGATGTATGTGGCTGTGTCTAAACAAGAAATGTCTGTCACGCTTTTTGGGAACAATAAGACTAAACGTTTTTACTTTAAAAATGGCTGAACAACTAAAATTTCTATCAATGAATTGTCAGGGCCTGGGGGACTTGAAAAAAAGGAGAGATGTGTTCCATTTTGTGAGATCCAAAGCTTTCTCTATTTATCTTTTACAAGATGTTCACATAGATCCCAAACTAGTCAACTATGCAAGGTCTGAGTGGGGATACAAATGCTATTTTGCCCCATACTCTTCAAACGCCAGGGGGGTTGCAATATTATTTAATAATAATTTTGAATTTGATATTAAAAAAGTCTTTAAGGAAGATGGAGGTAATTATTTATTTGTGTTGATGACATATAAGGGGAAAACGTACCTAATTATAAGCCTGTATGGTCCTAATCGAGACGACCCGGATTTTTACATAGACCTAGAGGAGAGAATTAATAATATTCATTTTGACTACATAATAATAGGTGGACTGGAATCTAGTCATGGATTTTTTTCTAGATTGTAATAATTATAAACGTTGTAATAACATGAAAGCAAAAGAACAGGTAGAATCTATGATGATGAACTTGGAGTTAGTCGATATTTGGAGGGAACTGAAACCCGATTTAAAGAGGTATACGTGGAGAAGAAATAATCCCTTGCAGCAAAGTCGATTGGACATGTTTTTGATGTCTGAAACATTGTTTAATCAATCGGTCAAAGCTGATATAATGCCAGGTTATAGGAGTGACCATTCAATAATTACTTTAAAATTGGGGGCTTCAGTAGAACCGAAAAGATCAACGCTATGGAAATTTAACTCTTCTCTTTTGAAGGAAAAAGACTATGCAAAGGAAATTAAGGAAGAAATGAAAAACGTTATCAGTGAATATGCACTGTCACCATATTCACGTGAAAATATTGACCAAATACCAACAGAGGACATTCAATTTCATATTAGTGATCAACTTTTTTTTAGACACTTTGCTGATGAAAATTCGAGCTAAAACAATTTCTTATGCCACAATGGTGAAACGAATGAGAAATGAACGTGAAATACAATTAGAAGAATACATTTCAAACCTAGAAAAGAAAGAAACACTAATAGATACAGAGAAAAATGACTTAGATTATTATAAAGCTGAATTGATTTCACTTAGAGACAAAAGGATGGAAGGGGTTTTGCTCCGTTCTCGAACACGTTGGATTACTGAAGGCGAAACAAATACTAAATACTTTTGCAGTTTAGAAAAAAGAAATTATGTTAGCAAATACATTTCTAAGCTTAACAAGAAAGGTAGCATAATTACTGAAGGCAACGAAATAGCCAGAGAAATCCATGATTTTTATAAAAAAATCTTTATTCGGAAAAAGAAGTGGAAGATGTCGAGATTTCAGAACTTATTGATGAGATTCCCACTTTATCAGCTTGTGATAAGGAAACTTTAGAAGGCAAAATCACACTGGAATAAGCAACTATAGCATTACAGAATATGAAAAACCGAAAAAGTCCAGGCAGTGATAGCTTCACAGTTGAGTTCTTTAAAAAAAAAATTGGCAAGATCTTGGAATTTTGTAATAAGGTCGCTTAACGAAGGTTTTCATAGGGGAGAGCTATCATCCACTCAAAAGGAAGGGGTTATTATTTGTATTCCCAAGGGAAACAAACCACGCGAACATATTAAAAACTGGAGACCAATTTCATTACTTAATGTAGTTTACAAGATAGGATCAGCGTGTATTGCTAATAGACTAAAAGAGGTTTTACCATCCCTCATTAACGAAGATCAGTCTGGATTTATTAGAAATAGATATATTGGTGATAATTTACGATTGATATACGACCTAATTCATTATGTACACACTTTTAATAAACCGGGTTTACTAATCTGTTTGGACTTTGAGAAGGCGTTTGATTCTTTAAGTTGGACATTTATATTTAAAACATTAAAAGCCTTCAATTTTGGCCCTGAATTTTGTAAATAGATTGAGACGCTGTACAAAAATATTAAAGCCACAGTCACTGTCAATAGCACACTAACACCATGGTTTCAGATTCAAAGGGGTTGTAGACAGGGTGACCCAGTCTCGCCTTATTTGTTTATTCTCTGTGTAGAGATAATGGCTATTATGATCAGGCAAAATAATTTGATAAAAGGTATTGATATTGCAGGAATAGAAAATAAAATATCACAATATGCTGACGATACGGAATTATTGCAAGAAGGTGACAGACAATCCTTTGAACAATCTATGAAAACTATAGATATTTTTGGTATCCGGTAATGTGTCAGGTCTAAAATTAAATGCGGATAAATGCTATGCAGTTTGGCTGGGAAAACAAACAAATTCAAAGGTAAAATATATGCCTCATTTAAACATGCAATGGAACCCAGAGCAGTTTAAAATACTAGGCATTTGGCTGGCAAATGATTTAAAAGATTGCATAAAAATAAATTTTGATGATAAATTCAGATAAATCAAAGCACTATATAAAGCTTGGCTTAAGAGACAGTTAACACCCCTCGGACGCATCGCCATTTTAACATCCCTGATTTTATCAAAAATTATATTTCTGTGGTTAATGCTGCCTAATGATGACATTGTAAACTGTTTGCAGAAAAGTATATATCAATTTGTATGGTATAAAAAGAACGACAAAATAAGTAGGAAAATTTCACACACAAATATTGAACAGGGTGGTTTAGGGATTCCAGATGTTTGGTAAATATATGAGTGCACTTAAAGTTACATGGATAAAAAGAGTATGTTCGAGCAATCATAAATGGACTCATATTGTAAAAGAGTTAAACGTAAGAGCCGCATTTCTAGAAAAATGAGGCACTGTAATTAATACTATTAACTACACAAATATGTTTTGGTGTGATGTGTTTAACGCTTATGATAAATTGGCAAAAAAGGTTGTGGTTGAAGGCGCTGATGAAATGATATCTGAGCCTTTATTTTGTAATTGTAATATTCTAATAGCACAGAAGCCCGTCTTTTATAAAATATGGATTGAGAAAGATGTTTATAAAATTAGTCATTTGCTGGATGAAAATGGCAGGCTATGGTCTTATGATATGTTTTTGGTAAAGTATGGCATTCCTACAAACATTCTTACTTACTTCAGAATCATAAATGGGGTGAAACATTATGCTAAAAACAAGGCAGTACAATTAACTGATGGCAATTTTTCTCCATTTTCAACAAATAAAGTGCTGTCTGTCTTACTTACTTCCCCCAGAGGCACAAGACTGTTTTATGATCATTTGGTAAGTAATGAAGTAAACCCAAGGTGTTAACAATGATATATGCATTATACGTTTACTTTTCTTTTTTCTTAGAGCAGTGTAATTTAGATGGGGTTTTTGTATGGTATTTGTGTCCGTTGTGGTTGACAAACTGTCTTAATCTTTAAGCTAATGCTTTGGTAAATATATGAGCACTAATTATTTTTTTATGTATTAAATAAATTTTTAAAAATGCATTTATAAGTGATCCTCTCGCATATACATAACATATTCACGTCTTTCATAACGCTTATCCAATGCCTCTTCCTCTTTTTCTTCTTTTTGTGTGTGTGTGTGTGTGTGTGTGTGTGTGTGTGTGTGTGTGTGTGTGTGTGTGTGTGTGTGTGTGTGTGTGTGTGTGTGTGTGTGTGTGTGTGTGTGTGTGTGTGTGTGTGTGTGTGTGTGTGTGTGTGTGTGTGTGTGTGTGTGTGTGCTTTGCTTTTTTTTTCTTCTTTTTTTTTCCCCCCTCCTCTTATTATTCTATTTCTGTATCTGTATTGAACGAGTTATTCACTGGATAATTTATTTATTGCTTATCTGTCTGTCTTTATCAAGTTAAAAAAAAGAATGAATGGATGTATGCTAAAATGTAAATTGCATGTATATGTTTGCTTGTGTTTGATTCATTCGTTCATTAAAAAAAAAGTTTGAAAAAAAAAGAAGTGGGGCTTCTTCACTGAAGACCCTCTGTTTGTCCAGCTCTCCGCAGAGTTTCTCCACACTGCGGAGTCATATCTGTATTGCTAAGAAAATCGGGACTTTACTGGTGTTGCACTGCCTCCGGGCATTGCTTTCAGGATCGTTCCCACCATCTTTTTATATCTACTAATGTCCCATATGTGTCTGTTCCAGACCGGAGGACGTTGAACAGATTTTCATGAGGAAGTAACCAGGCGGGTAAATCTGTGGCTCAGTTGGTTGACTCGCTGGCTTGTAATCCGTCAGGTTTGCGAGTGTGCGGGTTCGAATCCAGCTCGGGTAGCTTGGGAAAACCACTTTACTCCTATTTTCCTCACTCCACCCAGATGTAAATGGGTACCTGACGTCAGTTAGGTGAAAAGTCCTTCGGATCAGACTTAAAACTGAGGTCCCGTGTGCGATCGCACGCACAAGATCTTGCGCACACATTAAAGCCTATTCTTCTATTTCGGTAGCAGTAGGCCATGTTGTGCCTGTGGAATGGATAACACGAACTCACATAGCATGCATCCTGTTCGCCAATTGCAGTCTAAGCGAAGACTAGGACAGCGTGGGACAGGATAAACATCCCCAATAGGAAGATGAAACTGACAAAATGAAGAAATTAGACAAATTGACTGACTAACTGACCATCCAACAAACCAACGGATTAACCGACTGACTAGAGTACTGGTGGGTTCCAGTGAATGTTCTTCTAGAATAAAAAAGAAAAGAAAAAAAAAAGTCCTCTTTGTCCATGGGCTTCCGTACTTTAACCTTACTCCAGTTCTAGACACCCCCCCCCCCCCCCCCCCCCTATTTTCAAAGCCCTCTTTTTTTTATCATCCTTGTCCTTTTTCTTCCTCTTCTTCCTTCTCCTCCTCCTCTTCTCTCTCTCTCTCTCTCCCTCTTTTTCTCTCCCCTTCTTCTTCTTTTCCTCGCCCTCGACCTCCTCCTTCTTCTTCTTCGTCCAATTCTTCCTTCATTCTTGCAGTCCCATTTTTCTTGTACCTTTAGCCCACTAACCCCCGAAATCCTGACACCCTCAGCCAAACCATCTTTTCACACAGTGAACTCTTTAGCCCAAGGAGGAGAAAAGAGAAGATGACACGGAAGTGAAGAGATGGGAAGCAGACGACATTTCCCGCCAAGTGAAGTATCGATCCGAGTTGCTTTTCAATTTTTTTTTATCTTCTCCTCTATATGTCAGTCTGTCTCACTGTCTGTCTTTCTGTTTGTGTGTCTGTTCTCCTCCAATTTCTCCATCTACATTTTTCAAAGGATATTTTTTCGTGTGTCCCGACTTTCTTGTCCTTGTTCTTCTTGTTCTTCTTCTTTCGAAAGAGCCAGTGTCCCATGTACTAAGGTACAATCCTAAACCCCCCCAAAATCTGTAATAACAAAACTCAAACAAATAACAACAACAACAATGTTTATAACATTTAAAGCACCCCCACTAAGTATCAAAAACAGGTTAAACAAATGTATGTGAGAATGACAATCCAAATCAACTCAACAACAATAAGATAACCTTCAACTCAGAATGATCTGAACGGATTTTGATGACATTGCCAAGAATGGTAAGGTAGACCTATTAGTATTACAAATAGAATGTGTCCATGTACACTTTCTTTACATTTCGTAGAGTTGATTTGGATTGTCATTCTCACACAAATGTTACAATACTCAGTGGGGTTGCTTTAACCCCTGCCCTGCCCGCCCCCTGTCTACTACGGGGTCTGTGATGTCATTGATGATGTCATAACTTGGACCACAAAAAGGCAGACTTACGGATAGAGATTCCGACAGCCAGAAGGACATTCACACAAACACATCAGCTTTTTCAGTTACACGCAGAAAAAACCAGGAGTACAGATAAACACACACACAGGCAGACAGATAATACAAACACATACAAACATGATATTGACGCAGGTAAAAAGCAATTCTCTCTCTCTCTCTCTCTCTCTCTCTCTCTCTCTCTCTCTCTCTCTCTCTCTCTCTCTCTCTCTCTCTCTCTCTCTCTCTCTCTCTACTATAACTGAGGTAATGACAATAAAATGTTCAGTGTGTTCTCTTTCCTACATGGAGAAAAGAAGTTCGATTCATCTGTTGCTATCAGCTCTACTTTCTAAGATTCGCACACACACCAACACACGCACATTCTCGTGGCACTAGGACCATAGTGTCTTGGCCCTAATGTAGAAGACTCGGGAAACGGGGTTCGATTTTCCCATCTTAGAAAACTGAAGACATCTCTGCAAGCTTGGGTGTCTAGAAACTTTGAACGAGTAAAAAATTGAAAGTGCTGGGATTGATCCCCATGTAGAGATATAAGAAATTACACAGTGGCATTGAGGTTACACGTCTTCCAGTCCATGTATTCCCAACTGCATGATCTCTTACCTCCCACTCTTCATATATACATATATGCACGCATAAATGCATACTTGCATACCTCATTGGCCTATAGCCCTTCATCATTCACCCCACCACCTGCAGTTTCTCGAAGAAAAAAGAAAGCAATACACAGAAGTGTTCAGAAAAGCATGCAGAATGAAACGCATTGAAAAAAAATCAATTTTGATAGAGGAGGAAACTAACAGCAATCCTGTGTGATTGTAGTCTTCATTCTGATAAATGTCATCAGAATCTGTGTTTTGGTAAATACGCGATTACATGAATGAAGTTTAGGACAGAACAGTACATTTTCTCCAGGAAACAAGAACAAGAACAAGAAGAAGAAGAAGAAGAACAACAACAACAACAAAAACAACAACAAAGCACTATTTTCAGCTATTGTAGTATGCCTAATCAGTAGCACACGTAACCAGCAATGGTAAGGGTGAAAAGAAGCAAAATATTGAAGCAAGTTCTTATTGAACTCACTTTTCCGTAATATATAAAGTACATACAACTAAAATGAGTGTTTATTTGATAATTTTCCCCTAAAGTCGATCAAATATAATTGAATATCAAGCAGAAGTGAAGTCGTCGGAGAAGAACATTAATTTTGGTATTGCAAAACAGATTAGAGCCAGTTTGAATAGGTTTTGGTAATATCGCCGAAATATCCAGTAGTTTTGGTTTGTCTCTTGTGAATAAAATAACATCATTTTACACTTGTCGTGTAGTTGTTTGTTTGTTGTAAGTAATAGTAATAGTAGTTTTAGGATTGATTCTTTTAAGTACAATAAAGAAAACAAATACATGTAATTATATTTCATTGACTGTGTGTGACCCACAACCTAAGAGTGCTTTGCACTGGTTTTGCGTACTGAACCCTTGGAGGATTGGTTGATTGATTGGTTGGTTGATTTATTGGTTGCGTGGTTTATTGATTGGTTAGTTCGTTGGTTGGTTGGTTGATTGATGGAGTGGTTGGTTGATTAATTGATTGGTTGGTTGATTGGTTGATTGATTGGTTGGTTGGCTGATTGATTGATCAGTTGGTTGATTGGTTGATTGATAGGTTGGTTGGTTGACTGATTGATTGATTGATTGATTGATTGGGATGACTTGGTCTTTAGGGGCCTTCCCAAGCAACGCCAACTGGTGGAGAGATTGGAGTTGCCCCCAGTTACATCCACATTCAGCATAGCTGCCCAGACTACCAAACTTCACCCTTCACTGTGTGAGGTCTTAGTCATACAACACTTAAAAGCATGCACACAGTATTTGACATTACTTTTGCGGTTTTTTAAATGAAAGTCACTATAAGTTCTTTAATAAAATACAGTGTTTAGTAAATTTTCGCGGATTTCCCCCTCCATGAAACTCACGAATGCCTCCTTATACAAGGTTTTATACATTTTCGCATTTTTCACGAAAGTCAGTATCAGTTCTTCAACATAGACCTACATTGTTTTATATATTTTTGCATTTTCACGAAAGTCAGTATCAGTTCTTCAACATAGACCTACATTGTTTTTTACATTCTCTCTCTCTCTCTCTCTCTCTCTCTCTCTCTCTCTCTCTCTCTCTCTCTCTCTCTCTCTCTCTCTCTCTCTCTCTCTCTCTCTCTCTCTCTCTCTCTCTCTCTCTCTCTCTCTCTCTCTCTCTCTCTCACGAAAGTCAGTATGAGCTCTCCACCGCATTAATACATTTCTGCATTTTCCATGACCGACATAAACCAACACAGCATGTTTTACATATTTTTGCGTTGTCATGAAAAAAAAATACTATGAAAGGCCAAGCTTAATAAATGAAGAGACAATTATGGTGCATAGCCTACATTCTCCACCATACAGTATTGCACACATTTTTGCGCTTTCAATGGTAGTGAGTATAGTTTCCTCAGCCCTTGGTGGCACAGTTATGATAACGTTTGATACATTTTCGCGTTTTCATGGGAGTCAATATAAGATCCTCATCCCTCAGTGTCACGAACACGGCAATAGTTAATAACATTTTCGAGTTTTTCATGGCAATTAGTATACATTCCTCAGTCCTTGATGTCACACTCATGTCATTGTTTGACAACAGTTTCGCGTTGTTCGTGAGTGAGTGAATGAGTGAGTGAGTGAGTGGTGAGTGAGTGAGTGAGTGAGTGAGTGAGTGAGTGAGTGAGTGTGTGTGTGTGTGTGTGTGTGTGTGTGTGTGTGTGCGTGTGCGTGTGCGTGCGTGCGTGCGTGCGTGCGTGCGTGCGTGTGTGTGTGCTAAAAACTGGAATTTATTGTTCAACTTTGACGAAGATTCGATACCACATATAAATTCAACTTTGACGAAGATTCGATACCACATTTGTCCCTCCCCCCTCCCCCTTCTCGGAAAAGCGTTTTTGTGCATTCTGTCCTGTTTAATTATGGGGAAACAATGCATGTGTGTAGTGTGTGTGCGCGCGCGTCAAATCACGTCAAGTCAAAATTTCATTTCCAGATGGAATATTGAATAAACAAATAATATACTGTTTTAAATGTGTGTGCGTGCGTGTCATGTAACGAGCGGTTAAGGGCTGCTAACACTACATACGATTCTGACATGAATGCGAGGCGATTTTGACGATGTGAGTCATGATTCACGTAAAATTCATGTATTGGGTCTACTTGAGTGCAGTGAGCAAAATTGTCAGAATTATTTTTAGATGGAAGTATTTCACGTGACTCAATCGCATCGCATCCCCATAAGATTTTACGCGCGTGCGGCGCCGGCTTAAGGGTCCGACTCACACGTGCGATTTCAATCGTAGCCTACCACTATCCAACTCTGACATTTGTGAAACGCGATTCTCGTCAAATACTACTGTCTACATTAATCCAATGAAATCCTACTAGTTTTGTTTTCAGTTTGTCCGTCAGTCCGTCCGTGTTCAAATTTGCTCTAAATGCATATTTCGGTGTAAAATGGCCTCACATACAGTTATCAGTGTGTTTCAACGAAAAAAACAAAGGTTTGTCTGTTTGTCTGTTTGTCTGTCTGTGACAGCGATAACTCGAGAACGCTTGGATATATCAACATGAAAATTTACAGGTGGATACTAGGGGTCAAAAGCTTGGACAAGTTCGAATTTGGGCAAAATCAGGTAAGCGGTTAAGGGTTTGGGTTGAGATTAGGGTTAGGGTTTAGGGTGAGAGTGCAGGCGTAGGTCGCGATTACGTCATTTCTATATACTTGAGGTCAAAAGCTTGCAGAAGTTTGAATTTGGGCGAAATCAGGGTTACGTTTAATGTTTGGGTTATGATTAGGCTTAGTGTTAAGGTTAGGGGTGCAAGCGTGTGTCGCGACTGGGTCAGTTTACGCAAGTATTCTAGTTCACTATATCTTTTGTAGTAGGCCACAAATCTCATGAACTATCTGTCATTTTATATCAGACATTTTATGAGATTCTTTGCCATGGAAAGTGTGGAGTCAACATAAATATATTGAACAAAAATAGTAGGATTTAATTCGGATAAATTTAGACAGTAGTATTCCACGTGAATCGTGCCTTACAGATACCGTCATGGTTGGATAATCGTACAAACAAAATAATGTCGCTCAATTATTCTATTTTGGTTTGAAAATATACCATAATAATTCCCTGATTTAATCCTTTCTGCTTAGCGAAACATGCTATTTACGAGCAATGCTACCTGGCTGAGTAAGTTTGTAAAATATGTATTAGTTTCAAAAAGTCAATAATCTGTAATTTGATCCCCTTTCCTCTTCTTTTTTAATGCACCATCTCTTATATATATATATATATATATATATATATATATATATATATATATATATATATATATATATATATATATATATATATAAAAAAAGGCCTAACTGATGAATAAGTTGGGGGGGCTGCTCAAAACTGGAATTTATTGTTCAACTTTAATGAACGCTTTGTTGGAATTTTGTGCATTCTGTCCTGTTTAATTCTGGAAACAATGCATGTGTGGGTATCTCCATGGCAAGTGTGTGTGTGTGTGTGTGTGTGTGTGTGTGTGTGTGTGTGTGTGTGTGTATGCATGCAGTGTGTGTCTTAATGTTAGTGTGTGCGTGTTGGTGTGTACGCGCGCGTGTGTGTATGTCTGCGTGTGTGATGCTTGTGTTTGTGCAGACACGCACACACGAGTGTATTTTTCCATGGCAAAGGATTGAGGATGGGTTTATGCCCAGCCTCCCATTATGTGGCTATAAAAGCTGTGTGGTGGCCTCACGAATGTCTGTGAATTATGGCAGAGATGTGAAACACCCACCCAGGAATCGCCAATGATGCTGTTGTCGTTGTTGTTGTTATGGTTTTGCGCTTAGATTTCAGGAAGCTGGGATTGGGAAGGGGGCAGAGAGAGAGAGAGAGAGAGAGAGAGAGAGAGAGAGAGAGAGAGAGAGAGAGAGAGAGAGAGAGAGAGAGAGAGAGAGAGAGAGAGAGAGAGAGAACACTAAACACTGAATACTGAACTGGTTTATTGCACTTTGGCCATAGACCACAATACAACCGGCAGGGTAAAGGGAAAAAAACCACACACACACAAAACACAAAACAAACGCACATCGCTAATACTAAGTATGTGTAGTGCAATATTTAAAGAGAAAAGAAAAGAAAACGCACATCAGTAATGCTATTTAAGTATGAGCAGTGCAATATTACTTCTTTTTTCAAAATGGCAATATCATAGTTTCGAAGCTTACTTCTTACAAAGGTTCACATACAAAATATTGTGTTGAAGAAACCACAACCATTACTTGAAAACAAATATTATCTTGCCCACAGTTATGTTTTTAGCAGTACGCGAGGAATAATGTTTCTAAATCATGCAACTTAACACATAAC
>CM065689.1:11566823-11576823 GCA_017654935.2 Phymorhynchus buccinoides
AAGACGAACGTAGTTGGCGAGCTGGGACATAGAGATGAAGAAGATCAGAGAGATACAGGGGAGCTTGATCATTCAGTGACTTGAAGGCAAGGAGGAGAATTTTGTAGTCAATACGTGATTGAACTGGGAGCCAATGTAGGGAACGAAGAACCGGAGTGATATGATCGTACCTAGGGGAGCGAGAAATGAGACGAGCAGCATTATTCTGGACCCGTTGGAGCTTAGAGATGAGAATTGATGGACAGCCAGCAAGAAGTGAGTTACAGTAGTCAAGGCGAGACAGGACAAAAGCACATACTAGAGTCTTCAGGGCATCTTGAGAGAGGAAACGGCGGATGGAACTAATTCTTCGAAGTTCTAGATAGCAAGCCTTGCAAACATTGGAAACATGCTGTTTGAAAGAAAGGGTTTGGTCCAAAGTAACACCTAGATTGCGGACGGATGCCGATAGCTTGATCTCAGTGCCATCAATGTCGACAGAACCTGGGAGAACCTGAGTTTTAATTGTGTGGTTAGAGGCTACAAGAATCATCTCTGTCTTATCAGCATTCAGTTGCAGTTTGTTGTAAAACATCCATGTTTTAACAGCAGAGATGCACAACTTAGAAGAAGAAATCATTTGATCTAATTGACTCAGGTGGGCAGAAATGTACAGTTGATTGTCATCAGAAAAGCTATGATGTAGAATAGAATGCTGGTTGATGATGGCGGAGAGAGGTTGGGTATAAAGAACAAAAAGGATAGGGCCTAAGACTGAACCTTGGGGCACACCGAACTGAAGACCTTTTGGAAGAGATGAAGAACCATTGACAACAACTGTCTGTGTGCGATCAGAGAGGTAGGAAGAAAACCAGGAAAGAACAGCCCCAGATAGACCAAAGGAGGTGTGAAGTCTAGAAATGAGGATGGAGTGGTCGATAGTGTCAAACGCTGCAGAAAGATCAAGGAGAGAGAGAAGAGAAACCTTGTTTTCATCCAAGGCAGTGAGCAGGTCGTTCGTTATCTTTAAGAGGGCTGTCTCAGTACTGTGACCTGCTCGATAAGCAGACTGGTTTGGATAGAAAAGATCGTTTACCTGAAGATGGTCAGACAGCTGTTTAAGAACCACCTTTTCCGTAAGCTTAGAAAGGAATGAAAGATTAGAGACAGGCCGATAATTCTTTAGATTTTCAGGATCGAGACTAGGCTTCTTTAAGAGAGGTTTGACAACTGCAGATTTGAAATGAGATGGAAAGCGGCCTGAACATAGAGATTCATTGATGATGGATGTAAAGTAAGGAAGGAGATCATCAAGACACTGGGAGAAGAGAGATGAAGGTAGAGGGTCTAGTTCACAGGTTTTAGTCTGAGTTCGGGTCAAAATCTTCTTAACCTCATCAGTGGAAACAGAACGGAACTCAGACCACATACTGCCAGAAAAGGAGGGACCAGGGACAGAGTCAGTTGATGGTGGAGCAGATTGAGAATCAAGATTGTGGCGGATGGTGGCTATCTTGCTGTGAAAGAAATCAGAGAAACGTTGAGGGAGTTCAGACACAGGGATAGAAGAAGGTAGAGGTGTGGACTTTGGTTTACCAAGGAGGGAGTTGGCTAAACTAAACAATTGACGTGAAGTACTACAAGCGAGAATTTGGGCATTCAAACAAGAGCATTTGGCCTTATCTATAATGTCAGACACAATTTTGTTCATGGCTCGAAAAATCTGTTTGTGAATTTCAAGTCCAGTCTTAACCCACTGGCGCTCTGCACGGCGGCGTTCTTGTTTAGCCTGAGTCACCTCAGGTGCCACAGAAGCATACCACGGTGATGGAGGCCTACTGGAGATCTTGCGACGGATGACAGGGGCGTGGAGGTCGAGTAGACTGGTCAGGAGGTGGTGGAGCTGGTCGGCAGAAGGCTGTAGAGATGAGTCAAGTCTGGCCCTGAGGTCAGACATGAAGGCAGTGATGTCGATGGAGGAGATCTTCCTGGTCTCAGCATACGCAGGAGGGCATGAAGGGCGAGATAAACGGAGGCAGGAAAGAACACAGAGATGGTCAGAAAAGTCCATGAAGGAGTCAGGAGCAGTAGACCGCAGGACCATATATGCTTGTATATTTTATATTGTTGCAGGATGTATTTGCTGCACTGTCTTTCTTAGTCTTTCCTAGCTATCTTTCCCGATAAATAAACAAAATCAAACAACTGTCTGGTTTCCTCTATATGTTCCTGGCCTGCGTGTGTGCTGATCAACACCCTCCAATCCTTATCCTGATCCTTATTCCTCATCAACTCCTCCTTATCCCTATCCCTTACCCTTACCACTCCATCACAAATGGCGCTGCGATAGCAGGGTCTCAGGAACAAGGGGAAACTCAGACAGTTAGCTAGGAAGACAGTGCAGCGGACCAACCTCCGCCCGTCCTGACATCAACATGGCTAACCCCTACGTATACCTGCCCCGGCTCCCGGAGTTCTCTGGTGAGGAGGGCAGCGCAACATCAGTGGACGACTTCATCAAGGAGGCGAAGTTAATTCTTCTCCTTCAGTCGGTGGATGACGGGACAGCTGCCCTCTGGCTGATCGGCGCCCTAAAAGGTCATGCTCGCTGAGTGGTCGTCAGGCTGCCCACGGTGGAAGTGAACTCTCCAGTGAAACTCTGCAACATCCTCAAGAATCGCTGGGGAGAGCAGCATGATGTGGTCAGCCTGGCCAAAACCTTTTTTACCAGAGAACGGGGCCGGGGGGAACACATCAACGCCTACGCAGCAGAGCTACGGCAGCTGTGGGACAACATCAACGAGCAGGAGTTCGGCATGGTGTCTGACAGGGTTCTCCGCGATGTATTTGCGAAGGGCCTGCAGCCGCCATCCCTCAGGCGAGACGTTCGGAGCTACATCCGGCGAAACCCGAACACCACCTTCGAAGCGGCCCAGAAGGAAGCGCTCTGGTGGGTGCGGGAAGGCGATGGTGCTGACGACTGCAGCACTAGCCCTGTAGCCAGCACTGGCCCTGTCGCTTCCCTACAGTCTCAGGTGGCAATGCTGACGTCAGAGGTGGCCACTCTGAGATTGGAGCTGCGGCAACCGCCATCATCTGAGCAGCTCCGGCACCCACCAGGGACACCACTCCAGATCTGCCAGGTGACGGCAGACACCAAGTCCCCTCGCAGTCGACGACGGCGCCGGCGGAGACGGAAGACTGGCAGTGGTTGTTCACGGACTGAGGACAGGTCTCAGTCCTCGGCTACTGTCAGTCACCAACTGGCTGACCAACCACAGCCACAGCCGCAAATTAAGGCTGTGGCCACCACTCAGCCTGCGGACTTCATCCTCCCCCAGATGTCGCCAGAAGAGCTTCGTCGGCTGCAGCAGGAGGACCCCTCCATTGGTCCTCTCGCCACATCCTGGCCTTCAACTCCTGCTGCCTCCGATGACTGGCAGCTGCAGCTGCTGGTCCAGCAACGTGGCCGACTTGTCAGTCGGCAGGGCATCATCTACAGGCGGGTGATGGATCCTCGACGTGGGGCGTGCGAGCAGCTCCTGCTGCCCAGCAAGCTGCGCCCCCACATCCTGTCATCGCTACATCAACACACCGGTCACCAGGGCTACAAGCATGCGGAAGAGACTCTCCAGCCCCTGGTGTACTGGCCAGGAATATACCAGGACCTGGGGCGATTCCTGGCTGGCTGTGACCGGTGTAGTGGGGTCCATCACCCCACCACATCAACAACTGCTCAGGGCGACCGGCGGCAGCAATCTCCTGTCGGACAGTCTGACGCTCAGGCTGCCCCCTCGCCATCCTTTCGAGTCAGGGTGCCGCATCGACCCCGAGCAACTGAGTCCGAGTCCGACTCGGACGATGGCTGGATCTTGGTCCAACGATCTAGGCCGAGGCCTGTGCCTCCCATGCCAGCCGTCCCGGGACCATCCGGACTTGACGCCGAGCCTGCACCACAACCACGACCCAGGACTGTGTTTCCTGCGCCAGCCATACCGGGACCTTCTCGTCTCCAGGCTGAGCCACTACTGCGAAGGTCAAACCGTGTAATTAATATGGCTCATTAGACAGATATTAACTGTCAGTGACATTAGTGTTTAGACTTAGTCAGTTGTGTGTATGAAAATGCTAAGGAATTGTTTTCATAAGTAGTAAATATAGATATTTTTCAACCCATTTGAGAGGTTCCTGTTGTTGGAAAGCTTCCTTCACAAGAAATACTTTTCATAATGTCCATGCGGACGATGGATGTGACCGACGTAAGTCGTCCACTCGTCACTAATTATTCATAGCCTAGTCTACTGTCACAAGATTGTTCAAAGCCTAACTTGCTCATTTCCATGCTATCAATATTATTGATCTAGGCTTATACCATCTATGGTGTAGGTCTACTTTATGCTAGTTTCATTCATAGGCCTAGGTGTGTGTGCTAGGCCTAGTATGGTGTTGTGTTAATACTGCTACTATTGTATTAACAAGGCATTCCTTTTTGATTGAGTTTCTTGCTAACTGACAGGTAACGGTCTAGTATGAGAGAACGATGCGATGAGAAGATCCTGCGTCTGGGCCAGAAGATGAAAAAAGCTACCCTTCTACCCTCTACACTCCAAGCTGCAAGACCTAAGCCACAACCAGGATCAAGAGACAGAGCCCACATTCTCTCATCAAAGCGCTTCAAAGTTCAAGCAGAAAATTAATACAGCCAGTCTTTGCTGCCCAGAACACAGACACTAGAAGAGCTCCAAGACCATGACGATTTGTCGCTGGACGAAAAGGTAATAATGCTGAAGCCGATGATGACAAAATAACTCACATCAGTCAAAATGGGGTTTTTAGCCTTTTTTGTTAGCCACAATTCGACGCCAATGCGATCCGATTGTAACATTCATGAGGCATGATTCACGTGAAATACTTCCGTCTAAATGAATCTGATGAAATCCTACTTGTTTGTGTGTGTGCGTGCGCGCGCGCGCGCGCGTGTGTGTGTGTTTGTGCACGCGCGCATATGTGTGTGTGTGTGTTTGTGTGCGTTAATGTGAGTGTGTTTGTGTGTGGGGAGGGAAAGATGCGTTTGTGTATACCAATGTGTGTACATGCGTGTGCGTGTTTGTATATCTATGAGTATGTTTTGCGTGGGGGTGACGGTGGGAATGCGAGCACGTCTGAGTATGTTCGATATGTATGATGTAATCTTGCATTGGAGTGAATTTTACTTTTGTTATGCGCCATGAGTAGTTCGTCTAGGATGTGCGCTCTATAAATGTCTTTATTATTATTATTAGTTATGTTCACGATACTTGTAGACCCCGTACACGAATGTGATGAAATATCTGTATTTTTGTATCATACATTTTATTTGATTCATTTGGATCAACTTGAGTAGAGTGAGCGAAAATAGAAGAATTATTTTAAGACTGAAGTATTTCACGTGATTCACGACTCGCAGACATCGTCAAAATCGAATCCCATTGAGATCGAATCGTATGCATTGGTAAAACAAAAAGTAGGATATCCGAACCATTATGGCGTGCCTGAAGGACCTGGACAGAAAGTTGGACAACTTCGGCGAGAACGTGGACAACTGCAGTGACCGCTTGGAGGGAACGGAGCCCAGCGATGACCACAATCATGAGGCTATACCATTATTTAAAAAGTAAAAAACTGTGCTATTCGCTGCAAACGTACTGAACATTAGAGTGAATGAAAAAGCAGTCTGATGCATATTACATACTTAACTCTCCGCGAGCTGGATTCCTTTTCGCGATGGGATTTTTCCATTGTATAAGTGTGTAGCTTCATATATCACACATACACACTCACATTCACTCACATAATAATGCACTCACATTCACTCACTTAGATAATTGTATCAAATATGACGATATATGAAAGCACTTTTTAAAACATGTTGAAGACAAATACAAAATACAAAACGCGCTACCAACCAATTTAATATCAAATGACAATGTTATCAGCGAGGTTGCGAAATATGTATATGAGTGTCAGCAGTTACTAAAGTAGAACGGGGAAAAAGTACAAACAAGAACAGAATGTTTGATGAAAAAGTTCATTTTACAAATGCTTTGTTTCTTACATTTAGTGTTTCGTTGTTTGTTTATTATTATTTATTTTAGTGTCATATAAAACCTGTTACTGTTTTCAAAGACAATAAATATCTGAATCTGAATCTGAATCTCACACACACACACACACACACACACACACACACTCACACACTCTCACACACACACACACACACACGCGCGCGCGCGCGCACACTCTCTCTCTCTCTCTCCTCTCTCTCGAAAGATCTTGAGAAACATGAGAGATCTGGAGAGGAGAGAGACTAGAGAGAGAGAGAGAGAGAGAGAGAGGCGAGAGCGAGCTAAGGGGAGAGAAAAAGAGTTGGACATATTTGTAGGAAAACAAGCGCGAATTCGTAATAGTTTGTGGCACGCGGTCTATTTTTACTCCTCCAATCATGAGTCACCTCCCTTGGCTTTTCAATAATTTTAATCTGTAAACCAGAATGTTATCTCTGCACCATTTCGTAACTTTTTATATCTTTTGGAAAACATTAAAAACTATGTATCCTACTTATACTCATCGAAAGAAGCACCGCATACTCGTCGTGTCTGTTGTAGTGTCTGTATTACGTATGTTTATTATTTTGTACGCTTTAAAATACATCATTTTAAAGAGCGGCCTCAATTTGAAGTGCAGCCTCGATTTGAAGTGCGACAATTTTGTCAATATGTGCGACAATTTTGGACCGACCGACAGACAGACCGACCGACCGACCGACCGACCGACAAAGTGAGTTATAGGTAAACAATAATAATTGGAATGGATCTATGTAGGATAGCAGCAGTAGGTTCATACTTCAGGTCTGTCAGTACAGGCCCGGAAGACAAAAAGTACAAAAGGAGGGGGAGGGGGTGTGTGTGCAGAGAATGTTTCCAGTGCTGCAGGCCCTTCTCTGGTAAAACAGAATCCAATGAAAAGAGGGACACGGGTGATTGTGAGTTAAAGGGACACCCTGACGGATGAGCTTTTGCAAAAAACACGTCGAGATCACCAGAAAGACAGCCTTTTCAAGGATCGGAACACTCACTTTGCTCTGGTTTCCTATAAATCAAACCGTCAAAACGGCGATCATTCCTCCTTGGCGGAGATGCCGGAGAGATAAGCCATTTTGGACGGGGTGGGTGGAGGACACTCAGAGTGGTCGAAGCTTTTTCTTCTTTGTAGTGCAGTAAAAAAAAAAATTGAGCTATTTCCTTTGTTGTGAGCGAAACTCCTTTTGGTAAACTGTAAATAAAAATGCTTGCATTGCGGAAATTTCGTCATTTGGTCTAAGCGACTCAGACGGCCATTACAAAAGAGAAGGCACATGCCTTCTCTTTCACTGAAGGAGTTTGACTTCCAGCACGGCCTCCGCCAAGGAGGAATCGCCGATTTGACGGCTTGATTTCTAGGAAACCAGAGCAAAATGAGTGTTGCGATCTCTGTAAAGGGTGTTTTCCTGGTGATTTCGACGTGTTTCTTGCAAAAACTCATCCGTCAGGGTGCCCTTTTAAAGTGAACATTTTATAAATTGCACACGGACATCGAATAAGCACTACAATGGGTTTTAAATTTTTTTTATTACATCAAGCCATCCATAACAAAACATAAATCAAATAACAAACAAGCAGACATTACAAATTCACGAAATATATACACACACAAATCTGTCCATACGCACGTACACAAATACACACACGCGCACTTTTCATCGCTGATTCCAGGTCGAACTTGCCTGTTATGCCACCCCTCCCCCCCCCCCCCCCCCCCCCCCCCTCCCCACCCCCCCCCCCCCCCCAGTGCCGTGTCATTGAAATAGTTCTGTATGCATTTAGGTCTACTCCATGTACGTCTAGGATTGGCCCATCTATTTAAAAGGGCACCCTGACGGATGAGTTTTTTTGTGCAAGAAAAACACGTCGAAATCACCAGGAAAACACCCTTTACAGAGATCGCAACACTCATTTTGCTCTGGCCTGTCTTCTCTTCATTTATTTGTCTACTCTCTCTGTGCCTCTCTGTCTCTACATCTCTGTCTGCCTGTTTGTCTCTCTCTCCAGGGCTCTTCCCCAGGGCTGGGTAGAAAAAGGCATGTAACTGCTTATCTCATGTTCCCTGGTTAAATAAAATTTCATTTTCGTTTTCGCATCCGAATATGATTTTAAAAAATAGATAAAGAAAGAAACCAATAAAAGACAAAAAAGAAAGAATAATGGAAAGAAGAGCGAAAGAAAGACAGAAAGAAAGAAAGAAAGAAAGAATAATGCCAGTTCTACTTAGGATGGCGAACATATAATCTACAAAAAAACTAACGTAACTTTGACAATAACATTACTCAGGCTCCAAAATCCAGATACACCAGGGCGTGTAATCATGAGTGCGCCTTGGGAGGTAGAAGGGGTGGGGTGAAAGAACGTGCCCGTCGACGCTGTTACAAGCCTCCCCTTCCCACTGTGATACTAGGAAACGTGCAGTCCATAAGAAACAAGCCAGAAGAACTTGAGGCCAGTGTTAAGTTTCTACGAGACTTCAGAGAGTCCAGCCTGCTTTGCTTCACTGAGACGTGGCTCAGTAGCAGGGACACTGACCCCCAGTTGCCCGGCTTCTCACTGGCGAGACTGGACAGATCTAAAGAAGCCACTGGTAAGAAGAAAGGTGGAGGTGTGTGTGTGTACGTGAACGATCGCTGGTGTACCAACATAACCGTCATGGAGCAGGTGTGTAACCAGGACATAGAGTTGTTGGCTGTGGCCCTTAGGCCTTTTTATCTGCCCAGGGAGTTTCGCCGGGTCTACGTCACCGTAGTGTACATCCACCCCCGGGCAGATACGAAGCGTGCTGCTGAGGTCATCTGGCAGGTTGTGCAGAAACAGGAGTCACAGTGTCCAGAGTCAGTCCGTCTCATTCTTGGTGACTTTAATCAGTGCCGGCTCAACAAAGTGTTGCCACAGTACCGGCAGTATGTCACGTGCAAAACCTGTGCTGACGCAACTCTGGACCTGTGTTACGGGAACATTCCAGCAGCCTACAAGAGCAAGCCGATGCCCAGCCTGGGGCGGTCGGTGCACAACCTGGTCCACCTGCTGCCCCTGTACCGCCAGCGGCTGAAGACCAGCAAGCCCTCAATACGGCGGGTGAAGACGTGGACCAAGGAGGCGACGGAGGCTCTCAACGGCTGTTTCCTCTGCACTGACTGGGACGTTTTGCTGGAGGGTGCCCCGCTGGAGGAGCAGGTGGACATTGTTACGTCCTATGTTAACTTTTGTGTTGACATGCTAGTGCCCAGCAAGGAGGTGAAGACCTACCCCAACGACAAGCCCTGGGTGTCCAGAGAGCTGGCCGGCGTCATCAGGCAGCGACAGCAGGCCTTCCAGGACGGGGACGAGGCCGAGGTGAAACGCCTGCAGAAGGAGACCAGGAAGACGGTGCTGGCTGACAGGGGCCGCTTCAGGGACAGGGTGGAGAACCACTTTGCCTCTGGCAACCCCAGGCAGGTGTGGAGCGGCCTGCAGTCCATGACGGACTACAAACCAGGGAGGAAGATCCTGAGAGCTGAGGACCCGCAGGTGCTGGCCAACGACCTCAACAGCTTCTATGCTCGCTTCGACACCGCTGATTTCTCCACTGAGCGTTCAAGTGCTCTCCTGGAGCTGGCTCAGCGGGACGATGGAGAGGAGGTGCTGACGGAGGAGGAGGTGAGGAGACAGTTCCGTCAGGTCAACCCACGCAGTGCCTGCGGTCCTGATGAGCTGCCTGGGGTGGTGCTGAAGCACTGCTACGACTCCCTGGCCGCTGTGTTCAGGGTCCTATTCCAGCGGTCCCTGGACTCCGGGCTGATCCCGTCCATATGGAAATCCTCCACCCTTATCCCTGTCCCCAAGAAACCCTCCCCCACCACCCTCAATGACTACCGCCCTGTGGCCCTGACCTCTGTCCCCTTCAAATGCCTGGAGCG
>CM065689.1:11589323-11609323 GCA_017654935.2 Phymorhynchus buccinoides
GGACAGTTTGATCACTATGAAGAATGATAAAACCAAAAGTCATATACATGTATATGTGTTTCATTGGGTTTCACAGACTGTTTTGCTTACTTGCTTGTAAACAAAAACCGTCAGTGTCCATGACAGTCCTCAATTTGCTGATTCAGAATCAGATAACTTCATCAAAATTGAAGACCAAATCATTATGGTTCATGTGTCCATTCTTGCTCACCAACCTGAACTTGTTAATTTAATAAGCAACCCAAGCGTTGGTCTGAATCAATGGTTGGCCAAGCTTTCACTATATCACCACATCTAATATGAGTGCAAGATAGAATTTCTCAATCACCCACATCTGAGAGCACAATAGTTTCTCAGTCACACACACACACACACACACACGCGCGCGCGCGCGCGCGCGCGCGATATTCTGTTTAAAAAAAAAATAAATATATATATATATATTTTTATGTTATTAATAATAAAATGTGCTGATTTACTTTTTCTCCCAATGGGGGAGGGACAGTGCCTTATGCAAAGACAGCTGTTTCGACCTAAGAGAAGGTCTCATCAGTTTGCATGATCGGCCTGCAATTTGACTGTCCAGTGGATGCCAACCTGAGCAAAAAAGACATTCTACAAGAGAATGGTGTCTTCCTTGCACCAAATCGAAAATCCACAATAAAAGCAAACCAGCACAAAGTTAAACCAGAAAAAGTAAAAATCTTATGTAAAATGAACAAAATAATAATGTTCTGAAATTTTAATTTCAAAAAACCTAATAGACCTGACTAAAGAGGGCAAACTACTGAGGTGATATCCAAATTAAGGATAAAAATAGTAGTATGCTATGGTGGAGGCAAAACGTTGGAAGCCATCCTAGGGATCTGCCAGTCAGGATGTCCTCTAAGAGGAAGAATATAGTTAAGAAATAAATCCTATAGACCAACGATCACCATCAGATGGTGAGCTGTGCAGGACAGATGAATCAAATAATATAGAAAAAGATAACAGCCGCACAAGCCAAACTTCCCACTCCACACAACTCTGTAGGTCTAAAAAGTTGTTGCATTTGAAATGCCGAATTGATTCAACTTTTCTGTATCTAATGTATGAATTTGTGAACTTCAGAAACAAGTTAACGTTATGAAATATTCTGTTTAAAAAAAAAACCCAACACACCAAAAAAAACCAATTATTTTTATTTTATTAATAATAAAATGTGCTGATTTACTTTTTTCTTTTCTTTTTTTTAAACAGAATATTTCATAACGTTAACTTGTTTCTGAAGTTCACAAATTCATACATTAGATACAGAAAAGTTGAATCAATTCGGCATTTCAAATGCAACAACTTTTTAGTCCTACAGAGCTGTGTGGAGTGGGGTGACTCTCCCCAAATGTAGGCCAAGAACGTAAAATTTTTGTGAAAAAATAAAGTTCCTTTTTAGATTTTCTTTTAAGTTGATTTCAAGAGGTTCAGGTTTCCTTGACATAGTAATGTAAAAATAAAATTGATCAGATTCTTATAACACGAATGAAAATCCGTTTAACGTCATCCGGTCTGAAACAGACACTTATGGGACATTAGTAGATATAAAGATGGTGGGAACGATCCTGGAGGCAATGCCCGGATGCAGTGCAACTCCAAGAAAGTGAGGCAATGCCCGGAGGCAGTGCAACTCCAGGAAAGTCCCGAATTTGTAATGATACAGAAAATAACATATAGATTATAACTTTTTTTTAGCCTTAAATACAGAAAATGACGCATTTTTTGGAGAATGCGTATGACATCATATAATTTTATATATTTCCTCATCACATTAACATTTTTCGATATTAGTGAGAAGAACATTTTGTTGTGAAGGTCTACCTTATGCTTACTAAATCGTTTTTAAAGGGAAAGATTAATACATTATTTTTATAGGAAAAGATTAATACTGTAAATTTTACAGCAGAGCTATTTTCGTACTGAAGATGAAAAAATGTATTACTTACCAAATATAAACTAATTAAATGCACCTCCAAAAGAAATGAAATAAGCTTACACTGTGTTGCTTGTTTTAAATACGCAAATTTATTAAAATTTAAAATTTCATTAAAATGTTATCAGCAACTACATTCACCACTTTCTGTATTTAAAGCTAAAAAAGTTATAATCTATTATGTTATGTTAAAATGTTTTCCAAACCAAACATGGCAACAATAGATAAACCGGATTCAAATCAACCAACTGAATGAAAAATACATCAAATATATATAGTGGTAAATGTGTTTGTGTTTTTGTGCATATGTGTATATGTGGGTGTGGCCGTGTGTGTGCGCGTGCATGTGTGCGCGCGTGCATGTGTGTGCATGTGTGGGTAGCATTTACGTCATAGAAAATGTTCAAAGCAGAGCTACAAGATGGGTGGCCCGAGACTATTATCAGTCAACACGATCCGCAGACCTCATCACAAACTTAACATGGCCACTTCTACAGACCCAGGATTTCACACACGACTTCTCACTATCAACTCTCACAGGTCTTCTCACTATCAACTCTAAGCATCTTCCTACAAACTATCTGCAGAAGAAAGTCTCCGTCAATCCCACTCAGCATCATATGACATCCCCAGCCATAGAACTCAGTACATAAAATCCACCTTCTTTCCCCGTACTATCCCTCAGTGGAACAGTCTACCCGAGCAAGTTGCCACCAATCAGTCATTGGAGGCATTCCAAACAGCCCTCCATAAACACCTCCACCAAACCACCCTGTCTCAGTCACCTCCCCTGACGGGCAGGAGCTGTGCCTGTCGGGGTTCGCCCCCGGGGACCGCTACGGTTGCCGGATTGGTCTTGCTTGAATACTGCTAAATAAAGAGCTGTGGTCCTTTTCGTATGCAACATGTGCGGCCTTACCGTCGAGCATTGTCCCCTTAATACAAATACTCCTTTGCATGCATCTTGTGGGGCCCGAGTTTCTTTGGCTGATCCGGGGAGACTTAGCGGTCGTGCATGACACACTCTGTATGCATCATGTGGGGCCCGGGTGTCCCCGGCGTGTATGACTTTCCCTTCCCTCCATGCGTCTCAAATCTACTGGCTAACGTTCTTTTTCCTGTCAAGCACCATCTCTCTGGAATTCTCTGCTTTCTCCTCTCCGACACTCCAACTCAGTCTCCTCATTCAAAACCTCTCTTAAAAGCCATCCTTTCCCTGCTGCACCCTAAATATTTCATCAGTTGTCTATCGTTGTGTGCACGTGAGGGAAGATTGAATAACAGGTTTGTGCTGTGTTGTGTGTGTGTGTGTGTGTGTGTGTGTGTGTGTGTGTGTGTGTGTGTGTGTGTGTGTGTGTGTGTGTGTGTGTTGTGTATGTGTGTGAGCATGCATGTGTGCGTACATGTGTGCTTGTGTGCGTTTTGGTTTTGTGGGTTATATGTGCACGCATGTGTATGTGTGCGTATGCATGTGTGTGTGTCTGTCTGCGTACGTACGTTGTATGTGAGTGTATTTGTATGTGTATCCTCTGACGTTTTGTGTTGGTGTATGTGGTCAGTCCGTGCAACTCAGTTGCTATGGCTTACTGAATGAAAGATGAATAATGAGTCGGTGACGATACATGTATGTGTGTGTGTGTGTGTGTGTGTGTGTGTGTGTGTGTGTGTGTGTGTGCGTGTGCGTGTGCGCGCGTGCGTGTGTGTATATGTATATGTCTGTATAGGTGTAGTGGTGGTAGAGCTTGAATGTATCTTTACTTAGGCCTAGCATTATGGAAGCTTAATGTTGCACCTCCCTTTGTTACCACATACTGCTAATTCCACACAGTGATTTTACAGCCATGATATAACCAGTCTCACATACCGCTATTCCCACAAAATCGCTCTCTCTCTCTCTCTCTCTGGTTGTGTCTGTCAAATCCACATAAACGCATGAGCGCGCACACGCAGATATGCATGTACACACACACACACACACACACACACACACACACACACACACACACACACAAGCCCATTCTGAACATAACTATATACTTTTGTTACCACACACAGTTGTTTGGGCGTGTGTGCGACGCACATGTAGTTATGTTCTGGATGGGCTTGTGTATGTGAGTATATATGCATACTGTGTGTGCGCGCGCTCATGCATTCATGTGGATTTGATAGAGTCAAGCAAAGAGAGAGAGAGACATTTTGTGGGAATAGCGAGATATGTGGCTGTAAAATTATTGCATGCGACTAGCGGTATGTGGTAACAAAAGTATGCTCCCCTGCCAGGGAACGTCAACCGGAGATCCAAAAGGGCTTTTCGTTTGAACGTAACGTCATGATGGAATTACATCACACAACAAACTAGAAGCTGTGTGAAGCTTATCAACGTTCTATCATGTGCAAAAACTGTTGTAAAATGACGTCAATAGGTGATTCTTTAAGTCTGGGCGCAAAATTACATGTGTTAACCATTTCCATTGGAAATAAATGCATTTAATTTCTTTGAATATGAATGCGTTTTTTGGACACCATGTGTATCAACTCTATAGAATTGTGTTCAGAATTTCTATTTGTGTACGTTTTAATCAAGTAAGTGTATTTTTACATTACAAGTAGTACCTATTTTGATAAATCATCAATAATAAATCGATTCTTTTGTGTTTATTCTATTTTATTAAAAATTGAAGTTGACAGTGGAAGTTGACACCACATGTTACGTGCAAACGTTTTTCTAAATTTAACAACATGACGATGCCATGGGTGAAACCAGTATCTTAAATATATTTTAAATACTTGCTTCTGCTTATGAATTTTAGATTTAGAACATTATCTAATCCAAGGAAGGCATTTTGGGGAAGAAAACTCAGTGATTGGGGACCAACCTAAAGCCATGTCACAAAATGGAGGCACAAATCAAGCCATTTTTATTAAATAAAAAATATTTTAGAAATGAATCGGTAACTTTCCAGCATTTCCTTTCTTCTGCCGATTGTTTAATCATCTTTCATCAAATACGTGCAATAATACACCAGTCCTCAAAACTAATGATAAGTATCTTAAATTGATCTTTTATTTCAACGACCCTGTGTGGAGCACGTTTGAGAAGAGTTGGCCAGTGGGAAGTTTGGCTTGTGCGGCTGTTATCTTTTTCTATATTATCTGATTCATCTGTCCTGCACAGCTCACCATCTGATGGTGATCGTTGGTCTATAGGATTTATTTCTTAACTATATTCTTCCTCTTAGAGGACATACTGACTGGCAGATCCCTAGGATGGCTTCCAACGTTTTGCCTCTTTAGTCAGGAATTTTATATATATATATATATATATATATATATATATATATATATATATATATATATAGCATGAAAGAAAAAACTCAGTGAATAGCTAGCTCCGTACCCCTACTCTGAAGGACTGAAAAGTTAGTGCATTTGAAATGCAGAATAGTTTGCTTTGATAAAGCTTTTCTGTGTCCAATGTCTTTATTTGTGAACCTCAGAAACAAAACCAGTTAACGTTAACTTTGAGTAATGTTCCGTGTTAAAAAAAATAAAAAAAAAATATATATATATAAATTGTGCTGATTTACTTTTTCTCCCAATGGGGGAGGGACAGTGCCTTATGCAAAGACAGCTGTTTCGACCTAACAGAAGGTCTCATCAGTTTGCATGATCGGCCTGCAATTTGACTGTCCAGTGGATGCCAACCCGAGCAAAAAAGACATTCTACAAGAGAATGGTGTCCTCTTTGCATCAAATCGAAAATCCATAATAAAAGCAAACCAGCACAAAGTTAAACCAGAAATAGTAAAAATCTTATGAAAATCTTATGTAAAATGAACAAAATAATAATGTTCTGAAATTTTAATTTCAAAACCTAATAGACATGACTAGGGAGGGCTAACTACTGAGATGGTATCCAAATTAAGGATAAAAATAGCATGAAAGAAAAATCTCAGTGAATAGCCAGCTCCGTACCCCTACTCTGAAGGACTGAAAAGTTAGTGCATTTGAAATGCAGAATAGTTTGCTTTGATAAAGCTTTTCTGTGTCCAATGTCTTTATTTGTGAACCTCAGAAACAAAACCAGTTAACGTTAACTTTGAGTAATGTTCCGTGTTCCCAAAAAAAATAAAAAAAAATAAATATATAAATTGTGCTGATTTACTTTTTCTCCCAATGGGGGAGGGACAGTGCCTTATGCAAAGACAGCTGTTTCGACCTAAGAGAAGGTCTCATCAGTTTGCATGATCGGCCTGCAATTTGACTGTCCAGTGGATGCCAACCTGAGCAAAAAAGACATTCTACAAGAGAATGGTGTCCTCTTTGCATCAAATCGAAAATCCATAATAAAAGCAAACCAGCACAAAGTTAAACCAGAAATAGTAAAAATCTTATGAAAATCTTATGTAAAATGAACAAAATAATAATGTTCTGAAATTTTAATTTCAAAACCTAATAGACATGACTAGGGAGGGCTAACTACTGAGATGGTATCCAAATTAAGGATAAAAATAGCATGAAAGAAAAATCTCAGTGAATAGCCAGCTCCGTACCCCTACTCTGAAGGACTGAAAAGTTAGTGCATTTGAAATGCAGAATAGTTTGCTTTGATAAAGCTTTTCTGTGTCCAATGTCTTTATTTGTGAACCTCAGAAACAAAACCAGTTAACGTTAACTTTGAGTAATGTTCCGTGTTAAAAAAAAAAAAAAAATATATATATATATAAATTGTGCTGATTTACTTTTTCTCCCAATGGGGGAGGGACAGTGCCTTATGCAAAGACAGCTGTTTCGACCTAACAGAAGGTCTCATCAGTTTGCATGATCGGCCTGCAAATTGACTGTCCAGTGGATGCCAACCCGAGCAAAAAAGACATTCTACAAGAGAATGGTGTCCTCTTTGCATCAAATCGAAAATCCATAATAAAAGCAAACCAGCACAAAGTTAAACCAGAAATAGTAAAAATCTTATGAAAATCTTATGTAAAATGAACAAAATAATAATGTTCTGAAATTTTAATTTCAAAACCTAATAGACATGACTAGGGAGGGCTAACTACTGAGATGGTATCCAAATTAAGGATAAAAATAGCATGAAAGAAAAAACTCAGTGAATAGCCAGCTCCGTACCCCTACTCTGAAGGACTGAAAAGTTAGTGCATTTGAAATGCAGAATAGTTTGCTTTGATAAAGCTTTTCTGTGTCCAATGTCTTTATTTGTGAACCTCAGAAACAAAACCAGTTAACGTTAACTTTGAGTAATGTTCCGTGTTCAAAAAAAATAAAAAAAAAATATATATATATAATATTGTGCTGATTTACTTTTTCTCCCAATGGGGGAGGGACAGTGCCTTATGCAAAGACAGCTGTTTCGACCTAACAGAAGGTCTCATCAGTTTGCATGATTGGCCTGCAATTTGACTGTCCAGTGGATGCCAACCCGAGCAAAAAAGACATTCTACAAGAGAATGGTGTCCTCCTTGCATCAAATCGAAAATCCATAATAAAAGCAAACCAGCACAAAGTTAAACCAGAAATAGTAAAAATCTTATGAAAATCTTATGTAAAATGAACAAAATAATAATGTTCTGAAATTTTAATTTCAAAACCTAATAGACATGACTAGGGAGGGCTAACTACTGAGATGGTATCCAAATTAAGGATAAAAATAGCATGAAAGAAAAAACTCAGTGAATAGCCAGCTCCGTACCCCTACTCTGAAGGACTGAAAAGTTAGTGCATTTGAAATGCAGAATAGTTTGCTTTGATAAAGCTTTTCTGTGTCCAATGTCTTTATTTGTGAACCTCAGAAACAAAACCAGTTAACATTAACTTTGAGTAATGTTCCGTGTTCAAAAAAAAAATAAATATATATATATATATATAATTGTGCTGATTTACTTTTTCTCCCAATGGGGGAGGGACAGTGCCTTATGCAAAGACAGCTGTTTCGACCTAAGAGAAGGTCTCATCAGTTTGCATGATTGGCCTGCAATTTGACTGTCCAGTGGATGCCAACCTGAGCAAAAAAGACATTCTACAAGAGAATGGTGTCCTCTTTGCATCAAATCGAAAATCCATAATAAAAGCAAACCAGCACAAAGTTAAACCAGAAATAGTAAAAATCTTATGTAAATCTTATGTAAAATGAACAAAATAATAATGTTCTGAAATTTTAATTTCAAAACCTAATAGACATGACTAGGGAGGGCTAACTACTGAGATGGTATCCAAATTAAGGATAAAAATAGCATGAAAGAAAAATCTCAGTGAATAGCCAGCTCCGTACCCCTACTCTGAAGGACTGAAAAGTTAGTGCATTTGAAATGCAGAATAGTTTGCTTTGATAAAGCTTTTCTGTGTCCAATGTCTTTATTTGTGAACCTCAGAAACAAAACCAGTTAACATTAACTTTGAGTAATGTTCCGTGTTCCAAAAAAAATAAAAAAAAATATATATATAAATTGTGCTGATTTACTTTTTCTCCCAATGGGGGAGGGACAGTGCCTTATGCAAAGACAGCTGTTTCGACCTAACAGAAGGTCTCATCAGTTTGCATGATTGGCCTGCAATTTGACTGTCCAGTGGATGCCAACCCGAGCAAAAAAGACATTCTACAAGAGAATGGTGTCCTCCTTGCATCAAATCGAAAATCCATAATAAAAGCAAACCAGCACAAAGTTAAACCAGAAATAGTAAAAATCTTATGAAAATCTTATGTAAAATGAACAAAATAATAATGTTCTGAAATTTTAATTTCAAAACCTAATAGACATGACTAGGGAGGGCTAACTACTGAGATGGTATCCAAATTAAGGATAAAAATAGCATGAAAGAAAAAACTCAGTGAATAGCCAGCTCCGTACCCCTACTCTGAAGGACTGAAAAGTTAGTGCATTTGAAATGCAGAATAGTTTGCTTTGATAAGGTTTTTCTGTGTCCAATGTCTTTATTTGTGAACCTCAGAAACAAAACCAGTTAACATTAACTTTGAGTAATGTTCCGTGTTCCAAAAAAAAAAAAAAAAAATATATATATATAAATTGTGCTGATTTACTTTTTCTCCCAATGGGGGAGGGACAGTGCCTTATGCAAAGACAGGTGTTTCGACCTAACAGAAGGTCTCATCAGTTTGCATGATTGGCCTGCAATTTGACTGTCCAGTGGATGCCAACCCGAGCAAAAAAGACATTCTACAAGAGAATGGTGTCCTCCTTGCATCAAATCGAAAATCCATAATAAAAGCAAACCAGCACAAAGTTAAACCAGAAATAGTAAAAATCTTATGAAAATCTTATGTAAAATGAACAAAATAATAATGTTCTGAAATTTTAATTTCAAAACCTAATAGACATGACTAGGGAGGGCTAACTACTGAGATGGTATCCAAATTAAGGATAAAAATAGCATGAAAGAAAAAACTCAGTGAATAGCCAGCTCCGTACCCCTACTCTGAAGGACTGAAAAGTTAGTGCATTTGAAATGCAGAATAGTTTGCTTTGATAAAGCTTTTCTGTGTCCAATGTCTTTATTTGTGAACCTCAGAAACAAAACCAGTTAACATTAACTTTGAGTAATGTTCCGTGTTCAAAACAAAAAAAAAAAATATATATATATATATATATAAATTGTGCTGATTTACTTTTTCTCCCAATGGGGGAGGGACAGTGCCTTATGCAAAGACAGCTGTTTCGACCTAACAGAAGGTCTCATCAGTTTGCATGATTGGCCTGCAATTTGACTGTCCAGTGGATGCCAACCCGAGCAAAAAAGACATTCTACAAGAGAATGGTGTCCTCTTTTGCATCAAATCGAAAATCCATAATAAAAGCAAACCAGCACAAAGTTAAACCAGAAATAGTAAAAATCTTATGAAAATCTTATGTAAAATGAACAAAATAATAATGTTCTGAAATTTTAATTTCAAAACCTAATAGACATGACTAGGGAGGGCTAACTAGAATTAACAAGATAGTGATAGACTTCAAATACAGCTAAAGGTGGTATGGTAAGTTCTGAAGAAATGTTCTTTGAAGCGCAAAAGTCGTATAAGTTATTCAGATCGTTTTCAGCTGATCTATCAGTTTGAATAATAGATTTGGCAATTTTAGAAAAATGTATATTAAATTCTTCAGAAGACAAATCTTTCGTTATGTTATTTTTTGTGCTGGTCTTTTTATTAGTTATCTGGTTAATGGCGGTCCAAATCGATTTACTGTCTGTTTTTGAAGAAACTAATTCTTTGAAATATGACATTTTTGCTTTTCTTTTTAAATGTGTGACAACATTTCGTTGTTTCCGAGCGTCATCTTTAGCCCCTGTTGCAAAAAGAGAGAGAGAGAGAGAGAGAGAGAGAGAGAGAGAGAGAGAGAGAGAGAGAGAGAGAGAGAGAGAGAGAGATAACTAGTCAGCCAGCCGGACACATCAGTGTTGGAAAGGGGAAAGTGAGTAAAGGATAAAGGGATAGTAAGGACTATTTCTACCCTATATAAGGGTGGAATCCTAATGAGAAGGGGGATGATGAAAACACATATAAGGGAGGGATTCTAAGGACTATTTCTACCCTATATAAGGGTGGAATCCTAATGAGAAGGGGGATGATGAAAACACATATAATGGAGGGATACTAAGGACTATTTCTACCCTATATATGGGTGGAATCCTAATGAGAAGGGGGATGATGAAAACACATATAAGGGAGGGATAGTAAGGACTATTTCTACCCTATATAAGGGTGGAATCCTAATGAGAAGGGGGATGATGAAAACACGTATAAGGGAGGGATAGTAAGGACTATTTCTACCCTTTATAAGGGTGGAATCCTAATGAGAAGGGGGATGATGAAAACACATATAAGGGAGGGATAGTAAGGACTATTTCTACCCTATATAAGGGTGGAATCCTAATGAGAAGGGGGATGATGAAAACACGTATAAGGGAGGGATAGTAAGGACTATTTCTACCCTTTATAAGGGTGGAATCCTAATGAGAAGGGGGATGATGAAAACACATATAAGGGTAGGGGGAGAACATACTAAGCAAAGGCTGACGCACAGAGACAACTGTGTGAGGTAGCAAAGCAGGTGATAGTATGTATGATACAAAGATAGGTTGAAATATGGATTTATGAAACTTGCGTACACAACTCGCGCGTGCAACCACACACACGCACACGCGCGCACACACACACGCGCGCGCGCGCGCGCATGCACGCACGCAAGCACGCATGCGCATACACACAGAGACATGTAAAAAGCATGTATAAATAAATGCATCAATGGGTATGAAACCGGTAATAATTTGCATTAAATTGAGCACATATTTAAACATTAATTTTAACATATTAGGAGGAGAATAGCAAACAAATAAAATGAAGTTAATACATAGTCCGAGGGGTGAATGCCAGAACTGCGTATCTGTGTTCTTTATTCCCTTTGAGATAGACCGTTCTGGCAGGCACCCCTCACTCATGGGTATGAAACCGGTAATAATTTGCATTAAATTGAGCACATATTTAAACATTAATTTTAACATACATTTAGGAGGAGAATAGCAAACAAATAAAATGAAGTTAATACATAGTCCGAGGGGTGAATGCCAGAACTGCCCATCTGTGTTCTTTATTCCTTTTGAGATAGACCGTTCTGGCAGGCACCCCTCACTCATGGGTATGAAACCGGTAATAATTTGCATTAAATTGAGCACATATTCAAACATTAATTTTAACATATTAGGAGGAGAATAGCAAACAAATAAAATGAAGTTAATACATAGTCCGAGGGGTGAATGCCAGAACTGCCTATCTGTGTTCTTTATTCCCTTTGAGATAGACCGTTCTGGCAGGCACCCCTCACTAACATCGTTATAAGCAATGTAGCGTATCAGAAGATATGGCCCATGAAAAAATGAAGTTATGAAGGGTCGAATGTTAGTGTTTCTCGAGGACTCGTTTTGAAGGTTGAAATAGAGAAACGGCAAACGGAAGTGGATTACAAATGGAGGAACCCGAAAAAGTAAAACTCGACTTAAATTTATCTTTTCTTGTATGTGGTAAAATATGTTTACTTGAACCATAACGTTGTGAGGCTTGTGTAACTAAAATTTTCAGGTATTGTGGAGCTAAGTCGTAGTGTACGTTGTTCACGAGAATGGCTTTATTATAGCTAAGCTGTGACTGCAGCGGAAGTATGTTTAACTGGGCTTGTTTTTCTGATGTATTGAGTTCAGGATCATGAATAATTATTTTAGCTGCCCTTTTGTACATAGAATTGACTTTTAATAGGTGACAATTAGCAGCAGAGTCCCAAACTACAGATGCGTAATTAATGTGGGAGAGACAGTGTGCATGGAAAAACAGTTTGCGTGCGTCTATATGTAAGTGTAAGTTGTTTTTAGTAGGAATAGGCTGCGTGCACATATATGTGTCATTTTTTCAATATGGAATTGCATTTTACTTCGTCACAGGACTCGGTGCTCGCGTACTTGGTCTATTAAATATTTAATATGAACATTTAAAATTAGAGGTTCTTTTTTATGCTTTTGTCTTGAAGTAATTACCATGCTTTGTGGGGTTTTTTTAGGATGGAGGATCATATGGTTTTGGTTACATGTAAAGCTGACTGAAGAGAGGTTTGGATCGAGTATAGGTTAGCTGCACTAGAGTCGAGAGAGGTGTCATCAGCAAAGAGATCACACGAGACAGAGTCAGTCGATATTGATAAAGGTAGATGAATAAGCAGAATAGAAGAGGCTCTAAGACAGATCCTTGGGGTACACCAGTCTTTATGATCTCAGTGCACGAGTTTGTGCCATTACTTTAGACAAACTGTGTTCTATTAGTAAGATAAGATGCAAAGAAAGAGATCGTGGTTTCGTCTCGTAGATATAGCGCCAGTTTTTAAGTAGTATTTCATGATTCACATGATCACAAGATTACTTTATACAGGAATACAGAACCTGTCATTTTGCCTTGGTTGATTGCTGAAAGCCATGTATCACAGATGTGGACTAGGGCAGTTTGACAAGAATGGTGATATCGAAAACCAGATTGCAAGGGGTGAAAGAGATTATTGTCTTCAAGATAGTGCATTAGATGTTTATGAATATGTTTCTAGCGGTTTAGACAGAACTGAAAGAAGAGAAATTGGCCTACAATTATTCAAATCAGAAAAATCTTTACCTTTAGGCAATGGTATAACCTTTGCTGATTTAAATCTAGGTGGAACTATGTTCTGGTCTAGACACGTGTTGTACATGAAAGTAAGAGGTTCAACTATGTAGGGAAGTGAAAGTGATAAGAGGGAGCTACTTATGTTATCAGGGCCCATTGATTTTGTATTTTTTAGACTTGAGATAAGGGAGCAACTTCGCGAACAGCCAGTGAAGGTATTTTAAATGAATAGCCAGGTTTAACGTTAGTGTTACAAAAGGTTTGAAGAGAAGGTGGTGGGTTATATTCTTTAACAGATATCTGTTGGACTCTTCTAAATTTGTAAAGTGGTTATTGAATGAGTCTGGCGACCAGTTATAGTTATTAGTCTGCTGGCGATTAGACTTATGTGTGATAGTGTTTATGGCTTGCTATAAAGTAGATGTGTCATAGTTTATAGATACCATTTGGTTGAAGTGCTGTTTCCTGGAGTCACGAATGAGATCATTGACTTTGTTTCTTAGTTTTTTAAAATTCTGATTCAGCGTTTTCACGCTCCAGTTGCTTTTTTGCTTCAACGTCATCGGGTAGTGAATCTTTTTCTTTTTCAGCAATTTGTATTTGCATTTGAGTTGATTTCGTGTTTTCATTGCTTCTGCTATTTGGGGAGTTAGCCATCCAGGAAGAGTAGAACTTTTCACTCTTCTGCTTCTAAGATGTGCGTGTTTCTCAATTACGAATAGAAGTGTAGAATAAAATACATCTAGAGCTTGCATGGGACATGAAAAGTGAAATACATTACCAAAGTGTGGGCATGCTTAAATCATGGAAAAATACAGGTTTATCGAAGTGCTTTAAGGATCTGTAGTGAATAGTAGTGTGTCCTTTGGTTTGAGTCTTAGGAGGTCTGTACAGCCATGTGCATGTAACAGGGTAGTGGTCACTAATACATATGGAATCTAGAACATTGACATCAGTGACTAGGGAAGTGTTGTTGGTGTATACGTGGTCAAGTAGCGTTGCTGAAGTGGGGGTAACTCTGGAAGCCATAGGGACAAATAGGGTAGTAGTTGATCGCCATGAAGTTTGAGGCTTAAATAAGTCATAATTAAAATCACCCAGTAGCAGTATATTACGATTGTGTACCTTGCCATTATCCATCATAAGCACGAAATCATCAAACTAATCATATGAGAGAGAGAGAGAGAGAGAGAGAGAGAGAGAGAGAGAGAGAGAGAGAGAGAGAGAGAGAGAGAGAGAGAGGAATAGGGAAAGAGAGAAATGAAGAGAGAAAGAGAGACAGAAGGTGAGAGAGGGAGACAGAGACAGGGAAACAGAGACAGACAGAAAGACAAGACAAAGAGAGTTAAAAAGAGAGACAGAAATAGGCATGCTTCAAACAGCTAAACTGACAGAATCGCCCACAGATAAGTTAACGGGTAAAAGAAGCACACAAACAAACAAACAGACAAACAGACAGACAAACAAACAAACTGAACATGTACACATTGTAGACAAAGCCGTGTCTTTACCTCACTATGTTGGCGGTGATTTCTTGAAACATTTCAGCTTTCGTCTTCACGCGCTTTTTGGGAATGGTTTTCTGTGACAAAAAAAATAATGATAAAACATGATATGAATGATTATGATGAAAATAATTATTATAACACACCATAATAATTATTTTGATATGGTACAAAACAATGTAATTCTGATAGCACAAATAAAAGCATGAAATAATCTGCCAAGGTTTGAAGCATCATACACAGTCAGATAGAGTCATGAACATCCGCACTGACGCAAACTACACAACAACAGTAACACTAACAACAACAACAACAACAACAGCAGCAGCAAAGCAACAACAACAGCAAAGCAGCAACGAACAACAACAACAACAGCAACAACAACAAAGCAGCAGCGAACAACAAACAAACACATAAACAAGCAAACAAACAAAAAGCCCAGCATAAATCCTCAAACGTTCTAATATTTATAGAGTAGCAATATGCAAGACATGAGTACTTCTCCCAAGTGTAGTGTGAATGTATGTTGAGATTTACATAAATCGTATGTGTCTGGTTTCAAATTTATAGAAAACCTGGTATGGATACAAAGAGATGAAAATAAATAAATCAAAATAGCAACACACACAAACATGCAAGCGCGAATGCAAGCACGCACGTGCGCACGTAAGCACACACACAAGCAAACACACACACAAACACACATAAGTCATAAGCTTCTTTATTATCCATTGGCATTGTACAACGCACATGGAAACTTGTCTTCCACCGTGTAAAATAAAAATATTAAATAAAAGTATGAAACAAATTTACATGAACAAACCACACCCACACCCACACATACACCCACCCACACCCACCCACCCACCCACACACACACACACACACACACACACACACACACACACACACACACACACACACACACACACAAATAAAAGTATGAAAGATGGCGACTGGTCAGATCGACCTGGAGATAAGAAAATTACTTGAAAGTGAAGCAAAGGAACTCTACATCAACGGATGTTTGTCTAGTGATCATCGAACGACGTTTTGAATTGATTGATTACCTTCTGGGGATCAATGAAAAGAGAAAATGACTAAAACAACGACTGACAGAAAGTCGAAGCGGAACGGAAAGACCTATTACGCTGTGAGTAACGGCAGAAAAATGGGTATCTTTCTTTCATGGAATGAAGCGTCAAAATCAGTAACTGGATACCCCAAAGCTTCCCATAAAAGGTATGACTCACTTCAATCAGCCAAAGACGCCATGCAGTTTGCAGGAATTACGGATCCTCCAGTTTTTGGCAGTCTTGATGAAATGACTCATAATCTTCAGGGTCATGAAGGTGAGGCAGAAATGGAGACGCATGAAACAGTTCCAAAAACAATCATTGACCCAGAACCACAAACATCAACCAACATTCAAGACATCAGTTCAAATGAAAACAACTCAGAACAAAACGAAGAAACAAGCACGAAAATAACGTCATTTGAAGATGACAAGGAGGAAGGCAAAGATAGAACTCAAGAAGAATATTGTCAAGTGAACCACCAAGAAACAATGACCATGCTACAAAACCTAGAGTCAGCACTCAACACGCTCACGGAACGAGTGTGTTTGTTTGAATCAAACAGAGAAGAACAAATGGAACAAATGATCATAGATATTAAAAAGCAAATAAGACAGGACCAGTCACCTCAGGTGAAGTTTTTCAAAAAGACTGGTCATCCCCGTTCAATGTCTGTGCAAACAGACAACTGTGATCCACATTCACCTATGATCAAGGAACAATCAATTGAAACAGTAGATCTAGAAGGGGAATCATTCACCTCAAGCAAAACAGAGCAGACACCAGAACTGTATAGTACTGTTCTGAAAAAGAAAAGTAAGCCTGAAAAAGCAACACCACAAAGAAAGACTCAAGGCCACAATAACACCAGTGGCATAACCCTCTGTTGCTCCATTGTGAAAACACCACCGTCTATTTCTCCTGAGAACAATGAAAAACCCTCTTGTTCTAACGAACAAATCACAAACACCACTGTTCGCGTTGAAAAAGCTGCAAAGCCCTCATCTGCCAAACACATTGAAAAATCCCAGACATGTTCAGAGAACATCACTGACCGTCCCTTTGCAGCAGAAGATGATGATGATAATTCGAGTTGTGTCACAGAAACTGATACAGAATCTTCAAATTATGATGGTGAAACGGATGATGACCTGCCACATGTCCTGATGCTCCGGGATTCAGCGATGAAATGGATTGAGCCAGACAGACTGGGAGGTTCCTATGGTCTTCGCGTTCAGTCAAAGAAAACGGCTACACTAGATGACTGTGATGCAGCTATTCATGACATTCGTTCCTCTTCAGATGCTGATCTTATTCACGTGGGCATCAACAATATGAAGGAACAGTCAGCCGAAACAAGCAGCAAAACACTGATTCATTGTGTCCAGAAAATCAGAGACAAACACAGAAAGACCCGAGTTGTTGTTAGCGGCGCACTCTGTGCTGGGAATACAAACATCATTGCTAAAGGCAAACTGTACAATGCACTCGTGCAAGCGCATTTTGTTGAGGACAAAAGTGTTACCTTCTTATCACAAGACACTTTCAGAACCAACGATCGAAACATGAAGGACCAAAAAAGGCACGGGGATCCTAGCAGGCAATATTGGAAGACATCTGCACGGGCTGTTCTGGAAGCAGTCACCTGCTCGAAAACAACAAAACCAACATCAAAAGAGGACCAGCTACAAAGACAGCAGAAGGGAAGTTCGTCATTCTGACCCAAACCGTCAAAGCCGTGGTGATATGCAGTCAGGAAACCGATCCTATCAGCAAGGACGAAATTTCAAAAATCATCCTGAAAAAGGCTTCAATGATCATCGTCCACAAGGCTACAAAAACCGACCTGAACGACGTTTCAATGATCGGGAACGCTACTCTGACGATGAACATGAAATCAACAACAGAGACCAGAGAAATCAACAATACGGACGAGGCAACAGAACCTTCCGTGGGCAACGACCTTCTGGTGGAGGCAGAGGACACTGGAGATCTCCAGATGGTGACTACCGGCCGAGATACAGGAACTACCATTGGAGGCCAGATAATTATGATTAGGAAACCACCTGTTCCGCAACTAATGTGACAATCCTTTGTAGAATGACTTTGCTTCATTTTCATTAGTTATTTGATATACTTCACATCTACAATAATATTCGTGTGAATTAAATAACTATCCCAAACGTTCGTAATTGCTTTTAAAAACGGGTTGTATTTTTCAGTTCAGAGACATTCTGTTCTCTGTTTCTTAATTATTTAAAGATTTGTTAATGAAACGTTCCAACAAAAGTTTTTATAGTATATTAACATGGAACCTAAAAGGCTATAAGGAAACCATTGACGGCATTAAAGTAAATAAGCTAAATGATGAAAGAATAATTAGACAATTGGTAGAATACGACATTGTATTTCTACAAGAAAGGCATTTGGATAAATCCAATACTGAAGATATATTTCCAAGGATTTGGGAAAGGCATTCATTTTTGTCGACATAAACGAAACAAAGCCACTCACGCATCGGGTGGGATATCTGTGTTCATTAAAGACTCTTTAAGACAACACGTTAAAGTACTCCCTAGAAGTAATTGTGATATAGTATGGTTGCTAATGGCAAAAAATCATAAGAATAACGACTATGTTTTCATTGGTTCTACTTATATTCCTCCTGAACATTCATCTTTTGGAAAGGAGGAAACCATCAAAATATGGGACAGATTACAAGAGGATGTGACAGAACTGTGCTCAAAAGGAACAGTTCTTTTGTGTGGTGATTTTAATGCCAGAACTGGGGACAATCCAGATTATATACAAATGGACAATGAATTAACGATCATTATTTATTAGACAATTATAATGTTGAAACTGTATTCCAGATAAAATCAATGGATAGAATTGTACAAAAGAATGGTAGAAAGCTGCTATCTTTATGCATAGATAACAACATGTATATCTTAAATGGGAGAACACTAGGTGATCTCAAAGGACGATACACATGCTATACGCCCAAAGGATGTAGTGTAGTAGATTACTTTGCTTGCTCACAAGAGATGACAAAAGACATGATAAACATGAAGGTAAAGTCTCTTACAGAATTTTCTGATCATTATCCAATTGAATTAAATTTTCACCTTCCTAAGCTTTTAATTCAAATTTTAGCAATTTCATATATAATGATAATGACAAATTAAAAAACTTAAAAGACACAAACATGTTCACAGATCATATGGAAAGTAATGTGAAGTTCAAGTGGGATGGAAATTCTTGTAATCGATTTGATAAGGCATTTAGTCTTCCTTCAGTAAGTTGTCTTGCTCAAGAACTCAATATAAAGTTAGATAAGCAAATAAATGATGCACAGCAATGCTCAACCAAAATGGTTGATGAGATCACTGATGATTTTACACAGATTCTTAATAATGCAGGAAAACTAAGCTTAAAGTACTATTGGCAAAAACGTAGAGGAAGAAAAAGGAAAGGCAAAAAGTGGTTTGATACTGATTGCTACACTTTAAAGAAAGAAATGAAATATTTATTAAATGTCTTGAACAGGTGTCCAAGCAATCGACACCTTTGTCCAAAATATTATGCATCTCGAAAGAAGTATAAAAAGATTCTTAAAAAGAAAAAGAAAGCCTATAAAAGCTCTTTAGTAAATACCCTTAATGAGGCATTTGAGAAGGACCCAAATACGGTATGGAGCATATTAAAAGAATTAAAATCATCTGAAGAAGCCTATCATGATAATAATAAAAACATTGGTTCTGCAAAATGGATACATCATTTAGAACAACTGATTGGGAAAGAAGCTGATGTTTCAGAAGAAGAAAAAAATCAGTAAACAAAGAATTAAAACAGATTGTTGAAAACATAGATAATGTACCCAGTTGCTTTAATGATTCAGTAACAGTTGGTGAAATCAGGGCAGCTTGTAAAAAATCAAAAACAAACAAATCACCAGGGACAGATGGCATAATTAACGAAATGATTAAAACAAGTCTTCCATTTACATTAGATATTCTTGTCAAATTATTCAATATCATTTTGTCATCAGGAAAGTATCCTGCAATGTGGAAAAATGGTATAAATGTTCCAATTTACAAACAAGGAGACCCAATGAATGCTAATAATTATAGAGGTATAACTCTTAATAACTGTCTAGGAAAGGTATTTTGCCAAGTGTTAAACAACAGAATAAATACATATTTGGAACAAAACAACTTGCTATCAAAGGAACAAGGTGGTTTTAGGCAAAATTCAAGAACAACAGATCACATTTTTATTCTTAA
>CM065689.1:11614323-11639323 GCA_017654935.2 Phymorhynchus buccinoides
TTTTTTTCCTTTCTTTGTACTGGTTGCGCTACTAATTGAGGCGATTGAGTGAAACAACTGTGTATATATTTTGCAAGCTCACTTATAAGGGCGTCATTTGTAATTAATTTGCTAGGTGTAACATTATATATGTTGTATTTTTCTTCAACGAGTTTTATAAATTGTATTCTTATTTCCACATGTTTTGTACAATTGTCTAAAAAAATAATTTCATCTTCTACTTCGCTACATTCTAAACATAACATTTTCTCTCTAGGTATATTAGAATGTCTACCTTTTTCTATTTTAAGCTCATGGCAAGAAGTTCTTAGTTTGCATAACATCTGTTTTTGGTTAAAGTTTATTAAAGGATTTGTCAAATATGGTTCAGTTCTGTATTCGCTTGTAATCTTGTTATAAAAGTTTAGGTTTGATTGTGTCTCAGATTTTCTTTTTCTCCAAAATGAAATATATTCTTCTTTTAGTTTATTTTGAATTACATGACATAATTTATTTATGTTAAACGTGCATTGGTTGTTCCAGACATGTGTCAATCCAAGGGCGTTTAAAATAGATTTGACGAATTTAATCCATGGTGACTGACTAGTTTCATTGTTTAACATTTAATTGTAAATGACATTAATCTTGTTTGGATTCTAAGATATGATGCCAGAATTTCATAATTTAACAAATTGATATTAAACTAACATGAAAACTACCTATCTCTCCAATAACCGCTAATTTTATAGCTGTTTTTATGAACCCCTAAAATTTGTTGGAAAAAATTATGCTGGATATGTTCATGCTGTAATTTATTTGAAAGGCATTGGGTGAATAACTTTTCTAAGTTAAAGTTGTCATCTAATTTTATCGTAAATGGTAGCCAAACATAAGTTAATATTGGAGAGATAAGACTATCAAATAGTTTTAAAATAACCTGAACGTTTATGTTTTCATTTTTAAATATTCTTTTAAGGCTATGTGTTGCTTTGTTTCCTTGTTTACTAAGATGCTCGGATGCTATATCAAGTTTTCCTGATTTATGAAATATAATTCCTAGGTACTGGCACTGATCTGTCGTTTCAATAATGTTTGTGCCACATCTAAAAAATGTTCTAGTTTTGGGGTCTGTTTTTTTAAAATATTAACACTTTAGTTTTCTCATTGTTAACCCCACTCTTTACAATATAAGTGCAATTTATCAAGTTTTAATTGTAAACCATGCTTAGATGTTGCAAGAAGTACGAGGTCATACATTTATTTTCTGTTTGGCTAATGTTTGGTGAATCTACATCTGGAAACCACTTAATTATCATTAATAAATATATTAAATAATGTGGGGCTTAAGGAGTTTCCCTGTAAAATTCCTCTTAGTACATAAATGGAGTGAGGAATCCCGTTTTTGCCGGATGAGAAAATTTGTGCATTTGTGTGCATACTTTTAATACCATTTTTTTGTAATTTTATAAGTAATCCTTCGTGTGATATATTATCGAATGCTTTTTGAAAATCAACAAAGCATGCATATAATCTACTGTTACGTGATTTTAATGTATAGTCTACTATACTGTTTAAAATGAGAATATTATCTAAAGTCCTATGGTCTTTTCTAAAACCGACTTGTTCTTTTGCTAGTAGATTGTTTGATTCTAAGTAATCGTTTAGTATTTGACATAATACATTACCTAGAGAACAGTTAAGCGTGATTCCTCTGTAGTTGCTTGGGTTTGATTTATCCCCTCCTTTATGTATTGGGACTGATATTCCTAGATCCTTTCTTCCACAGATCTGGATATTGGCCACTTTTCAAGATGTAATTGAATATGTTTTTAATTGTGGGTAACAATTCTGAAGTGCCAGCTTTTAAAAATTCATTTCCAACTGCCTTTATTCCAGGAGATTTGTTATTTTTTAACTTTCTAATAGCTTTAGTTATTTCTTAATCTAAATTATGACTATCGATATTAGTTTTCATATTATCTATATCAGTTTTCATATAGTTTTCTTGGTTATTACCAATTACTACATATTCTTTGTTCTCCATTTCGACTTGTTTTCCCAGAAGTTCTTTCAGGTGAGTAATCCACTTTTTAACTCGAAGAGATTGTTTTTGTTCCTGGTTGTCCATGGTCTGTAGTTCTTTTAATGTTTTCCAAACTGCGTTTGGATTATCAATCAAGGTTTTGTTTAAAATATCTAATAGTTTTGCTTTATATGCTTTTTTCTTGTTCTTAATTATTTTGTCATACATTTTCCTTGCATAAAAATATTTTTGATGAAGTGTTCGGTTAAATGGACTTCTATTTAATGCATTTAATAAAGATTTGGTTTCTTTACGTTTTATTTCGCATTCTTTGTCAAACCATTTTTGGCTCACGTCGTTTTTTAAAACAAAGTGAGTCTATAGTATCGTACATGTTCGGTTGTGTGTATGTGTGTGTGTGTGTGTGTGTGTGTGTGTGTGTTGCGTCCGTGGCCCCGACCTTTAACCTTAACTCAAACCTTAACGTTGTCATTTTCTCTAAACATAAAAGGCGTTAGAGGGTTAAAGTTAGCAGGATACTTGATTTTGACGTGAGTCTTCAAGTCACGACGATCAAAGCAGTCAGATACATTGATAAAGAACAAAATAAAGATAATCATTTGTTGCAGAGATTACTGTTGTGCAACCTTTAACCTTGACTCAGTCACACTCTTCAAACTAAAGAAGACTCTCACTCTCCACTGAAACTTTAACGTTGTCATTTTCTCAAAAAAACATAACATGTTAGAGGGTTAAAGTTAGCAGGATACTTGATTTTGACGTGAGCCTTCAAGTCATGGCGATCAAAGCAGTCAGATACATCGGTAAGGAACAAAAGAAAGAAAATCATTTGTTGCAGAGATTACTGTAACTGTTGTGTTGTACCGAGTAGGAGATACATACTGGAAAGAAGACTCTCCATTAGATATACAAAAACGCTCTTTAAAAAGAAACACAAGACTTCAGGTGTGTACAAATAGGTACATTTTAACGTCGTCAACTTATATTTTCTGTAACAAATGGATGTACCTAGTGTGTGCGTTGACGGCCCGGTTGTTTAGCTTTTATTTGCGCCTTTGAGTAACGGTTGTTCGTGTTCATTTGCCCATCATCTCTGCGCATAACTTAGCCTACCGCACTTCCGGCAACAAGGCCTCGGCCTAGAGTCCATGCCTTACCTCATAATCAAGACGACGTACTTAACATTTAGCCCACATTCATTTCAGTCTTGAAAAAAAATATACGGAAAATCCAGGGTTCGTCGATTTCACTGCCTTCGACGTACGAATCCTTTGTTAGGCCTAGACGATTGATCACCATGAGCAAAGACTGTACAGGGGAAGATAAACATGGATGAGCTTGCTGGCTGTGACCTTGACCTTTGCTTTGTGGCAGAGGGTGGCGGGGAATTAACGAAACGAAAATAAAATATTAGGACTAATATAAAATATCTTACAGAAATGTAGATGATGTGGAACAAGTTTTCATCGCATGAACAATCAGTTTAAAACAGTAACAGATCAGGAGTATGGCCTTACGAATCACGCAACTTCAATTATTAATTTTCTAAGAGTAAGAGGCTTAGACCCACAGGCAAAGACTAGGCCTACTACAGGTGTCCGTAGACCCCCCTTACCCCGGCGGGGGTGTGTGGGGGGGGGGGGGGGGATTGGTCACTATGTTTTTTTCTGAAAGCTTGGTCAATATGCTTTTCAATTTTACTTGTTTGCCAAAAATAAAAATAGGGCTCCACTATGTTACATGCGCATACATATAATTAAATTTTAAAGAAAGGGGTAGGGGTGCATAGAAATAATTTTAATTTACACAGTAAAATAAAAATTAATTCTGTTTTCAGATGCACAAGTGTCTACATAACAGTATTCTCTCTATACAGGCATGGAAATTGTCATGGGAATTCCCATGCCTGCTATAGTAATAAAAATCAGACGTGAGCCTTGCAGGCTTTGCCTCTTGTTTATTTTGTCTTTTCCTTTTCTTCCCTTTTCTTTTTATTCTATAAGCTAAGCTTCCTGTAACAGTTGTGTAAAATCTTCTACTAAATTATTTATTGTTTTAGCGGTATAAGTAAGGTTTTGAGCATCTGTTATAAGAATATCGTTAATCTCTTTCATACGTATTTTCTTTTCTTTAGAAGTGAGGGCCTTTTGAAGTTTTGCCTCAGAGTTTTCATCCCAAAAGAAAGTAATATTTTCGTACATGTTTCTGTCATGTTCAGTATGTTCGGTTCTCTATGTGTTTTGCTTCCTGTTTTATGGTAATTTTCTTTAGGGAGGTAATGATTTATCTTTAATGATATTGGACAGTGATCTGAATAAGCTGTTAAATCGTGAACTTTCATATTGATTACATCATTCAATAAGTTTTGAGAGCATGATAAGTAATCAACAACGCTACATCCTTTAGATGTGTAACAAGTATATCGACCTTGTAAGTCACCAAGTGTTCTACCATTGAGAATACTCATGTTACAGTCAATACATATAGATGTGAGATGTGAGTTTCCTACCAAGTTTTTGGACACAACTGTCCATAGAACATGTCATTTACCGTATTAAAAGAGTAATGCTCAGGTAGTGGATATGTATTATTTTCCTTGTCCATTTGGATGTTGTCAGGAATCGTGCCTGACAAAATTACTTGTTCATTGCTGGATAGATTAATTAGATCAGCTTCGACTTTGTCCCATATACTGCTCACAAAATCTTTACCAAAAGAGGAATGTTCTGGGGGTATATACACACATCCTATGTATGTGGAATTGCCCTCTTTTTGCATTCTCAACCATTTTAGATACCCCCTGAAGACTTTTGATCCTTTGCACGCTTGGGACGACAATAATGTATTCCTGGGGCGAAGTCTGCAATATGTACTTTGCATGCAGATTCTTTGTCAAAGTGTGTCTCTTGCAGAAAGACTATATCATATTCTGATATAAATCTAATCACATCATCTTCTTCTAATTTATGTATCTTTTGTCCATCAATGGTTTCTCTAAATCCCTTTAAATTCCATGAAAGTATCTTTAAATTGTCAAGTTTCATTGTACGTCAAATAAGGTGTTTTTTTGGTAGTGATTGAAAGTGGAAATTAATCATACTTTCATAATATCTGTCACGGCTGCCTCCTCTGTAAACCCTTGAGTGCTGCCAGTTAAGTCGTCAAGGTAGTTTTGAGGGTGAAGGCCTTTCTCCTGTTGTCCATGACTGTGGAAGGGTAAGTCATATCTATGACTGTTTCCGTCGTTGTCGCGCCTTCTGCTTCTGTAGTCCTCTGGTTCTTGCCGGTCGTCATGGTAGTATTGAGGGTGAAGGCCTTTCTCCTGTTGTCCATGACTGTGGAAGGGTAAGTCATATCTATGACTGTTTCCGTCGTTGTCGCGTCTTCTGCTTCTGTAGTCCTCTGGTTCTTGCCGGTCGTCATGGTAGTATTGAGCGTTTTTCATTGTGTCCATAGCTGCGATAGTGTTGGCCATTTCTCATATTGTTCCCGCTTTTGTCATGTTTTTTCTGTTGTTGTCATGGTAGTTTTGAAGATTGTAGCGTGTCTCATGTTGTCCATAGCTTCTATGTTGTGGACCATGTCTATGCGCCTCTCTATTTCTGTCGTGACTTTTTCCTCTGTTGTCGTCAATGTAGCCTTGAGGATTGTAACCGTTTTCATGCTGTCTACTGCTGTAATAGTGTTGGTCATTTCTATGACCGTCTCTATTTCTGTCATGGCTTCTTTCTCTGTTGTCGTTATGGAAGTTTTGAGGGTTGTAGTGGTTTTCATGCTACCTACTGCTGCGATAGTGTTGGTCATTTCTGTGACCATCTCTGTTTCTGTTGTGGCTTCTTCCTCTGTTGTCGTTATGGAAGTTTTGAAGGTTGTAGCGGTTTTCATGCTGGTCATAGTTGCGGTAACTTGCACTATTTCAGTGACAATTTTCATAGGCTTCACTTGTAGAAGTTTGGCTTCTGTTGTACTGGTTGGTTTTTTGTTCTGCATGTTCAGTGTCATGCCTGGGTCTGTCCTCGTGTAACAGTACATTAGGCCTTCTCTTTGTTTCTCGCTATTTTCTGTGTTGATAGTTGTTTGTGGCTGTATTTCCTTTTTCGTCGTCTGAGCTGTCATCCAAGGTCTTTTCCAGTGATTCTCTCCGATGACTTGGTGTTTTTCTGGACGAATCTTGCTGGTTGGATCCGTGGTTTGTTCGTTTGATGTGTTTCTTTTGCTTTTGCTTTTGCCATAGGATGCTATGAACCCGTCGTCCTATGTTTCCTGCCAGAAGTCCAGACCCTCTCTCATTCGGGTGAATCTCATCATGCATGATGTTTTCTTTGTTTTTCAAGTTGTCATGCTGAAGGAAGGTGACGTCTTTTGATTTCAGGTTTGCAAACACCATAGCATTGTGTGTGTGTGTGTGTGTGTGTGTGTGTGTGTATGTGCGTGTGTGTGCGTGTGCGTGCGTGCGTGCGTGTGTGCGTGCGTGTGCGTGCGTGCGTGCGTGCGGTGTGTGACTGTGTGCTTCTCTATTAGTGTGTGTGTTTGCGCAATAACGTAGCTCATGAACTTTGATTTCCCTTGCAATTTTGTTTTTTTCGTATAATATTGTAATATTGTTTCAAATTTTGTGGTTATGAACAGGGCTTTGCTTAAATAATATTAATTTATGATATTTGATTTGATTGTAGTGAGTCTTATGTGTATACTGACTTATTTGTGTTTTATTGTCTATGTAAAGCGCTGTGAGCTCCCTGAAAAGGGAGTAAAGCGCTATATAAATGTTCAGTATTATTATTATAATGAAAATGATGATGACGATGACAACAATGATGATGATGATGATGATGATGATGATGATGATGATGATGGTGATAATGATGATGATAATGATGAGTTTGATGATGACGATGATGATGATGATGACGACGACGGCGATGACGATGACAACAATTTAATTAATATTAAAAAAAACCATAATCCTGTACATACCTGACTAAGGAAGGCCATATTTTCTGTCTTCCAAAAGCTGTGACCCGGACGACTTCGAAACCAAGGAATCAAATACCTGCAAAAAAACCCAAACACACGCACGTTTAATTAAAGTGGATAGGCTTCGCGCAAGACCGAGTCCTCGCCTAATGTGAGACCCCCTTAAGGGCCTGCTACACTACATACGATTCGCTGTCTATGCGATGCGATTGTGACGATGCGAGTCATGATTCGCGTGAACTACTTCCGTCTGAAACTAATTCTACTACTTTCGCTCTATGTATGAAGTAGACAGAATACATGAATTTCATGTGAATCATTCATGACTCACATCGTCACAATCGCATCGCATTGACAGCGACTCGTATGTAGTGTGGCAGGCCTTTAAGGGACCGACCTATACGTACGAATCCGTCCAGTTTCAGCCGTACGACCATCCAACTGTGACGACGTCTGTGAGGCATGATTCTGACGAAATACTACTGTCTAAGTGAATAAGAGGAAGTCCTACTAGTTTCCAACTGTGAGGCATGATTCTGACGAAATACTACTGTCTACATGAATCAGAGGAAGTCCTACAAGTTTCCAACTGTGACGACGTCTGTGAGGCACGATTCTGACGAAATACTACTGTCTGTCTACATGAATCAGAGGAAGTCCTACAAGTTTCCAACTGTGTGTGTGTGTGTGTGTGTGTGTGTGTGTGTGTGTGTGTGTGCCAGCCAATTTCGATGGCGCGCGCGCGAGCGCGTGTCTGTGTGCGCGCGCGCGCGCGCGCGCGCGCGCGTGTGTGTGTGTGTGTGTGTGTGTGTGTGTGTGTGTATGTCTCTGTGTGTGCATTTGTGTGTGTGTGTCTGTGTGTGTGTGTGTGTGTGTGTGTGTGTGTGTCTGTCTCTGTGTGTGTGCATTTGTGTGTGTGTGTGGCTAACCTGTTTACCTTTAAAATACTCTTTTTATTTTTAATTGTCGGAGATTCAAAGACTTTTAACCAATTTCTTACAATGCACGCTTCACGCGTGTAAAGTAAATCTTATCTTGATTCTCTAAAGCAAAAAAAAAGTTTTTTACTTTCTGCAATAGTGAGAATTGATTTGGCTTTATTTTGATAGCAGTTTCGCGTTCCTCGCATTTGTAGAGTTCTTCTTTATATACGAAGTGCCCCCCCCCCCAAAAAAAAAAAAAGGTGAAAATATTGTTTTCCTAATCGAGATCTAATTTCAAATGGTTGACGAAATTGAGTGAATGGGTTGTGCTTTTTAAAATTTGCATACAGCATTTTCAATCTATTTAAAAAAATTAGTTAGTTTTCATTAGTAAAAACTTGATACGTTCCATTCACGTTTTTAGCAATGAAACATGTCACCTCTAAGTTGCAAGCAAACGATCCCTTTGTTTTCCTTATGTTGAGCCGTGTAGGAAGGATCAGAAAAGATCATAAAATAGAGAGAAAGTGTAGAAAGTATGCTGAGAGACGTACGGGGGGAGGAGAAAGAAAAGGAAGAAGAGGCCACCAAGTCCTGGGTATGAGGGTCGTGCATGGTAATGAGGGCTTGGCTGTTTTATGTGCTTTTGTGTCTATTAAAAACACGGCCCCGTTCGATACCATGTACTCTTCAAGAATGCGTCCTGAAAAAAACACGAAAATATTTTTGCAAAAGCAGTTTATTATCGTATTTATGGACGTATTTATTGTAGAAAACAGGCTTTTTTAAAGTTCCAAGATAGTCCTTGGTAAGAAACGGGTTAAATTGCACTTTGGTTTCCTCTCGACCATAACATTATTAATGTTGACCTCGTCTCTATAATTCCTGTCATGGCTTCAGTCCTCTTCTTCCCAAATACTGAGAGCAGTTTCAAGTTAAAGTTTCAGTTAAAGCATGCTCAGATTTACCCCACACATTCCCTAGCTCCAACCTCTATGGCAATAGACAGATTGTAAGTGCTGTAAAGATTGCAAATTTTGTTGTGGATGTGCACTTTCGAAACATTGTGTTCTCTCATGGGAACGCTCGATTAAAATATTTTAATGATATGCCTCGTGAGCTCTGTTTCCATTGTCTCTTTGCCGAGTTTGCGTCTGTCTGTCTTCTCCTCTCTTGTATTCGGTGCAATCAGAGATATGTAGGGACAGACACTCCTCTGCATATTTATGGTGCAATGCATGAATATGCTTGCTTGTGCACATGTGTGTGTGTGTGTGTGTGTGTGTGTGTGTGTGTGTGTGTGTGTGTGTGTGTGTGTGTGTGTGCACGTTCGTGCGAGTGTGTATATGCAAGGCTTTTCGGGACAATAAAAAAACATAGCCCAGCAGGAAAACATACAAACAAATCAATACAAACGAGGTAAAGGGGTATTGACACGAAGTCCATAGAAACAGATTGCATCAATATGATTTCAGCAGGGCTGAAAGCTTTCACTCAGCTTGCCCATTGCGGCATTCAAGAGCTCAAATGATCGACCAAGAACTCCAGAAAACAGGATCAGAATATAATACCGACATGCCCCTTTTCGAATTCCAGACATCTGGGGGAGTGTTGCAAGTGGGCATTCGGAACACTAGACAGAAAAGCTCAAGCGAGGAGGAACGAACGTGACTTCATCCCCTGTAGTCATGAATGCGTCTTAGACAGTCAAAACGGGCTGTAGTAATGTGTTAATTAGACTAAACTCCCAAAACGATTGGTTGTTTAGCCCAATTTACATACTACTACCCGTGTTGACTGTCTAAGACGCAGTCATGACTACAGGACCATAAATCTCCCCTTCCAAATTAGCCAAGGTCATTGGATAAGTCGTACGAGCTAGAATACCAAGTTTAGCAACATCGACCTTGGTCAGTACTTGGATGGGTGACCGATGTGGGTTCAAATCCCGGAGTCATAACATGGGTGTGGCCGGGTGTAGCCGGAAAAAAAGACCAGGAAAAAAAGATACGGGGAGTGTTATTTTCCTAGAAAAAACACACTCCCCTATCCAGGAAAAAAAAGACTGCGCCTAGGAAATAAACACTCCCATTTCCAGGAAAATAAAACTCCCACTAAGTGTATATGTGTTTCTGTCCATTTATAAGTCTGCTGGCGTCTCTTTGTGAGCTTGTGTGAGATAAATGTGATTATGAGGTGCACTGGTGTTTTCTCTCTCTCTCTCTCTCTCTCTCTCTCTCTCTCTCTCTCTCTCTCTCTCTCTCTCTCACTCTCTCTCTCTCTCTCTCTCTCTCTCACATACATACACACACACACACGCACGCACACATACACTCATCGCCTAATCTCCTCGCCTAAGGGATCCGCTCACCCCCTGTTTAGAGTTCTAAACCCCCCGTTTCAAAATGTAAAGGGTAAAGACGAAACATGGGCGAAGCTCCACCCCACTACCTTCGCGCATGGGAATACAGGTCGCATAGAATGTTGACCCGCGTAGAATGTATACATTCCACGGCCTAAAATGTAGAATGTGTACATTCTATTGGATGCCTGTGGCACACACCGAATTGGAATATAATTATGAACAAACTATACCACAAAACACTACCAACCCTCCATGCACTGTACAAATGTGGCTTGAAAAGGCTTTATAGCTTAAAATGCCACTGTTAATAGTGGTGGATCCATAAAGGATGCCAGTGGTTCTCACCATAATGGTGGGAGATAATATTTGATCAAAGAAACCACAAACACCACTAACTGTGTAAAATAAAAGTAAAAGATTGTGCTGGTTTACTTGTTGTCCCAATGGGGGACAGACAGTGTGAGCACTGCCTCCGGGCATTGCAGCCAGTATTGTTCCCACCATCTTTGTATTTACAAATGTCCCATATGTGTCTGTGACCGAGAGGACGTAAAACATGATTTTCATCATCACACAGATGCATTCGAAGTGAAAGTAGGCCTGATGTTTCCCCATCCCCTGTTGGGCCGCGATACGTCGCAAAATCGCGATATGTCGCAATTTGTGACATTGCGCCGAATCTTATGTAAAGTATGGGGGAGGTGCGTGATTTGTCACAAATTGCGACATATTGCGGACATTGCCCGATATTTTTTTCAAAAACATATTTTATGAAAATTTGGTTGGTTTCAGGTAGTTTCTTAACACGAATATAAGGGCGAAACAGCAAAAGAGAAGGGATAATTGATTCATACATGTACTTTCTTGTTGATGTAGCTATGCCAAAGTGCTTCACTTAATTGTCTATTCGTTGTTCGAGCTTCACTTACAATGTCAGAAAACATCCATAAAAGTATAAGAGAGACGTGGGAGATAGATAAGATAGAAAAAGCAGAGGAATGGTAGATGTATCGATGGATAGAAAAACGGATGGACGGACTGACGGATGCACTGACGGATGGACAGACAGACAGACAGGCAGACAGGCATGCAGGCAGACAGGTAAGCAGACAGACAAACAGACAGAGAAAGTCAGAGCTCGACAGACAGAGACAGAGATAGACAGAAACAAGACAGACAGAGGCAGACAGACAGAAACACAGACATAAGCAGACTGATTCAGACACAGACACAGAAAGAGACACAGAAGACAGACACAGAGACAGAGAGGGCGAGAGAGAGAGAGAGAGAGAGAGAGAGAGAGAGAGAGAGAGAGAGAGAGAGAGAGAGAGAGAGAGAGAGAGAGAGAGAGAGAGAGAGAGAGAGTGACAGAGACAGAGAGAGAGAGAGCGAGAGAGAGAGAGAGAGAGAGAGAGAGAGAGAGAGAGAGAGAGAGAGAGAGAGAGAGAGAGAGAGACAGAGACAGAGACAGAGACAAACACATACAGACAGAGATAGAGACTGAAAGAGAGACTGAGAGGGACAGAGACAGAGAGATACTCGTATGAAATGAAAAGAAACTTTATTTTAATAGCGACACAGAAACAATGAGAAATTATTAGTTTACTTATAAAATTTAAAAGAAGTCTAGAGATCCTTACTAACTTAGAGAAACTAAGAACCATCATTATAGGTCAATAACATCAAAGGTTATGACGTCATCAATGACGTCATAGTGTGCCGTCAGTTGACGGCTTATAGGCACTCTACGGGTTCAAACGGTAAAAGTATGGGCATATAATGCACCCCCCCCCCTCCCCCCCTCCGTTGTCCCCTGCCTGTGTCGACCCTTACAGCACGTTGTCTCCGCTGCACGGATTGTCCACCTGTGTCGACCCTTACAGCACGGACGTTTTGTCTCCAGTGCTAGCTTTCGTCCGGTAAAAGTCCGGTAATAAAACTATGCATCCGAATGCTACGTGTTTGTGTATATTTACCATTCCGACGTGTTTGTGGTCGGTTTGTGTTTGTGGATGATTTATACCATTATAGTTCAATGATGTAAAGACCTAGGAGTATTTGTCGATTTTGTCACATGGTCGATTTTGACACAAAATTCGTGGCCTCTTTATTCTGGTTCAAACTGGATCACGTAAAAAATAGGCTCTTTTGACTCAAATGTTTTTTGTTTTCTTTTAGAGTAAAACTCGCCTAAAATGAAGATAGATGACTTTGACTATAAAAGAAAAGCGCTTTGTAAGGGTGAAATAGAGTAACAGGAGACTAAGGAGAATTAACCTTTTCCTTTTTTCTCGTTTCCTCATTTCCAAGTCTTCGCATAACACAAAATCATATTCCCTGTACTAAATAGTTTGCACAATGAACAAAGCACTAAAAATTGTCATAAAATTATAAATTTACTACACATGCTTCGGAGGAGATGGGTGGGGGTCAGGAATAAGGATTACGTCACGTTAATAATAATGCTTTATCCCACCGATGTTAAATACTTTAAGGTCTGTGGCTTTATCCGCACTGAGCATGATGACTTTGGTTTCTGATCTATGTGTGTGTGTACGCGCGCGCCCACACATATACGCACGAGCGTGTGTGCACACGCGCGCAGTGCGCGCGTGTGTGTGAAGGCAAAAACTCACCAACACTTCGGTAACATACGTACATGTATGTCTGTGCGCGCGCGCGCGCGTGTGGGTGTGTGCGTGCGTTTGTGTGTGCGTTTGTGTGCGTGCGCTTGCGTTTATGGACGAGTGTATTATTCCAGCAAAATTTCAGGCTAATCCTTTTACTTTTCAAAGGTCTAAAATTTAAGATAATTTTGATCTCTGATCGTAGTACGGATTTAAATGGAGGTAGAGCAGTAATTCATAACCGCTTTATTTCAGAGCATAACAATGTATCTTGGTTGTCATATAGACAGTAATATAACAAAATTATTGATCATTATTCCTGCAAATGTTCAGGCAATTATAATTAATTTTAAGGGACTCATGATGATTTTTGATCATGATCAAACTTTTGATATTTCATGGTTTTGGATTGTATTTGCTCTTTATGTAAAAACAATAAACATGATGATGTACCTTGATTGTTGTTTTATGTGACAAGTACATATTAAACAGTATTCCTGCAAAGAATCAGGTAATTGTGATTACTTTTAAGGGACATGATTATTTTAGTATCTGATGGAGGTCAAGTTATTGATTTTAGGTTAATACGTCTTTGTTCTTTATTTCAAAAATGAGCATGGTGATATACCATTGTTTTTTACTTTCATATGTCTGAAACATATTAACCATTATTCCTACTAAGTTTCAGGCAATTGTAATTACTTTTGAAAGACTTATGGTGATCTTAGTCTCTGATCGTGGTCAAAAGTTTGATTTTTCAGTGGATTTGGATATGTTTCCTCTTTTCTTTTGTTTAATGTTAACATGGTGATGTACCTTAATTGTTTTTTATGTGACAAGAACACATTAAACATTATTCCTGCAAAATATCAGGGAATTGTCATTACATTTGACAGACTTATGATGATTGTAGTCTCTGCTGGAGGTTAAAATATTGAATTCCGGTTGCGACATACCTTGCGTTTTGCTTTGTATGTCAGAAACATGTATTGACCATTATTCTTGCAAAGTTGCAGGAAATTGTCGTTACTTTTAAAGGATTTATGGTGAGTTTAGAAACTGATCGTGGTCAATATATAAGGGGTGTTTGCTATAAGAAAAACAAGCATGTTTATGTGTAATTGATTTGATTATTCCAGCAACGTTTCTCGTTACTTAAGGGACTTAAGTAATGATGATTTTATAAAAATTATGATATTGATGTTGAGTGGTTTTATCTGTTTCCATGTGCTCATTTTTTAATTAAAATGTTTCAAATAAATATGACTAATTCAATTTCCACAAACTTCTGAACCGATTTTTCATGTTTGCATTAGAAAGAGAGAGAGAGAGAGAGAGAGAGAGAGAGAGAGAGAGAGAGAGAGAGAGAGAGAGAGAGAGAGAGAGAGAGAGAGAGAGAGAGAGTGTGTGCATGTGGCGGTGCCATAGCCGATGAGGTTTAACCGAGGCGTGGTCACCGCTACAGCTATCTGTATTAATACAAAAAAATGGGACTTTACTGGTTTCGTACTGCCTCCGGGCATTGCCTCCAGTATTGTTCCCACCATATTTGCATTTACAAATGTCCCATATGTGTCTGATTCAGACCAAGAGGACGTAAAACTCCATTTTCATTCACAGAGAGTGTGTGTGTGTGCGTGTGCGCGTGTGCGTGTGCGTGCGTGCGTGCGTGCGTGCGTGCGTGCGCGCGTGCGTGCGTGCGCGCGTGCGTGTGTGCGTGTGTGTGTGTGTGTGTATGTGTGCGTGTGTGTGTGTGTGTGTGTGTGTGTGTGTGTGTGAAGAGCGCATGTTTTTAGAAGATCACCAATTCTTGTAATTGGACTTGCTTCTAATAATATATATATCACGAGTTGTGGATAGACGTTAGCTTAAACACACACACACACAGAGACACACACACACACACACGCGCGCGCGCGCGCACGCGCGCACACGCACACGCACACGCACACACACACACACACACACACATGGTATAATACCAATACAACAGGCTGGCTTCAGAAAAGGCAGATCAACGGTTGACCATCTAGTGACGTACCTCACAGATCAAACATCAGTTTTCCCGTAGGAAAAATGTACTTGCCACTTTTTTCGATATTAGAAAGGCGTACGACCTAGTTTGGCATTCAAAACTTCTGAATAAATTGAAATCAATAGGCCTTTCAGGGTGTATATACAATTACTTAAAAGCCCTCTGAAGAAGTGATAGAACAATACAGACTAAGGTAGGTAATGTGTATTCCAACCAAAGACATCTCCAAATGGGAATACCACAAGGAGCTGTGACAGCTCCAATCCTTTTTAGCATTTTGATGCACGATCTTCCAAAAGCAATGTCAAAAAATGTTGAACTAGTACAATATGCTGATGACATCTGCATATGGATGAAAGTTACTCTAACAAGACATACACCTGCTAGATCAATTAACTATATTAAAAAGATGACCTTATGACCACGACAGTCGTGGGGATAATGAAAACGGGTGAAAAACCTTATGGCCACGACAGTCGTGGGGATAATGAAAACGGGTGAAAAACCTTATCGCCACGACAGTCGTGGGGATAATGAAAACCTTATGGCCACGACAGTCGTGGGGATAATGAAAACGGGTGAAAAACCTTATGGCCACGACAGTCGTGGGGATAATGAAAACGGGTGAAAAACCTTATCGCCACGACAGTCGTGGGAATAATGAAAACCTTATGGCCACGACAGTCGTGGGGATAATGAAAACGGGTGAAAAACCTTATGGCCACGACAGTCGTGGGGATAATGAAAACCTTATGGCCACGACAGTCGTGGGGATAATGAAAACGGGTGAAAAACCTTATCGCCACGAAAGACGTTTAATACCTGCACGCCATTTTTGTGATTTTTTTTTTGGCTTCCGTTATTATTTCATTTCCGGTAGGCCTATTTTCTTGCCGGTTTGTCCTTTGCCCAGTTTTTCAAAGGCCGTGGCTAAATGGCCGCCAGTGGCTCTATAGGATGCAGGCTACAGAGCCGCTACTTTCCATTTCCGGTGAAAAACGAAGCTAAAAATAGAAAGAAGTCTTTTGCCCATGCGCAACGGTCGTGCCCATAATGTCCACAGCCCCTTTCCATTATCGGCACGACAGTCGTGGGAATAAGGAAAACGGAAGGAAAAGCTTATGGGCACGACTGTCGTGGGGATAAGCACTTCCATAAAAAGATATATAACAAGAGGCAAAGCCTGCAAGGCTCACGTCTGATTTTTATTACTATAGCAGGCATGGGAATTCCCATGACAATTCCCATGCCTGTATAGAGAGAATACTGTTATGTAGACACTTGTGCATCTGAAAACAGAATTAATTTTTATTTTACTGTGTAAATTAAAATTATTTCTATGCATTAAATTACCCCTACCCCTTTCTTTAAAATTTAATTATATGTATGTTTATATATGCGCATGTAACATAGTGGAGCCCTATTTTTATTTTTGGCAAACAAGTAAAATTGAAAAGCATATTGACCAAGCTTTCAGAAAAACATAGTGACCAATCCCCCCTCCCCCCCCCCCCCCCCCCCCGCCGGGGTAAGGGGGGTCTACGGACACCTGTAGTAGGCCTACAGTCTTTGCCTGTAGGTCTAAGCCTCTTACTCTTAGAAAATTAATAATTGAAGTTGCGTGATTCGTAAGGCCATACTCCTGATCTGTTACTGTTTTAAACTGATTGTTCATGCGATGAAAACTTGTTCCACATCATCTACATTTCTGTAAGATATTTTATATTAGTCCTAATATTTTATTTTCGTTTCGTTAATTCCCCCCCCCCCCCCCTCTGCCACAAAGCAAAGGTCAAGGTCACAGCCAGCAAGCTCATCCATGTTTATCTTCCCCTGTACAGTCTTTGCACATGGTGATCAATCGTCTAGGCCTAACAAAGGATTCGTACGTCGAAGGCAGTGAAATCGACGAACCCTGGATTTTCCGTGGTTTTTTTTTCAAGACTGAAATGAATGTGGGCTAAATGTTAAGTACGTCGTCTTGATTATGAGGTAAGGCGTGTTCTCTTATTCTCTAGGCCTAGGCCTTGCTGCCGGAAGTGCGGTAGGCTAAGTACTGCATGCGCAGAGATGATGTGCGAATGAACACGAACAATCGTTACTCAAAGACAAGGCGCAAATAAAGCGAAACAACCGGGTTGAGTTTGAGTTAAGGTTAAAGGTCGGGGCCACGGACGCAACACACGCACACGCACACACACACACACACACACACACACACACACACACACACACACAACCGAACATGTACGATACTATAGACTCACTTTGTTTTAAAAAACGACGTGAGCCAAAAATGAACTGGACAAAATTAGTAAGTACATGAATGAAAACGGATTAGCCCTTTCGCCTGAAAAATCGCATATGGTTCTCTTCAATACTGGTTCCCCTAACCCTCTACCTTCTTTTCAAATTGATGGATTGCGCCTTGAATATAAAAAAGTTGTAAAATGTTTAGGAGTAAATTTAACTTCTAAATGGACCTGGAACTAACATTTAGAAAATGTTCTGACAAAAGTCAGAAAAGGTCAACAACCATGGGGAAAAGATAGTAAAGTACTTGCACATTTAGTAACTGCATTTGTAAGATCTAAATTATCTTACGCTCAGGAATTTTTTTTTCAGCCCCCAAATATTTAATCAAAAAGTTGCAGAGCATTGACAGTAAAGCTTACAAGATAGCTCTGGGTGTTCCTGTTCATGCCTCAACATTAAGAACTTACACAGAAATTGGAATATTACCATTTTAAGAAAATATGAAACTTACGTCAGCAAATTCTAGGAAGTCATACAACACAAAATTCGTGTGTAAAGGAAACTGAATTAAAACAAGAAATAGACTTTCCTAGGCGGGGACAGAAAATTGATTCTCTGAAAACAATACCTCTGGTTTGTTTACAGATGCGGGTGTTGAACCCAGAAAAGTAGCCCGTCAGATAACTTATAGCACAATTCCTAAATGTGAGCTTGGTAATGCTTCTTATGATATTGAATACACAGATTTCAGAAAATGTGATGGGCCTTTGCTACCAACATATGTTAAGACACATATAAATTAAACTTATGTAAATCATCTCAAAATATATACAGATGGCTCTGTGCTTGACAATCATTTATCAGGTGCTGCATTCGTCATTCCATCGTTAAAAATAGAGAAATCATATCATATCATAAGAATGTTTCTATATTTACCGCAGAACTTGTTGCCATTATTATGGCATTAAATTATCTTCTTAGTTTTCCATTGTCCATCTTTCAGATATTATTTTGTGTTGATTCCAAATCTGTCTTACAAGCCTTAAAATATTCCCATACAAGAGTGAGAGGAGAAATATCAGAAATTCACCATTTAATTCATTTTTTGTCTTTGCGTGGTTCTTCTATTAACTTTTGTGGATTATTTGCAAATGAAGGAGTTGATCGGTTAGCAAAAAATATCGCAGCCACTGAAAACAGTTTAGCAAAAGTTCATATTCCTTTATCGCTACATGAAAATTACAGTCTTTTAGAAAAATCATCCTGGGATTCTGTGTTTAGAAACCAAACTGAGACATTACCCTCTATAAAAAAAAGAACAAAAAAGGAAAATTCTTTTAAAAGCTAATGGATTATAAAACAGGACAAAATCTTCATCAAGGGCGGATTCTAAAAAGCTTAGTTTTTAAATTCAGGCTTGATGCACTGAAAACAAAATTCTGTACAGATGTAACCTGCATTTGTGGCCATCATATTACACCTTTCCATGTGATTTTTCTTTGTGAACATATGAAAAACTATATACCTGCTTGGTTGTCGGACACACAACCATCAATGACAGCCTATCAAGACATTCTTTGTGATGAATCAAAGATTCTAGAAGTTATTCAGGGACTTATTAGGAGCCCAATTGGACCTATGCTTTCATGTTCTTGCTAAGTATTTTATTTTCCTTTTTTGGAGTTTAGTATTGTTCATTTATTGTTTTGTTCACCTTTAAATGTTTATAAGTAATTCTAAGTTTATGTATTTCACTGACATAGGGTCTAAATCATACAGGTACTCAGATACACATACCCTCACTCCATTTATTCATGTAAATTATATGCATGCATAGATTAACAATCCTCCCGTATCTTCCTACATGCACACACACAAACCCCCTTAAACGGACATTTGCACATAATCATACACATACATTTTATTTTTATTTGTTGTTGTTGTTGTTGTCTAAGATCACTGTAAGGTGGAAAGACGTTAAATTAAAGAACGAACGAACGAACACGCACGCACGCACGCACGCACGCACGCACACACACACACACACACACACACACACACACACACACACCACATTATTAGGCTTACCCATACAATGGCGATGTGATTTGAATGTAGAAAGTTTGTGTGGTAAGTTTTCACATTGAAGATTTGGTAATAATATAAAAAATAATATGTAAGCAATAAATATCTTTCAATGATGTACTGTCTGTTCTTATAGTCATCTTTGTTGTAGTGTGTCCGTGCTTTCTAATTACATAACACATACATCTTATAATTTATTTTTACGTCTTATCATTTATGCAGTGGGTTTTTCTTGGAAGTCTTTTTTTCCTGCGTGAGAGGAGTGTTATTTTCCTAAGGGGAGTGTTATTTTCCTAAGGGGAGTGTTATTTTCCTAAGGGGAGTGTTAATTTCCTAGGCAAAAAAGACTTTTTTCGTGAACTTTTTTTGCCTGCTACACCGGCCTCCTTAGAGCGTAAGGAGTTCAGGACTGAAACGCTTGATTGAGGGGGGCTTCTTCTCTTTTTTTGTCCGGCTCTCCGTAGAGTTTCTTTTCACTGAGTTTATCTGGATACACACTTTCACCCTAAATATTGTGAATATAAACTTAACAAAGCGTGAAAAAGAGAGACTAGAGTTTATTGAAAGATTATCATAGGCTACTGGTTATCAAAATCTGAGACTGTTGGCTTAACAGGCGTGCCAATTACAATTCGTATTGTATACAGAAGTGACGCACAAGAAAGTGACTCACCACAATCACTAAGATCTGACATTTTAGAAAACATGACTCGTATTCTTTGATAATATTTTGCACAGGGCTGTAGATGTGAGTTACAGCGGTTGACAAACATCGTGAAGGAAATGGCTGATGGCTTTGTCTGGTGATGTCAGTACTCCCAGAACGCCCTTACCTCTTCAACATTACATATGTTTCTCTGATTTACCAAGGGAGCGAAGATTGAAACGGTCGATGCGCTTGCGTAAATATTCCCACCAAGATGGTCATGTTTTTGCCTGTGTCTGTCTGTCTTAGTGTCTAAATCCCCCCTCAATCAATCGTAACTAAAACAAATCAATTAGCCAAAAAAAAATTCTCATGGTAGGAAATTACCTAATAAGATTTTCTTTTCTTTTCCGTTTTGAAGTTAGTCTGAATAATCATTTATATTCCATAAAAGCCTATTGAAAAAAATTGTCCAAGGGTTAGTGAAGGGCAGTTCTTGTGTTGGTAGGGCAGGTGGGGCCAGTGCGTCTCTGGGTCCGATTGGTACCTTCGAACGTTTCTTTTTTCATGCTATTTTTTTATAGAGCTGCTGAATGGCTAGTTCGGTCAGTGCCCATTCCGCAATGGTGTTAAGAATTGTACATAAAAAAAATTATAAGTTGAAAATGGTGACTGCCAGGTCTAGTCGCAAGGATGATGAAAAACAAGATGAGAAAGAAGTTCTGACCTGTTGTAGAAGACATTGAAGTGAGTTGACTCACCTATCAACAAGGCTGAAGAAGAACCTAAGTTCGATAACTCCCTTCAATATCTTCTACAACAGGTCAGAACTTCTTTCTCATTTTGTTTTTCATCATTCAATTGTACATAGATTGATCAGGAATGAGCAGACGAGGCCTGGTGGCAGAGTGGTTACTAAATCATTGAGATGTCACTGACTGAAAACCAGACACATACTTTACCCATTATGGCCATATGGCCTGTGAACGCAAAAGAAGAAGAAGAATTAGGGCAAGTGTCGATTTTTCGATTTTTCCCTTGCCATTAAAGGGCCTGCTATACGCATACGATTCGGATCTGAATGCGATGCGACTTTGACGATGTGATTCACGTGAAATTCATGAAATTCATTACGTGAGTAATAGTGAGCGAAAATGGCAGAATTATTTTTAGACGGAAGTATTTCATGTGAATCATGACTCACGTGACCGAATCGCATCGCATTCCCATACGATTGTACGCGTGTGTGGCGACGGATAAAGAGTAGATTTAAAATAAAAACAAATTGAAATTGAGCACATTTCTAAGCAGAGATTAAGTGTAGACCAATGTCAGTTCTTTAACGTTTGCAGAATTTTGTTCTTCTATTTTTTTGTTGTATTAGAGATGTATTTTTTTTATTTACTCCTCTTTCTACTTTCCTCTCAACAGTTCCTTCATTCTCTCACACATTCATACGTCAACCAACATTTGCACATTTTGAGGGTTTCTTTGGTGGTGCTTTGTAAACTCGAGTCTTAAGAAAAAGCGGTGTTTACACAGCAGTCTTTCTATTTTTGTCCTTTACAGATGCCCGTCTGCTTTTTTTGCCTCAGGCCATATTACCAGGCACTTTGCAATGGAATTGATCATAGGTCAATAGTCATTATCAGTTATAAAGAAGAGCTATTTACCCGCTGCATACAGTAACAGATTGAGTCAATAAAAGTTAAGCCAAACATTGCAACTATTTATTAGTCCACAAAATCAAAGACACATTATGGGCGTTCTCAATGCATTCATATTCTGTGAACACCAGTGTCGTGAATACTAAGCCTAAGGGCGTGGGCACATATCAACCCATGCACATATTCCATCCGCAATCAGCAAATAGGGTGAAATGAAAGAAAGGAAGGAATAAGCGGATGGGATATACGGATGGGCAACGTGCACACTCCTTCATATTTTGTACTTCAGATTCTTTTTGGGGCGGATTGCGGATGGGTTTCGGTAGGGAATGTGCACGTCTATGTGCACACGGCCTAACTGAAGAAATTGCTACTTGGATATCCGGATGCACTGTGTACGTGCGCTAAGGCCGCGGTCACATTAGACGCGGAAGTTAGGCACGGAAACCCATAAATAAGTAAAAGAAAGAAGGAAAAAAACGGATTATGGGAAATACGGACATGACTTTTTGTGCACTTTTTTTTCTCCATCTTACTTTTACTTATTTACCGCGCATGGGATTTCCGTGTCTATTGTGTGCACAACCTTAAAATTGAATGTCCAGTACAAAATAGTTCTTCAATTATGTTTTGTCTGTATTCACATGAGTTAGGCCGTGTACACACATAATAATAATAATAATAATAATAATAATAATAATAATAAACGGATATTTATATAGCGCTTTTCATCGAGCACAAAGCGCTTTACAATCAGCATTGAAAAAACTCACACACGCACACACACGCACACACAGACACACACGCACAAACAGACACACACGCACGTACAGACACACACGCACGTACGTGCACGCACGTACGTGCACGCAGAAAGTGAACGCGTTCTTGCACACAGACATACACACACATCCCCACACACATTTAATCAAACACACAGAAAACACATTCTCACTGAAACGCACACAAACTTAAGCGGATATTCCATGCGGAAACCCGTGCGCAATCCATAAATAAGTGAAACAAAGAAGGGACAAGATTTGCGCACGTGTCCGAATTTATATGCGTAAACTTTTATCCTTCTTTCTTCCACTTATTTAGGGTTTTCCGTACGGAACTTACGCATCTAATGTGAACCCGGCCTTAGTCTTCTTTGCCAAAGCACAGAGCTGCATTTGTTCAGCAAAACGTGTTCTTAGGGGAACGCCATGACTGTCCGAATCACGACTCTCATAATCTTTGATCTTTGGCGGCTCCGTATCAGTGACGTCATAATGACCAAACTATCACGTCTGTTAGAACGATAGCCTCACGGCTATCCGAATGCGCTGACACGTTTGCAATGTGTGTAAGTTTGTATGTGTCTGCTTAAACATATGCGTTTACATGTGTATCTGTATGTGTGTACATTAAGTTGTGCATGCTTCAGAGAGAGAGAGAGAGAGAGAGAGAGAGAGAGAGAGAGAGAGAGAGAGAGAGAGAGAGAGAGAGAGAGAGAGAGAGAGAGAGAGAGAGAGAGAGAGAGAGAGAGAGAGAGACTGTGGGAGGGGGGCGTGTGTGTGTGCTTTTGTGTGTGTCCATGAGCAACATTATACTGCCGGCCACAAGAAACTACACACGTGCATTTTATATGCACAGAAAAGAACGGCTTATTCAAATCATTTCAAATGTTGCGGATGTCTAATTCAGTTATTTATGTACCCACAATCTGAAGTTTTATTGCATTCGTGCGATTAGTTTCGATGCAATAGCTCAACAAACAACAACACCCCCGAATTTGAAAATCACAAGAGCGTGGCTACACACAAAATGTGTGTACACTGTGTTGGCGAAGCAAAATGCTTACACGATGTCTCATAGACCCCCGCAATGTGTCCACAAAATCCCGAGGGACTGCTGCTTTGACAGTCAAAGTTATTGCTGCTTACCCAATGTTGACACATTTTGAACAGCCGTGTTTTGTGATATTAAGCTTAGGGGCTTGCGTTATTTGTTTAGCTATTCCTTCAAAACTAATAACACGAATGCAATGAAATTTTAGGGTCTGAAAGAGAGAGAGAGAGAGAGAGAGAGAGAGAGAGAGAGAGAGAGAGAGAGAGAGAGAGAGAGAGAGAGAGAGAGAGAGAGAGAGAGAGAGAGAGAGAGAGAGAGAGAGAGAGACTGTGGGAGGGGGGCGTGTGTGTGTGTTTTTGTGTGTGTCCATGAGCAACATTATATTTGAGAGATATTATTTTACATCATTCAATTAATGATAAGTAAAATGGCAAAGGCTTTGACCGTGCCATTTTTGTTCTGCGCTCTTCAGAAAAAGTGATGCTTAACTGTTGTTGATCACTTTATGCGCATCATAAGTAGGCATGTAAATGAGCACAGAAATATTAAAGATTTGTTTAAACCATAAACAAATTAGCACAGATTGTGACCAGATTTGTTTTTAGTTTTTTTATTAAACTTTTTTTTTACATTTTCCATATATCAAAAAAGAAAAAAAAGGAATAAGGAAAAAAAAATATAGAGAGAATAATAGAAATGTGAAGATCAATTTTGCATATAGACTACACATGTTTAAGAATCGAATCATAAACACATGTGCATAAACGTCTCCAATTACACCTTTTGTTTCTGCTGTTAAAAATTTTTGATACTATCTGTCTACAAATTCTTTTATACCATTTTTCACATATGTACGCTTGTTTCTATTTTTAACAAAAATATAATATATTCATATATACTAGATCTTACATCTCAAATTTCATAAATCAGAAGCAGAAAAGAAAAAACATGTATAAATGTCCATTAGCAAGCGTAAGCTACAATTCTATGTAATTTTTAGCATATGCCTCAGTTTCTATTATGATTTAACATTTCATATAATAGTTTTATGTTTAAAAACTTGATTTAGGCATATTTGAATCAATGATTGAATGACCAAGTAAATAATACTTTTTTTTTTAAAAGAGGGAAGAAAGAAAGAAAAGAAAGATTAAGAAAGAAAGAAAACAAAAATTGGTGCTACCCTCAATCAACTCATGCTAATATTGTTTATCAAGTGATCCACAAGGGGAATAAATGACTAAACTTCTTAACTTACTATACCCATGCATCAACATATGTCAGCCTATGCACTTGTGTAAACTTACATATGTGTGTCACAGATGTGTCAAAAAATGATACAATACAATTTGACATGCATAAAGGGCAAAATAGCTGTAATAATATCTGAAATACAGATACACTTAATGCTTCAAAGCGCTCTTTTAATTAAAGAGTCTTTTAAAATGAAACCAATTTGCCTGAAAAGTATTTTATTGGTCAGTACACAAGCCTTGAGATGTTTGCAAAAGAACATGTAGGTGCATGTGCAAGCCAACGCATCTGTGCTCATTTTCGTATACG
>CM065689.1:11644323-11651823 GCA_017654935.2 Phymorhynchus buccinoides
GGTGCAAAGAGAACAACCTTTCTCTTGAAGAAAGTCTTCTAGCTCAGTTTGAATGTTCACTGTGGACATTCTTTGCAGGCCGATATGCAGACTGAAGAGTCTTTCTCAAAGACGAAACGGCTGTCTTTGCATAGGCATTGTCTATCTCCATTGGGAGAAAAAGTAAATCAGCACATTATTTTCTTTTTCAGAACACAGAACAAATCGTAAAGTTAAAATTAAATTTATTGAGTTTCTCTCTTAGGTTCACAAACTTATACATTGAGCAAAAACAAGGTTTTATTAAAGCAAACTATATATATAAGAGGAAAGTTTAATGGTGTGGTTGTGTTTTCTTCTTCAATTCTTGTACGTTTATATATATATATATATATTTTTTTTTTTAAAGATTTGAGATCCTCATCGGATCGAAACAGCTGTCGTGGACTGGGCTCTGTCTGCCTCCCCCACAAAGGGAGGAAAAGCCAAACTAGCACTCTATGTTTTTTAGAACATAGATCAAGAATCCAAGTTCTTGTAACTGGTCTTGATTCTAATGTTCGATTATAAAAACATTAATTAAATTGTTATTTTAAAAAAAAGACATTTGGACAAAAAAGTTTTATCAAATTTTACTAGTTGTGCATTTCAAATGCTCCAACTTTCAAGTCCTTTAGATCAGAGGCACGGTGCACAGCAGTATACTGAGATTTTATTTCAAATCTATTTTTAGCCTTTTGGACAAAATCTATTTTTTTTTCCTTTTGGACACCATCTTAGTTGCTGGCCCTCTCTGATCGTGTCGTTTATCTTTTCATATTTGAACATTGTAATTTTCACCTTTTTACATAAGATTCTTATTTCTATTGTTTTATCTGAGTGCTGGTTTGGCTTTTTGGAATTTTTGCTCATATACAACAGGGGAAACCCTTCCCACTGTGGAAGGACCTTGGTGTTGAGGTGAAAATTTCACATGACGTGGGTAAGATCATCGCTTCTCGGCGAAGAAATACTTGTAGCGGTGCCATAGCCGATGAGGTTTAACCGAGGCGTGGTTACCGCTACACCTATCTGTATTAATAAAAAAAAATCGGGACTTTACTGGTTTCGTATTGCCTCCAGTATTGTTCCCACCATATTTGTATTTACAAATGTCCCATATGTGTCGTTGTGAAATGTGTGTTTATATGTGTCTGATTCAGACCAAGAGGACGTAAAACACCATTTTCGTCGACGTGGGTAAGATCCCAATGCCGTGTTCACCTGACGAGATCCTCATCGGATCGAAACAGCTGTCGTGGACTGGGCTCTGTCTGCCTCCCCCACAAAGGGAGGAAAAGCCAAACTAGCACTATGTTTTTTAGAACATAGATCAAGAATCCAAGTTCTTGTAACTGGTCTTGATTCTAATGTTCGATTATAAAAACATTAATTAAATTTATTTTATTTTATTTTATTTTTTAAAGACATTTGGACAAAAAAGTTTTATCAAATTTTACTATATATAGCATGAAAGAAAAATCTCAGTGAATAGCCAGCTCCGTACCCCTACTCTGAAGGACTGAAAAGTTAGTGCATTTGAAATGCAGAATAGTTTGCTTTGATAAAGCTTTTCTGTGTCCAATGTCTTTATTTGTGAACCTCAGAAACAAAACCAGTTAACGTTAACTTTGAGTAATGTTCCGTGTTCAAAAAATAAAAAAAAATAAAATTATATAAATTGTGCTGATTTACTTTTTCTCCCAATGAGGGAGGGACAGTGCCTTATGCAAAGACAGCTGTTTCGACCTAAGAGAAGGTCTCATCAGTTTGCATATAATATATATATATATATAAACACCAAAAAAAACACACGATATATATATATATATATAAACACCCGAAAAAAGCAGACTGCCATAATAATTCTGCTGAATTTTGAGAATAAAATTTGTTGTGAATTAAATCCCCATGATATTGAGCTATTTAGGATATGCTCTAAAATTTGCCCTTGGAAAATCTTGATTCAATACAACACACCATAAACATACACTTTAAAATTCAGGTCACTATGATAGTCGAATATAGTAACCATAGTTATGAATAGTCAACCACATCACAATTTGGTTAAGGTTGAAGTAAACTACACTTCTGTAATTTATCCATGAATAGTGCCGAACTGTTTATTATCCCTTCAAAAAGAGAGAGACCACAGGAAAACATGAGAAGAGAAGATAACTTGTAGGAAGAAGGAGGAAGGAGGAGAAAACGGCGGAGGAGGGGGAGGGGGGCAAGGGGTGAGCAGGTGAGAAGAGAAGATAACTTACAAAATTATTAGTAGTTGCTGTTTTTGTCCTAACAACACATACCTGTAAATATCACTCCATACTGTTCACACCTTGTACCATAACAGGCCCAAAGAACATTTTCAACTACCACCTTAAAAAACAAAATTAAAACTCTGCTGTAGGAACAACCGTCAGGTAACCTAGTCAGATTACCAACTACAACAAAACACGCACCCAGTTAGGAAAATTTCAAACGTGAGTACCATTCAACACAATTTCCACGATTTTCTTGTAAGATCACACACCACAACTAACGTAGGAATGCAATCAGTTGTTGGCTGGGTCATACACCTGAAATACAGAAAACCTGATAGGTCTCCTAAATTATCCAGGGAACATGTTTTAAGCACTATCTTTCTTAACTAATACTGGATCCTGTTTTTTAGAATGGTCCCAAGGTCCACTCTCTCATTACCCCCCATTTGAAGAGTACCCAAGCTCGCCATCCAGTACAATTCTCTTTCTAACAGTCTGTCCACACTCTCCACATGTTCCACGGGGATGATGGTGATGAAACTCAGCTGCTGGTCTTCCGGATGACTTAATCCTGCAACATGGGCCGAGACTCTGCATTTCGTGGTCTTTTTCAGTCTCGTATCACTTTTGTGATTTGCCCAGCGTCTCTTAGTATGTATCGTTGATCCCACATACAGAAAATTGGGGTGAAGTTTGCATTTAATAATGTATATTACATTTGGTGTAGTACACTTGATGTGAGATCTTATCGTCCACTTTCTGCCATCCCAGTTTGAGGTGAAAGTTTTTGTATTTTCCGAATGCGCGCATGTATCACACTTGGAATTGCATTTGAAAAATCCGTTTTCATTGTGCGGACCATGCGGTACGAATCTTCTCGGGACGCTAGGTTTGTATACTTCTCCTAAGTTCTTTCTTCTTCTGTTGCCAGCAATGATCATCTTTTTGATATATATATATACATATACATATACATATACATATACATACACACACACGCGCGCGCACATGGTAGGCAAAGAATTGGTCAATGACATTCGGGGAATCATAGATTATTAAAAAAAAAGTGAGAGAATCACTTCAATGAATTGGGCGTAAAAGTAATGGATGGTGAAAGGTTCTTGATTGGAGGTCATAATTTAAAATGCCAAGACTATGGTTTATTATTTTTGCCCATTTTAATAGTGCATCACTAGGACCCCTCACACATTCTCTTAGAGGGAGGGTCCATTTTGCTTATAGTACTTCGAATCACGTCGAATTCGTCTCACCTGAACCACACAAAGGGATGTGTGGACTTTGGGGACCTTCCTTAACGCTAACTGTCCTCACACTCGTTTGGCCGAGAGAGTGGGGATGAACCCTGTTATGGTACAATTTGTCGCATCTCATGGTACAATTTGTCGTAACGGTACAATTTGTCGACAAATTGTGCCGCGGTGTTACCTTTTGTGTCTACCGCGGCACAATTTGTCGTTAACCTGCAATACCGTAAAATACACTGTAGTTATGTAGGTGTATCATATACACTGTATACACTGTAGGTATATCATATACCAATCGAGGTCAAGGTCAAGGTCAAGAAGATATCTGGACCTTGAAAATGGCAGGGTCGTTTTTTTTCTCTTTTGTCTGTCCTAAGGATATCTTAAGAAAGAGGTGATAGAATTGCTTCAAATTTTGTGTGGTGGTGTGCCACCTTAATGGAAATATATCCGAACATGAACTATTAAGCTCAAGGTATTGACCTTGATGTATGACCTTGAAATCCAAAATTCTATTTGAGGCATATCTCTGGCACTGGTCAACATAGGAGGTTGAAACTTGGCATGAAGGTGGTTTGGCTTATGGTGCTTCCGAATTTTGCATACTAATTAAGGTCACGGTCAAGGTCAAGGTCAAAGTCAATTATATTAGTGGAACCTGAAAATCGGAGGGTCTGGAATCTGGAGTTTTGCTTTTTCTGACTATATCTCGGGAACATGGTGGCAGATTTGCTTCAATTTTTTGTGGTGGTGTACAACCTTAACAGGAAAAGATCCGAACATGAATTATCAAGGTCAAAGTCATGTCCTTGATGTATGACATTGAAAACCGAAACGTCTTTTTTTAGCCATATCTCGGGCACTGGTCAACATGGGATGTTGAAACTATAGGTAGTTCAGCTTATAGTGTATTGTGTACCGACCAAGGTCAAGGATATGGAGATCGGTGGACCCTGAATATAGGAAAGTCGGTGAATTGTCTGTCCCTAGGATATCTTCTAAACGGCTTGACAAAATCGCTGGGGCTAAGATATGATGGGAAGGGGAGGCAGAGGGGCGTAACGGGCGAAGGATATATCTGCTACTCGGCGTTGCTGCCGCTCGGCGATGCCCTTGTTTTTATATTTTCAAGCACTGGGGGAGGAGGGGGGGGGGGGGGGGGGTCTTAAACCAGGGATTGCATCCTTTGCACAGTTTTTGCCTCAATATGAGTATCTTACGGCATTGCAGGTTAACGACAAATTGTGCCGCGGCAGACAAAAAAAGGTAACACTGCGGCACAATTTGTCGTAATTACGACAAATTGTACCGTTACGACAAATTGTACCGTAACAAACCCCTTGCAAGGTGTATCCACTATGAACACATGTTAGCCCACCCGCTGGAATAGCAGCTATCCTCTTTATGTTGTTATGTCAGAAATGACAGACAGGCTTACAATACAATTAGTGGTAGTGGCAGCTATAATAACTCATAAATCGTACTAGCAAAAGGACAAGGAGGACGAGGAGAAGGAGGAAAATAGGGAAGAGGAATCTGATGTAGTATTAATATTACCTTCAACAATAATAAACCTAATAATGGGCCTACTCTCTTCCCATTCACAAACAACACCGAAAACAATATTTATTATGTGTTTAGCTCGCCCCGCAACCATTTCATTAATACCACAAACAGAGCCTACCCGCTTCCTTGATTTCATTTGTTGACCCCTCTCGACTGGATCACTACACAGGACAACAAAATTAATAGAGAAAACCTATCGCTGCCCGGATGAAAGGGGGAGCACTCTAAGGGGCTCTCTGACGGCTGACGTCATCACCCGGAAGAACGACTAGACGCTGTCAGTGTTCTTTTGTCATCACTGAGAAGGGGAGATAATATAATCTTCGACGCGCTGTGGCTCTTTGGTGAAAGAGAACAGATAAAGCTGTCTCGTCATTGAGTTCGATTCATGATGTTCCATAGCCATAGCTGAGTTTCTTAAGACACAGCGGCACAAAACGTTACAAAACGCTCGGTGGCAAAAACTCCACAGCACCTTATGTTTGCCGAAATAATTAGAAATGTTAGAAAACCTGCTATACTCTCTTCACGGCCTAGACTTTCACATAAATTACTTAAGCTGTGTTGTTTGCCTTGAAATGTTTTCAGAGCACTGTGAGCAATAAGCATGTCAGACTCATGATTGACAACACCACCGCAGTGAGCTGCATAAACAAAATGGGTACAAGCCACTCTGATGCTTGCAATGACATTACAGGAGCCATTTGGGCATGGTGTGTGAGGCATAATGTGTGGTTGAGTGCTGCTCATATTCCGGGTGTGTTGAACACTGAAGCTGACAAAGAATCCAGACGCACCAACCTGGACGCAGAATGGAAATTGGATGAGGCAGCCTTACAGGATGCTTGCCAACGCTTGCAGGTCTCACCAGAAATTGATTTATACTACTGGCAAAAAGTTAAGGGCCACTTCCAATGACGTCTCCCAGACCATAACACCACAGCAAACTTCAAGAAAACCTGTTTCAGAATGATCAAAATTTATTCAACAACAAATTCATTTCAACATTGAACGAAATCAACAATTCGGACGCGAACAGTGAGCTTTAATGTCCAGTCAGCAAAGTCACAAAAGCCACAGGTGAAAACTGCACCACTCAGTACCGCGTGTGGCCACCGTTTGCTGCCAGGCGCAGCGTCGACGCATGGAGTCCACCAGGGTCCGTAGAGTGTCCTGCGGTATGGCCTGCCACTCCTGCTGAAGGAAAAGAATGAGCTGGGCCACGTCAACAAGGGGGGGGGGGGGGGGGGGTGTTGGCCAAGGACATCCCAAAGGTGCTCAATTGGAGCCAGATTTGGTGAACGAGATGGCCACTGCATCCTGATGATCCCCTGTTGCTGTAGATAATCGTCCACGACACGTCCAGTCTGCACGGGCTCTGCAGTGACCTGGAGTTAGGGGTACTCAGACTGCTGGTCTCCGGGAAGACAGCGAGAACTCGTGCAAACGGTTGCAAACTGTCCTTCTGCTGACATTGACGTTCGAAGCCTGCATGAGCTCACGCCTCAGGGTGGCTGAGGTGAAGGTCCGATTGCGTAGGGCGGATAGCATGAGGAATCGGTCGTCCTGTCTGTTGGTACACCGAGGACGACCTGGTCGTGACCGATCTTGTACACTTCCAGTTGCCTGGAACCTCTCTAAGAGACGTTGGATAATGGAGTGAGACACGTTGAGACGCCTGGCAACCTCGCGGCCAGAAATCCCCTCGTCAATCAACGCTAATGCGCGTCCACGATCTGCAGTGTCCAGTCTTTGCCTATGAGCCATGCTTTTTGAACTGGCTTGAAAGGCTATTCAGTCTACTGATTTATAGCCAAAGACGACTGAAATGTGTTCATCTTAGACGTGCCTTGCACGTGCATCATGAACCAACATGGACACTTCGCCCCTTTTTCAAACACATTTGCTACCACAGCCACACATATTGCAGATTTTTCATGCTTTTGGCACGTGCAGCTGAACCCCATCTTGTAAAGCATTGGGTTGTTTGGGGTTGTGGATCCATTGAGGTGTGTGTGGTCAATGTTTGTAACAAGGTTTGGGTAATTGTTAATTTGTTTCAGGTCTATTAATTACAATAACAAGAAGGGACGTCAAAATAATAGGTGGACCTTAACTTTTTGCCAGTAAGGACTAACCATCAGATGAAGAGATTTGTTTCTTACAAAGCAATGCAGAATGCAGAATCAATTGATGCATTTTCACTCTCTTGGAAAGACTTAAATTTCTATGCTTTTCCACCTTTCAGCATCATCAGTCGGGTGGCACAGAAAATACAATGGGAAAAAGCCACGGGAATCCTGGTAGTTCCAGATTGGCCAACACAACCCTGGTACCCCGTGATACAACGCCTCATGTGCAACCGTCCTGTGAAACTTGCGGGTCGT
>CM065689.1:11656823-11681823 GCA_017654935.2 Phymorhynchus buccinoides
AGGAAGTCCAACTTTGTTTACTTTTTGCCGAACTTATGACGTTCGAGTTTGCCGTGAATCTATGTGATGATCTAGATCAACACACAAAAGACACTGCTGTTAACTGTTGTTTAGGCACTGCCGTTAAACACTGCAGCTTAGACACTGCCGTTTCAACACTGCTAACGGGTTGTTTAGGCATTGCCGTTGTACACTGCTATTCCCGTCACTGAACCGTCAGTTCATTAATAAATATAACGGCACTAGGCCAAAGTTTATATTGAGAGACTGAAAATTAGAACATTCCGATCGTTCTGGTCTATCCTCACGTGGAGTGTGCCTATCTTCACCCTCCAATCCTTATCCCTCTCAACTCTTCCCTGTCTTAATTCCTTACCCTTACCACCCCATCACAACTGGCGCTGCGAGCAGGATTTCAGGAACAAGGGGAAACTCAGACAGTTAGCTAGGAAGACAGTGCAGCAGACCAACCTCCACCCGTCCTGACGTCAACATGGCTAACCCCTACGTATACCTGCCCCGGCTCCCGGAGTTCTCTGGTGAGGAGGGCAGCGCAACGTCAGTGGACGACTTCGTCAAGGAGGCGAAGTTAATTCTTCTCCTTCAGCCGGTGGACGACGGGACAGCTGCCCTCTGGCTGATCGGCGCCCTAAAAGGCCATGCTCGCCGGGTGGTTGTCAGGCTGCCCGCGGCGGAACTGAACTCTCCAGCGAAACTTTACAACATCCTCAAGAATCGCTGGGGAGAGCAGCATGATGTGGTCAGCCTGGCTAAAACCTTTTTCACCAGAGAACGGGGCCGGGGGGAGCACATCAACGCCTACGCAACAGATCTACGGCAGCTGTGGGACCACATCAATGAGCTGGAGTTCGGCATGGTGTCGGACAGGGTTCTCCGCGACGTCTTCGCGAAGGGCCTGCAGCCGCCATCCCTCAGGCGAGACGTTCGGAGCTACATCCGGCTGAACCCGAACACCACCTTCGAAGCTGCCCAGGAGGAGGCGCTCTGGTTTGTGCGGGAAGGCGACGGTGCTGACGACTGCAGCACTAGCCCTGCAGCTGGTGCTGGCCCTGTCGCCTCCCTACAGTCTCAGGTGGCAATGCTGACAACAGAGGTGGCTGCCCTGAGACTGGAGCTGCGGCAACCGCCACCATCTGAGCAGCTCCGGCACCCACCAGGGACACCACTCCAGGTCTGCCAGGTGACGGCAGACACCAAGTCCCCTCGCAGTAGACGACGGTGCCGGCGGAGACGGAAGACTGGTGGTGGCTGCTCACGGACTGAGAACAGGTCTCAGTCCTCGGCTACTGCCAGTCACCAACTGGCTGACCAACCACAGCCACAGCCGCAAATCAAGGCTGTGGCCACCACTCAGCCTGCGGACTTCATCCTCCCCCAGATGTCGCCAGAAGAGCTTCGTCGGCTGCAGCGGGAGGACCCCTCCATTGGTCCTCTCGCCACAGCCTGGCCTTCAACACCTGCTGTCTCCGATGACTGGCAGCTACAGCTGCTGGTCCAGCAACGTGGCCGACTTGTCAGTCGGCAGGGCATCATCTACAGGCGGGTGATGGATCCGCGGCGTGGGGCGTGCGAGCAGCTCCTGCTGCCCAGCAAGCTGCGCCCCCACGTCCTGTCATCACTACATCAACACACCGGTCACCAGGGCTACAAGCATGTGGAAGAGACTCTCCGGCCCCTGGTATACTGGCCAGGAATGTACCAGGACCTGGGGCGATTCCTGGCTGGCTGTGACCGGTGTAGTGTGGTCCATCACCCCACCACATCAACAACTGCTCAGGGCGACCGGCAGCAGCAACCTCCTGTCGGACAGTCGGATGCTCAGGCTGCCCCCTCGCCATCCTTTCGAGTCAGGGTGCCGCATCGACCCCGAGCAACTGAGTCCGAGTCCGACTCAGACGACGGCTGGATCTTGGTCCAACGAACTAGGCCGAGGCCTGTGCCTCCCATGCCAGCTGTCCCGGGACCATCCGGACTTGACGCCGAGCCTGCACCACAACCACGACCCAGGACTGTGTTTCCTGAACCAGCCATACCGGGACCTTCCCATCTCCAGGCTGAGCCACTACTGCGAAGGTCGAACCGTGTAATTAATATGGCTCATTAGATAGATATTAACTGTCAGTGACACTAGTGTTTAGACTTAGTCAGCTGTGTATGAAAATGCAAAGGAATTTTTTTGTCATTAGTAAGCACAGATATTTTTTAACCCAGTTTATTAGAGTTTCTTGTTGTTGGAAAGCTTCCTTCACAAGAAATACTTTTCTTAATGTCCATCGCGGACGATGGATTCTTTTAGACGGGGGGAGATGTGACAGTGTGCCGTATTCCATAAGGCCTACCTGTCACGCAACACTATTTAGCAGATGACAAGTGTGCCTAACCACTTTTCCAAGTCATGCGCGCCTCGCTATATGACATCAAATCTATTTTTAGACATGTCAAAATTCAAATCGTATCATGCGACCCGGCTTTTCAAATCTCCAACGGCCTCCCATCAAATCTCAGGCCAACTAGTAGTAATAATAAACTTATAATTTAGCCATTTTCTTTTTGTCATTCCAATAATAAAATCTTATTGTAGTTATGCCAATCACTTTATTAGTTTGTTAATTAAGACATTGAATGGCTGATTTATCCTAAAAACTGGCAATCTAACCGGGCAAGTTTTGTCACCTCTTATCTTTATAAAACCTATTTTATCAAAGCCATCCTTTCATAATGTTGTTACTAAACAACTCTTTCAATGTCCTACATACAAAGTAGCTACTTTATTTGACGTCAAAACAGAACATTTGACGAAAGCTACACTGACGCTGTGTCAACGTCACAGTCCGTCTGACCACCAGTGTGGACTCAGTCCGAAAACCGGGTTTTCGGCTAGCTTATTTTTGTTACTGGACATTGAATGCTAATTATATTTTAACTGTGTCATCTAACATAGTGACATAGTATATGTATAGAAAGGTAGTACTTTAGTGTATTAATCCATTATGAAAGATCGGTGTAATGTGGTATGAGTTTAGATAAATTAATTATTTAGTAGCTTGAACCTGTTTCAGTGGGGTCTAAAATACAAGGTTTTTCATAATTATTATAAATATATAGTTAGATCTCATAATAGTAGTCAGAATAGAGCTTAGTTCATCCTCTTTCTTCTCATATACAACATGCCAGGGTTTAGTGATTAGTGGCATAGATATCTGTGTTGTACAAAACCAAACAAACACAGATCTGGTCACTCTCGCCACCCACAGAGCCATTTTCGCTACATCCAGCGACTGCTGTCCTTGCGGTCCGGCTCTCGAGCATATATATAAAAAAGTGCCCAAAATCTGGGTTCACACTTTTTCAATCAACAAATTAATAATTTAGCACTAGGTTTATAGATTTTCGTCTGCTCGATCTCGGCCTGCCTTCTCATTCATGCTGTTGATGTGAATCTACAGTGACTACTGATGTATTTTGCTGCACTGTCTTCCTATGTCTTCCTTAGTATTTCCTAGTACCCAAATAAACAAAAGCTAAACAACTGTCTGGTTTCCTCTATATGTTCCTGGTCTGCGTGGAGTGTGCCTATCTTCACCCTCCAATCCTTATCCCTCATCAACTCTTCCCTGTCTTAATTCCTTACCCTTACCACCCCATCACACATACATACATACATACATACATACATACATACATACATACATACATACATACATACATACAAGAAATTATGCATAGAAGAAATTATGCATACATACATACATACATACATACATGCATACATACATACATGCATACATACATACATACATGCATGCATGCATGCATGCATACATACATACATACATACATACATGTATGTATGTATGTATGCATACATAATACATACATACAAGAAATTATGCATAGAAGAAATTATACATACATACATACATACATACATACATAACACATACATACATACATACATGCATGTATGTATGCATGTATGCATACATAATACATAATACATGCATGTATGTATGTATGTATGCATGCATGTATGTATGTATGTATGTATGTATGTATGTATGTATGTATGCATAATTTCTTCTATGCAGCCGTCAAGTTAGACGTGTAATGGGCATCTTAACGAGCTGCTCTTTGTTGTATTACTTCACATTGAACACAACACAAACACACATTTTCTCACTCACTAATTCACTCACTCACTCACTACACATAGGCGCGACGGTAGGATATTTGGGTGATTGTCCTCCATTGTGATAGATGGCAGCACCATACTGCCATTTCCGTCATCTTGGGTGCTCGCCCCTTGCCTGTACTTCCGTTTCCCAGCATTCCTTTCCCTTCTTCTACGACACTTCCTGTCCATAAGGCTTGGGGTTGCCTAGTAACCATTACTCCTCCTGCTTCCCTGGGATCTCAATAATCTCTCTTTCTCGAGAACTGAGGTGACCTTGTCTGCGCCGTTCTCCCAGTACTCTATCCATTTTTGCTGTTGAATTCGCGATACGGACCTCTTATCTAATTAACACTCTGGATAATCGAATTGATAGTATGGTGACGCCAATACCTTTTATTATAGGGGCACAAATCCCACAAAAAGAAACTTTTCAAACAGCAGAAAACTGATCATGTTTTTTCCTTAAAAAGCAATCCAATAATCTTTGTGATCTGTTTCTTCAATTTACGTTGTACGTTATACATCTGTCTGAGACAAAACCGAAGTGATGCTTGACAAAAATTAGAAGGATAAGTTGAGACAGTAAAACTAAAACCATCCTCAAGAAAAGAGAAAAAAAAAATCAATACAACTTAGAAAGAGACTAAGAGGCGCAGAAACAAACACAGTTTCCACTTTTAATCGTAATAAGCCTAGAAACAGAAAGAAAACTATTACACCAGATGAGCTGTCTAGATGACGTTAACGATAAATGGAACGCCATCTGGTGTCTAAGGCCAAGAACGATCTTGGCCTTAGACACATGGCGTTCCATTTAGAGGCAAACGCAAAACTTGATTTCTCTTTCTCTCTTTGATTTTTTTTTACCTTTCCTTTGATGCATCAATCTATGTATGATAATGATTTGTGTATTTCACAACATAATTGTTCTCACAGGTTCCTTTCCGCTGGAAGGCTAGCAGCCTGTAGCGGGAAATTATAATTGTTTCTGTTGTTTGTTGTTAGCTTAAAGACTCCAGGGATCATCCCAAAGACAGCCGAAACACTTGAACACTATGGTACAAATGCAACAGCTAGGGATGAGAACATTACGTGTGTGACCGTTTTTGATTACCCCGCCACGTGGGCATTCCACACTCCGACTTCGGAGGATTTTAGAAGATTGATCATAACAACAAGTTGATGTAGACTTGGTGTTCTAGCTTGTCTGACACAGCCTCATTGCCAAGGCGTCACTTTATAATAATTATAATTAATCATCTTCCCAATTCTGTAACGTCTTGTTAGTTTCTTCTTTCTTCTCAAACTTTGCTTAATTTTGATGCCTTCATGTATGCCCGTATTTGTTTGTCTTTTTGTTTTATTCTAATGCTCTCTCTCTCTCTCACACACCATAATAATAATAATAATAATAATAATAATAGCTTAATTTTTGTGTCACAGGTTTCGATTATTCACCTTATGATTATGTGTTGTGCCTTAGTATACCATCCAACCACTTTTGACCTCCCATTACCCTCATTTTCCCAAGATTTTTTGTGCATGCGGTAATTAGTTTTTGTTTGAAGTTTTCTTTGATTTCTTGTTATTTATTATTATTTCCCCAGGGCTGGGTGGAAAAAAGTTGTCATTGCTTATCTCATGTTAAATAAAATTTCGTTTTCATTTTCGTTTCTCTCTCTCTCTCTCTCTCTTCTCTCTCTCTCTCTCTCTCTGACTTATGCGCTCTCTCTCTCTCTCTCTCTCTCTCTCTCTCTCTCTCTCTCTCTCTCTCTCTCCTCTCTCTCTCTCTCTCTCTTCTTGTCCCCCCCCCACCTACTTGTTAGTTATTTGTTTATTTTGTGCTGCTTTAATTTTGTTTACTTTGATGCATGTTCATATATGAATAATCGTTTTGTATTAATTTAGTTTTCGTCCCATGGACAGAATAGGATTGGCATACAATATCAATGGCTGCGTAATATAGTTTTCAAATTGTTTTCTTTGTGTCACTCTCTCAAGGATTTCATTCTACTACTAGCTGTTCATTTTTTTCTGTTTTGGCCAAAGTGCAGCCATACAACATCAAGTTTGAATCTGTTTTTTTGTTATTGCTCTTTCGTTTATTCTTGATCATCTTTTGATTTGAATGACTTAATGTTGTGTATGAATGAATAATGCATTACTCCATTACCTCCTTGTCCCTTTCTCCTCAATACACCCACCCCCCCCCCCCCCCTGCCAATCCTGTGACATCACAGAATTCCCGCTCACAATCGGCGCCTTGTGATCTCTAGCTCTCTGTCTCCGGTTTTGACAGGGACATCGCAGTCGTAAGCATGTGACGCCACTGTAAGCATGTGACAGCTGTTTATGCTAAGACGGGTGATCTGTAGCGTTCTCTCTTGTCTACTACTACTAACCAATGAAAGTCCCTGGTATATTTGAAATGAAGTGGGAAATGCCAGTGGGAGGCAAAACTTATAGCATTCTCTTAGTCTAGTCACAAGCAAACTAAAACCTGGCTGAGTCAACACTGTAGGAACAGACCCTCTGCTGTTACCTGCCAGTAACTCATATTAGCCCAACTCGTAAGTAATAGTGAATGTGCTTGGGATAAAAATAATTGCTTTATATTTACTTTTGTTTGATTCTATTTTTTATCCAGATCCTATGTTCCATGTTGAGTAAGTAATAGAGGTGTCAGTGAAAAGAATTGGTAAATAATGCTGGTATAATTATGTGCACATATTCATTCTTGTGTTTGATTTTGACTTTAATTCTTTTGGTGCAAGAACCTGATTCTATGCCTAATTTTATTTATCCTAAGGATATGTATATAAAGGACCTTTATATACATACATGTGTATGTGTGAAACTACTTGGTTGCAAACTTGCAGCTTTTGGTTTGTTCATTTTGTTCATTACATTCCTTTCCAAGTGTTGGACTGAGAATGATGTTTGCTTGTTGGCTTGATCATAGATTTTGATCTAGCTTGTTACTGAATCATAACAGTTGATTCCAGTACACCTTTCATGTTTTATTTTCAGTTTGACAACTGAAATTCATGTTATTTTTCATAGTGCTATTGTACAAGGACGGCCTTCTAGCCGGTTAGGATCCACTAATCCCCGCCGGCTGAAGCCCATATCTCCAATCCATAGAGATCTACACCCATATTCTCCTGTGATTCTCAGCAGGGCATCGTGGTCAGGAAGCTTAATCCCTGACTCACAAGCAAGAAGACGGTGCTGACGCCAAGTCGCCACCACACCCAGAACCCGCGAGGAGACCACGCCTGTGCCGTGCCATCCCGCGTCGCCCCATCCAGGACTACTGGGCGAACTCTCACCTGAAGAGCCAGCCTAGTCACCCCAGCACTCACCGATCCCGACAGAGGAAACTTACTACAGTTAAGTCCTCGGGACAGTGCAAAGAACTCTAACTACCCCGGACTCTTGATGTTCTTCCGGCTTGGGGCTAAACTTTTCAGACAGACAAAAGTCTTGTATAATCCTTTCGGATTTCATTTTTCATACATATTTTGTTTTGGCGCCGTTGAGCTGCTTTCTTATTGCTGCATAATCTGTTATGCAGATTTGTGAGTAAATAAAATACAAGTGTACAAATAATTCTGAACCCTTTGGTCAGACTGATGAGAGTGGAAGTTTTGTAATTTTCATGTAAAAACCTACTTCTCTCTGTCTGTCATTTAGAGCAAATCTACCACTTGTATTCCCTTCAATCATACGAGCCAGAATCCGGGCAAAAATATAAATCTATTAGATGAAAAGGGGCCGGGAAAGTTGCTCATCTCCCACACCCTAGAGAAGTGGGCTAAAGGAAATGTTTTCTATTGAAAATGTAACACTTTAAAAGTCTACCCCTAGAGACTTCACCTTTAGCTCATTCCCTCATCACAAGACCCATGGGTAATGACAAAGTTGTTGTTCTTGTTGCCTGGCTTAAAGACTCCAGGGATCATCACCAACAGCCGAAGCAATTGAACACTATGGTACAAATGCACCAGCTACGGATGAGAACATTACGTGTGTGACCATTTTTGATTACCCCGCCACGTAGGCAGCCACACTCCGACTTCGGAGGAGTAATGACAATATAAGTTATTTGGATTTGGGCATGGCACATGACTTGTGGTCTCTCTCGAAGTGTGTTCTTTTGCTAACGAGCGAGATGCGCCTCCATGTAGATCTGAATCATAGCAACCGCTGCACCAACATAGCAAAATCCATTAATCCACAAAGAATATAGTCCGCAGTTTACAAGGTCGAGAGCTATTTTAATGTAAATTGAACAAATCTTCGCAATAGTAATTGTCATGTCCCGAATAATATTTAGTGCTTAAAACTTTTATTGCACAGATTAAGACCACATGAACCGGATCAGTTTCGGGGTGGAAAATAAAGTAAACTTACTGCACTGAAAATAGGGGAGAACGGGGCTGGTCCGCCTACTTTTTAGCTTTTCTCCATAAAAGGCAAGCCAACTGAGGCAGAAGCTCATTTTTATGCCACTTGTTGTATGGACATGTTTACAGAAAATTCAGTTAATTCAGATTCATTCGTTGCAAACAATGGCTCCAACCCACCTGCGTGCGCATCTCGACCATTCCAACGGAAGTGTCGCCATCTTAGTCCTTATTTGTGTGTAAACAAAGTGAAAATGTTATCTAAATGTGTAAAGAAAACATCCAGATGTTATAAATACAGTTTAGATAAGTTTCGAATTGGAACAGCCAAATACGCAGCATCGATCTGGCATTTTTCAAAAAAAGGTAAGGACTAAGATGGCGGTCTCCCATAATATGGCGCTCCTTGTGGCCGGATATGACGACACGTGGGTACCAGCAATAGCAAAAATCAGATTTTTTTTGCTCTCAACTTTTCTCAAATTAATGGACACTTTCCAGTCTTACACAGGACATGGCAGGAGGATAGCACGAGGCTATCACAAGATCGAAATAATTATACAGCAAAACACTTAGCAATAAAAATGAAATGAAGAACGTGTCGCAGGGTCCCTACTTTTGCCGACCTGACTATTGTCATCACCCAATGACGCATTTTTTGTTTGATGACGCGCTGACGTGTGAGTAATCAAGACAAGATCTTTTGGCTTTCTTTGCAACAAAAGCACCACGTGGAAATCTAGTCGACCTTTGTGCATCAAAACTTCAGAAGCTAATGATTACCAACAAAAATAGATAACAGCTGTAAATATCGTGTTGGTGTTGACAAACGGTAAATACATTATAATGATATTAATTATGTTTGAATGCACGGCCGGACCTAATGATATTGATTATGTATTCTAATTCTTGCATTTTTAATTTTACGCTTAGCTAAACGCATTAATGAAATGTAAATGATAATAATGAGATATAAAAACAAGGAGTTAATGTAATAATTAGATGCTAAAATAAGTGTTTTGGTCCCACCTTCTTTCTCATGTTTGGAGATCGGTATATTAAAATATAAGAATTGTCAGAATTGTGTCACTCTCTCTTGATCGCTCGCGGCAAAAATACATTCCTGCCGCTCGCAATCAAAATTTACCTCATTTAATTATCACAGGGAAGTAATTAATTCGGGGGGGAGAGTGATCTCCATTTTGGTGTCCGGAAGCGCTCATTGAAAGACTTGACACATGGGACATACATGGGAAAACATCCATTCACAGTCTCAACTTCTCCTTCAAAGACCCTCTATTCTTGTAGACCTGCTGCTTTTTTCTTCTCACCTTCTACAAAAGTTTTCCACCACATTATTTTTTTCACCCTCTTTTACGTTTGTCTTTGACCAGTCAGGAAATTCCAGTCACGACAGGGTAGCTGTGGAAAGGGGATTGTCTGCCCCTTGCTTGGTGACAGATGGCGCGCCATCACAGTACAATTTCCGCCATCTTTGGGTTCTTTCCCTTCTTTTCCATGAAACTTCCTCCTCTCTCTCTCTCTCTCTCTCTGTCTCTCTCTCTCTGTCTCTCTCTCTCTCTCTTATCCCCCTCTGTGCCTCTTCGCCCCATCCTCCCTCCCTTTTATTCTCATTTCTGCATGCACATATATTATTTAGCTTTCTTGTTTGATTTATTTTATTTTTCCCCAGGGCTGGGTGGAAAAAAGCATGTAACTTGCTTATCTCATGTTCCCTGATTAAATAAAAAAATTCGTTTTCGTTTTCTCTCTCTCTCTCTCTCTCTCTCTCTCTCTCTCTCTCTCTCTCTCTCTCTCTCTCTCTCTCTCTCTCTCTCTCATAAAGCATTCGTACACATATTCGTATTCTCTCTCTCTCTCTCTCTGTGTCTGTCTCTCTCTCTCTGTGTCTCTCTCTCTCTCTCTCTCTCTCTCTCTCTCTCTCTCTCTCTCTCTCTCTCTCTCTCTCTCTCTCTCTCTCTCTCTCTCTCTCTCTCTCTCTCTCTTTGTCTCTCTCTCTCTCTCTCTCTCTCTCTCTCTCTCTCTCTCTCTCTCTCTCTCTCTCTCTCTCTCTCTCTCTTTAGATTTTGTTTTTTTGGGTCAACTAGATGTAAATTCTCATAAATATTTAGGGGTTACTTTTTTCAACAAAATTCAGTTTTGATATAGCTACTGGTTATGATCATGTGGTTAGAGTCAAGAAAGCCACTTTAGAGATTTTGAAAACATTAAGAAAACTAGGATGTTCTTCACCAATACTCTTCTTTAAACTTTTTGATGCCTAAGCTGTTCCTTCACTTTCATACGGTTCTGAATTATGGGGATTTAAACCAGGCCAGTCCATTGAAAAAGTCCATATACAAGCCTTTAAGCTAATACTTAATGTACAAACATTCACGCCAAATGCCATGGTGTGTGTGTGCGTGTGCGTGCGCACGCGCACGCTTGTGCGTGTGTATGTGTGTGTGTGAGAGAGAGAGAAAGAGAGAGAGAGGGGGGGTGGCGGCTTCAGTCACACAGTTTCTGTAACAGGGCAAAATAGTCTATGTGCAGGCATGCTTTTTCATAAAACTTTCGCTTATCCGTAAGGGATACCAACATACGTTTCAGGTATCCGAAGTTTCGTTTATCCGTCGTTTCACTTATCTGTCGGGAAATTAGTCTTCCAAAGAAGGCTTTTGGCCGGGAAATGAAAATTGCTTTCAGGTATCAGAAGTTTCGCTTAACCGACTTTCAGGTAAACGTACAACCACTGTACTATGTTTTATTTGAATGCTCACGATACAGTGACCTTAGAAATAAATATTTCATTAGGAATCCATGAAGTCATTTGTCCAAACATGAGCAATGTGCAAGAATAATTAATGGTAACTAAAATTGTCCAAATTTATTTTTCTAGCTCTAAAGCGTAGAGAAAATGATGTAAACATGATGTAAAGCGTAAAGATAATGTATGAAAAGCCTTTTTTGCAACGATTGTAGAAGTAGATTAGACATTAATGTATTTATGCTTATGCTTTTTGCATGCTTGCATATAAGCCTATGTATTGATGCATATTATCATGTATATGTTTGGGTTTGTGTATATATGTATACTGTATGTATGTGCGTGCGTTCGTGCACATGTGCGTGTGTGTAGGCGTATGCGTGTATGTTTGCATGTATGTATTAATTTACTTATTTGCTAATTGATTATGTGTGCTTTTTGATGTTTGCTTTTGCTAACATTGTATGACATAGACAGGCAGTTAAACCATTGTCTCCCTGGTGGGTGGGTGCGTGCTTGCGTGTTTGTAAGTGTGTTATTGTCATCATAGGGACTGTTGGCCTAAGTCATTAAGCATTCTGAGTCTCTCTCTCCCTGGTGGGTGGGTACGTGTATGCGTGTTTGTGTGTTATTGTCATGATAGGGGCTGTTGGCCTAAGTCATTAAGCATTCTGAGTCTCTCTCTCTCTCTCTCTCTCTCTCTCTCTCTCTCTCTCTCTCTCTCTCTCTCTCTCTCTCTCTCTCTCTCAAAAGAATCCCCCCCCCCTCCGTTCCTGATCATGCCTTATGGCTTTCTCAGACCACGCTGTCCAAATTAGCCGAAAGAAACTTGAAGACCTTAACACTGACCATAATTATGCTCAACATTTGATGCTGTCGTGGAGAAGTCACTAACATTTTTCTTTCTGTTTTTTCACCGACCAAATTCAAATGTTCTTTCCTAGTGGAAGAGATAATGGCAGAATTGTGCATTTTCAAGCGACAAGCATGAAATTTGGCATGATGGTATCTTATGGTGTGTTTATCAATTCCTGACGTAGGGACATTTTGAATTCAGCCTTTAACCCTTTCAATTCCAAGTGTATTTTTGGGGGAACAAAAATAAATTAAAAAAAATTCTGGTGGTATGCATTTTCATGAAACAAGCATGACATTTGGCAAGATAGGTTCTTATGGCATGCTTATCGATTTCTGACGGAGGGACATTTTCAATTCAGCCTTTAACCCCTTCAGTGCCAAGGACCAATTGATCGCGGGCAGTTATAGGGGAAGACGGGGTAAAAAGCGCATGGGCGGGTAAGAAGCCCACCCCAATTATCTCATGAAATGAAGCAAATTTCAGTCTCATTTTGCCCATGAGACGAGCGTTAATGTCTAGCATTCGTCTCATGGGCAAATTTGACTGAAATTTTCTTTATTTCATGAGATAATTGGGGTGGGCTTCTTACCCGCCCATGCGCTTTTTACCCCGTCTTCCCCTAATATATAAAAAAATTCTAGTGTTGGGTATTTTCATGTAATAAGCATGAAATTTGGTACGATAGTTTCTTATGGTGTGTTTATCAATTTCTGACGTAGGGACATTTGCAATTCAGGCATTAACCCCTTCAGTGCCAAGGGCATTTTAATCGCAAACAGTTATTTGATTTAAAAAAATTATATTGTTGGGCATTTTCATGTAACAAGCATAAAATTTGGCATGGTGGTTTCTTACGGTGCGTTTATTCATTTCTGACAGAGGGATAACTTCAATTCAGCCTTTAACTCTTTCGATGCCGAATGCATTTCTATAGCGGAATTTTAATTCAAGAAAAAATTCTAGTATTGAGCATTTTCATATAACAAGCATGAAATTTGCCATGATCATTTCGTATGGTGTCTTTGTTAAATTCTGACGTAGGGACATTTGCAATTCAGCCTTTAACCCTTTCAATGCCAAGAACATTTTATTGCAAACAGTAATAAGTAAATAAACTTCTAGTGGTATGCATTTTCAAGAAACAAGCATGGAATTTGGCATGACATTTTCTTATGGTGTGTTTAACAATTTCTGATGTAGGGACATTTTTAATTCAGCCCTTAACCCCTTCAGTGCCAAGGGCATTTTGATCGAGGACAGTTATAATTTTTTTAAAATCTAGTGTTGGGTATTTTCATACAACAAGCATGAAATTTGGCATGATAATTTCTTATGGTGTGTTTATCAATTTCTGATGTAGGGACATTTGCAATTCAGCCTTTAACCCCTTCAGTGCCAAGGGCATTTTGATTGCGAAGAGTTACTTTCTTTGAAAACAATTGTAGTAGAGTTGGGTATTTTCATGTAACAACCATGACATTTAACATGGTGGTTTCCTATGGTGTGTTTATCCATTTCAATTATGCCTTTAACCCCTTCGGTGCCAAAGGCATTTTGATTGCGGAACTTTTAATTCAACAAGAAAATCTAGTGTTGCGCATTTTCATATAACAAGCATGACATTTGGCATGATAGTTTCTTATGGTGAAGAACAAGAACAAGAACAAGAACAATTTTGTATTGCCATCACTTGAAGTATTTGGCACAAAAAGAAGAAAATAAAACATAAAATAAAATTTAAAAAAAAAGGGAAAATGTGATAATTATGATTTCTTTCTGATTTTAAATGAATCAAAAACAAAGATGGCTAGTAGTTCCTGATGTTCGTTGGCGTTTACTATACTGCTGGGTTTAAATGTGTTCTTTGATATTGTTTTCTTTATTGTGTCTAAATTGTTCTGTTAAATTTGGTAGTTTGCCTAACTGTAGCATTAATTTAGTTCGTAAATCTGTATACAATTATCCAAAAGGTGAAACTCATCTTCTATCGTATTACAAGTTGGGCATAATCTTTGGTTTCGTCCTAGATTTAATCCTAGAGTGCAAAGGAGGTTTTTAATAAACAAAAGCCATGGATTTTTAATTCCATTGTTTTCATTCAACATGGAATTGTAGATTTTTTTAAAAATACGTTTCTTCTGATTTATCTAAAATGTGTAGCCAATAAGCGATAGCTCGACAAACAATATGAATTCCAACTGGAAATCTACCTAACTCAGCTAGAGTTGGTAGATTCATTGCTTTTGAGTGCAAAGCAAGAAGACGTTTACATAATTTTATATGTAAATGTTCATGAGGGTTTTTTGAAGACAGACAATTTTTTAAAAATTCAGATAAATCAAAGGAATAGATGCATTAATATTCTCAGTCCAGGGCAGCCAGACCTCTGCTCCACATGTTGCTATTGGTGTAACCAATGTATCAAACAGTTGTAGTATTGTGTCGAATCAGCAGACCTCTGCTCCACATGTTACTATTGGTGTAACCAATGTATCAAACAGTTGTAGTATTGTGTCTAATCAGCCAGACCTCTGCTCCACATGTTGCTATTGGTGTAACCAATGTATCAAACAGTTGTAGTATTGTGTCTAATCAGCCAGACCTCTGCTCCACATGTTGCTATTGGTGTAACCAATGTATCAAACAGTTGTAGTATTGTGTCTAATCAGCCAGACATCTGCTCCACATGTTACTATTGGTGTAACCAATGTATCAAACAGTTGTAGTATTGTAGCTCGACAAACAATATGAATTCCAACTGGAAATCTACCTAACTCAGCTAGAGTTGGTAGATGTCATTGCTTTTGAGTGCAAAGCAAGAAGACGTTTACATAATTTTATATGTAAATGTTCATGAGGGTTTTTTGAAGACAGACAATTTTTTAAAAATTCAGATAAATCAAAGGAATAGATGCATTAATATTCTCAGTCCAGGGCAGCCAGACCTCTGCTCCACATGTTGCTATTGGTGTAACCAATGTATCAAACAGTTGTAGTATTGTGTCGAATCAGCCAGACATCTGCTCCACATGTTACTATTGGTGTAACCAATGTATCAAACAGTTGTAGTATTGTGTCTAATCAGCCAGACCTCTGCTCCACATGTTGCTATTGGTGTAACCAATGTATCAAACAGTTGTAGTATTGTGTCTAATCAGCCAGACCTCTGCTCCATATGTTGCTATTGGTGTAACCAATGTATCAAACAGTTGTAGTATTGTGTCTAATCAGCCAGATCTCTGCTCCACATGTTGCTATTGGTGTAACCAATGTATCAAACAGTTGTAGTATTGTGTCTAATCAGCCAGATCTCTGCTCCATATGTTGCTATTGGTGTAACCAATGTATCAAACAGTTGTAGTATTGTGTCTAATCAGCCAGACCTCTGCTCCACATGTTGCTATTGGTGTAACCAATGTATCAAACAGTTGTAGTATTGTGTCGAATCAGCCAGACATCTGCTCCACATGTTACTATTGGTGTAACCAATGTATCAAACAGTTGTAGTATTGTGTCTAATCAGCCAGACCTCTGCTCCACATGTTGCTATTGGTGTAACCAATGTATCAAACAGTTGTAGTATTGTGTCTAATCAGCCAGACCTCTGCTCCACATGTTGCTAGTGGTGTAACCAATGTATCAAACAGTTGTAGTATTGTGTCTAATCAGCCAGACCTCTGCTCCACATGTTGCTAGTGGTGTAACCAATGTATCAAACAGTTGTAGTATTGTGTCTAATCAGCCAGACCTCTGCTCCACATGTTGCTATTGGTGTAACCAATGTATCAAACAGTTGTAGTATTGTGTCTAATCAGCCAGACCTCTGCTCCACATGTTGCTAGTGGTGTAACCAATGTATCAAACAGTTGTAGTATTGTGTCTAATCAGCCAGATCTCTGCTCCATATGCTGCTATTGGTGTAACCAATGTATCAAACAGTTGTAGTATTGTGTCTAATCAGCCAGACATCTGCTCCACATGTTACTATTGGTGCAACCAATGTATCAAACAGTTGGAGTATTGTGTCTAATCGAATATGATTTCCTCTAGTTAATCGGTGTAGTGAATACGTTGCTTTGGTTGCTTGCTTGGCAAGTTGTGTTTTTGCCAAAGTAAATGCAAAATTATTCCCAAATATTTGCATTGATCAGTAGTCTGAATTACTTCATTACCAAACTTGAAGAAAACAGGTACTTTTGGATCTTTATGTGTACATATTAGTACCTTTGTCTTTTCTACATTAATTTTCATACCCCACATATCACAATATTTACTCAGTTTATCAAGTTTGTTCTGAAGACCCTTTTTTGTGGTAGACAAAATTACTAAACCATCAGCGTACATTAAGCATGACATAGGGGTACTTTCATCAATACAAGGACTGTCAGCTTCTCCAATAAACTTTGGAATATCATTAACAAAAATATTGAATAAGTTTGGACTAAGGACATTACCTTGCAATACCCCCTTTCGCATCAATATATCGTGAGATAACCCATCAATAGTTTTTGTACATACATTTGCATTCTCATGCATATCTTTAATAATTTTAAAGCAGTTTCCTTTTATGCCTATTTGATACATTTTTAATAGTAATGCCTGACTTTGTCAAATGCTTTTTCAAAGTCAACAAAGCAACAGTAAAGACGGTCTTTGCTTTTCATGATATCGTCAACAATTTTTTTTAATATGAATATATGGTCTGATGTTCTGTGTTCCTTTCGGAGGCCTGCTTGTTCTTTTGCTAATAAATGATTATCTTCAAGAAACTGTCATTCCAAGATTTAATATATGGCAAAATAGATTGCTGAGTGAGTTATTGATTGCTATACCACGATAATTGCAAGGATTCATGGGATCTCCTGATTTATGAATTGGAATATTTATTCCCCTTTTCCATTTTTCTGGATAAGTTCCGGATGATAAAATGCTCTGGAATAATTGTCTAATAATGTCTTTTGCCTCTGGTAGACTTGCTTTAATGATTTCGTTAGTAAGCCCATCTTCTCCAGCTGCTTTTTTGCTTTGCATGTTTTTTTTATGCATTTAAAATTTATTTCATTGAAATGGGAAAATCAAGATATGAGTAGGTAATATTTGAACAAATGTTTTCTATTTCTATATTTACTTTTTTGTGTGTGTTTTCTTCCACCTTTGTGTCCGTACCAATGAGATTTTCTAAGTGATTTAGCCATTTTGTACTGCTCTGTTAAAGCCCAATTTGTAACAATTGCCCCATTTTGGGCTGTCAAGGCTGACCCAAAATGTAACAATTATTACAATTTGGGCAAATTGTTACATTTTGGGCAAATTGTTACATTTTGGGCAGCAAATGTAACAATTGTTACATTTTGGGCAGAATTGTTACATTTTGGGCAGCAAGTTACATTTTGGGCAGGGAAGGCATCAAAATAGAAGGAAAAAAGACAAATCTGAATTTGAGAGGGAACAGAGTTTGATGTTGACGATTGAGATGCAGTCTGCTTGACAAAACTACGACAATCTGTGATGATGTTTGTAACTTGTTTTATGTAGATAGCCAGTGGTCAGTGACAATGAACAGTGGTCACTTAGACGTTAATTACCCGGGAAGAGGCCGGGATATTGCGGTCGGTGTGTGTGTGTGTGCGTGTGCGTGCGTGTGTGTGTGGTGGGGCACGGGCATATGTACGGTACATATTAGCACGCAGACTACTAGACACCAAGAAAGACTTGCAGGACTGGTGCTAAAGAGACCCAGAGATGCACTGACCTCCATCCCAAAAGCCAAGAGCAGACCCATCCCAGCCCGGGAAACCCGTGCTGTGGGGAGTGGCTACACCCGAAGCAACAGATAAAGACATACTCGAGAAACATTGAGACACAATACTAGGACACCCAGTGAAAGTGTCTGTGGGTTTACCACTCCGTATTTCATCACTGCAGAGCCCACCAGCAAAACCACAAATACCAAGAAGCATATTGTGCATTCAAACATTGACCACATAGGACAGGCAAGACCAATGCACCCCCAGACAAAGCCCCAGACTGTCGCCTTAGGGTCTTATATGTCTCAAAAATAGTCCCGGGAAAAATGTAATGTTAGGTCTTTGCCTAGTGTAAGCGTGTCCCAAGACGGGAAGTCTAATTGTTTTGGCAGCCAAATCAAAACAAGCTAGGAAAGTAACGTCTGGATCACTCGTAACAAGATGGACTCAGACACGAATTTTTCACAGATGATGATGATCTTTAATGATAAGAATTGATGGGCCCTTGGTTTCTGTTTCTGTGTAGTTCTTGCACAATAGTCTTGAGTGTTTGTTTGCTTCCCTACTTGTTGCTCCGTCCAAAATTGTCACTCTATAGACACTTATTTGCTGGGTAATGACTCCGCTGCGTAGACATCTTACACAGACGTTCCTCTAGATTGTCCTCCGAAGTCGTTCACACCATCCCTCGGGATGGTCAGCTTTATTTCTCTGTTCAAGAGTGGAGGCGATGACTCCCAAAGCCGTGACTCCTGTGGGCACTTGCCACGCAAAATGTCGTAACGACATTTTGCATCGGGGATGGCCGCGCAAAATGTCGCAACTGCTGCAAAACGTCGCAATTACGACATTTTGCGACGATGCGACATTTTGCGGGTGCACAGACGTTTCTTGCATTCGTCAAGCTCATTCTTATAGTGTTGGATCATATGTCGTGAAAACATAGTTTTGTCAAGCAGACTGCATCTCAATCGTCAACGTCAAACTCTGTTTCCTCTCAGATTCAGATTTGTCTTTTTTCCTTCTTTACTGATGCCACTTCCTCAAAATGTAACAAATCTGCCCAAAATGTAACAATTGTTACATTTTGGGTCAGCCTTGACAGCCCAAAATGTAACATTGTTGCTGCCCAAAATGTAACAATTTGCCCAAATTGTAACAATTGTTACATTTTGGGTCAGCCTTCACAGCCCAAAATGTAACATTGTTACATTTGGCCAACATTGTTACATTTTGGGCAATTGTTACAAATTGGGCTTTAACACTGCTCAGAGATACATGATTAGTTTCTTTGGAAGAATCTGCTTTCTGTAGCTGTTTTAAAGTTTTCCAGACACTGTTTGGATCTTGCAAATATGCTTCATTTAGACTCTGTACTAACTTGTTCTTATATGCTTGTTTTTTTCTTTGTTAACACTTGTTTGTATATTTTCATTCTGTAAAAATATTTTACATGGAGTGTTCGGTTTTGTGGATTTCTGTTTAAAGCGTTTCTTAAAGACTTAATCTCTTTTCTTTGAGTATAACAATCTTTTGTCAAACCATTTTTGGGAGGGTTTTCTATATCTTTTTTTAGCTATGACGAAGTGCAAGTTTTGCTGCTTTCCTTAATGTGAATGTCAATTTTTGTAGCATTGAATTTGGTGAAGTGGCTGTGTTTGGGTTGTTCAGATCCGTTCTTATTTCTTCTAACAGTTGTTTTATTTCTCCTGTTCTTAACGCACAGTTGAAAGCATAAGCAGAATCATCATCCCAATAACATTTTATATATTCTTCATTCTGCACATTTTTACGTTTTGGTGATGTTTTTTCATTTAATGGTGTGTTTGTCGATTTAGGATGTAGGGACATTTTTAATTCAGCATTTAACCCCTTCAGTGCCAGAAGCATTTGGATCACATAGTTATATAATTAAACAAAAAATATAGCAAGGGACCAATGAGGTAAACTAAGCATAACCTTTTTTAAAGGTAAGTGAAAAAAGCTAAAAACTGTTGAAAGCGACTGATATAATTTTAATTTACTGTCAGTCTGCACAATAAAGCCATAATGAAAAGATTTATCTGCTCAAATCACTTATTTCCCTCTTTAACCCCTCTCCAGCTAGAGATAAAATGGATGATTACTTTTTATTGATTACTGGTTAAGACAATGCCTGCTAACAATTTGTTATACACCAAAGCTTTTAAGTCACTGACACTCCATCAGCAAGCAAACCCATTTAATAATATTAATTTCCTCCGAAGTCGGAGTGTGGCTGCCCTCGTGGCGGGGTAATAAAAAACGGTCTCACAATGTTCTCATCCCTAGCTGGTGCATTTGTACCGTAGTGTTCAAGGGCTTCAGCTGTTGGGATGATCCCTGGAGTCTTTAAGCCAGGGTAAGACAACAACAACAGTGCGAGTCACAGAAAAGAGGGGAGGGAGGGGGTTTGGTCATTAACATACATCCCCACTCTCTCTCTCTCTCTCTCTCTCTCTCTCTCTCTCTCTCTCTCTCTCTCTCTCTCTCTCTCTCTCTCTCTCTCACACTCTCTCTCTTTTTTACACACACACACATACACATAGAGACTCACCCACAGACATACACATAGATATACACAGACACATACACACACACTCACAGACGCAAGAGACACAAACACACACACACACACATAGATATATCTACCCCCCCCCCCCCCCACACACACACACAGACTGTGAGACACACGACACACACAACACACACACATATGAGCGCGTGCACACACACACACACACACACACACACACACACACACACACACACACATGCTCATTTGCTTTTTACACAATTGCTACTCTGGCTGAGTACATTGTACAATACTCTGGCAGGGCCAGAATGGATCTAGATGTTCAATAAGCCAAACAAAAGGGGCCAGAATGGTCAGCTCGGTGACCATGGGCCTTTTAACATAAGAAGAAGAAGAAGAAGAAGAGTGTACAGTATCTAGATCTAAAGTGTTTCTTTCAATTCAATCTGTTGAAGTCAAGGCCTAGTCTATCAGTGTACCCATTCCACATTATGCACAAGCACAATCGTAATCACATACTTACCTCTGTAATCGATTGGAATAAAAACTGCATAACATAATGCGATTAATGACTTGATTAGGGAACAATGACGAAAAGCACTTTGCGCCATTGGCGTCATCTTACTTTCGTTCTTACATTTGTTCCGGGACTGCTTTCAAAATCTGATTGGTTAAAATGAAAAGGAAGTGCAAAAAATAATAGAATATAAAATAATAATGCTGTATTTTACAAAATTAAGCGTAAAAGAAACATAATGTGCGGTAAATAAAGATATTTGCGTGCTAAGTTGTTGTTTTTCCAAACAATATTGGTTGAAGAAGCATTATCTGCGACTTCTTTTTCAATGGCGGTGTTAACCGCCGTTTTGTCCAAATTAGGGGTTAGATCCGCCGTTTTGTCCATTTAAAAAAAATTATGATTCGGACAAAATGGCGGTTCAAAATCTGCCGTTTTGTCTATAGACAAAACGGCGGCGTTGGACAAAACGGCGTCCGATTTTGAACCGCTGTTTTGTCCAAATGAAAGTTGGAATTATAAAAACTTATTCCTGTTAACTTTTTTTTTTATCTTTGTTAATAAATAACTAGCTGTCTTTTTATCAGAATAAGAATAAAAATGTGATTTTTATCGACTTTGTGTCCACATGTTAGTGGCACTGATCACTGATAGTTTGCCTTGTGCAGACTGCAGTTGTGGAACTGACCAGTGGTCGTCTGATTTGAGAGTGCACCGTTTTTGCCCAGGCCGTTCTTGCCCAGGCCTGTTTTTGCCCAGAACAGTTAGACAGTTTGACTGCTAATTAGTGTATTAGGATTTCATAATGATTTCTTTTTTATGTGTTTGACCAGTGGTCAGTGTCACTGACCAGTGGTCATTTTGGCCTATTTTCACAATAAGCCAGCTTGTTATTCATTTTATTTAACAAAGATTTTTACCAAAAAAGAGAACTTGTCAAGAATGAGTTTTTATAACTCCAACTTTCATTTGGACAAAACGGCGGTTCAAAATCGGGCGCCGATTTGTTGAACTGCCGTTTTGTCCAAATCATAATAGAAAATTTGGACAAAACGGCGGATCTAACCCGGAATTTGAACAAAACGGCGGTTAACAGCCCTCCATTTTCGTCTGCTTAGCCACCGATTTTAAAATACCAAATAAACAACGATAGACTCATACATTTTGATGTCCCTACGTCAGGAAATGTTAAGTAAGCTCTCCTGAGTCTGTTCATACTAATTTTCAGTTTGTTGGATTCGTTTGAACGATTCAGCTGTTTTGATGCCTTTATCTCTTCCACTATCCAGAAACATCAAGATATGACTGCCACGCATTTTTCTCAGGTTGCCCAGGAATGGAGCGTTAAAGGTGCTCATTCTTGTGAGGCCGAAGTCAATTATACAGATGCCATACTGCGTGATGTGCTCACCCGTGGCATTGCAGACTCTGACATACAACTCGATCTTCTCGGTGACAAAAACCAAGACATGACACTAGAAGAGGTATTCCAGTTTGTAGAAGCGAAAGAAGCAGGAAAGCGGTCTGCCTCACGTCTACTCAGCTCTCACGTAGTGGAGGCTGCCACCAGCTCCCAATCCATGGAGGCTGCAGCCAGCAGTACCTACAAGATGGGCAAGCGCCTAGCACAGAGAGACAGGCGTGAAGATAAACGTGAACTCTGCACCTACTGCGGAAAAGCTGGTCATGGTGCGTATGCCCTGGCTCGCGCACGCAAGATTCAATGTCCAGCATATGGTCACCACTGCTCACTGTGTGCAACCGCGAGCACCACGAAAGTGCCGTCTTCAACTCCCTATGCTCCGTGACAACAGCTGCTATCCACAGCAAAACTGCCAAGTCCATCTTTATACGACAACCCTTCATTAATTTGACAATCCAAGCCTCAAGTGAAGACTACCAAATACTCGGCTTCAACCTTGACTGTCCATCAAAAACAGTCAGCCACCCTGCAATGGCGGACACAGGATGCCAAAGCTGCCTCGCCGGTGTCAAAGTCCTCCAAACCTTGGCCTCCAAACATCTGACCTGATCCCCATCACGATGAAAATGCATGCCGCTGACAATAAGACAATCAACATACTCGGTGCGCATGTCAGCCAAAGGCCTCCGTGACCAAGTTCTTAAAACCAGGCAGATGACCCTACATTACTGACTGCTCCGATCAACTATTCCTAGGTAGGGAAGCTTGTGTGAGCCTGCACATATTTCCCAACGACTCCCCCACCGTTGGCGGCATCTCACAACACTGCGCTGCACTGCACACCAACCCTTGTGACTGCCCCCGTTGCCAGCAACCCCCTCCACCAACGCGGCTGCCATTCCCAGCCACAGAGGAGAATCGACAGAAACTGCAACAGTTCAATACGTGTGACCAACAACCTCTCATGCAAGGCCCACCACTTCATCTCATGATCGACCCAAACGCAAAGCCCGTAGCTCTTCACACACCTATCCCAGTTCCACTCCACTGGCAGCAAGAAGTGAAGGCCGGACTGGATCAAGATGTTCAACATGGCGTCCTGGAACCGGTGCCTGTTGGTGAGCCTGTCACGTGGTGCCACAGAATGGTTGTCTGTGCAAAGAAAAATAGTAAACCTGTACGGTTGACGGTTGACCCCTGAACAATTACGCAACCAGAGAAACTCACCACACTCCCTCTCCCTTCCATCAAGCGAGATCTGTACCTCAAGGCAAGAAGAAAACCGGAAGACAACTTCTTTCAGACAGTCCAATGGCTTGACGTATGTGGTCGCCATGGAATCACCCTCAATCCTGACAAGTTCGTCTTTGGCCAAGACACAGTGGACTTTGCTGGCTTTGAAATCACTCTTGACAATGTGCGACCAAGCCAGTCCCACTCCCAAAAATAGCACAGACATACGCTCATGGTTTGGTCTTGTCAACGCCTCAGCATGGCTTTGGCTCCCCTTCCGTGAGCTACTGAAACAAGGAGTGATGGGACAACAAACTCTTTGATCAACCAAGTCTCCTACGCTCTTCAGCATGGCTGACAAGATGCTCCCCTTCCGTGAGCTACTGATTAACAAGGCTGGCTTTGGACAATCAACTCTTCGTCCTCCTTCTCGTCTCTTGTCTCTCACTCTCCTCTGTCTCTCCCATCCATCTCCCACTCCTCAAACAAGGTAGCACAGCCTCTCTCATACTCTCTCTGCTCTCAGATGGTCCAAACTCTCCCATCTCTCTCTCTGTCTCTCTCTGTCTCCTCTCTCTCTCTGCATCTCTCTCAAGATGCTCTCCCTCCCCCTCCCTTCTCTACTGAAACTCTCTCTTCACTCGCCTCCGATGGGAATCAACTCAAACTCTGAAAACGCTTTGAGTCACAAACTGTCATCATCCATTAAATTGTGTAATGTGTGTGCAATGTTGTGTTGGGGGCTTATTTATGCCCCTTATTTGCCTTGCAATATATTTTCCAACAAAAGTATTATGATAATATAAGAAAAGAAAACTTTATGTGAGAATTATTATTTGTTTCATTTTTCAGTTATTTATTGTCTGTGTATTCTGTTTTATGCCAATTGGGGGGGGGGGGGGGGAAGGAAAAAAGAACATAAGAAGAAGAAATAAAAACAGAAGCAGCAGTAGAAGAAAACAATCAACAACAAAAACCAAAACTACGACACCATAAACAACAATAATGCAAGACATACAAATACAAGGAAAAAAACAATAAATTCAACAACAGCAATACAAATGTCAACAACAACAATTTTCTAATATGCAAACACTCTCCTTCATGATATTCTGTTGTGATTCAATTGCTTGCTATGGCGTGTGCGTTTTCGTTCTATTGGCATAAAACGTATTCACAAGAGCGGTCAAGTATTTGGTTGAACTGATTTCCCAAGGCATATAGCACCTCTGGTATTCCCATCGATTGAATCATTTGCTCCAGGAGTGCTCTGTCTCTGGAAGAGAACATAATAAT
>CM065689.1:11684323-11688167 GCA_017654935.2 Phymorhynchus buccinoides
AGGAGAGAGAGAAGAGAGAGAGAGAGAAGAGAAGAGAGGAGAGAGAGAGAGAGAGAGGGGAGAGAGATATAGAGAGAGAGAGATTGTGAGAGAGAGATTGAGAGAGAGAGGAGAGAGAGAGAGAGCAGAGAGGGAGAGAGAGAGGAGGAGAGAGAGAGAGGAGGCGAGAGAGAGATAGAGAGAGAGAGACTTTTCAGATGTCTGAGAGAGAGATGAGAGAGATGAGATTCTAGGAGAGAGGGGATGAAGCCACTTTGTAGAAGAGATTTGAGAGACTTTAGAGAGAGATAGAGGAGAGAAGAGAGAGAGCGAAAAGAGAGAGAGAGAGAGAGAGGAGAGAGAGAGAGAGAGGAGATGAGAGCAGAGATCTCTTTTTTTTTAGAGAGAGAGATGAGAGATGTAGAGAGATTGAGAGAGAGGGAGAGAAGAACAGCGATGAGAGGGAGAGATTCAAGAGAAGAGAAGAGAGAGAGAGAGAGAAGAGCGGGGAGAGGAGCGAGAGAGAGAGGAGGACTATGCAGAGAATGGAGTAGAGAGAGAGAGAGAGAGGAGTTTAGAGAGACTAGAGAAGAGAAGAGAGAGTGAGAGAGAGAGAAAATAGGGAGAGAGAGAGAGAGAGAGAGAGAAACGAGAGAGAGAGAGAGGGAGAGAGAAGGAGAGATCATAGAGTTTTGAGAGAGATAGAGAAGAGAAACAGAGAGAGAGAGAAGAGAGAGACAAACATACAGACAGACAGACAGAGAGAGAGATGAGAGAGAGAGAGACAGAGAGAGAGAGAGAGAGAGGAGATGAGAGTAGGAGTTAGCGAGAGAGAGAGAGAGAGAGAGAGAGGAGAGAGAAGAGCAGAGAGAGAGAGGGGTTTTGCTAAGAGAGAGAGATAGCAGAGGAGAGAGAGAGAGGAGAGAGAGAGAGAGAGAATCGGAGGAGAGGCACAGAGAGAGGAGAGAGAGAGATTAGAGAGATTAGAGAGAAGGGAGAGAGATGAGGGATGTTTAGAGAGAGAGAGATGAGAGAGAGCGTAGTGTGCTTGGTGTGTGTAGACTGTTGACTGTTCTTCACGTATGTGCTTCATATTTTTCAAGCAAAACTCTTGTGCAAAAATATAATGTAGACTCAATGCAATTCTCGTCACGCAAACTTCCTGAAAACCGAGATTTCACATTGTTTGTTTCACACAAACAAGACGAGTATTGAGTGGCTTCGTGCGAAATAAATCCGAGAGAGAGTCTGAGGGCATGTGGAAGTTTGAGAGAGAATGTCCGCTATAAGAGGGAAACTCTACACACACAAGTCACCGAGACGATTGGACACAATCAAAACATTGTGATACACACTGTCGATTATGGAGTCTTGGGTGTACACATTGAGTGACATGTGAGACACACACACATACACAGGCAGACACAGGACACATACCTACATGGGAGTCGAACACAGACACACCCAGACACACAACACAGAAACTGACACACACACACAGACTCACAATCACGGAGGCACGCTTGCATGGAGAGAGTGTATCAGAGGGACAGAGACTCCATGTGTAGTGACTGTGAGAATGGACGAACGGAGCATGAGAGAATCCGAGAGTGAGGAGTATCAGAAGAGATGTGCATGTGAAGAAAGAAGATTGATTCTAATTCGGAGTAGAGATAGTGAAGAGAGGTGTAGGATGGGCGAGAGAGCTCTTGTTTGGGATGATTTGTCGAGGAGAGAGTTGAGTCGAGGTGTTAGTTGGGAGAGGGAGGAGGTTGTGGTTGTTGTTGTGTGTTGTGTGTTGAGTGTGTGGTGTGTGTGGTTAGTAGTTGTTAGTGGTGGTGTGTGGTTGTGTTGTCGTGTGAGGAGTTACCTGGTTCAGGAAATGTATAGTCTGAAAAAGGGCTCCGTTTTTAATATTAAAAGAGTTTAGACTTGCATATAATACATACCTTTTTTTTCTGAACGTATAGTTGAAAATTATTTTTGGAGGCTATTATAGGTTTTAAAATGTTTACGGGAGAAGTTTTTTGGCATCAAAGCCTAAAATGGAGCATGTTATTTTGAAAATACTAAGGGAAATGTTATTGAGATTTTCATTTACCTGGGTGATTCCTGAACACGCTTGGAACAATCGATTTAATCTAAACAGACAAACACATTAGTGTTTTCATTCTGTCTAAATCCTTTGAAATATATTTCAAACCAAGAACATTTTTGATTAAGAGACAGAGAGGGGAGGGGGGGAGAGAGAAGAGAGAGAGAGAGAGAGAGAAGAGAGAGAGAGAGAGAGAGAAGAGAGGAGGGAGTAAGAGGAGAGAGATTTTACACGCACGCCCGGCGCACGCACAACTGACCCTCGCTGGACACCCACGCCCGCACGGACGGACCGGGGGCACTAGATCACACACGCACGCAGCGGGGGGCACTAGGCCACACACGTTCGCCAACGCACTCACAACGCCAGCACACAGCACAACACACCTACACACACGACAAGAGAAGCAGAAGACAACGTTTTTGGCCCGTAAAGAGGCTTGTCAGTTGTTTAACTACATTTTGTTATTAAAAAAGTAAAAACGATATTGCCATTCTAAAAAAAAAAAAAAAAAAAAAAAAAAACCATATCAAATTGTGACAGAACTTTTACAAAGACCGAGAGTCTTTGAATGACACGTGCATGTGTAAAATTCGCATGTAGGAGAAGTGTATTTTTTTGGCTTAGTGAGAACAAATCGCACGCTTACAATATTAAAGGTACAAACGTTGATGATAGACTTCCTTTATGAACAAAGGCCCAGGTGGTTGATGTTTCCCATTGCCGATACTAAAAAAATGTTTTTGCTAAGGATTGGTGAGTTTTAAAGCGGAGAAATCGTTTTTCATAAAGACCTTGAGACCATAACAAAACAAAAAGCTCTATGCATGTTTATTATGCTGTGTATGTGTTTGGGTGGGGTTTTTTTTTATTTAGTAAAGAGTAAAGATGTGATCATGTGTTGTTTACTAATACAGAGAGATTAACGTCGCCGGCGCAATTTGGCGACCCAGGTGATTCACAAAGTTACACTGAAACAACAGCACAACAAGGAACAAATGGTATGGCCTCGATGGAGTAGGTTAAGCAAATTGAAATAGTGAGAATAGCTAAGAGTGAAATAATCGGAATAGTGAACATAGTGAAATAAAATAAGGGGTATGGAACTTCCTCGTAAATTACTGCCCATTGTTTTTACCAAAGTTATTTATGGCACCGGATTCGCCTGCAAAGTGAAAGTAGTTTGCCACAACAATCCTTAAAAAAGGATGACCCAGAACCTGCTTATTATGACAACCACCCACACGTACACGACAACAGTGTAGAGAGTTGGACTCCAAAAAAAAAAAAAAAACAAATCAACCTACATTCCAAGAATGGCATAGCCCTTCTAGTCTTGAATAATGTTATATTGAATAGTCTTATTTTCACACATATTCTCTCTTAGCCTACACTGTTTCAGACATCATAATTATGTTAAAAAAACCGCAACTAGACAAGTATTTTTTAAACCGGCTGTCCACAAGATTTAGAAAGTTTATGTTTTACAACTGTATGCAACATTTCACGCAAATGTGGGTTTTTTCTTTTTAGTTTTTTCAAAATGGCATTTCGTATTAATTTTGACGCACGATTTTTTGGTGGTGCTTTTCCGCGTTTTAAGCAAAAGGCAGTCACTAAATCCATGATAGAAAAAAAAAAAAGTTTAAATTTTTTGCTACTTTCAGTACAAAAAGTTCAATAGTAGCTTTAAAAAAGAAGAAAAGGCGATTTTTGCTCTTTTGGATAGGTCTATGTCCTTGGGCAATATATGGCTATTTTTGTATACGG
>CM065689.1:11688667-11703667 GCA_017654935.2 Phymorhynchus buccinoides
ATGTGATTATGCGGTGCACTGTTTTTTTCTCTCTCTCTCTCTCTCTCTCTCTCTATCATCTCTCTTCCCCCCTCGTCTCTCTCTCTCTCCATTCTATGTCTCCTTCCTCCGCTCGCCTCCGGGGCCTCCCTCCCTCTCCTTCGCTCTCTCCTCTCTCTCTCTCACATACATACACACACACACACGCACGCACACTACACTCAAATCGCCTAAGTCTCCGTCGCCTAAGTGATCCGGCTCACTGCCCCTGTTTTAGAGTTCTAAACCCCCGTTTCAAAATGTAAAGTGTAAAGACGAACATGGCGAAGCTCCACCCCACTACCTTCGCGCATGGGAATCCACAGGTCGCTAGTAATTTACAAGCCGCGTAGAATGTTACTTCCAGGCCTAAAATGGTAGAATGTGTTGACATTCTATTGGATGGCCTGTGCACACCCGAATTGGAATATAATATGAACAAAACTATACCACAAAAACACTACAACCCTATCCATGCCTGTATCAAATTGGCTGACCAAAGGCTTTATAGCTTAAAATGCCACTGTTAATAGTGTGGGACCATAAAGGATGCCAGTGGTTCTCACCATCATGGTGGGAGATAATATTTGTCAAAGAAACCACAAACACCACTAACTGTGTAAATAAAAGTAAAAGATTGTGCTGGTTTACTTGTTGCCAATGGGGGACAGAACAGTGTGAGCACTGCCTCCGGCTATTGCAGCCAGTATTGTTCCCACCATCTTTGTATTTACAACTGTCCCATATGTCCGTGACCGAGAGGACGTAAAACATGAATTTTTCATCATCACACAGATGCATTCTGAATGAAAGTAGCCTGAATGTTTCCCCATCCCCTGTTTAATGGGGCCGCTGATACAAAACGTCGCAAAATCGCGAATAATGTTCGCCAATTTGAAAACTTGCTGCGCCGAATCTTATGTAAAGTATGGGGGAGGTGCGTGATTGTCACAAATTGCGACATATTGCGGACATTGCCTGATATTTTCAAAAACATATTTATTGAAAATTTGGTTGGTTTCAGGTAGTTTTTCTTTACACGAATATAAGGCGAAACAGCAAAAGAGAAGGGATAATTGATTCATACATGTAGATTTCTTGTTGATGTAGCTATGCCAAAGTTCTTTCAACTTAATTGTCTATTCGTTGTTACGAGCTTCACTCAATGTCAGAAAACATCCATAAAATGATGAACTGCTCGATATAAAAGTATAAGAGAGACGTGGGGAGATAGTAAGATCTAAAAAGCAGAGGAATGGTAAGATGTACGATGGATAGCAAAAACGGAGGACGGACTGACCGGGATGCACTGACCGATGGACAGACAGACATGACGTCAGACAGGCATGCAGGCAGACAGGTAATGGCAGACAGACAAACATACGAGAAGTCAATAGCTCGACAGACAGAGACAATATAGACAGAAACAAGACAGACAGAGTCAGACAGACGAGAAACACAACATAACAGACTGATTCAGCACGAATGTTAAATTATCCAGACACAGAAAGAGACACTCTGGAAGACAGACCAGAGACAAATGTCGCGAGATATATCAGATAGAGAGAGAGAAGAGATAGCTGAGCTAGAGACGATCTCGCTCTTCTATCTCCGCCTTCGCTCGCGCTCTTGACCCGCGCCCGCGATTCTACGCTCTCTCCTCTCAGCGCTCGAGGGTTGGACTTCTCTCAGCATCAGAGTGCGGGCTCTCTCGTCGCGCGCTGCGCCCGAGCCCGAGACCACCCCATCCCTCCCTGCTCGCTCCTTCCCTCCTCCTGAGCGGAGACCTCTCATCTCTATCCTCGTATCCCTTCACCTACCCTTTATTTTCCTCTCTCCCCTCCCCCTTCTCCATTGCTTCTTTTCCTTCTCCCATTTACCCGCGTCTCACTCTACTCTCTTCCTCCTTATCGCCCCTCGGGCTACCTCATTATATGTCTATGAGAACATCAAAGTTATGACGTCATCAATGACGTAGTGTGCCGTCAGTTGACGGCTTATAGGCACTCTACGGGTTCAAACGGTAAAAGTATGGGCATATAATGCACCCCCCCCCTCCCCCCCTCCGTTGTCTCCGCTGCACGGATTGTCCACCTGTGTCGACCCTTACAGCACGGGTTGTCTCCAGTGCTAGCTTTCGTCCGGTAAAAGTCCGGTAATAAAACTATGCATCCGAATGCTACGATATTGACCATTCCGACGTGTTTGTGGATGATTTATACCATTATAGTTCAATGATGTAGAGACCTAGGAGTATTGGTCCATTTTGTCACATGGTCGGTTTGTGTTTGTGTATGATTTATACCATTATAGTTCAATGATGTAAAGACAGGAGTATTGGTCCATTTTGTCACATGGTCGGTTTGTGTTTGTGTATGATTTATACCATTATAGTTCAATGATGTAGAGACAGGAGTATTGGTCCATTTTGTCACATGGTCGGTTTGTGTTTGTGGATGATTTATACCATTATAGTTCAATGATGTAGAGACCTAGGAGTATTGGTCCATTTTGTCACATGGTCGATTTTGACACAAAATTCGTGACATCTTTATTCTGGTTCAAACTGGATCACGTAAAAAATAGGCTCTTTTGACTCAAATGTTTTTTGTTTTCTTTTAGAGTAAAACCCGCCTAAAATGAAGATAGATGACTGACTATAAAAGAAAAGCACTTTGTAAGGGTGAAATAGAGTAACAGGAGACTAAGGAGAATTAACCTTTTCCTTTTTTCTCGTTTCCTCATTTCCAAGTCTTCGCATAACACAAAATCATATTCCCTGTACTAAATAGTTTGCACAATGAACAAAGCACTAAAAATTGTCATAAAATTATAAATTTACTACACATGCTTCGGAGGAGATGGGTGGGGGTCAGGAATAAGGATTACGTCACGTTAATAATAATGCTTTATCCCACGGATGCTAAATACTTTAAGGTCTGTGGCTTTATCCGCACTGAGCATGATGACTTTGGTTTCTGATCTATGTGTGTGTGTACGCGCGCGCCCACACATATACGCACGAGCGTGTGTGCACACGCGCAAGTGCGCGCGTGTGTGTGAAGGCAAAAACTCACCAACACTTCGGTAACATACGTACATGTATGTCTGTGCGCGCGCGCGCGTGTGGGTGTGTGCGTGCGTTTGTGTGTGCGTTTGTGTGCGTGCGCTTGCGTTTATGGACGAGTGTATTATTCCAGCAAAATTTCAGGCTAATCCTTTTACTTTTCAAAGGTCTAAAATTTAAGATAATTTTGATCTCTGATCGTAGTACGGATTTAAGTGGAGGTAGAGCAGTAATTTATAACCGCTTTATTTCAAACAGAGCATAGCAATGTATCTTGGTTGTCATATAGACAGTAATATAACAAAATTATTGATCATTATTCCTGCAAATGTTCAGGCAATTATAATTAATTTTAAGGGACTCATGATGATTTTTGATCATGATCAAACTTTTGATATTTCATGGTTTTGGATTGTATTTGCTCTTTATGTAAAAACAATAAACATGATGATGTACCTTGATTGTTGTTTTATGTGACAAGTACATATTAAACAGTATTCCTGCAAAGAATCAGGTAATTGTGATTACTTTTAAGGGACATGATTATTTTAGTATCTGATGGAGGTCAAGTTATTGATTTTTAGGTTAATACGTCTTTGTTCTTTATTTCAAAAATGAGCATGGTGATATACCATTGTTTTTTACTTTCATATGTCTGAAACATATTAACCATTATTCCTACTAAGTTTCAGGCAATTGTAATTACTTTTGAAAGACTTATGGTGATCTTAGTCTCTGATCGTGGTCAAAATTTTGATTTTTCAGTGGATTTGGATATGTTTCCTCTTTTCTTTTTTTTAATGTTAACATGGTGATGTACCTTAATTGTTTTTTTATGTGACAAGAACACATTAAACATTATTCCTGCAAAATATCAGGGAATTGTCATTACATTTGACAGACTTATGATGATTGTAGTCTCTGCTGGAGGTTAAAATATTGAATTCCGGTTGCGACATACCTTGCGTTTTGCTTTGTATGTCAGAAACATGTATTGACCATTATTCTTGCAAAGTTGCAGGAAATTGTCGTTACTTTTAAGGGATTTATGGTGAGTTTAGAAACTGATCGTGGTCAATATATAAGGGGTGTTTGCTATAAGAAAAACAAGCATGTTTATGTGTAATTGATTTGATTATTCCAGCAACGTTTCTCGTTACTTAAGGGACTTAAGTAATGATGATTTTATAAAAATTATGATATTGATGTTGAGTGGTTTTATCTGTTTCCATGTGCTCATTTTTTAATTAAAATGTTTCAAATAAATATGACTAATTCAATTTCCACAAACTTCTGAACCGATTTTTCATGTTTGCATTAGAAAGAGAGAGAGAGAGAGAGAGAGAGAGAGAGAGAGAGAGAGAGAGAGAGAGAGAGAGAGAGAGAGAGAGAGAGAGAGAGAGAGAGAGAGAGAGAGAGTGTGTGGCGGTGCCATAGCCGATGAGGTTTAACCGAGGCGTGGTCACCGCTACAGCTATCTGTATTAATACAAATTTGGACTTTACTGGTTTCGTACTGCCTCCGGGCATTGCCTCCAATATTGTTCCCACCATATTTGCATTTACAAATGTCCCATATGTGTATGATTCAGACCAAGAGGACGTAAAACTCCATTTTCATTCACAGAGAGTGTGTGTGTGTGCGTGTGCGCGTGCGCGTGCGTGCGTGCGTGCGTGCGTGCGTGCGTGCGTGCGTGCGTGCGTGCGTGCGTGCGTGCGTGCGTGCGTGCGTGCGTGCGCGCGCGCGCGCGCGCGCGTGTGTGTATGTGTGTGTGTGTGAAGAGCGCATGTTTTTAGAAGATCACCAATTCTTGTAATTGGACTTGCTTCTAATAATATATATATCACGAGTTGTGGATAGACGTTAGCTTAAACACACACACACACAGACACACACACACACACACACACGCGCGCGCGCGCGCGCACGCACACGCACACGCACACGCACACGCACACGCACACACACACACACACACACACATGGTATAATACCAATACAACAGGCTGGCTTCAGAAAAGGCAGATCAACGGTTGACCATCTAGTGACGTACCTCACAGATCAAACATCAGTTTTCCCGTAGGAAAAATGTACTTGCCACTTTTTTCGATATTAGAAAGGCGTACGACCTAGTTTGGCATTCAAAACTTCTGAATAAATTGAAATCAATAGGCCTTTCAGGGTGTATATACAATTACTTAAAAGCCCTTCTTAAGTGATAGAACAATACAGACTAAGGTAGGTAATGTGTATTCCAACCAAAGACATCTCCAAATGGGAATACCACAAGGAGCTGTGACAGCTCCAATCCTTTTTAGCATTTTGATGCACGATCTTCCAAAAGCAATGTCAAAAAATGTTGAACTAGTACAATATGCTGATGACATCTGCATATGGATGAAAGTTACTCTAACAAGACATACACCTGCTAGATCAATTAACTATATTAAAAAGATGACCTTATGGCCACGACAGTCGTGGGGATAATGAAAACGGGTGAAAAACCTTATGGCCACGACAGTCGTGGGGATAATGAAAACGGGTGAAAAACCTTATGGCCACGACAGTCGTGGGGATAATGAAAACGGGTGAAATACCTTATCGCCACGACAGTCGTGGGGATAATGAAAACCTTATGGCCACGACAGTCGTGGGGATAATGAAAACGGGTGAAAAACCTTATGGCCACGACAGCCGTGGGGATAATGAAAACCTTATGGCCACGACAGTCGTGGGGATAATGAAAACGGGTGAAAAACCGTATCGCCACGAAAAACGTTTAATACCTGCACGCCATTTTTGTGATTTTTTTTTTGGCTTCCGTTATTATTTCATTTCCGGTAGGCCTATTTTCTTGCCGGTTTGTCCTTTGCCCAGTTTTTCAAAGGCCGTGGCTAAATGGCCGCCAGTGGCTCTATAGGATGCAGGCTACAGAGCCGCTACTTTCCATTTCCGGTGAAAAACGAAGCTAAAAATAGAAAGAAGTCTTTTGCCCATGCGCAACGGTCGTGCCCATAATGTCCACAGCCCCTTTCCATTATCGGCACGACAGTCGTGGGAATAAGGAAAACGGAAGGAAAAGCTTATGGGCACGACTGTCGTGGGGATAAGCACTTCCATAAAAAGATATATAACAAGAGGCAAAGCCTGCAAGGCTCACGTCTGATTTTTATTACTATAGCAGGCATGGGAATTCCCATGACAATTCCCATGCCTGTATAGAGAGAATACTGTTATGTAGACACTTGTGCATCTGAAAACAGAATTAATTTTTATTTTACTGTGTAAATTAGAATTATTTCTATGCATTAAATTACCCCTACCCCTTTCTTTAAAATGTAATTATATGTATGTTTATATATGCGCATGTAACATAGTGGAGCCCTATTTTTATTTTTGGCAAACAAGTAAAATTGAAAAGCATATTGACCAAGCTTTCAGAAAAACATAGTGACCAATCCCCCCCCCCCCACCCCCCCGCCGGGGTAAGGGGGGTCTACGGACACCTGTAGTAGGCCTACAGTCTTTGCCTGTAGGTCTAAGCCTCTTACTCTTAGAAAATTAATAATTGAAGTTGCGTGATTCGTAAGGCCATACTCCTGATCTGTTACTGTTTTAAACTGATTGTTCATGCGATGAAAACTTGTTCCACATCATCTACATTTCTGTAAGATATTTTATATTAGTCCTAATATTTTATTTTCGTTTCGTTAATTCCCCCCCCCCCCCCTCTGCCACAAAGCAAAGGTCAAGGTCACAGCCAGCAAGCTCATCCATGTTTATCTTCCCCTGTACAGTCTTTGCACATGGTGATCAATCGTCTAGGCCTAACAAAGGATTCGTACGTCGAAGGCAGTGAAATCGACGAACCCTGGATTTTCCGTGTATTTTTTTTTCAAGACTGAAATGAATGTGGGCTAAATGTTAAGTACGTCGTCTTGATTATGAGGTAAGGCGTGATCTCTTATTCTCTAGGCCTAGGCCTTGTTGCCGGAAGTGCGGTAGGCTAAGTACTACATGCGCAGAGATGATGTGCGAATGAACACGAACAATCGTTACTCAAAGACAAGGCGCAAATAAAGCGAAACAACCGGGTTGAGTTTGAGTTAAGGTTAAAGGTCGGGGCCACGGACGCAACGCACGCACACGCGCGCACGCACACACACACACACACACACACACACACACACACACACACACAACCGAACATGTACGATACTATAGACTCACTTTGTTTTAAAAACGACGTGAGCCAAAAATGAACTGGACAAAATTAGTAAGTACATGAATGAAAACGGATTAGCCCTTTCGCCTGAAAAATCGCATATGGTTCTCTTCAATACTGGTTCCCCTAACCCTCTACCTTCTTTTCAAATTGATGGATTGCGCCTTGAATATAAAAAAGTTGTAAAATGTTTAGGAGTAAATTTAACTTCTAAATGGACCTGGAACTAACATTTAGAAAATGTTCTGACAAAAGTCAGAAAAGGTCAACAACCATGGGGAAAAGATAGTAAAGTACTTGCACATTTAGTAACTGCACTTGTAAGATCTAAATTATCTTACGCTCAGGAAATATTTTTTTCAGCCCCCAAATATTTAAGCAAAAAGTTGCAGAGCATTGACAGTAAAGCTTACAAGTTAGCTCTGGGTGTTCCTGTTCATGCCTCAACATTAAGAACTTACACAGAAATTGGAATATTACCATTTTAAGAAAATATGAAACTTACGTCAGCAAATTCTAGGAAGTCATACAACACAAAATTCGTGTGTGAAGGAAACTGAATTAAAACAAGAAATAGACTTTCCTAGGCGGGGACAGAAAATTGATTCTCTGAAAACAATACCTCTGGTTTGTTTACAGATGCGGGTGTTGAACCCAGAAAAGTAGCCCGTCAGATAACTTATAGCACAATTCCTAAATGTGAGCTTGGTAATGCTTCTTATGATATTGAATACACAGATTTCAGAAAATGTGATGGGCCTTTGCTACCAACATATGTTAAGACACATATAAATTAAACTTATGTAAATCATCTCAAAATATATACAGATGGCTCTGTGCTTGACAATCATTTATCAGGTGCTGCATTCGTCATTCCATCGTTAAAAATAGAGAAATCATATCATATAGGAAATAATGTTTCTATATTTACCGCAGAACTTGTTGCCATTATTATGGCATTAAATTATCTTCTTAGTTTTCCATTTTCTATATTTCAGATATTATTTTGTGTTGATTCAAAATCTGTCTTACAAGCCTTAAAATATTCCCATACAAGAGTGAGAGGAGAACTTATATCAGAAATTCACCATTTAATTCATTTTTTGTCTTTGCGTGGTTCTTCTATTAACTTTTGTGGATTATTTGCAAATGAAGGAGTTGATCGGTTAGCAAAAAATATCGCAGCCACTGAAAACAGTTTAGCAAAAGTTCATATTCCTTTATCGCTACATGAAAATTACAGTCTTTTAGAAAAAGCATCCTGGGATTCTGTGTTTAGAAGACAAACTGAGACATTACCCTCTATAAAAAAAAGAACAAAAAAGGAAAATTCTTTTAAAAGCTAATGGATTATAAAACAGGACAAAATCTTCATCAAGGGCGGATTCTAAAAAGTTTAGTTTTTAAATTCAGGCTTGATGCACTGAAAACAAAATTCTGTAAAAATGTAACCTGCATTTGTGGCCATCATATTACACCTTTCCATGTGATTTTTCTTTGTGAACATATGAAAAACTATATACCTGCTTGGTTGTCGGACACACAACCATCAATGACAGCCTATCAAGACATTCTTTGTGATGAATCAAAGATTCTAGAAGTTATTCAGGGACTTATTAGGAGCCCAATTGGACCTTTGCTTTGATGTTCTTGCTAAGTATTTTATTTTCCTTTTTTGGAGTTTAGTATTGTTCATTTATTGTTTTGTTCACCTTTAAATGTTTATAAGTAATTCTAAGTTTATGTATTTCACTGACATAGGGTCTAAATCATACAGGTACTCAGATACACATACCCTCACTCCATTTATTCATGTAAATTATGTGCATGCATAGATTAACAATCCTCCCGTATCTTCCTACATGGACACACACAAACCCCCTTAAACGGACATTTGCACATAATCATACACATACATTTTATTTTTATTTGTTGTTGTTGTTGTTGTCTAAGATCACTGTAAGGTGGAAAGACGTTAAATTAAAGAACGAACGAACGAACACGCACGCACGCACGCACGCACGCACGCACGCACACACACACACACACACACACACACACAGACACACACACCACATTATTAGGCTTACCCATACAATGGCGATGTGATTTGAATGTAGAAAGTTTGTGTGGTAAGTTTTCACATTGAAGATTTGGTAATAATATAAAAAATAATATGTAAGCAATAAATATCTTTCAATGATGTACTGTCTGTTCTTATAGTCATCTTTGTTGTAGTGTGTCCGTGCTTTCTAATTACATAACACATACATCTTATAATTTATTTTTACGTCTTATCATTTATGCAGTGGGTTTTTCTTGGAAGTCTTTTTTTCCTGCGTGAGAGGAGTGTTATTTTCCTAAGGGGAGTGTTATTTTCCTAAGGGGAGTGTTATTTTCCTAAGGGGAGTGTTAATTTCCTAGGCAAAAAAGACTTTTTTCGTGAACTTTTTTTGCCTGCTACACCGGCCTCCTTAGAGCGTAAGGAGTTCAGGACTGAAACGCTTGATTGAGGGGGGCTTCTTCTCTTTTTTGTCCGGCTCTCCGTAGAGTTTCTTTTCACTGAGTTTATCTGGATACACACTTTCACCCTAAATATTGTGAATATAAACTTAACAAAGCGTGAAAAAGAGAGACTAGAGTTTATTGAAAGATTATCATAGGCTACTGGTTATCAAAATCTGAGACTGTTGGCTTAACAGGCGTGCCAATTACAATTCGTATTGTATACAGAAGTGACGCACAAGAAAGTGACTCACCACAATCACTAAGATCTGACATTTTAGAAAACATGACTCGTATTCTTTGATAATATTTTGCACAGGGCTGTAGATGTGAGTTACAGCGGTTGACAAACATCGTGAAGGAAATGGCTGATGGCTTTGTCTGGTGATGTCAGTACTCCCAGAACGCCCTTACCTCTTCAACATTACATATGTTTCTCTGATTTACCAAGGGAGCGAAGATTGAAACGGTCGATGCGCTTGCGTAAATATTCCCACCAAGATGGTCATGTTTTTGCCTGTGTCTGTCTGTCTTAGTGTCTAAATCCCCCCTCAATCAATCGTAACTAAAACAAATCAATTAGCCAAAAAAAAATTCTCATGGTAGGAAATTACCTAATAAGATTTTCTTTTCTTTTCCGTTTTGAAGTTAGTCTGAATAATCATTTATATTCCATAAAAGCCTATTGAAAAAAATTGTCCAAGGGTTAGTGAAGGGCAGTTCTTGTGTTGGTAGGGCAGGTGGGGCCAGTGCGTCTCTGGGTCCGATTGGTACCTTCGAACGTTTCTTTTTTCATGCTATTTTTTTATAGAGCTGCTGAATGGCTAGTTCGGTCAGTGCCCATTCCGCAATGGTGTTAAGAATTGTACATAAAAAAAATTATAAGTTGAAAATGGTGACTGCCAGGTCTAGTCGCAAGGATGATGAAAAACAAAATGAGAAAGAAGTTCTGACCTGTTGTAGAAGACATTGAAGTGAGTTGACTCACCTATCAACAAGGCTGAAGAAGAACCTAAGTTCGATAACTCCCTTCAATATCTTCTACAACAGGTCAGAACTTCTTTCTCATTTTGTTTTTCATCATTCAATTGTACATAGATTGATCAGGAATGAGCAGACGAGGCCTGGTGGCAGAGTGGTTACTAAATCATTGAGATGTCACTGACTGAAAACCAGACACATACTTGACCCATTATGGCCATATGGCCTGTGAACGCAAAAGAAGAAGAAGAATTAGGGCAAGTGTCGATTTTTCGATTTTTCCCTTGCCATTAAAGGGCCTGCTATACGCATACGATTCGGATCTGAATGCGATGCGACTTTGACGATGTGATTCACGTGAAATTCATGAAATTCATTACGTGAGTAATAGTGAGCGAAAATGGCAGAATTATTTTTAGACGGAAGTATTTCACGTGAATCATGACTCACGTGACACAATCGCATCGCATTCCCATACGATTGTACGCGTGTGTGGCGACGGATAAAGAGTAGATTTAAAATAAAAACAAATTGAAATTGAGCACATTTCTAAGCAGAGATTAAGTGTAGACCAATGTCAGTTCTTTAACGTTTGCAGAATTTTGTTCTTCTATTTTTTTGTTGTATTAGAGATGTATTTTTTTTATTTACTCCTCTTTCTACTTTCCTCTCAACAGTTCCTTCATTCTCTCACACATTCATACGTCAACCAACATTTGCACATTTTGAGGGTTTCTTTGGTGGTGCTTTGTAAACTCGAGTCTTAAGAAAAAGCGGTGTTTACACAGCAGTCTTTCTATTTTTGTCCTTTACAGATGCCCGTCTGCTTTTTTTGCCTCAGGCCATATTACCAGGCACTTTGCAATGGAATTGATCATAGGTCAATAGTCATTATCAGTTATAAAGAAGAGCTATTTACCCGCTGCATACAGTAACAGATTGAGTCAATAAAAGTTAAGCCAAACATTGCAACTATTTATTAGTCCACAAAATCAAAGACACATTATGGGCGTTCTCAATGCATTCATATTCTGTGAACACCAGTGTCGTGAATACTAAGCCTAAGGGCGTGGGCACATATCAACCCATGCACATATTCCATCCGCAATCAGCAAATAAAGTGAAATGAAAGAAAGGAAGGAATAAGCGGATGGGATATACGGATGGGCAACGTGCACACTCCTTCATATTTTGTACTTCAGATTCTTTTTGGGGCGGATTGCGGATGGGTTTCGGTAGGGAATGTGCACGTCTATGTGCACACGGCCTAACTGAAGAAATTGCTACTTGGATATCCGGATGCACTGTGTACGTGCGCTAAGGCCGCGGTCACATTAGACGCGGAAGTTAGGCACGGAAACCCATAAATAAGTAAAAGAAAGAAGGAAAAAAACGGATTATGGGAAATACGGACATGTGCACTTTTTTTTCTCCATCTTACTTTTACTTATTTACCGCGCATGGGATTTCCGCGTCTACTGTGTGCACAACCTTAAAATTGAATGTCCAGTACAAAATAGTTCTTCAACTATGTTTTGTCTGTATTCACATGAGTTAGGCCGTGTACACACATAATAATAATAATAATAATAATAATAATAATAATAATAATATTTATAACGGATTTTATCGAGCACAAAGCGCTTTACAATCAGCATTGAAAAACTCACACACGCACACACACGCACAACAGACACACACGCAAAACAGACACACACGCACGTACGTGCACGCACGTACGTGCACGCACGAAAGTGAACGCGTTCTTGCACACAGACATACACACACATCCCCACACACATTTCATCAAACACACAGAAAACACATTCTCACTGAAACGCACACAAACTTAAGCGGATATTCCATGCGGAAACCCGTGCGCAATCCATAAATAAGTGAAACAAAGAAGGGAAAAGATTTGCGCACGTGTCCGAATTTCCCCTATATGCGTAAACTTTTAGCCTTCTTTCTTCCACTTATTTAGAGTTTTCTGTACGGAACTTACGCATCTAATGTGAACCCGGCCTTAGTCTTCTTTGCCAAAGCACAGAGCTGCATTTGTTCAGCAAAACGTGTTCTTAGGGGAACGCCATGACTGTCCGAATCACGACTCTCATAATCTTTGATCTTTGGCGGCTCCGTATCAGTGACGTCATAATGACCAAACTATCACGTCTGTTAGAACGATAGCCTCACGGCTATCCGAATGCGCTGACACGTTTGCAATGTGTGTAAGTTTGTATGTGTCTGCTTAAACATATGCGTTTACATGTGTATCTGTATGTGTGTACATGTTGTGCATGCTTCAGAGAGAGAGAGAGAGAGAGAGAGAGAGAGAGAGAGAGAGAGAGAGAGAGAGAGAGAGAGAGAGAGAGAGAGAGAGAGAGAGAGAGAGAGAGAGACTGTGGGATGGGGGCGTGTGTGTGTGCTTTTGTGTGTGTCCATGAGCAACATTATACTGCCGGCCAAAAGAAACTACACACGTGCATTTTATATGCGCAGAAAAGAACGGCTTATTCAAATCATTTCAAATGTTGCGGATGTCTAATTCAGTTATTTATGTACCCACAATCTGAAGTTTGATTGCATTCGTGCGATTAGTTTCGATGCAATAGCTCAACAAACAACAACACCCCCGAATTTGAAAATCACAAGAGCGTGGCTACACACAAAATGTGTGTACACTGTGTTGGCGAAGCAAAATGCTTACACGATGTCTCATAACCCCCCGCAATGTGTCCACAAAATCCCGAGGGACTGCTGCTTTGACAGTCAAAGTTATTGCTGCTTACCCAATGTTGACACATTTTGAACAGCCGTGTTTTGTGATATTAAGCTTAGGGGCTTGCGTTATTTGTTTAGCTATTCCTTCAAAACTAATAACACGAATGCAATGAAATTTTAGGGTCTGAAAGAGAGAGAGAGAGAGAGAGAGAGAGAGAGAGAGAGAGAGAGAGAGAGAGAGAGAGAGAGAGAGAGAGAGAGAGAGAGAGAGAGAGAGAGAGAGAGAGAGAGAGAGAGACTGTGGGAGGGGGGCGTGTGTGTGTGTTTTTGTGTGTGTCCATGAGCAACATTATATTTGAGAGATATTATTTTACATCATTTTTGTTCTGCGCTCTTCAGAAAAAGTGATGCTTAACTGTTGTTGATCACTCTATGCGCATCATAAGTAGGCATGTAAATGAGCACAGAAATATTAAAGATTTGTTTAAACCATAAACAAATGAGCACAGATTGTGACCAGATTTGTTTTTTGTTTTTTTATTAAACTTTTTTTTTACATTTTCCATATATCAAAAAAGAAAAAAAAGGAATAAGGAAAAAAAAATAGAGAGAATAACAGAAATGTGAAGATCAATTTTGCATATAGACTACACATGTTTAAGAATCGAATCATAAACACATGTGCATAAACGTCTCCAATTACACCTTTTGTTTCTGCTGTTAAAAAAATTTGATACTATCTGTCTACAAATTCTTTTATACCATTTTTCACATATGTACGCTTGTTTCTATTTTTAACAAAAATATAATATATTCATATATACTAGATCTTACATCTCAAATTTCATAAATCAGAAGCACAAAAGAAAAAACATGTATAAATGTCCATTAGCAAGCGTAAGCTACAATTCTATGTAATTTTTAGCATATGCCTCAGTTTCTATTATGATTTAACATTTCATATAATAGTTTTATGTTTAAAAACTTGATTTAGGCATATCTGAATCAATGATTGAATGACCAAGTAAATAATACTTTTTTTTTAAAAGAGGGAAGAAAGAAAGAAAAGAAAGATTAAGAAAGAAAGAAAACAAAAATTGGTGCTACCCTCAATCAACTCATGCTAATATTGTTTATCAAGTGATCCACAAGGGGAAAAAATGACTAAACTTCTTAACTTACTATACCCATGCATCAACATATGTCAGCCTATGCACTTGTGTAAACTTACATATGTGTGTCACAGATGTGTCAAAAAATGATACAATACAATTTGACATGCATAAAGGGCAAAATAGCTGTAATAATATCTGAAATACAGATACACTTAATGCTTCAAAGCGCTCTTTTAATTAAAGAGTCTTTTAAAATGAAACCAATTTGCCTGAAAAGTATTTTATTGGTCAGTACACAAGCCTTGAGATGTTTGCAAAAGAACATGTAGGTGCATGTGCAAGCCAACGCATCTGTGCTCATTTTC
>CM065689.1:11708667-11718667 GCA_017654935.2 Phymorhynchus buccinoides
GAATGTTCACTGTGGACATTCTTTGCAGGCCGATATGCAGACTGAAGAGTCTTTCTCAAAGACGAAACGGCTGTCTTTGCATAGGCATTGTCTATCTCCATTGGGAGAAAAAGTAAATCAGCACATTATTTTCTTTTTAGAACACAGAACAAATCGTAAAGTTAAAATTAAATTTATTGAGTTTCTCTCTTAGGTTCACAAACTTATACATTGGACACAAAAAAAAGTTTTATTAAAGCAAACTATATATATATAAGAGGAAAGTTTAATGGTGTGGTTGTTTTTTCTTCTTCAATTCTTGTACGTTTATATATATATATATTTTTTTTTTTAAAGATTTGAGATCCTCATCGGATCGAAACAGCTGTCGTGGACTGGGCTCTGTCTGCCTCCCCCACAAAGGGAGGAAAAGCCAAACTAGCACTCTATGTTTTTTAGAACATAGATCAAGAATCCAAGTTCTTGTAACTGGTCTTGATTCTAATGTTCGATTATAAAAACATTAATTAAATTGTTATTTTAAAAAAAAGACATTTGGACAAAAAAGTTTTATCAAATTTTACTAGTTATGCATTTCAAATGCTCCAACTTTCAAGTCCTTTAGATCAGAGGCACGGTGCACAGCAGTATACTGAGATTTTATTTCAAATCTATTTTTAGCCTTTTGGACAAAATCTAATTTTTTTTCCTTTTGGACATCATCTTAGTTGCTGGCCCTCTCTGATCGTGTCGTTTATCTTTTCATATTTGAACATTGTAATGTTCACCTTTTTACATAAGATTCTTATTTCTATTGTTTTATCTGAGTGCTGGTTTGGCTTTTTGGAATTTTTGCTCATATACAACAGGGGAAACCCTTCCCACTGTGGAAGGACCTTGGTGTTGAGGTGAAAATTTCACATGACGTGGGTAAGATCATCGCTTCTCGGCGAAGAAATACTTGTAGCGGTGCCATAGCCGATGAGGTTTAACCGAGGCGTGGTTACCGCTACACCTATCTGTATTAATATTAAAAAAAATCGGGACTTTACTGGTTTCGTATTGCCTCCAGTATTGTTCCCACCATATTTGTATTTACAAATGTCCCATATGTGTCTGATTCAGACCAAGAGGACGTAAAACACCATTTTCGTCGACGTGGGTAAGATCCCAATGCCGTGTTCACCTGACGAGATCCTCATCGGATCGAAACAGCTGTCGTGGACTGGGCTCTGTCTGCCTCCCCCACAAAGGGAGGAAAAGCCAAACTAGCACTCTATGTTTTTTAGAACATAGATCAAGAATCCAAGTTCTTGTAACTGGTCTTGATTCTAATGTTCGATTATAAAAACATTAATTATTTTTTATTTTATTTTATTTTATTTTTTTAAAGACATTTGGAAAAAAAAGTTTTATCAAATTTTACTATATATAGCATGAAAGAAAAATCTCAGTGAATAGCCAGCTCCGTACCCCTACTCTGAAGGACTGAAAAGTTAGATTGCATTTGAAATGCAGAATAGTTTGCTTTGATAAAGCTTTTCTGTGTCCAATGTCTTTATTTGTGAACCTCAGAAACAAAACCAGTTAACGTTAACTTTGAGTAATGTTCCGTGTTCAAAAAATAAAAAAAAAAAATATATAAATTGTGCTGATTTACTTTTTCTCCCAATGAGGGGAGGGACAGTGCCTTATGCAAAGACAGCTGTTTCGACCTAAGAGAAGGTCTCATCAGTTTGCCCCTATCTATATATATAAACACCAAAAAACACTCGAAAACAACCCTATATATAAAAAAGGGGTTATATATATAAGGAGCAGGGAATAGTAGCAGACTGCCATAATAATTCTGCTGAATTTTGAGAATAAAATTTGTTGTGAATTAAATCCCCATGATATTGAGCTATTTAGGATATGCTCTAAAATTTGCCCTTGGAAAATCTTGATTCAATACAACACACCATAAACATACACTTTAAAATTCAGGTCACTATGATAGTCGAATATAGTAACCATAGTTATGAATAGTCAACCACATCACAATTTGGCTAAGGTTGAAGTAAACTACACTTCTGTAATTTATCCATGAATAGTGCCGAACTGTTTATTATCCCTTCAAAAAGAGAGAGACCACAGGAAAACATGAGAAGGAAGATAACTTGTAGGAAGAAGGAGGAAGGAGGAGAAAACGGCGGAGGAGGGGGAGGGGGGCAAGGGGTGAGCAGGTGAGAAGAGAAGATAACTTACAAAATTATTAGTAGTTGCTGTTTTTGTCCTAACAACACATACCTGTAAATATCACTCCATACTGTTCACACCTTGTACCATAACAGGCCCAAAGAACATTTTCAACTACCACCTTAAAAAACAAAATTAAAACTCTGCTGTAGGCGCAACCGTCAGGTAACCTAGTCAGATTACCAACTACAACAAAACACGCACCCAGTTAGGACAATTTCAAACGTGAGTACCATTCAACACAATTTCCACGATTTTCTTGTAAGATCACACACCACAACTAACGTAGGAATGCAATCAGTTGTTGGCTGGGTCACACACCTGAAATACAGAAAACCTGATAGGTCTCCTAAATTATCCAGGGAACATGTTTTAAGCACTATCTTTCTTAACTAATACTGGATCCTGTTTTTTAGAATGGTCCCAAGGTCCACTCTCTCATTACCCCCCATTTGAAGAGTACCCAAGCTCGCCATCCAGTACAATTCTCTTTCTAACAGTCTGTCCACACTCTCCACATGTTCCACGGGGATGATGGTGATGAAACTCAGCTGCTGGTCTTCCGGATGACTTAATCCTGCAACATGGGCCGAGACTCTGCATTTCGTGGTCTTTTTCAGTCTCGTATCACTTTTGTGATTTTCCCAGCGTCTCTTAGTATGTATCGTTGATCCCACATACAGAAAATTGGGGTGAAGTTTGCATTTAATAATGTATATTACATTTGGTGTAGTACACTTGATGTGAGATCTTATCGTCCACTTTCTGCCATCCCAGTTTGAGGTGAAAGTTTTTGTATGTTCCGAATGCGCGCATGTATCACACTTGGAATTGCATTTGAAAAATCCGTTTTCATTGTGCGGACCATGCGGTACGAATCTTCTCGGGACGCTAGGTTTGTATACTTCTCCTAAGTTCTTTCTTCTTCTGTTGCCAGCAATGATCATCTTTTTGATATATATATATACATATACATATACATATACATACACACACACGCGCGCGCACATGGTAGGCAAAGAATTGGTCAATGACATTCGGGGAATCATAGATTATTAAAAAAAAAGTGAGAGAATCACTTCAATGAATTGGGCGTAAAAGTAATGGATGGTGAAAGGTTCTTGATTGGAGGTCATAATTTAAAATGCCAAGACTATGGTTTATTATTTTTGCCCATTTTAATAGTGCATCACTAGGACCCCTCACACATTCTCTTAGAGGGAGGGTCCATTTTGCTTATAGTACTTCGAATCACGTCGAATTCGTCTCACCTGAACCACACAAAGGGATGTGTGGACTTTGGGGACCTTCCTTAACGCTAACTGTCCTCACACTCGTTTGGCCGAGAGAGTGGGTATGAACCCTGTTATGGTACAATTTGTCGCATCTCATGGTACAATTTGTCGTAACGGTACGCATTTCACGACAAATTGTGCCGCGGTGTTACCTTTTTTGTCTACCGCGGCACAATTTGTCGTTAACCTGCAATACCGTAAAATACACTGTAGTTATGTAGGTGTATCATATACACTGTATACACTGTAGGTATATCATATACCAATCGAGGTCAAGGTCAAGGTCAAGAAGATATCTGGACCCTGAAAATTGCAGGGTCGTTTTTTTCTCTTTTGTCTGTCCTAAGGATATCTTAAGAAAGAGGTGATAGAATTGCTTCAAATTTTGTGTGGTGGTGTGCCACCTTAATGGAAATATATCCGAACATGAACTATTAAGCTCAAGGTATTGACCTTGATGTATGACCTTGAAATCCAAAATTCTATTTTGAGGCATATCTCTGGCACTGGTCAACATAGGAGGTTGAAACTTGGCATGAAGGTGGTTTGGCTTATGGTGCTTCCGAATTTTGTATACCAATCAAGGTCAAGGTCAAGGTCAAGGTCAAGGTCAATTATATCAGTGGAACCTGAAAATCGGAGGGTCTGGAATCTGGAGTTTTGCTTTTTCTGACTATCTCGGGAACATGGTGGCAGATTTGCTTCAATTTTTTGTGGTGGTGTACAACCTTAACAGGAAAAGATCCGAACATGAATTATCAAGGTCAAAGTCATGTCCTTGATGATGACATTGAAAACCGTCGTCTTTTTTTAGCCATATCTCGGGCACTGGTCAACATGGGATGTTGAAACTTGGTATATAGGTAGTTCAGCTTATAGTGTATTGTGTACCGACCAAGGTCAAGGTTATGGAGATCGGTGGACCCTGAATATAGGAGTCGGTCGGTGAATTGTCTGTCCCTAGGATATCTTCTAAACGGTTTGACAAAATCGCTGGGGCTAAGATATGATGGGAAGGGGAGGCAGAGGGGCGTAACGGGCAAAGGATATATCTGCTACTCGGCGTTGCTGCCGCTCGGCGATGCCCTTGTTTTATATTTTCAAGCATTGGGGGGGAGGGGGGGGGGGGGGGGTGTCTTAAACCAGGGATTGTACCCTTTGCACAGTTTTTGCCTCAATATGAGTATCTTACGGCATTGCAGGTTAACGACAAATTGTGCCGCGGCAGACAAAAAAAGGTAACACCGCGGCACAATTTGTCGTAATTACGACAAATTGTACAAATTACGACAAATTGTACCGTTACGACAAATTGTACCGTAACAAACCCCTTGCAAGGTGTATCCACTATGAACACATGTTAGCCCACCCGCTGGAATAGCAGCTATCCTCTTTATGTTGTTATGTCAGAAATGACAGACAGGCTTACAATACAATTAGTGGTAGTGGCAGCTATAATAACTCATAAATCGTACTAGCAAAAGGACAAGGAGGACGAGGAGAAGGAGGAAAATAGGGAAGAGGAATCTGATGTAGTATTAATATTACCTTCAACAATAATAAACCTAATAATGGGCCTACTCTCTTCCCATTCACAAACAACACCGAAAACAATATTTATTATGTGTTTAGCTCGCCCCGCAACTATTTCATTAATACCACAAACAGAGCCTACCCGCTTCCTTGATTTCATTTGTTGACCCCTCTCGACTGGATCACTACACAGGACAACAAAATTAATAGAGAAAACCTATCGCTGCCCGGATGAAAGGGGGAGCACTCTAAGGGGCTCTCTGACGGCTGACGTCATCACCCGGAAGAACGACTAGACGCTGTCAGTGTTCTTTTGTCATCACTGAGAAGGGGAGATAATATAATCTTCGACGCGCTGTGGCTCTTTGGTGAAAGAGAACAGATAAAGCTGTCTCGTCATTGAGTTCGATTCATGATGTTCCATAGCCATAGCTGAGTTTCTTAAGACACAGCGGCACAAAACGTTACAAAACGCTCGGTGGCAAAAACTCCACAGCACCTTATGTTTGCCGAAATAATTAGAAAACCTGCTATACTCTCTTCACGGCCTAGACTTTCACATAAATTACTTAAGCTGTGTTGTTTGCCTTGAAATGTTTTCAGAGCACTGTGAGCAATAAGCATGTCAGACTCATGATTGACAACACCACCGCAGTGAGCTGCATAAACAAAATGGGTACAAGCCACTCTGATGCTTGCAATGACATTACAGGAGCCATTTGGGCATGGTGTGTGAGGCATAATGTGTGGTTGAGTGCTGCTCATATTCCGGGTGTGTTGAACACTGAAGCTGACAAAGAATCCAGACGCACCAACCTGGACGCAGAATGGAAATTGGATGAGGCAGCCTTACAGGATGCTTGCCAACGCTTGCAGGTCTCACCAGAAATTGATTTATACTACTGGCAAAAAGTTAAGGGCCACTTCCAATGACGTCTCCCAGACCATAACACCACAGCAAACTTCAAGAAAACCTGTTTCAGAATGATCAAAATTTATTCAACAACAAATTCATTTCAACATTGAACGAAATCAACAATTCGGACGCGAACAGTGAGCTTTAATGTCCAGTCAGCAAAGTCACAAAAGCCACAGGTGAAAACTGCACCACTCAGTACCGCGTGTGGCCACCGTTTGCTGCCAGGCATTCAGCGCAGCGTCGACGCATGGAGTCCACCAGGGTCCGTAGAGTGTCCTGCGGTATGGCCTGCCACTCCTGCTGAAGGAAAAGAATGAGCTGGGCCACAAGGGGGGGGGGGGGGGGGGGGGGGGGGGGGGGGGGTGTTGGCCAAGGACATCCCAAAGGTGCTCAATTGGAGCCAGATCGGGTGAACGAGATGGCCACTGCATCCTGATGATCCCCTGTTGCTGTAGATAATCGTCCACGACACGTCCAGTCTGCACGGGCTCTGCAGTGACCTGGAGTTAGGGGTACTCGGACTGCTGGTCTCCGGGAAGACAGCGAGAACTCGTGCAAACGGTTGCAAACTGTCCTTCTGCTGACATTGACGTTCGAAGCCTGCATGAGCTCACGCCTCAGGGTGGCTGAGGTGAAGGTCCGATTGCGTAGGGCGGATAGCATGAGGAATCGGTCGTCCTGTCTGTTGGTACACCGAGGACGACCTGGTCGTGACCGATCTTGTACACTTCCAGTTGCCTGGAACCTCTCTAAGAGACGTTGGATAGTGGAGTGAGACACGTTGAGACGCCTGGCAACCTCGCGGCCAGAAATCCCCTCGTCAATCAACGCTAATGCGCGTCCACGATCTGCAGTGTCCAGTCTTTGCCTATGAGCCATGCTTTTTGAACTGGCTTGAAAGGCTATTCAGTCTACTGATTTATAGCCAAAGACGGCTGAAATGTGTTCATCTTAGACGTGCCTTGCACGTGCATCATGAACCAACATGGACACTTCGCCCCTTTTTCAAACACATTTGCTACCACAGCCACACATATTGCAGATTTTTCATGCTTTTGGCACGTGCAGCTGAACCCCATCTTGTAAAGCATTGGGTTGTTTGGGGTTGTGGATCCATTGAGGTGTGTGTGGTCAATGTTTGCAACAAGGTTTGGGTAATTGTTAATTTGTTTCAGGTCTATTAATTACAATAACAAGAAGGGACGTCAAAATGATAGGTGGACGTTAACTTTTTGCCAGTAAGGACTAACCATCAGATGAAGAGATTTGTTTCTTACAAAGCAATGCAGAATGCAGAATCAATTGATGCATTTTCACTCTCTTGGAAAGACTTAAATTTCTATGCTTTCCCACCTTTCAGCATCATCAGTCGGGTGGCACAGAAAATACAATGGGAAAAAGCCACGGGGATCCTGGTAGTTCCAGATTGGCCAACACAACCCTGGTACCCCGTGATACAACGCCTCATGTGCAACCGTCCTGTGAAACTTGCGGGTCGTCACAGGCACTTCATCTTCCAAGCCACCCCACAATGATCCACCCACTTCTTCAGAAACGCCGACTGGATCTGCTGGTCTGCAAAGTCTCAGGCCAGTGCTCATGAAAGCAGGATTGACCACAGAATGCACCAATCTAGTCTTAAACTCATGGAGGCCTAATACTCAAAAGTCGTACAACACATACATTAATAAATGGCTAGAATTTGTAAGAGAAAATGAAATCACAAACCCTAACTATGTGCATGTCTCTAATTTCCTACACAAGCTGCGTGTCTACGCATTATTTTCTATATCAAAACTCTCACACCCTCCAATTCGGTTGAAAGAAACAAACTATTGAGTTTTTACCATAACCTAACAAAATCTTCAGGAAAAGATTAAGCAAGTAAAACTAGTAACCTGTTTACAACTAGTCTCCAACGAAATTGGTAAATCTGTAAGAGTTTTGGATATATTGCAAGAACAATAGAGTCAAAAGATCCACCCCTGACAAACAAGCAAAAAGAATCACCTGGATATAATAACTGGAGCACACTATCTGTATTTTTGCTTCAAATATTTTTATGTACTTCGTGTAATGGGGTCTACAGGATTTTGTATGTAATTAATAGAAACAGTATAAAATAATAATAATAATAATTATAATAATAATAATAATACATTTATATAGCGCTTTACCTCAAATGAGCCCAAAGCGCTTTACAATCAATTATTCATCAACAAGTAGACAACAAAAATAGTGTTTAAGAAACAAACCAGCAACAACATATGCAAAGCAACTCTCTCTCTCTCTCTCTCTCTCTCTCTCTCTCTCTCTCTCTCTCTCTCTCTCTCTCTCTCTCTCTATCTCACACCCACCCACCCACAAATACACCCACCCACACCCACCCACCCCACACACACATTTATCGACACCGACTCATTAATTCATCTTTTATTCACTAAGCAATAGCAAGTGAGTTACACGGATTGACCACACACACCAACGTTAGAGCATACACATACACTCACACACAACGCATGCACGCAGACAGACACACACACATGCATACAGACACGCATACGCACACACATGCACAGAGACATAACCCACAAAACCAAAATACACACAAGCATATACGCAACACACAACACACACACACACACACACACACACACACACACACACACACCACACACACACACACACACACACACACACACACACACACACACACACACAACACACACACACATACACACACGCACACACGCACACACGCACACACACGCACACACACACACACACACACACACACACACACACACACACACACACCACAAATCATAGCACAAGCCTCTTATTCAATCTTCCCTCATGTGCACACAACGATAGACAACTGATCAAATAATTAGGGTGCAGCAGGAAAAAGATGGGTTTTAAGAGAGGTTTTGACTGGGTTGGAGCGTCGCCATCGTGAATAGAGTATAGTAACATTAGCGACGGTTGGAGTGTCGGAGAGGAAAAGGCAGAGAGTTCCAAAGAGATGGTGCTTGACAGAAAAGAGAACGTTGGCCAGCAGATTTGAGACGGATGGAGGGAAGGGAAAGGAGACGAGAACCAGAAGACGAACGTAGTTGGCAATCTGGAACATAGAGATGAAGAAGATCAGAGAGACTTGAAGACAAAGGGGAGAATGTTGGAGTCAATACGTATATACGTGATTGAACTGGGAGCCAATGTAGGGAACGAAGAACCGGAGTGATATGATCGTACTTATGGGGAGCGAGAAATGAGACGAGCAGCATTATTCTGGACCTGTTGGAGCTTAGAGGTGAGAGTTGATAGACAGCCAGCAAGAAGTGAGTTACAGTAGTCCAGGCGAGTCTTCAGGGCATCTTGAGAGAGGAAACGGCGGATTGAACTAATTCTTCGAAGTTCTAGATAACAAGACTTGCAAACATTGGAAACATGCTGTTTGGTCCAAAGTAACACATAGATTGCGGACAGATGTTGATAGCTTGTCTCAGTGCCATCAATGTCGACAGAACCTGGCATAACCTGAATTTTAATTGTGTGGTTAGAGGATACAAGAATCATCTCTGTCTTTTCAGCATTTAGTTGCAGTTTGTTATAGAACTTCCATGTCTTAACAGCAGAAATACACAACTTGGAAGAAGAAATCATTTGATCTAACTGACTCAGGTGGGCAGAAATGTACAGTTGATTGTCATCAGAAAAGCTATGATGTAGAAGAGAATGCTGGTTGATGATGGCGGAGAGAGTTTGGGTATAAAGAACAAAAAGGATAGGGCCTAAGACTGAACCTTGGGGCACACCGAACTGAAGACCTTTTGGAAGAGATGAAGAACTATTGACAACAACTGTCTGTGTGCGATCAGAGAGGAAGGAAGAAAACCAGGAAAGTATACTTATTTTAGAGAAAAGTATTTCAAGTGAATCATGAATCACAGACATCGTCACAATCGGATCGCATCTGTCTGCCCCTAGCTTAGTTTTGACCAATCAAATTTGACCACGTTCAGAAATGAACCTG
>CM065689.1:11721167-11741312 GCA_017654935.2 Phymorhynchus buccinoides
CAGCTTTTTTCCACCCAGCCCTGGGGAAATAATAATAAATAACAAGAAATCAAAGAAAACTTCAAACAAAAACTAATTACCGCATGCACAAAAAATCTTGGGAAAATGAGGGTAATGGGAGGTCAAAAGTGGTTGGATGGTATACTAAGGCACAACACATAATCATAAGGTGAATAATCGAAACCTGTGACACAAAAATTAAGCTATTATTATTATTATTATGGTGTGTGAGAGAGAGAGAGCATTAGAATAAAACAAAAAGACAAACAAATACGGGCATACATGAAGGCATCAAAATTAAGCAAAGTTTGAGAAGAAAGAAGAAACTAACAAGACGTTACAGAATTGGGAAGATGATTAATTATAATTATTATAAAGTGACGCCTTGGCAATGAGGCTGTGTCAGACAAGCTAGAACACCAAGTCTACATCAACTTGTTGTTATGATCAATCTAAAATCCTCCGAAGTCGGAGTGTGGATGCCCACGTGGCGGGGTAATAAAAACGGTCACACACGTAATGTTCTCATCCCTGGCATTTGTACCATAGTGTTCAAGTGTTTCGGCTGTTGGGATCATCCCTGGAGTCTTTAAGCTAACAACAAACACAGAAACAATTATAATTTCCCGCTACAGGCTGCTAGCCTTCCAGCGGAAAGGAACCTGTGAGAACAATTATGTTGTGAAATACACAAATCATTATCATACATAGATTGATGCATCAAAGGAAAGGTAAAAAAAAATCAAAGAGAGAAAGAGAAATCAAGTTTTGCGTTTGCCTCTAAATGGAACGCCATGTGTCTAAGGCCAAGATCGTTCTTGGCCTTAGACACCAGATGGCGTTCCATTTATCGTTAACGTCATCTAGACAGCTCATTATACCAGAAGTAATTAAAGAGCGACAGACACATTTAGCCCATCTCTCTTTTTCTCCAGTTAAATTTCTTGTCTGCAGCGTTTTACTCATTTTCTTCTGGTGTATTAGTTTTCTTTCTGTTTCTAGGCTTATTACGATTAAAAGTGGAAACTGTGTTTGTTTCTGCGCCTCTTAGTCTCTTTCTAAGTTGTATTTATTTTTATTTTCTCTTTTCTTGAGGATGGTTTTAGTTTTACTGTCTCAACTTATCCTTCTAATTTTTGTCAAGCATCACTTCGGTTTTGTCTCAGACAGATGTATAACGTACAACGTAAGTTGAAGAAACAGATCACAAAGATTATTGGATTGCTTTTTAAGGAAAAAACATGATCAGTTTTCTGCTGTTTGAAAAGTTTCTTTTTGTGGGATTTGTGCCCCTATAATAAAAGGTATTGGCGTCACCATACTATCAATTCGATTATCCAGAGTGTTAATTAGATAAGAGGTCCGTATCGCGAATTCAACAGCAAAAATGGATAGAGTACTGGGAGAACGGCGCAGACAAGGTCACCTCAGTTCTCGAGAAAGAGAGATTATTGAGATCCCAGGGAAGCAGGAGGAGTAATGGTTACTAGGCAACCCCAAGCCTTATGGACAGGAAGTTTCGTAGAAGAAGGGAAAGGAATGCTGGGAAACGGAAGTACAGGCAAGGGGCGAGCACCCAAGATGACGGAAATGGCAGTATGGTGCTGCCATCTATCACAATGGAGGACAATCACCCAAATATCCTACCGTCGCGCCTATGTGTAGTGAGTGAGTGAGTGAATTAGTGAGTGAGAAAATGTGTGTTTGTGTTGTGTTCAATGTGAAGTAATACAACAAAGAGCAGCTCGTTAAGATGCCCATTACACGTCTAACTTGACGGCTGCATAGAAGAAATTATGCATACATACATACATACATACATACATACATACATACATACATACACCCATGCATGCATACATACATACATACATACATACATACATACATACATACATACATACATACATACATACATGCATGTATTATGTATTATGTATGCATACATGCATACATACATGCATGTATGTATGTATGTATGCATAATTTCTTCTATGCATAATTTCTTGTATGTATGTATTATGTATGCATGCATGTATGTATGTATGTATGTATGTATGTATGTATGTATGTATGTATGTATGTATGTATGTATGTATGTATGTATGTATGAAATATTTGCATAATTTCTTCTATGCAGCCGTCAAGTTAGACGTGTAATGGGCATCTTAACGAGCTGCTCTTTGTTGTATTTAATCGTAATAAGCCTAGAAACAGAAAGAAAACTAATACACCAGAAGAAAATGAGTAAAACGCTGCAGACAAGAAATTTAACTGGAGAAAAAGAGAGATGGGCTAAATGTGTCTGTCGCTCTTTAATTACTTCTGGTATAATGAGCTGTCTAGATGACGTTAACGATAAATGGAACGCCATCTGGTGTCTAAGGCCAAGAACGATCTTGGCCTTAGACACATGGCGTTCCATTTAGAGGCAAACGCAAAACTTGATTTCTCTTTCTCTCTTTGATTTTTTTTTACCTTTCCTTTGATGCATCAATCTATGTATGATAATGATTTGTGTATTTCACAACATAATTGTTCTCACAGGTTCCTTTCCGCTGGAAGGCTAGCAGCCTGTAGCGGGAAATTATAATTGTTTCTGTGTTTGTTGTTAGCTTAAAGACTCCAGGGATGATCCCAACAGCCGAAACACTTGAACACTATGGTACAAATGCAGCTAGGGATGAGAACATTACGTGTGTGACCGTTTTTTGATTACCCCGCCACGTGGGCATCCACACTCCGACTTCGGAGGATTTTAGATTGATCATAACAACAAGTTGATGTAGACTTGGTGTTCTAGCTTGTCTGACACAGCCTCATTGCCAAGGCGTCACTTTATAATAATTATAATTAATCATCTTCCCAATTCTGTAACGTCTTGTTAGTTTCTTCTTTCTTCTCAAACTTTGCTTAATTTTGATGCCTTCATGTATGCCCGTATTTGTTTGTCTTTTTGTTTTATTCTAATGCTCTCTCTCTCTCACACACCATAATAATAATAATAATAATAATAATAATAGCTTAATTTTTGTGTCACAGGTTTCGATTATTCACCTTATGATTATGTGTTGTGCCTTAGTATACCATCCAACCACTTTTGACCTCCCATTACCCTCATTTTCCCAAGATTTTTTGTGCATGCGGTAATTAGTTTTTGTTTGAAGTTTTCTTTGATTTCTTGTTATTTATTATTATTTCCCCAGGGCTGGGTGGAAAAAGTTGTCATTGCTTATCTCATGTTAAATAAAATTTCGTTTTCATTTTCTCTTCTCTCTCTCTCTCTCTCTCTCTCTCTCTCTCTCTCTCTCTCTCTCTGACTTTATGCGCATTCTCTCTCTCTCTCTCTCTCTCTCTCTCTATCTCTCTCTCCTCATCCTTCTCGTCTCTCTCTTCCTCTCTCTCTCTCTCTCTCTCTCTCTCTCTCTCTCTCTCTCGTCTCTCTCGTCCCCCCCCCCCCCTACTTGTTAGTTATTTGTTTATTTTGTGCTGCTTTAATTTTGTTTACTTTGATGCATGTTCATATATGAATAATCGTTTTGTATTAATTTAGTTTTCGTCCCATGGACAGAATAGGATTGGCATACAATATCAATGGCTGCGTAATATAGTTTTCAAATTGTTTTCTTTGTGTCACTCTCTCAAGGATTTCATTCTACTACTAGCTGTTCATTTTTTTCTGTTTTGGCCAAAGTGCAGCCATACAACATCAAGTTTGAATCTGTTTTTTTGTTATTGCTCTTTCGTTTATTCTTGATCATCTTTTGATTTGAATGACTTAATGTTGTGTATGAATAATAATGCATTACTCCATTACCTCCTTGTCCCTTTCTCCTCAACCCCCCCCCCCCCCCTGCCCCCCCCCCGCCCCCCCCCCCCACCCCCCCCCCCCCCCCCCCCCCCCCCCCCCCCCCCCCCCCCCTGCCATCCTGTGACATGACACAGAATTCCCGCTCACAATCGGCGCCTTGTGATCTCTAGCTCTCTGTCTCCGGTTTTGACAGGGACATCGCAGTCGTAAGCATGTGACGCCACTGTAAGCATGTGACAGCTGTTTATGCTAAGACGGGTGATCTGTAGCGTTCTCTCTTGTCTACTACTACTAACCAATGAAAGTCCCTGGTATATTTGAAATGAAGTGGGAAATGCCAGGGAGGCAAAACTTACCTTCTCTTAGTCTAGTCACAAGGAAACTAAAACCTGGCTGAGTCAACACTGTAGGAACAGACCCTCTGCTGTTACCTGCCAGTAACTCATATTAGCCCAACTCGTAAGTAATAGTGAATGTGCTTGGGATAAAAATAATTGCTTTATATTTACTTTTGTTTGATTCTATTTTTTATCCAGATCCTATGTTCCATGTTGAGTAAGTAATAGAGGTGTCAGTGAAAAGAATTGGTAAATATGCTGGTATAATTATGTGCACATATTCATTCTTGTGTTTGATTTTGACTTTAATTCTTTTGGTGCAAGAACCTGATTCTATGCCTAATTTTATTTATCCTAAGGATATGTATATAAAGGACCTTTATATACATACATGTGTATGTGTGAAACTATTTGGTTGCAAACTAGCAGCTTTTGGTTTGTTCATTGTACATTCCTTTCCAAGTGTTGGACTGAGAATGATGTTTGCTTGTTGGCTTGATCATAGATTTTGATCTAGCTTGTTACTGAATCATAACAGTTGATTCCAGTACACATGTCATGTTTTATTTTCAGTTTGACATCTGAAACTCATGTTATTTTTTATAGTGCTATTGTACAAGGGCGGCCTTCTAGCTGGTTAGGATCCACTAACCCCCGCCGGCTGAAGCCCATATCTCCAATCCATAGAGATCTACACCCATATTCTCCTGTGATTCTCAGCAGGGCATCGTGGTCAGGAAGCTTAATCCCTGACTCACAAGCAAGAAGACGGTGCTGACGCCAAGTCGCCACCACACCCAGAACCCGCGAGGAGACTACGCCTGTGCCGTGCCATCCCGCGTCACCCCATCCAGGACTACTGGGCGAACTCTCACCTGAAGAGCCAGCCTAGTCACCCCAGCACTCACTGATCCCGACAGAGGAAACTTCATACAGTTAAGTCCTCGGGACAGTGCAAAGAACTCTAACTACCCCGGACTCTTGATGTTCTTCCGGCTTGGGGCTAAACTTTTCAGACAGACAAAAGTCTTGTATAATCCTTTCGGATTTCATTTTTTCATACATATTTTGTTTTGGCGCCGTTGAGCTGCTTTCTTATTGCTGCATAATCTGTTATGCAGATTCGTGAGTAAAATAAAATACAAGTGTACAAATAATTCTGAAGCCTTTGGTCAGACTGATGAGAGTGGAAGTTTTGTAATTTTCATGTAAAAACCTACTTCTCTCTGTCTGTCATTTAGAGCAAATCTACCACTTGTATTCCCTTCAATCATACGAGCCAGAACCCGGGCAAAAATATAAATCTATTAGATGAAAAGGGGCCGGGAAAGTTGCTCATCTCCCACACCCTAGAGAAGTGGGCTAAAGGAAAATTTTCTCATTGAAAATGTAACCCTTTAAAAGTCTTCCCCTAGAGACTTCACCTTTAGCTCATTCCCTCATCACAAGACCCATGGGTAATGACAAAGTTGTTGTTCTTGTTGCCTGGCTTAAAGACTCCAGGGATGATCCCAGCAGCCGAAGCAATTGAACACTATGGTACAAATGCACCAGCTACGGATGAGAACATTACGTGTGTGACATTTTTTGATTACCCCGCCACGTAGGCAGCCACACTCCGACTTCGGAGGAGTAATGACAATATAAGTTATTTGGATTTGGGCATGGCACATGACTTGTGGTCTCTCTCGAAGTGTGTTCTTTTGCTAACGAGCGAGATGCGCCTCCATGTAGATCTGAATCATAGCAACCGCTGCACCAACATAGCAAAATCCACAAAGAATATAGTCCGCAGTTTACAAGGTCGAGAGCTATTTTAATGTAAATTGAACAAATCCTCGCAATAGTAATTGTCATGTCCCGAATAATATTTAGTGCTTAAAACTTTTATTGCACAGATTAAGACCACATGAACCGGATCATTTTCGGGGTGGAAAATAAAGTAAACTTACTGCACTGAAACGGGGAGAACGGGGCTGGTCCGCCTACTTTTCTCACCATAAAAGGCAAGCCAACTGAGGCAGAAGCTCATTTTTATGCCACTTGTTGTATGGACATGTTTACAGAAAATTCAGTTAATTCAGATTCATTCGTTGCAAACAATGGCTCCAACCCACCTGCGTGCGCATCTCGACCATTCCAACGGAAGTGTCGCCATCTTAGTCCTTATTTGTGTGTAAACAAAGTGAAAATGTTATCTAAATGTGTAAAGAAAACATCCAGATGTTATAAATACAGTTTAGATAAGTTTCGAATTGGAACAGCCAAATACGCAGCATCGATCTGGCATTTTTCAAAAAAAGGTAAGGACTAAGATGGCGGTCTCCCATAATATGGCGCTCCTTGTGGCCGGATATGACGACACGTGGGTACCAGCAATAGCAAAAATCAGATTTTTTTTGCTCTCAACTTTTCTCAAATTAATGGACACTTTCCAGTCTTACACAGGACATGGCAGGAGGATAGCACGAGGCTATCACAAGATCGAAATAATTCTACAGCAAAACACTTAGCAATAAAAATGAAATGAAGAACGTGTCGCAGGGTCCCTACTTTTGCCGACCTGACTATTGTCATCACCCAATGACGCATTTTTTGTTTGATGACGCGCTGACGTGTGAGTTATCAAGACAAGATCTTTTGGCTTTCTTTGCAACAAAAGCACCACGTGGAAATCTAGTCGACCTTTGTGCATCAAAACTTCAGAAGCTAATGATTACCAACAAAAATAGATAACAGCTGTAAATATCGTGTTGGTGTTGACAAACGGTAAATACATTATAATGATATTAATTATGTTTGAATGCACGGCCGGACCTAATGATATTGATTATGTATTCTAATTCTTGCATTTTTAATTTTACGCTTAGCTAAACGCATTAATGAAATGTAAATGATAATAATGAGATATAAAAACAAGGAGTTAATGTAATAATTAGATGCTAAAATAAGTGTTTTGGTCACTCACCTTCTTTCTCATGTTTGGAGATCGGTATATTAAAATATAAGAATTGTCAGAATTGTGTCACTCTCTCTTGATCGCTCGCGGCAAAAATACATTCCTGCCGCTCGCAATCAAAATTTACCTCATTTAATTATCACAGGGAAGTAATTAATTCGGGGGGGAGAGTGATCTCCATTTTGGTGTCCGGAAGCGCTCATTGAAAGACTTGACACATGGGACATACATGGGAAAACATCCATTCACAGTCTCAACTTCTCCTTCAAAGACCCTCTATTCTTGTAGACCTGCTGCTTTTTTCTTCTCACCTTCTACAAAAGTTTTCCACCACATTATTTTTTTCACCCTCTTTTACGTTTGTCTTTGACCAGTCAGGAAATTCCAGTCACGACAGGGTAGCTGTGGAAAGGGGATTGTCTGCCCCTTGCTTGGTGACAGATGGCGCGCCATCACAGTACAATTTCCGCCATCTTTGGGTTCTTTCCCTTCTTTTCCATGAAACTTCCTCCTCTCTCTCTCTCTCTCTCTCTGTCTCTCTCTCTCTGTCTCTCTCTCTCTCTCTTATCCCCCTCTGTGCCTCTTCGCCCCATCCTCCCTCCCTTTTATTCTCATTTCTGCATGTACATATATTATTTCAGCTTTCTTGTTTGATTTATTTTATTTTTCCCCAGGGCTGGGTGGAAAAAAGCATGTAACTTGCTTATCTCATGTTCCCTGATTAAATAAAAAAATTCGTTTTCGTTTTCTCTCTCTCTCTCTCTCTCTCTCTCTCTCTCTCTCTCTCTCTCTCTCTCTCTCTCTCTCTCTCTCTCTCTCTCTCTCCCTCTCTCTCAATAAAGCATTCGTACACATATTTCGTATTCTCTCTCTCTCTCTCTCTGTGTCTCTCTCTCTCTCTCTCTCTCTCTCTCTCTCTCTCTCTCTCTCTCTCTCTCTCTCTCTCTCTCTCTCTCTCTCTCTCTCTCTTCTCTCTCTCTCTGTCTCTCTCTCTCTCTCTCTCTCTCTCTCTCTCTCTCTCTCTCTCTCTCTCTCTCTCTCTCTCTCTCTCTCTCTCTCTCTCTCTTTAGATTTTGTTTTTTTGGGTCAACTAGATGTAAATTCTCATAAATATTTAGGGGTTACTTTTTTCAACAAAATTCAGTTTTGATATAGCTACTGGTTATGATCATGTGGTTAGAGTCAAGAAAGCCACTTTAGAGATTTTGAAAACATTAAGAAAACTAGGATGTTCTTCACCAATACTCTTCTTTAAACTTTTTGATGCCTAAGCTGTTCCTTCACTTTCATACGGTTCTGAATTATGGGGATTTAAACCAGGCCAGTCCATTGAAAAAGTCCATATACAAGCCTTTAAGCTAATACTTAATGTACAAACATTCACGCCAAATGCCATGGTGTGTGTGTGCGTGTGCGTGCGCACGCGCACGCTTGTGCGTGTGTATGTGTGTGTGTGAGAGAGAGAGAAAGAGAGAGAGAGGGGGGGTGGCGGCTTCAGTCACACAGTTTCTGTAACAGGGCAAAATAGTCTATGTGCAGGCATGCTTTTTCATAAAACTTTCGCTTATCCGTAAGGGATACCAACATACGTTTCAGGTATCCGAAGTTTCGTTTATCCGTCGTTTCACTTATCTGTCGGGAAATTAGTCTTCCAAAGAAGAGCTTTTGGCCGGGAAATGAAAATTGCTTTCAGGTATCAGAAGTTTCGCTTAACCGACTTTCAGGTAAACGTACAACCACTGTACTATGTTTTATTTGAATGCTCACGATACAGTGACCTTAGAAATAAATATTTCATTAGGAATCCATGAAGTCATTTGTCCAAACATGAGCAATGTGCAAGAATTATTAATGGTAACATCGATAGCCAACTTAAATTGTCCAAATTTATTTTTCTATCTCTAAAGCGTAGAGAGAATGATGTAAACATGATGTAAAGCGTAAAGATAATGTATGAAAAGCCTTTTTTGCAACGATTGTAGAAGTAGATTAGACATTAATGTATTTATGCTTATGCTTTTTGCATGCTTGCATATAAGCCTATGTATTGATGCATATTATCATGTATATGTTTGGGTTTGTGTATATATGTATACTGTATGTATGTGCGTGCGTTCGTGCACATGTGCGTGTGTGTAGGCGTATGCGTGTATGTTTGCATGTATGTATTAATTTACTTATTTGCTAATTGATTATGTGTGCTTTTTGATGTTTGCTTTTGCTAACATTGTATGACATAGACAGGCAGTTAAACCATTGTCTCCCTGGTGGGTGGGTGCGTGCTTGCGTGTTTGTAAGTGTGTTATTGTCATCATAGGGACTGTTGGCCTAAGTCATTAAGCATTCTGAGTCTCTCTCTCCCTGGTGGGTGGGTACGTGTATGCGTGTTTGTGTGTTATTGTCATGATAGGGGCTGTTGGCCTAAGTCATTAAGCATTCTGAGTCTCTCTCTCTCTCTCTCTCTCTCTCTCTCTCTCTCTCTCTCTCTCTCTCTCTCTCTCTCTCTCTCTCTCTCTCAAAAGAATCCCCCCCCCCTCCGTTCCTGATCATGCCTTATGGCTTTCTCAGACCACGCTGTCCAAATTAGCCGAAAGAAACTTGAAGACCTTAACACTGACCATAATTATGCTCAACATTTGATGCTGTCGTGGAGAAGTCACTAACATTTTTCTTTCTGTTTTTTCACCGACCAAATTCAAATGTTCTTTCCTAGTGGAAGAGATAATGGCAGAATTGTGCATTTTCAAGCGACAAGCATGAAATTTGGCATGATGGTATCTTATGGTGTGTTTATCAATTCCTGACGTAGGGACATTTTGAATTCAGCCTTTAACCCTTTCAATTCCAAGTGTATTTTTGGGGGAACAAAAATAAATTAAAAAAAATTCTAGTGGTATGCATTTTCATGAAACAAGCATGAAATTTGGCAAGATAGGTTCTTATGGCATGCTTATCGATTTCTGACGGAGGGACATTTTCAATTCAGCCTTTAACCCCTTCAGTGCCAAGGACCAATTGATCGCGGGCAGTTATAGGGGAAGACGGGGTAAAAAGCGCATGGGCGGGTAAGAAGCCCACCCCAATTATCTCATGAAATGAAGCAAATTTCAGTCTCATTTTGCCCATGAGACGAGCGTTAATGTCTAGCATTCGTCTCATGGGCAAATTTGACTGAAATTTTCTTTATTTCATGAGATAATTGGGGTGGGCTTAAATTCTTACCCGCCCATGCGCTTTTTACCCCCGTCTTCCCCTATATATATAAAAAAATTCTAGTGTTGGGTATTTTCATGTAATAAGCATGAAATTTGGCACGATAGTTTCTTATGGTGTGTTTATCAATTTCTGACGTAGGGACATTTGCAATTCAGGCTTTAACCCCTTCAGTGCCAAGGGCATTTTAATCGCAAACAGTTATTTGATTTAAAAAAATTATATTGTTGGGCATTTTCATGTAACAAGCATACAATTTGGCATGGTGGTTTCTTACGGTGCGTTTATTCATTTCTGACAGAGGGATAACTTCAATTCAGCCTTTAACCCTTTCGATGCCGAATGCATTTCTATAGCGGAATTTTAATTCAAGAAAAAATTCTAGTATTGAGCATTTTCATATAACAAGCATGAAATTTGCCATGATCATTTCTTATGGTGTCTTTGTTAAATTCTGACGTAGGGACATTTGCAATTCAGCCTTTAACCCTTTCAATGCCAAGAACATTTTATTGCAAACAGTAATAAGTAAATAAACTTCTAGTGGTATGCATTTTCAAGAAACAAGCATGGAATTTGGCATGACATTTTCTTATGGTGTGTTTAACAATTTCTGATGTAGGGACATTTTCAATTCAGCCTTTAACCCCTTCAGTGCCAAGGGCATTTTGATCGAGGACAGTTATAATTTTTTTTAAAATCTAGTGTTGGGTATTTTCATACAATAAGCATGAAATTTGGCATGATAATTTCTTATGGTGTGTTTATCAATATCTGGTGCAGGGACATTTGCAATTCAGCCTTTAACCCCTTCAGTGCCAAGGGCATTTTGATTGCGAAGAGTTACTTTCTTTGAAAACAATTGTAGTAGAGTTGGGTATTTTCATGTAACAACCATGACATTTAACATGGTGGTTTCCTATGGTGTGTTTATCCATTTCAATTATGCCTTTAACCCCTTCGGTGCCAAAGGCATTTTGATTGCGGAACTTTTAATTCAACAAGAAAATCTAGTGTTGCGCATTTTCATAACAAGCATGACATTTGGCATGATAGTTTCTTATGGTGAAGAACAAGAACAAGAACAAGAACAATTTTGTATTGCCATCACTTGAAGTATTTGGCACAAAAAGAAGAAAATAAAACATAAAATAAAAAAAAATAAAAAAGGGAAAATGTGATAATTATGATTTCTTTCTGATTTTAAATGAATCAAAAACAAAGATGGCTAGTAGTTCCTGATGTTCGTTGGCGTTTACTATACTGCTGGGTTTAAATGTGTTCTTTGATATTGTTTTCTTTATTGTGTCTAAATTGTTCTGTTAAATTTGGTAGTTTGCCTAACTGTAGCATTAATTTAGTTCGTAAATCTGTATACAATTATCCAAAAGGTGAAACTCATCTTCTATCGTATTACAAGTTGGGCATAATCTTTGGTTTCGTCCTAGATTTAATCCTAGAGTGCAAAGGAGGTTTTTAATAAACAAAAGCCATGGATTTTTAATTCCATTGTTTTCATTCAACATGGAATTGTAGATTTTTTTAAAAATACGTTTCTTCTGATTTATCTAAAATGTGTAGCCAATAAGCGATAGCTCGACAAACAATATGAATTCCAACTGGAAATCTACCTAACTCAGCTAGAGTTGGTAGATTCATTGCTTTTGAGTGCAAAGCAAGAAGACGTTTACATAATTTTATATGTAAATGTTCATGAGGGTTTTTTGAAGACAGACAATTTTTTAAAAATTCAGATAAATCAAAGGAATAGATGCATTAATATTCTCAGTCCAGGGCAGCCAGACCTCTGCTCCACATGTTGCTATTGGTGTAACCAATGTATCAAACAGTTGTAGTATTGTGTCTAATCAGCCAGACCTCTGCTCCATATGTTGCTATTGGTGTAACCAATGTATCAAACAGTTGTAGTATTGTGTCTAATCAGCCAGACCTCTGCTCCACATGTTGCTATTGGTGTAACCAATGTATCAAACAGTTGTAGTATTGTGTCTAATCAGCCAGACATCTGCTCCACATGTTACTATTGGTGTAACCAATGTATCAAACAGTTGTAGTATTGTGTCTAATCAGCCAGACCTCTGCTCCACATGTTGCTATTGGTGTAACCAATGTATCAAACAGTTGTAGTATTGTGTCTAATCAGCCAGACCTCTGCTCCATATGCTGCTATTGGTGTAACCAATGTATCAAACAGTTGTAGTATTGTGTCTAATCAGCCAGATCTCTGCTCCACATGTTGCTATTGGTGTAACCAATGTATCAAACAGTTGTAGTATTGTGTCGAATCAGCCAGACCTCTGCTCCACATGTTGCTAGTGGTGTAACCAATGTATCAAACAGTTGTAGTATTGTGTCTAATCAGCCAGACCTCTGCTCCACATGTTGCTATTGGTGTAACCAATGTATCAAACAGTTGTAGTATTGTGTCGAATCAGCCAGACATCTGCTCCACATGTTACTATTGGTGTAACCAATGTATCAAACAGTTGTAGTATTGTGTCTAATCAGCCAGACCTCTGCTCCACATGTTGCTAGTGGTGTAACCAATGTATCAAACAGTTGTAGTATTGTGTCTAATCAGCCAGACCTCTGCTCCACATGTTGCTATTGGTGTAACCAATGTATCAAACAGTTGTAGTATTGTGTCTAATCAGCCAGACCTCTGCTCCACATGTTGCTAGTGGTGTAACCAATGTATCAAACAGTTGTAGTATTGTGTCTAATCAGCCAGACCTCTGCTCCATATGTTGCTAGTGGTGTAACCAATGTATCAAACAGTTGTAGTATTGTGTCTAATCAGCCAGACCTCTGCTCCACATGTTGCTAGTGGTGTAACCAATGTATCAAACAGTTGTAGTATTGTGTCTAATCAGCCAGATCTCTGCTCCATATGCTGCTATTGGTGTAACCAATGTATCAAACAGTTGTAGTATTGTGTCTAATCAGCCAGACCTCTGCTCCACATGTTGCTAGTGGTGTAACCAATGTATCAAACAGTTGTAGTATTGTGTCGAATCAGCCAGACATCTGCTCCACATGTTACTATTGGTGTAACCAATGTATCAAACAGTTGTAGTATTGTGTCTAATCAGCCAGACCTCTGCTCCACATGTTGCTAGTGGTGTAACCAATGTATCAAACAGTTGTAGTATTGTGTCTAATCAGCCAGACCTCTGCTCCACATGTTGCTATTGGTGTAACCAATGTATCAAACAGTTGTAGTATTGTGTCTAATCAGCCAGACCTCTGCTCCACATGTTGCTATTGGTGTAACCAATGTATCAAACAGTTGTAGTATTGTGTCTAATCAGCCAGACCTCTGCTCCACATGTTGCTAGTGGTGTAACCAATGTATCAAACAGTTGTAGTATTGTGTCTAATCAGCCAGACCTCTGCTCCACATGTTGCTAGTGGTGTAACCAATGTATCAAACAGTTGTAGTATTGTGTCTAATCAGCCAGATCTCTGCTCCATATGCTGCTATTGGTGTAACCAATGTATCAAACAGTTGTAGTATTGTGTCTAATCAGCCAGACATCTGCTCCACATGTTACTATTGGTGCAACCAATGTATCAAACAGTTGGAGTATTGTGTCTAATCGAATATGATTTCCTCTAGTTAATCGGTGTAGTGAATACGTTGCTTTGGTTGCTTGCTTGGCAAGTTGTGTTTTTGCCAAAGTAAATGCAAAATTATTCCCAAATATTTGCATTGATCAGTAGTCTGAATTACTTCATTACCAAACTTGAAGAAAACAGGTACTTTTGGATCTTTATGTGTACATATTAGTACCTTTGTCTTTTCTACATTAATTTTCATACCCCACATATCACAATATTTACTCAGTTTATCAAGTTTGTTCTGAAGACCCTTTTTTGTGGTAGACAAAATTACTAAACCATCAGCGTACATTAAGCATGACATAGGGGTACTTTCATCAATACAAGGACTGTCAGCTTCTCCAATAAACTTTGGAATATCATTAACAAAAATATTGAATAAGTTTGGACTAAGGACATTACCTTGCAATACCCCCTTTCGCATCAATATATCGTGAGATAACCCATCAATAGTTTTTGTACATACATTTGCATTCTCATGCATATCTTTAATAATTTTAAAGCAGTTTCCTTTTATGCCTATTTGATACATTTTTAATAGTAATGCCTGACTTTGTCAAATGCTTTTTCAAAGTCAACAAAGCAACAGTAAAGACGGTCTTTGCTTTTCATGATATCGTCAACAATTTTTTTTAATATGAATATATGGTCTGATGTTCTGTGTTCCTTTCGGAGGCCTGCTTGTTCTTTTGCTAATAAATGATTATCTTCAAGAAACTGTCATTCCAAGATTTAATATATGGCAAAATAGATTGCTGAGTGAGTTATTGATTGCTATACCACGATAATTGCAAGGATTCATGGGATCTCCTGATTTATGAATTGGAATATTTATTCCCCTTTTCCATTTTTCTGGATAAGTTCCGGATGATAAAATGCTCTGGAATAATTGTCTAATAATGTCTTTTGCCTCTGGTAGACTTGCTTTAATGATTTCGTTAGTAAGCCCATCTTCTCCAGCTGCTTTTTTGCTTTGCATGTTTTTTTTATGCATTTAAAATTTATTTCATTGAAATGGGAAAATCAAGATATGAGTAGGTAATATTTGAACAAATGTTTTCTATTTCTATATTTACTTTTTTGTGTGTGTTTTCTTCCACCTTTGTGTCCGTACCAATGAGATTTTCTAAGTGATTTAGCCATTTTGTACTGCTCTGTTAAAGCCCAATTTGTAACAAACAATTGTTACATTTTGGGCTTTCAAGGCTGACCCAAAATGTAACAATTATTACAATTTGGGCAAATTGTTACATTTTGGGCAAATTGTTACATTTTGGGCAGCAAATGTAACAATTGTTACATTTTGGGCAGAATTGTTACATTTTGGGCAGCAAGTTACATTTTGGGCAGGGAAGGCATCAAAATAGAAGGAAAAAAGACAAATCTGAATTTGAGATGGAACAGAGTTTGATGTTGACGATTGAGATGCAGTCTGCTTGACAAAACTACGACAATCTGTGATGATGTTTGTAACTTGTTTTATGTAGATAGCCAGTGGTCAGTGACAATGAACAGTGGTCACTTAGACGTTAATTACCCGGGAAGAGGCCGGGATATTGCGGTCGGTGTGTGTGCGTGTGCGTGTGCGTGCGTGTGTGTGTGTGTGTGGTGGGGCACTGGCATATGTACGGTTCATATTAGCACGCAGACTACTAGACACCAAGAAAGACTTGCAGGACTGGTGCTAAAGAGACCCAGAGATGCACTGACCTCCATCCCAAAAGCCAAGAGCAGACACATCCCAGCCCGGGAAACCCGTGCTGTGGGGAGTGGCTACACCCGAAGCAACAGATAAAGACATACTCGAGAAACATTGAGACACAATACTAGGACACCCAGTGAAAGTGTCTGTGGGTTTACCACTCCGTATTTCATCACTGCAGAGCCCACCAGCAAAACCACAAATACCAAGAAGCATATTGTGCATTCAAACATTGACCACATAGGACAGGCAAGACCAATGCACCCCCAGACAAAGCCCCAGACTGTCGCCTTACGGTCTTATATGTCTCAAAAATAGTCCCGGGAAAAATGAAATGTTAGGTCTTTGCCTAGTGTAAGCGTGTCCCAAGACGGGAAGTCTAATTGTTTTTGGCAGCCAAATCAAAACAAGCTAGGAAAGTAACGTCTGGATCACTCGTAACAAGATGGACTCAGACACGAATTTTTCACAGATGATGATGATCTTCAATGATAAGAATTGATGGGCCCTTGGTTTCTGTTTCTGTGTAGTTCTTGCACAATAGTCTTGAGTGTTTGTTTGCTTCCCTACATGTTGCTCCGTCCAAAATTGTCACTCTATAGACACTTATTTGCTGGGTAATGACTCCGCTGCGTAGACATCTTACACAGACGTTCCTCTAGATTGTCCTCCGAAGTCGTTCACACCATCCCTCGGGATGAGTGTGGATCATATGTCGTGATGAAAACATTAGTTTTGTCAAGCAGACTGAATCTCAATTTTCAACGTCAAACTCATGTTCCCTCTCAGATTCAGATTTGTCTTTTTTCCTTCTTTACTGATGCCACTTCCTCAAAATGTAACAAATCTTGTGCCCCAAAAGTAACAATTGTTACATTTGGGTCCAGCCTTGACAGCCCAAAAATGTAACATTCGTTTGCTGCCCATAAATTGTAACCAATTTTTTGCCCAAAAATCTGAACAATGGTTACATTGGGTCAGCCTTCCACTTCAGACTTCATCTCTCTTTTCCCTTTTTTTCACTCACAGCCCAAAATTGTTTGTTTTTGTGTAACATTGTCTACATTGGCCCCTCCTCCAAACATTGTTACTTTTGGGGGGCAATTGTTAACCAAAATTGGGCCTTCTTTTCCTTCTTTTTTTTAACAATGCCCAGAGGAGAATACCATATATTAGTTTCTTTGGAAGAGAAATAAGGACATCAAGAAGAAGAGAAAAGGAAGAAAAAGAGAAAAGTGAAAGAAGGAAAGAGAAAGAAAAAAAAGAATTTAACCCACGAGAAGGGAAATAAAATCATTATCCAGGAGAAAGACAGCAAATAAAAAAGGCTTATTAAGAACAAAAATCCAGGAATCTGCTCCTTCTTGTAGCTGTTGTCCTTGTTTTTTTTTTTTTTTTTTTTTTTTTATTTTTTTTTAAGTTTTTAAAAGAGGTTTTTCCAGGCCAGACACCCGTTTGGAATCTTTTGCAAATTTGTTTTTTTTTTTCGCAAAAATGTCCATTGCTTCATTTTTTTTTTTTAGGGGACTCTGTACTAACTTGTTCCTTATTATTATGCTTGTTTTTTTTTTTCTTTGTTTGTAGTCAATAATATACATCTCTCACTGTCCAAACTCACGAGTCCCCACTTTTCACACCTTCGAACACTATATTCACACTATTTATATGTCCTTCCATCGCTGTAAACATAAAACTACACTACGTAAAACTACAATACTCTCTGTTCTTACCTACTTCTCTTGCCGAAATCTCCTCCCACCTGCCACATGGTGCACGTCCCACCCGGTTCGCGGTCTCTTATCTTGGTCCCCGCTCTCTTCCTGCCACCATTCTTTTTTCCGTCATCTATCTCTTCCTCCCCTCGCCTCTCCCTCTCCTCTCTCTCCTTCTCTCTACTCCTTGCTCTCCTCCCTCTTCCTAAATTTCTCTTGTTCATTATTCCTCACAGCCTATCATACTAGTATCCCCCCTCCTCACTCCCTTCCATAACCTCTCCCCTCTAATTACCTGTCATTCTCTTCTCTCCGTATCTTTCTAATCTCCTTCTCTCCTGCTCTATCTATCTTTCTCTAATTCCTTCCTCTTCTATCTCTCATACCTTCTCTCTTACTCTACTTTCTTACCATCCATAATATTCATCTCCTCTACCTTCTCTATGACTCTCTCTATTGCCTGATGGTTTTTCTTTACAATTTAGATAATCATTTTACACTTGTTGTTATACAAACAAATAAGGACTATTTAAAGATCGTGGCGTACTAGTTTCCGTTAGTTGATGGTTTCTGTATTAATTAAAGCGTCATTTTTTGTTTTTTTTTTTATTATTTTTTATTGGTTGTCTGAGTTTTATTGTTTTTACTTGTATTTTTTTTTTTTTTTGTATTGTTATTTTATTTTTTTTTTTTGTTTTTGTTTCGAGTTTTTTTTTTATTGTTATTATTTTTGTTATAGGGTGATTAGTTTTTATTTTTGATGTTATTTTTTTATGTTTTTAAATTTTTGTAACAGCGTATTTTAGTCCATCTTTCTGATTTTTGAAAAAGAAGGAAGATGCTTCAATTCTCTTTTCTTTGGAAGTGGAGTAATAGACGAGTGCTTAGAATTTTGTTATAAGAATATCAATTTCTAGATGTCTTGCTACCTATTCGCCAAGAACCCAAGTTATAGCAGTCAACCCCCAAATTATACCGCAGTGTCGGAGGGTGGTGTGGGTTTTTTGGAGACGCCCCATATCGTATCTTTTCTCTTTCGTCTCTGACTGCTCACTCGCCTCTCACTTCTCTTTCACTCTGCGTTTGGAAATGCTCTACCTCCACTCCCATTTAAATATTCGCTTTCACTTGGCTACTCTGTCCCCAATTCCCATATCGTCTCTCCTTTCCTCTCTCTATCATGCGCACCACTAGTCTCCCTTGCTCACTGCTCTCTCTCTCCATAACTCTCTCTCTCTATTCTACACTCTCCGCCCTCTCATATCTCTGGTATCTCGCCCTCTATCTGCTCTCTGCTCTCTACTCTCTCTCCGGATCTCTCACGCCATCACTTGTCTGCACCCTCTACCTCATCTCCTCTTTCTATCTCTCTCTCTCTATCTGCATCTCCACCTCTACTCTCTTTGCTCGTCTCTCGTACTCTCTTCGTCTGTCTCTCTGGTCATCTGCCGTGACCTAGTCTTTCTCCACGTCTAAGTCATTAACAACATACCAAGTAATGCCTATGGCTGTAAAGTGCAACAATCGCTATGATTTTCTACACTATAATCAAAAAAACTCAGCTTTCTCCCTTCTTAAAATTCGTAATCCGCGACCACCCCCGCCCCCCCCCCAACCCCCCACCCCCCCCTCCCCCCTACGCCCCCCCCCCTACCCAATCCCCACCCCCCCTGCCGCCAAGCCCACCCCCCCCCTCCACCGCGCACCACCAAATCCCCCACCAACCCCACCCCAACACCCCCCCCCAACCCCCACCACCACTGCCCACCCCCCTCACCTCTAAACCAGCCCAGTCGACAGCAACCCGGACCACGCTCACATACACCCCCCCACACCCCGAAAACCCTCCTCCCCCCCCCCCCACGCGTAGACAAGATTAATGGTTTCCCCTTTTTAACACACCCATTGTCCACCCAGTTCCATTCCTGCGTCACCCCCCCGTCCCCCCACCCCCCACGCCGGTTCCCACCTCTCTTGACCCACACCCTACACCTCTCCCCCCCTCCTCTCTGTCCACCTGGAACGTTCTCCCTTATCCCTCCCCCACCATCTCGGTCATAAGTCGTCCGTCCACACCCTCCTCACCTCGCACCCCACGTCACACGCGACATGCACAGACTCTACCCGTCCCAACCCCCCCCACTACCCCCCCCACCCCGTCCCCCTCCTCTCGTCAGTCCCCCTCCCCGCTGTCGGCGTACACGTACGCGCGGTCACCCTCTCTGTCCCCAACCCCTCTCTTCACACCCCATCGCCCCCACGCTCCCATCCTCCCCCACCACCCACCCATTCCACATCCCACCCCCTGCCCCCGCCCCCAACCCCCCTCCACCGCCCTCTCCCCCCATCCCCCACCCGCCCCCGCACTCCCTCCCCACCAGCCACCCCCACCGCCCCAGGACCCCATCCCCCCCGCGCCTTCCACTACCCTTCGCCATGCCATCCCACCCCTCTCTAACCCCACCCCAGCCCCCCACCCTCCAAACGCCTCGCCCCCCACCCCCCCTCCCCTCCCCCCTCCCGTCCCCCCCCCCCACCCCCCCCCCCGCCCCCACCTCTGCTCCCTTATCCTCCTCCCACTCACCCCACCCCCCCGCACCCCACCCACCCTGCACCCCACCGCGCGCCTGACGGCCTACACTCCCCGCCCCGCGTCCCGCACTGCCCCCCTACTCCCACCCCACAACACGCCCATCCTCCAGCCACCCCCCCACCCCGCCACCCCCCCCCCCCCCCACCCCCGCCCCCGCCCCCCCCAGAACGCCCCC
>CM065689.1:11741812-11791812 GCA_017654935.2 Phymorhynchus buccinoides
GTCTGATTCAGACCAAGAGCTAGGACGTAAAACACCATTTTCGTCGACGTGGGTAAGATCCCAATGCCGTGTTCACCTGACGAGATCCTCATCGGATCGAAACAGCTGTCGTGGACTGGGCTCTGTCTGCCTCCCCACAAAGGGAGGAAAAGCCAAACTATCACTATGTTTTTTAGAACATAGATCAAGAATCCAAGTTCTTGTTGTACTGGTCTTGATTCTAATGTTCGATTATAAAAACATTAATTAAATTTATTGTTATTTTATTTTTTTTTTAAAGACATTTGGACAAAAAAGTTTTAATCAAATTTTACTATATATATCATGAGAAGAAAAAAAATCTCAGTGAATAGCCAGCTCCATACCCCTACTCTGAAGGACTGAAAAGTTAGTGCATTGAAATGCAGAATAGTTTGCTTTGATAAAGCTTTTCTGTGTCCAATGTCTTTATTTGTGAACCTCAGAAACAAAACCAGTTAACGTTAACTTTGAGTAATGTTCCGTGTTCAAAAAATAAAAAATTATATAAATTGTGCTGATTTACTTTTTTTTTCTCCCAATGGGGAGGGACAGTGCCTTATGCAAAGACAGCTGTTTCGACCTAAGAGAAGGTCTCATCATATCCTTCTGCATATAATATATATATATATATATATATATGAACATAAAAGGGGGGGGGGGGGGGGGGGGGGAGAAAAAAGCAGACTGCCATAATAATTCTGCTGAATTTTGAGAATAAAATTTGTTGTGAATTAAATCCCCATGATATTGAGCTATTTAGGATATGCTCTAAAATTTGCCCTTGGAAAATCTTGATTCAATACAACACACCATAAACATACACTTTAAAATTCAGGTAAATATGATAGTCGAATATAGTAACCATAGTTATGAATAGTCAACCACATCACAATTTGGTTAAGGTTGAAGTAAACTACACTTCTGTAATTTATACATAAGTAGTGCCGAACTGCTTATTATCCCTTCAAAAAGAGAGAGACCACAGGAAAACATGAGAAGAGAAGATAACCTGTAGGAAGAAGGAGGAAGGAGGAGAAAACGGCGGAGGAGGGGGAGGGGGGCAAGGGGTGAGCAGGTGAGAAGAGAAGATAACTTACAAAATTATTAGTAGTTGCTGTTTTTGTCCTAACAACACATACCTGTAAATATCACTCCATACTGTTCACACCTTGTACCATAACAGGCCCAAAGAACATTTTCAACTACCACCTTAAAAAACAAAATTAAAACACTGCTGTAAAAACAACCGTCAGGTAACCTAGTCAGATTACCAACTACAACAAAACACGCACCCAGTTAGGACAGTTTCAAACGTGAGTACCATTCAACACAATTTCCACGATTTTCTTGTAAGATCACACACCACAACTAACGTAGGAATGCAATCAGTTGTTGGCTGGGTCATACACCTGAAATACAGAAAACCTGATAGGTCTCCTAAATTATCCAGGGAACATGTTTTAAGCACTATCTTTCTTAACTAATACTGGATCCTGTTTTTTAGAATGGTCCCAAGGTCCACTCTCTCATTACCCCCCATTTGAAGAGTACCCAAGTTCGCCATCCAGTACAATTCTCTTTCTAACAGTCTGTCCACACTCTCCACATGTTCCACGGGGATGATGGTGATGAAACTCAGCTGCTGGTCTTCCGGATGACTTAATCCTGCAACATGGGCCGAGACTCTGCATTTCGTGGTCTTTTTCAGTCTCGTATCACTTTTGTGATTTGCCCAGCGTCTCTTAGTATGTATCGTTGATCCCACATACAGAAAATTGGGTTGAAGTTTGCATTTAATAATGTATATTACATTTGGTGTAGTACACTTGATGTGAGATCTTATCGTCCACTTTCTGCCATCCCAGTTTGAGGTGAAAGTTTTTGTATGTTCCGAATGCGCGCATGTATCACACTTGGAATTGCATTTGAAAAATCCGTTTTCATTGTGCGGACCATGCGGTACGAATCTTCTCGGGACGCTAGGTTTGTATACTTCTCCTAAGTTCTTTCTTCTTCTGTTGCCAGCAATGATCATCTTTTTGATATATATATATACATATACATATACATATACATACACACACACACACGCGCGCGCACATGGTAGGCAAAGAATTGGTCAATGACATTCGGGGAATCATAGATTATTAAAAAAAAAGTGAGAGAATCACTTCAATGAATTGGGCGTAAAAGTAATGGATGGTGAAAGGTTCTTGATTGGAGGTCATAATTTAAAATGCCAAGACTATGGTTTATTATTTTTGCCCATTTTAATAGTGCATCACTAGGACCCCTCACACATTCTCTTAGAGGGAGGGTCCATTTTGCTTATAGTACTTCGAATCACGTCGAATTCGTCTCACCTGAACCACACAAAGGGATGTGTGGACTTTGGGGACCTTCCTTAACGCTAACTGTCCTCACACTCGTTTGGCCGAGAGAGTGGGGATGAACCCTGTTATGGTACAATTTGTCGCATCTCATGGTACAATTTGTCGTAACGGTACAATTTCGTAACGTCGACAAATTGTGCCGCGGTGTTACCTTTTGTGTCTACCGCGGCACAATTTGTCGTTAACCTGCAATACCGTAAAATACACTGTAGTTATGTAGGTGTATCATATACACTGTATACACTGTAGGTATATCATATACCAATCGAGGTCAAGGTCAAGGTCAAGAAGATATCTGGACCTTGAAAATGGCAGGGTCGTTTTTTTCTCTTTTGTCTGTCCTAAGGATATCTTAAGAAAGAGGTGATAGAATTGCTTCAAATTTTGTGTGGTGGTGTGCCACCTTAATGGAAATATATCCGAACATGAACTATTAAGCTCAAGGTATTGACCTTGATGTATGACCTTGAAATCCAAAATTCTATTTGGAGGCATATCTCTGGCACTGGTCAACATAGGAGGTTGAAACTTGGCATGAAGGTGGTTTGGCTTATGGTGCTTCCGAATTTTGCATACTAATTAAGGTCACGGTCAAGGTCAAGGTCAAAGTCAATTATATTAGTGGAACCTGAAAATCGGAGGGTCTGGAATCTGGAGTTTTGCTTTTTCTGACTATATCTCGGGAACATGGTGGCAGATTTGCTTCAATTTTTTTGTGGTGGTGTACAACCTTAACAGGAAAAGATCCGAACATGAATTATCAAGGTCAAAGTCATGTCCTTGATGCATGACATTGAAAACCGAAACGTCTTTTTTAGCCATATCTCGGGCACTGGTCAACATGGGATGTTGATATAGGTAGTTCAGCTTATAGTGTATTGTGTACCGACCAAGGTCAAGGATATGGAGATCGGTGGACCCTGAATATAGGAGAGTCGGTGAATTGTCTGTCCCTAGGATATCTTCTAAACGGCTTGACAAAATCGCTGGGGCTAAGATATGATGGGAAGGGGAGGCAGAGGGGCGTAACGGGCAAAGGATATATCTGCTACTCGGCGTTGCTGCCGCTCGGCGATGCCCTTGTTTTATATTTTCAAGCATTGGGGAGTGAGGGGGGGGGGGGGGGGGGGGGTCTTAAACCAGGGATTGCATCCTTTGCACAGTTTTTGCCTCAATATGAGTATCTTACGGCATTGCAGGTTAACGACAAATTGTGCCGCGGCAGACAAAAAAAGGTAACACCGCGGCACAATTTGTCGTAATTACGACAAATTGTGCCGTTACGACAAATTGTACCGTAACAAACCCCTTGCAAGGTGTATCCACTATAAACACATGTTAGCCCACCCGCTGGAATAGCAGCTATCCTCTTTATGTTGTTATGTCAGAAATGACAGACAGGCTTACAAAACAATTAGTGGTAGTGGCAGCTATAATAACTCATAAATCGTACTAGCAAAAGGACAAGGAGGACGAGGAGAAGGAGGAAAATAGGGAAGAGGAATCTGATGTAGTATTAATATTACCTTCAACAATAATAAACCTAATAATGGGCCTACTCTCTTCCCATTCACAAACAACACCGAAAACAATATTTATTATGTGTTTAGCTCGCCCCGCAACCATTTCATTAATACCACAAACAGAGCCTACCCGCTTCCTTGATTTCATTTGTTGACCCCTCTCGACTGGATCACTACACAGGACAACAAAATTAATAGAGAAAACCTATCGCTGCCCGGATGAAAGGGGGAGCACTCTAAGGGGCTCTCTGACGGCTGACGTCATCACCCGGAAGAACGACTAGACGCTGTCAGTGTTCTTTTGTCATCACTGAGAAGGGGAGATAATATAATCTTCGACGCGCTGTGGCTCTTTGGTGAAAGAGAACAGATAAAGCTGTCTCGTCATTGAGTTCGATTCATGATGTTCCATAGCCATAGCTGAGTTTCTTAAGACACAGCGGCACAAAACGTTACAAAACGCTCGGTGGCAAAAACTCCACAGCACCTTATGTTTGCCGAAATAATTAGAAATGTTAGAAAACCTGCTATACTCTCTTCACGGCCTAGACTTTCACATAAATTACTTAAGCTGTGTTGTTTGCCTTGAAATGTTTTCAGAGCACTGTGAGCAATAAGCATGTCAGACTCATGATTGACAACACCACCGCAGTGAGCTGCATAAACAAAATGGGTACAAGCCACTCTGATGCTTGCAATGACATTACAGGAGCCATTTGGGCATGGTGTGTGAGGCATAATGTGTGGTTGAGTGCTGCTCATATTCCGGGTGTGTTGAACACTGAAGCTGACAAAGAATCCAGACGCACCAACCTGGACGCAGAATGGAAATTGGATGAGGCAGCCTTACAGGATGCTTGCCAACGCTTGCAGGTCTCACCAGAAATTGATTTATACTACTGGCAAAAAGTTAAGGGCCACTTCCAATGACGTCTCCCAGACCATAACACCACAGCAAATTTCAAGAAAAACTGTTTCAGAATGATCAAAATTTATTCAACAACAAATTCATTTCAACATTGAACGAAATCAACAATTCGGACGCGAACAGTGAGCTTTAATGTCCAGTCACCATCCTTCAGCAAAGTCACAAAAGCCACAGGTGAAAACTGCACCACTCAGTACCGCGTGTGGCCACCGTTTGCTGCCAGGCGCAGCGTCGACGCATGGAGTCCACCAGGGTCCGTAGAGTGTCCTGCGGTATGGCCTGCCACTCCTGCTGAAGGAAAAGAATGAGCTGGGCCACGTCAACAAGGGGGGGGGGGGGGGGGGGGTGTTGGCCAAAGGACATCCCAAAGGTGCTCAATTGGAGCCAGATCGGGTGAACGAGATGGCCACTGCATCCTGATGATCCCCTGTTGCTGTAGATAATCGTCCACGACACGTCCAGTGTGCACGGGCTCTGCAGTGACCTGGAGTTAGGGGTACTCGGACTGCTGGTCTCCGGGAAGACAGCGAGAACTCGTGCAAACGGTTGCAAACTGTCCTTCTGATGACATTGACGTTCGAAGCCTGCATGAGCTCACGCCTCAGGGTGGATGAGGTGACGGTCCGATTGCGTTAGGGCGGATAGCATGAGGAATCGGTCATCCTGTCTGTTGGTACACCGAGGACGACCTGGTCGTGACCGATCCTGTACACTTCCAGTTGCCTGGAACCTCTCTAAGAGACGTTGGATAGTGGAGTGAGACACGTTGAGACGCCTGGCAACCTCGCGGCCAGAAATCCCCTCGTCAATCAACGCTAAGGCGCGTCCACGATCTGCAGTGTCCAGTCTTTGCCTATGAGCCATGCTTTTTGAACTGGCTTGAAAGGCTATTCAGTCTACTGATTTATAGCCAAAGACGACTGAAATGTGTTCATCTTAGACGTGCCTTGCACGTGCATCATGAACCAACATGGACACTTCGCCCTTTTTTTCAAACACATTTGCTACCACAGCCACACATATTGCAGATTTTTCATGCTTTTGGCACGTGCAGCTGAACCCCATCTTGTAAAGCATTGGGTTGTTTGGGGTTGTGGATCCATTGAGGTGTGTGTGGTCAATGTTTGTAACAGGGTTTGGGTAATTGTTAATTTGTTTCAGGTCTATTAATTACAATAACAAGAAGGGACGTCAAAATAATAGGTGGACCTTAACTTTTTGCCAGTAAGGACTAACCATCAGATGAAGAGATTTATTTCGTACAGACCAGATCCCGAAGCAGAAGCAATTGATGCATTTTCACTCTCTTGGAAAGACTTAAATTTCTATGCTTTCCCACCTTTCAGCATCATCAGTCGGGTGGCACAGAAAATTCAATGGGAAAAAGCCACGGGGATCCTGGTAGTTCCAGATTGGCCAACACAACCCTGGTACCCCGTGATACAACGCCTCATGTGCAACCGTCCTGTGAAACTTGCGGGTCGTCACAGGCACTTCATCTTCCAAGCCACCCCACAATGATCCACCCACTTCTTCAGAAACGCCGACTGGATCTGCTGGTCTGCAAAGTCTCAGGCCAGTGCTCATGAAAGCAGGATTGACCACAGAATGCACCAATCTAGTCTTAAACTCATGGAGGCCTAATACTCAAAAGTCGTACAACACTTACATTAATAAATGGCTAGAATTTGTAAGAGAAAATGAAATCACAAACCCTAACTATGTGCATGTCTCTAATTTCCTACACAAGCTGCGTGTCTACGCATTATTTTCTATATCAAAACTCTCACACCCTCCAATTCGGTTGAAAGAAACAAACTATTGAGTTTTTACCATAACCTAACAAAATCTTCAGGAAAAGATTAAGCAAGTAAAACTAGTAACCTGTTTACAACTAGTCTCCAACAAAATTGGTAAATCTGTAAGAGTTTTGGATATATTGCAAGAACAATAGAGTCAAAAGATCCACCCCTGACAAACAAGCAAAAAGAATCACCTGGATATAATAACTGGAGCACACTATCTGTATTTTTGCTTCAAATATTTTTATGTACTTCGTGTAATGGGGTCTACAGGATTTTGTATGTAATTAATAGAAACAGTATAAAATAAAATAATAATAATAATTATAATAATAATAATAATAATAGTACATTTATATAGCGCTTTACCTCAAATGAGCCCAAAGCGCTTTACAATCAATTATTCATCAACAAGTAGACAACAAAAAATAGTGTTTAAGAAAACAAACCATCAACAACATATGCAAAGCAAACTCTCTCTCTCTCTCTCTCTCTCTCTCTCTCTCTCTCTCTCTCTCTCTATCTCACACCCACCCACCCACAAATACACCCACCCCCACACCCACCCACCCACATTTTTAACACATTTATCGACACCGACTCATTAATTCATCTTTTATTCACTAAGCAATAGCAAGTGAGTTACACGGATTGACCACACACACCAACGTTAGAGCATACACATACACTCACACACAACGCATGCACGCAGACAGACACACACACATGCATACAGACACGCATACGCACTGCACATGCACAGAGACATAACCCACAAAACCAAAATACACACAAGCATATACGCAACACACACACACACACACACACACACACACAACACACACACACATAACACACACATACACACACACACACACACACACACACACACACACATACACACACGCACACGCACACACACACACATTCACACACACACACACACACACACACACACACACACACACACACACACACACACACACACACACACCACAAATCATCAGCACAAGCCTCTTATTCAATCTTCCCTCATGTGCACACAACGATAGACAACTGATCAAATATTTAGGGTGCAGCAGGAAAAAGATGGGTTTTAAGAGAGGTTTTGACTGGGTTGGAGCGTCGCCATCGTGAATAGAGTATAGTAACATTAGCGACGGTTGGAGTGTCGGAGAGGAAAAGGCAGAGAGTTCCAAAGAGATGGTGCATGACAGGAAAGAGAACGTTGGCCAGCAGATTTGAGACGGATGGAGGGAATGGAAAGGAGACGAGAACCAGAAGACGAACGTAGTTGGCAATCTGGAACATAGAGATGAAGAAGATCAGAGAGACTTGAAGACAAAGGGGAGAATGTTGGAGTCAATACGTAGTATACGTGATTGAACTGGGAGCCAATGTAGGGAACGAAGAACCGGAGTGATATGATCGTACCTAGGGGAGCGAGAAATGAGACGAGCAGCATTATTCTGGACCTGTTGGAGCTTAGAGGTGAGAGTTGATAGACAGCCAGCAAGAAGTGAGTTACAGTAGTCAAGGCGAGTCGCCTTCAGGGCATCTTGAGAGAGGAAACGGCGGATTGAACTAATTCTTCGAAGTTCTAGATAACAAGACTTGCAAACATTGGAAACATGCTGTTTGGTCCAAAGTAACACATAGATTGCGGACAGATGTTGATAGCTTGATCTCAGTGCCATCAATGTCGACAGAACCTGGGATAACCTGAATTTTAATTGTGTGGTTAGAGGATACAAGAATCATCTCTGTCTTTTCAGCATTTAGTTGCAGTTTGTTATAGAACATCCATGTCTTAACAGTCACACAGAAATACACAACTTAGAAGAAGAAATCATTTGATCTAACTGACTCAGGTGGGCAGAAATGTACAGCTGATTGTCATCAGAAAAGCTATGATGTAGAATAGAATGCTGGTTGATGATGGCGGAGAGAGTTTGTGGTATAAAGAACAAAAAGGATAGGGCCTATGGGACTGAACCTTGGGGCACACCGAACTGAAGACCTTTTGGAAGAGATGAACGCACATACATTGACAACAACTGTCTGTGTGCGATCAGAGAGGAAGGAAGAAAACCAGGAAAGTATACTTATTTTAGAGAAAAGTATTTCAAGTGAACCTATGAATCACAGACATCGTCACAATCGGATCGCATCATGTCTGCCCCGAGCTTAGTTTTGACCAATCAAATTTGACCACGTTCAGAAATGAACCTGGGTGTGTAAATCTAGCCAGTCGAGGGAGAGTTTGGTTTCCTCTGTTCCCATTTGGGGGAGCGACCTTGTCAGTGTGAGAGGAAATATTACTTTGTTTATTGTGGATAATTGAAACATGTGATTTGGGGATGTTTGTTGTTTCTTGAAAGGATAGACAAACACGTAGGCATGCATGAATACACAAACACATTCACACCCACACACTCTTGCACGCACAAGCATTTTGTCTCGCTAGCACACACTCTGTCCCTCTAAAAGCAAACCACAAACACACACACACGCACATACGCACTGTATCTACACACACACACCACAATCATGCACGCATGCACACGCATAGCACTCAATACACACACACACACACACCACCCAACACACACACCACATACACAGACACCACACGCACGCACGCACACACGCATCTTCTAACTTTCTTGGTTTTCTCCAATTTTATAACATATGTAAACAATCAGCCGTAATGTAACTTAAGCTATTACCTCGGAAAGAAAACCTTATTCAGCATCGGCATTGAGCAATTAATTCCTTTCAGAATTACCCGAGAAAATTAATCATTTCTGCATGTGTGTGTCACACACCAACACACACACACACACTCACCAAACACTACACACACACGCGCGCGCACAACAACACACGCACACTGCACGCACACACACACACACCCTCTCTCACTCACACCACACACAGACACGCGCGCACGCACACACACGTCAGTCACACACACGCACACACACGTGTGCGCACACACACACTCACAAAAACATACACACACACACACACACACAGACACACACTTTCATGTTATTTGCTTCACTTTTTCCCCTTTTTTTGACAGGATGAAAAAATGCTCTGTCGTCAATAAAGATCATTTTTGACTTGACTTGACACACACACACACGCAAAACACACACACACACACAAAAAACCACACACAAACACGCAGCCACGCTCACACACACACACACACACACACACACACAGCACACACACACACACACGCATACACACACTCACCAAACACACACATATGCACACACACTCAAACACGACACATCCTCAAACACACCATGCACACACACACACAACACACAAACACACACACCCACACACACGCCACGCACACGCACACACACACATCACGCACACGCACGCGCACGCACACACACGCACACACAATATAACACGGACACAAAACACACACAAAAATGCAAACATGTCAATTGTTTAATGCTATGGTGGAGCTATGAGTCCTTCCTGTGTGTCTTCAAAATTTCTGCTCTTACTTACACAAAAACATATATATGTATGTATGTATGTATGTATGTATGTATGTATGCATCATGACATATGTTACATATTGCAGGTGCCGTAATTCCATAAGGCCTAAAAAACCTGTCACGCAACACTAATCTTAGCAACAGACGACAAGTGTGCCTAACCACTTTTCCAAGTCATGCGCGCCTCGCTATATGACATCATATACTATTTTTAGACATGTCAAAACTTTTCAAATCGTATCATGGGGGACCGGCTTTTCAAATCTCCAACGGCCTCTGACCTCAAATCTCAGGCCAACTAGTACCTAGTAATAATAAACTTATAATTTAGCCATTTTCTTCTATTTGATTGTCATTCCAATAATAAAATCTTATTAGTAGTTATGCCAATCACTTTATTAGTTTGCGTAATTAAGACATTGAATGGCTGATTTATCCTAAAACTGGCAATCTAACCGGCCAAGTTATGTCACCTCTTATCTTTATAAAACCTATTTTATCAAAGCGCATCCTTTCATAATTTTGTTACTAAACAACTCTTCATCAATGTCCTACAAACAAATTAGCTATTTTTATTTGACGTCAAAACAGAACATTGACGAAATCTACACAGCGGGGACGCTGTGTCAACGTCACAATCCGTCCTGACCAACGGTGTGGACTCAGTCCTAAAACCGGGTTTTCGGCTAGCTTATTTTTGTTACTGGACATTGGCAATGCTAATTATATTTTAACTGTGTCATCTAACATAGTGACATAGTATATGTATAGAAAGGTGTAATGTGGTATGAGTTTAGATAAATTAATTATTTAGTAGCTTGAACCTGTTTCAGTGGGGTCTAAAATACAAGGTTTTTCATAATTATTATAAATATATAGTTAGATTTCCTTATTATAATAGTAGTCAGAATAGAGCTTAGTTCATCCTCTTTCTTCTCATATACAACATGCCAGGGTTTAGTGATTAGTGGCATATATATCTGTGTTGGACTAAACCCAAACAAACACAGATCTGATCACTCTCGTCACCCACAGAGCCATTCTGGCTGAGTCCTGTGACTGCTGTCCTTGCGGTCCGGCTCTCGAGCATATATATAAAAAGTGCCCAAAATCTGGGTTCACACTTTTTCAATCAACAAATTAATAATTTAGCACTAGGATTATAGATTTTCGTCTGCTCAATCTCGGCCTGCCTTCTCATTCATGCTGTTGATGTGAATCTACAGTGACTACTGTAAGTACTGATGAGTATTGAACTATGCTTTGATGTATTTTTATGTTTGTTAACATGCAGGAAGATCCAACTTTGTTTACTTTTTGCCGAACGTTAATGACGTTCGAGTTATGCCGTGAATCTATGTGATGATCTAGATCAACACACAAAAGACACTGCTGTTAACTGTTGTTTAGGCACTGCCGTTAAACACTGCAGCTTAGACACTGCCGTTTCAACACTGCTAACTGTTGTTTAGGCATTGCTGTTGTACACTGCTATTCCCGTCACTGAACCGTCAGTTCATTAATAAATATAACGGCACTAGGCCAAAGTTTATATTGAGAGACTGAAAATTAGAACATTCCGATCGTTCTGTGTCTAATCCTCAAACGTGGATTGTGCCTATCTTCACCCCTCCCAAACAATCCTTATCCCTCTCAAACTCTTCCGCCCCTGTCTTAATTCCTTACCCTTACCACCCCATCAGACAACACTAGCGCGCTGCGATGCAGCAGGATTTCAGGAAACAAGGGGAAACTCAAGACAGCGGTTAGCTAGGAATGACAGTGCAGTTTCAGACCAACCTCCCAACCCAGAAATTCACCAGTTAGAACAAGGATCAACATGGCTAACTCCCTACGTATTACCTGCCCCGGCTCCCGGAGGTTCTCTGGTGAGGGCATCTGGTGAGGAGGGCAATGCAATGTCAGTGGACGACTTCGTCAAGGAGGCGAAGTTAATTCTTCTCCTTCAGCCGGTGGACGACGGGACAGCTGCCCTCTGGCTTGTATTCGGCGCCCTAAAAGGCCATGCTCGCCGGGTGGTTGTCAGGCTGCCCGCGGCGGAACTGAACTCTCCAGCGAAACTTTACAACATCCTAAAGAATCGCTGGGGAGAGCAGCATGATGTGGTCAGCCTGGCTAAAACCTTTTTCACCAGAGAACGGGGCCGGGGGGAGCACATCAACGCCTACGCAACAGATCTACGGCAGCTGTGGGACCACATCAATGAGCTGGAGTTCGGCATGGTGTCGGACAGGGTTCTCCGCGACGTCTTCGCGAAGGGCCTGCAGCCGCCATCCCTCAGGCGAGACGTTCGGAGCTACATCCGGCTGAACCCGAACACCACCTTCGAAGCTGCCCAGGAGGAGGCGCCTCTGGTTTGTGCGGAAAAGGGACGGGGCTTACGACTGACAGCACTACTAGCCCGGCAGTCTGGTGCTGGCCCTGTCGCCTCCCGACAGTCCCCCTCAGGTGCAAATGCTGACAACAAGAGGTGAGCTGCCTGAAGACTGCGAGCGCCGCGGCACTACCGCCCACCATCTTGAGGCAGCTCCGGCACCCACCAGGGACCACCACCCCAGATCTGCCAGGTGACGGCAGACACTCAGTCCCCTCGCAGATAGACGAACGGGTGCCGGCGCAGACTCGGAAGACTTTGGTGGTGGGCTCCTCACGGACATGAGAACAGGTCTCTCAGTCCTCGGCTACTGCCCAGCTCACGCTAATTGGCTGAACAACTACAGCCACAGCCGCAATTCAAGGCTGTGTGCGCACCCACTCAGCACTGCGAGACTTCATCCTCCCCCAGACACACGCCAGAAGAGCTTCGTACTGTCTGCAGCAGAAGGAACTCTCCATATGGTCCCCATCTCGCCACATGCCTGGCCAGGATGGCAGAACGACCATGCTGAGTCAAAGTGGGGGAGGGGGGGTCCGATACGAATTGCAGCTACAGGCTGCTGGATCCAGGCAATGGGGGGGGGGACGTGGCTCGAATTGTCAGTCGGGCAGGGCGGCATATTTCTAACAGGCGGGTGATGGATCCGAGGCGTGGGGCGTGCGACCAGTAGCTAACCTGCGGCCTCGTCAAGCTGCGCCCCCACGTCCTGTCATCACTACATCAACACACCGGTCACCAGGGCTACAAGCATGTGGAAGAGACTCTCCGGCCCCTGGTATACTGGCCAGGAATGTACCAGGACCTGGGGCGATTCCTGGCTGGCTGTGACCGGTGTAGTGTGGTCCATCACACCCCACCAACATCAACAACTGCACAACTGCTCAGGGCGACCGGCGGCAGCAACCTCCTGTCGGACAGTCTCAGACGCTCAGGCTGCCCCCTCGCCATCCTTTCGAGTCAGGGTGCCGCATACGACCCCGAGCAAACTGAGTCCGAGTCCGACTCAGACGACGGCTGGATCTTGGTCCAACGAACTGGGCCGAGGCCTGTGCCTCCCATGCCAGCCGTCCCGGGACCATCCGGACTTGACGCCGAGCCTGCACCACAAACCACGACCCAGGACTGTGTTTCCTGAACCAGCCATACCGGGACCTTCCCGATCTCCAGGCTGAGCCACTACTGCGAAGAGTCGGGTGAACCGTGTAATTAATATGGCTCATTAGATAGATATTAACTGTCAGTGACACTAGTGTTTAGACTTAGTCAGCTATTGTAATGAAACATACATGAGCAATTAAACGTGTTTTTTGTCCAAAATTAGTAACACACAGATAGAGTTTTTTTACGAGCCACACGTTTATTAAAGTTTCTTGTTGTTGGCAAGCTTTTCACTTCACAAGAATTACGTGTTCTTAAATCGTCCATCGTCGGCTCTCTCTCGATGGTTTTCTTAGACACGGGGGGGAGATGTTGTACAGTGTGCGCATATTCCCCAAATAAGGTCCTTACTGTCACGCAACACTATTTAGCTAGATAAGACACAGTATGTTATCCTAGAAAAGCCACTATATTCCCAAGTCATTGCGCGCCCTCCGCTATACTGACATTCACATCTTTTTTTAGACATTTCAAGAAATATACAAATTCGTATCATGCGACCCGGCTTTCCAAATCTTCCAACGGCCTCCCATCACAAGCTCAGGCCAACGAGTAGTAATAATAAACTAATAATTTAGCCATTTTCTTCTATTTGATGGCCATTCCAATAATAAAATCTTATTGTAGTTATGCCAAATCACGTGTTTATTAGTTTTGTTTAATTAATGACCTTGGAATGGCTGATGTATCCTCACAACACTGGCAATCTAACCGGGCATGTTTTGTCACCATCTGATCTTTGGGAGACAAATCCTTATTGGGGGTGTATCAAAGTCATCCTTTTTTCATAATGTTGTTACTATGGAACCTACTGGCGTAGTCAATGGCCTACAAACAAATTAGCTATTTTTATTTGACGTCAAAACAAAGAACATTTGAGAAAGCAAAAGGAAGACAGGATACACTGACGCTGTGTCAACGTCACAATCTGTCTGACCACTGGTGTCGACTCAGTCCTAAAACCTGGTTTTCGGCTAGCTTATTTTTGTTACTGGACATTGAATGCGAATTGTATTTTAACTGTGCCATCTAACATAGTGACATAGTATATGCATAGACAGGTATTATTTTAGTGTATTAATCCATTATTAATCCATTATGAAAGATCGGTGCAATGTGGTATGAGTTTAAATAAATTAATTATTTAGTAGCTGGAACCCGTTTCAGTGGGGTCTAAAATACAAGGTTTTTTATAATTATTATAAATATATAGTTAGATCTCCTTATTATAATATTAGTCAGAATAGAGCTTAGTTCATCCTCTTTCATCTCACATACAACATGCCAGGGTTTAAATGATTAGTGGCATAAATATCTGTGTTGGACTAAACCAAACAAACACAGATCTGGTCACTCTAGCCACCCACAGAGCCATTCTGGCCGAGTCCAATGACTGCTGGGTGGTGCCGTTGGCGTGTCGCGGCTCTCAATTCACTAATATATAATAGTAGTGTCCCCAATCTTGTTCAACCCACTTTTCAATACCACAAATTAATAATTGGAGTAGCAACACGTTTATAGATTTTCGTCTGCTCGATCTCGGCCATCCTTCTACATTCATCCTGTTGGATGTGAATCTACACTGACTACTGATGTAATCTGCACTGTCTTCCTAGGTCTTCCTAGTTCTTCCTAGGCTCTTCCTTAGGAGGTCCGAGGAACCAAAGAAGAAAAAAGCGAAACAAGGGGACGGGGGGCCGCAGAGATGTTGCCGGGGCTGGTGTGGGAGGTGTGCAGATATTCACCCACACAAAGCCTTATCCCTCATTAACCCTTCCCTTCTTAATCTCCTTACCCTATACCACGCGCATGCACACATACATACCATACGCATACACAAAAATAAATACATACATACATAACATACATACGATACATGCAGACAAAGAAATTATGCAATTGAAGAATTATACAGCATACATACATACATAGTCATCAGCATACATGCATACATATACATTACATGCAAACAATACAAACATGCATGCATACACGTGTGCATGCACACACACATACATACATACATACATGGAGGAGGGTAGTATGTTATGCATACATCATACCATACATACACATCAAAATTATGCATAGCACAGAAATCATATACATACCTACATACATTACCTTAGCATACATACATTACACGACATAGCATACATCAGGTAATGTATGGCATTGTCATAGCCTTACATAAACCTAAATAAATACATGCTATGGATGTATGTAGTGTATGCATGCATGTATGATATGTATGATATGTTATGTATGGAGGTAATGGTGAGGGGATTTCATGAATTTCGTTCTACATTGCAGTCAAGTTATACATAGGAAAGGGCATCTTAACGAGCGGACTCTTTGTTGTATTGCTTTAAAATTTGAACATCAACACAAACACACATTTCTCACCTCACACACTAATTCACTCAAGAGAAATCCACGGCACTACACATAGGCAAACGACGGTAGGATATTTGGGTGATTGTTACTCCAACGTGTGATAGATGGTGCTAGCACCTAACTGCCATTTTCCGTCATCTTGGGTGCTCGCCCCTTGACTGTAGCTTACTGTTTCCCAGCATTCTCTTTTGCACCGTATCTCTCTAACGACCGATTACTTCCTTGGTCCTTTATCTGTGCTTGGGGTTCTGACTCATGATATAATATACTCCACAGACCTTCTATCACACCCTCTGGGAGCGCTTCGTGATATATGAACTCTCGTCGCTTCTACTTCTATGAGACTGAGGTGACTCTCGTGTCTTGTCTGGTCGTCCTGTTGCTCTGTTTGCCCATACCTGGTGCTTCTATTCCAGTTTTTTTCGCTGTTTAATTCGCGATACGGAGCCTCTTATCTAATTAATCACTCTGGATATATCGAGTTTGATAGTATGGTGACGTTGCCAATACCTTTTATTATATGGAGCACACACACACACACAATCCCACAAAAAGAAACGTTTCAAACAGCAGAAAACTGATCATGTTTTTTCCTTAAAAAGCAATCCAATAATCTTTGTGATCTGTTTCTTCAATTTACGTTGTACGTTATACATCTGTCTGAGACAAAACCGAAGTGATGCTTGACAAAAATTAGAAGGATAAGTTGAGACAGTAAAACTAAAACCATCCTCAAGAAAAGAGAAAAAAAAAATCAATACAACTTAGAAAGAGACTAAGAGGCGCAGAAACAAACACAGTTTCCACTTTTAATCGTAATAAGCCTAGAAACAGAAAGAAAACTATTACACCAGATGAGCTGTCTAGATGACGTTAACGATAAATGGAACGCCATCTGGTGTCTAAGGCCAAGAACGATCTTGGCCTTAGACACATGGCGTTCCATTTAGAGGCAAACGCAAAACTTGATTTCTCTTTCTCTCTTTGATTTTTTTTTACCTTTCCTTTGATGCATCAATCTATGTATGATAATGATTTGTGTATTTCACAACATAATTGTTCTCACAGGTTCCTTTCCGCTGGAACTGGAAGGCTAGCAGCCTGTAGCGGGAAATTATAATTGTTTCTGTGTTTGTTTGTTAGCTTATAAGACCTCCAGGGATCATCCAAAACAGGCCGAAAAACACTTGAAAACACTATGGTACAAACTGCATCAGCTACGGATTAGAACGTTACGTAGGTGTGACCGTTTTTGATTACCCCCGCACCCCGTGGGCCACCCTTTCACACAACGTCGATCTTCGGGAGAATTGTTAGATTAGATGTCATAAACAACAAGTTGATTGTAGACTTGGTGTTATCGAGTTGGCTCTATCGACACAGCCTCATTGCCAAGGCGTAACTTTATAATAATTTATGATTAATCATCTTCCCAATTACAGGGAACGTTCTGTTAGTTTCAGTCGTTCTATCCACAAACTCCAGCTTAAATTTTTGATTGCCTTCAGTTAGTGCCCGATTTTGTTTGTCTTTTATTGTTCTATTCTAATTGCTCCTCTCTCTCTACACACACCATAATAATAATAATAATAATAATAACGAGCTTAATTTTTTGTGTCATCAGGTTTCGATTATTCACCTTATGTATTATGTGTTGTGCCTTTAGCTATACCATACTAAACCACTTTGTGACGCACTCATTACCACCTCTTTGTCCCAAGATTTTTTGTGCCAATCCGCGTAATTAGTTTGTGTTTAGAAGTTGTTGCTTTGCTGTCGTCTTATTTATTATTATTTCCGTCCAAAGGGCTGGGTGGAAAAAAGTTGTCATTGCTTATCTCATGTTAAATAAAATTTCTGTTCTTCGTTTTCGTTCTCTGTCCCTCTTGTTGTTCTCTCGTCGTCTCCACATCACTATCTCTCTCTCTACTCATGACCTTTCATGCGCAGATCTTCTCATCCTCTTCTCTCTCATGTCGCGTGTATTCCTCACGGAGCCTTCTCATCTCTGTCTCTCGCAAGCGTCGACGTCCTCCTCTCAGTCGCAGGTCAGCCCAAATCTCATCTCTCTCTAGCTCTTCTTTGTCCCCACCCCCCACTGGTTAGTTATTTGTTTTATTTTGTGCTGCTTTAATTTTGTTTACTTTGATGCATTCCTTTGGTTCATATATGAATAATCGTTTTGTATTAATTTAGTTTTCGTCCCATGGACAGAATAGGATTGGCATACAATATCAATGGCTGCGTAATATAGTTTTCAAATTGTTTTCTTTGTGTCACTCTCTCAAGGATTTCATTCTACTACTAGCTGTTCATTTTTTTCTGTTTTGGCCAAAGTGCAGCCATACAACATCAAGTTTGAATCTGTTTTTTTGTTATTGCTCTTTCGTTTATTCTTGATCATCTTTTGATTTGAATGACTTAATATTGTGTATGAATAATAATGCATTACTCCATTACCTCCTTGTCCCTTTCTCCTCAATACACCCCCCCCCCCCCCCTGCCATCCTGTGACATCACAGAATTCCCGCTCAACAATCGGCGCCTTGTGATCTCTAGCTCTCTGTCTCCGGTTTTGACAGGGACATCGCAGTCGTAAGCATGTGACGCCACTGTAAGCACTGTAAGCATGTGACAGCTGTTTATGCTAAGACGGGGTGATCTGTAGCGTTCTCTCTTGTCTACTACTACTAACCAATGAAAGTCCCTGGTATATTTGAAATGAAGTGGGAAATGCCAGGGAGGCAAAACTTACCTTCTCTTAGTCTTGTCACAAGCAAACTAAAACCTGGCTGAATTAACACTGTAGGAACAGACCCTCTGCTGTTACCTGCCAGTAACTCATATTAGCCCAACTCGTAAGTAATAGTGAATGTGCTTGGGATAAAAATAATTGCTTTATATTTACTTTTGTTTGATTCTATTTTTTATCCAGATCCTATGTTCCATGTTGAGTAAGTAATAGAGGTGTCAGTGAAAAGAATTGGTAAATATGCTGGTCTAATTATGTGCACATATTCATTCTTGTGTTTGATTTTGACTTTAATTCTTTTTGTGCAAGAACCTGATTCTATGCCTAATTTTATTTATCCTAAGGATATGTATATAAAGGACCTTTATATCATACATACATGTGTATGTGTGAAACTATTTGGTTGCAAACTAGCAGCTTTTGGTTTGTTCATTGTACATTCCTTTCCAAGTGTTGGACTGAGAATGATATTTGCTTGTTGGCTTGATCATAGATTTTGATCTAGCTTGTTACTGAATCATAACAGTTGATTCCAGTACACATGTCATGTTTTATTTTCAGTTTGACAACTGAAACTCATGTTATTTTTTATAGTGCTATTGTACAAGGGCGGCCTTCTAGCTGGTTAGGATCCACTAACCCCCGCCGGCTGAAGCCCATATCTCCAATCCATAGAGATCTACACCCATATTATCCTGTGATTCTCAGCAGGGCATCGTGGTCAGGAAGCTTAATCCCTGACTCACAAGCAAGAAGACGGTGCTGACGCCAAGTCGCCACCACACCCAGAACCCGCGAGGAGACTACGCCTGTGCCGTGCCATCCCGCGTCACCCCATCCAGGACTACTGGGCGAACTCTCACCTGAAGAGCCAGCCTAGTCACCCCAGCACTCACTGATCCCGACAGAGGAAACCTCATACAGTTAAGTCCTCGGGACAGTGCAAAGAACTCTAACTACCCCGGACTCTTGATGTTCTTCCGGCTTGGGGCTAAACTTTTCAGACAGACAAAAGTCTTGTATAATCCTTTCGGATTTCATTTTTCATACATATTTTGTTTTGGCGCCGTTGAGCTGCTTTCTTATTGCTGCATAATCTGTTATGCAGATTCGTGAGTAAAATAAAATACAAGTGTACAAATAATTCTGAAGCCTTTGGTCAGACTGATGAGAGTGGAAGTTTTGTAATTTTCATGTAAAAACCTACTTCTCTCTGTCTGTCATTTAGAGCAAATCTACCACTTGTATTCCCTTCAATCATACGAGCCAGAATCCGGGCAAAAATATAAATCTATTAGATAAAAATGGGCCGGGAAAGTTGCTCATCTCCCACACCCTAGAAAAGTAGGCTAAAGGAAATGTTTCCTATTGAAAATGTAACCCTTTAAACGTCTACCCCTAGAGACTTCACCTTTAGCTCATTCCCTCATCACAAGACCCATGGGTAATGACAAAGTTGTTGTTCTTGTTGCCTGGCTTAAAGACTCCAGGGATGATCCCAGCAGCCGAAGCAATTGAACACTATGGTACAAATGCACCAGCTACGGATGAGAACATTACGTGTGTGACATTTTTTGATTACCCCGCCACGTAGGCAGCCACACTCCGACTTCGGAGGAGTAATGACAATATAAGTTATTTGGATTTGGGCATGGCACATGACTTGTGGTCTCTCTCGAAGTGTGTTCTTTTGCTAACGAGCGAGATGCGCCTCCATGTAGATCTGAATCATAGCAACCGCTGCACCAACATAGCAAAATCCACAAAGAATATAGTCCGCAGTTTACAAGGTCGAGAGCTATTTTAATGTAAATTGAACAAATCTTCGCAATAGTAATTGTCATGTCCCGAATAATATTTAGTGCTTAAAACTTTTATTGCACAGATTAAGACCACACGAACCGGATCAGTTTCGGGGTGGAAAATAAAGTAAACTTACTGCACTGAAAATAGGGGAGAACGGGGCTGGTCCGCCTACTTTTCTCACCATAAAAGGCAAGCCAACTGAGGCAGAAGCTCATTTTTATGCCACTTGTTGTATGGACAACATGTTTACAGAAAATTCAGTTAATTCAGATTCATTCGTTGCAAACAATGGCTCCAACCCACCTGCGTGCGCATCTCGACCATTCCAACGGAAGTGTCGCCATCTTAGTCCTTATTTGTGTGTAAACAAAGTGAAAATGTTATCTAAATGTGTAAAGAAAACATCCAGATGTTATAAATACAGTTTAGATAAGTTTCGAATTGGAACAGCCAAATACGCAGCATCGATCTGGCATTTTTCAAAAAAAGGTAAGGACTAAGATGGCGGTCTCCCATAATATGGCGCTCCTTGTGGCCGGATATGACGACACGTGGGTACCAGCAATAGCAAAAATCAGATTTTTTTTGCTCTCAACTTTTCTCAAATTAATGGACACTTTCCAATCTTACACAGGACATGGCAGGAGGATAGCACGAGGCTATCACAAGATCGAAATAATTCTACAGCAAAACACTTAGCAATAAAAATGAAATGAAGAACGTGTCGCAGGGTCCCTACTTTTGCCGACCTGACTATTGTCATCACCCAATGACGCATTTTTTGTTTGATGACGCGCTGACGTGTGAGTAATCAAGACAAGATCTTTTGGCTTTCTTTGCAACAAAAGCACCACGTGGAAATCTAGTCGACCTTTGTGCATCAAAACTTCAGAAGCTAATGATTACCAACAAAAATAGATAACAGCTGTAAATATCGTGTTGGTGTTGACAAACGGTAAATACATTATAATGATATTAATTATGTTTGAATGCACGGCCGGACCTAATGATATTGATTATGTATTCTAATTCTTGCATTTTTAATTTTACGCTTAGCTAAACGCATTAATGAAATGTAAATGATAATAATGAGATATAAAAACAAGGAGTTAATGTAATAATTAGATGCTAAAATAAGTGTTTTGGTCCCACCTTCTTTCTCATGTTTGGAGATCGGTATATTAAAATATAAGAATTGTCAGAATTGTGTCACTCTCTCTTGATCGCTCGCGGCAAAAATACATTCCTGCCGCTCGCAATCAAAATTTACCTCATTTAATTATCACAGGGAAGTAATTAATTCGGGGGGGAGAGTGATCTCCATTTTGGTGTCCGGAAGCGCTCATTGAAAGACTTGACACATGGGACATACATGGGAAAACATCCATTCACAGTCTCAACTTCTCCTTCAAAGACCCTCTATTCTTGTAGACCTGCTGCTTTTTTCTTCTCACCTTCTACAAAAGTTTTCCACCACATTATTTTTTTCACCCTCTTTTACGTTTGTCTTTGACCAGTCAGGAAATTCCAGTCACGACAGGGTAGCTGTGGAAAGGGGATTGTCTGCCCCTTGCTTGGTGACAGATGGCGCGCCATCACAGTACAATTTCCGCCATCTTTGGGTTCTTTCCCTTCTTTTCCATGAAACTTCCTCCTCTCTCTCTCTCTCTCTCTCTGTCTCTCTCTCTCTGTCTCTCTCTCTCTCTCTCTATCCCCCTCTGTGCCTCTTCGCCCCATCCTCCCTCCCTTTTATTCTCATTTCTGCATGCACATATATTATTCAGCTTTCTTGTTTGATTTATTTTATTTTTCCCCAGGGCTGGGTGGAAAAAAGCATGTAACTTGCTTATCTCATGTTCCCTGATTAAATAAAAAAATTCGTTTTCGTCTTCTCTCTCTCTCTCTCTCTCTCTCTCTCTCTCTCTCTCTCTCTCTCTCTCTCTCTCTCTCTCTCCTCTCTCTCTCAATAAAGCTCTCTACAATAAAGCATTCGTACACATATTCGTATTCTCTCTCTCTCTCTCTGTGTCTCTCTCTCTCTCTCTCTGTCTCTCTCTCTCTCTCTCTCTCTCTCTCTCTCTCTCTCTCTCTCTCTCTCTCTCTCTCTCTCTCTCTCTCTCTCTCTCTCTCTCTCTCTCTCTCTCTCTCTCTCTCTCTCTCTCTCTCTCTCTCTCTCTCTCTCTCTCTCTCTCTCTCTCTCTCTCTTTAGATTTTGTTTTTTTGGGTCAACTAGATGTAAATTCTCATAAATATTTAGGGGTTACTTTTTTCAACAAAATTCAGTTTTGATATAGCTACTGGTTATGATCATGTGGTTAGAGTCAAGAAAGCCACTTTAGAGATTTTGAAAACATTAAGAAAACTAGGATGTTCTTCACCAATACTCTTCTTTAAACTTTTTGATGCCTAAGCTGTTCCTTCACTTTCATACGGTTCTGAATTATGGGGATTTAAACCAGGCCAGTCCATTGAAAAAGTCCATATACAAGCCTTTAAGCTAATACTTAATGTACAAACATTCACGCCAAATGCCATGGTGTGTGTGTGCGTGTGCGTGCGCACGCGCACGCTTGTGTGTGTGTGTGTATGTGTGTGTGTGAGAGAGAGAGAAAGAGAGAGAGAGGGGGGGTGGCGGCTTCAGTCACACAGTTTCTGTAACAGGGCAAAATAGTCTATGTGCAGGCATGCTTTTTCATAAAACTTTCGCTTATCCGTAAGGGATACCAACATACGTTTCAGGTATCCGAAGTTTCGTTTATCCGTCGTTTCACTTATCTGTCGGGAAATTAGTCTTCCAAAGAAGGCTTTTGGCCGGGAAATGAAAATTGCTTTCAGGTATCAGAAGTTTCGCTTAACCGACTTTCAGGTAAACGTACAACCACTGTACTATGTTTTATTTGAATGCTCACGATACAGTGACCTTAGAAATAAATATTTCATTAGGAATCCATGAAGTCATTTGTCCAAACATGAGCAATGTGCAAGAATAATTAATGGTAACTAAAATTGTCCAAATTTATTTTTCTAGCTCTAAAGCGTAGAGAAAATGATGTAAACATGATGTAAAGCGTAAAGATAATGTATGAAAAGCCTTTTTTGCAACGATTGTAGAAGTAGATTAGACATTAATGTATTTATGCTTATGCTTTTTGCATGCTTGCATATAAGCCTATGTATTGATGCATATTATCATGTATATGTTTGGGTTTGTGTATATATGTATACTGTATGTATGTGCGTGCGTTCGTGCACATGTGCGTGTGTGTAGGCGTATGCGTGTATGTTTGCATGTATGTATTAATTTACTTATTTGCTAATTGATTATGTGTGCTTTTTGATGTTTGCTTTTGCTAACATTGTATGACATAGACAGGCAGTTAAACCATTGTCTCCCTGGTGGGTGGGTGCGTGCTTGCGTGTTTGTAAGTGTGTTATTGTCATCATAGGGACTGTTGGCCTAAGTCATTAAGCATTCTGAGTCTCTCTCTCCCTGGTGGGTGGGTACGTGTATGCGTGTTTGTGTGTTATTGTCATGATAGGGGCTGTTGGCCTAAGTCATTAAGCATTCTGAGTCTCTCTCTCTCTCTCTCTCTCTCTCTCTCTCTCTCTCTCTCTCTCTCTCTCTCTCTCTCTCTCTCTCTCAAAAGAATCCCCCCCCCCTCCGTTCCTGATCATGCCTTATGGCTTTCTCAGACCACGCTGTCCAAATTAGCCGAAAGAAACTTGAAGACCTTAACACTGACCATAATTATGCTCAACATTTGATGCTGTCGTGGAGAAGTCACTAACATTTTTCTTTCTGTTTTTTCACCGACCAAATTCAAATGTTCTTTCCTAGTGGAAGAGATAATGGCAGAATTGTGCATTTTCAAGCGACAAGCATGAAATTTGGCATGATGGTATCTTATGGTGTGTTTATCAATTCCTGACGTAGGGACATTTTGAATTCAGCCTTTAACCCTTTCAATTCCAAGTGTATTTTTGGGGGAACAAAAATAAATTAAAAAAAATTCTGGTGGTATGCATTTTCATGAAACAAGCATGACATTTGGCAAGATAGGTTCTTATGGCATGCTTATCGATTTCTGACGGAGGGACATTTTCAATTCAGCCTTTAACCCCTTCAGTGCCAAGGACCAATTGATCGCGGGCAGTTATAGGGGAAGACGGGGTAAAAAGCGCATGGGCGGGTAAGAAGCCCACCCCAATTATCTCATGAAATGAAGCAAATTTCAGTCTCATTTTGCCCATGAGACGAGCGTTAATGTCTAGCATTCGTCTCATGGGCAAATTTGACTGAAATTTTCTTTATTTCATGAGATAATTGGGGTGGGCTTCTTACCCGCCCATGCGCTTTTTACCCAGTCTTCCCCTAATATATAAAAAAATTCTAGTGTTGGGTATTTTCATGTAATAAGCATGAAATTTGGTACGATAGTTTCTTATGGTGTGTTTATCAATTTCTGACGTAGGGACATTTGCAATTCAGGCATTAACCCCTTCAGTGCCAAGGGCATTTTAATCGCAAACAGTTATTTGATTTAAAAAAATTATATTGTTGGGCATTTTCATGTAGCAAGCATACAATTTGGCATGGTGGTTTCTTACGGTGCGTTTATTCATTTCTGACAGAGGGATAACTTCAATTCAGCCTTTAACTCTTTCGATGCCGAATGCATTTCTATAGCGGAATTTTAATTCAAGAAAAAATTCTAGTATTGAGCATTTTCATATAACAAGCATGAAATTTGCCATGATCATTTCGTATGGTGTCTTTGTTAAATTCTGACGTAGGGACATTTGCAATTCAGCCTTTAACCCTTTCAATGCCAAGAACATTTTATTGCAAACAGTAATAAGTAAATAAACTTCTAGTGGTATGCATTTTCAAGAAACAAGCATGGAATTTGGCATGACATTTTCTTATGGTGTGTTTAACAATTTCTGATGTAGGGACATTTTTAATTCAGCCCTTAACCCCTTCAGTGCCAAGGGCATTTTGATCGAGGACAGTTATAATTTTTTTAAAATCTAGTGTTGGGTATTTTCATACAACAAGCATGAAATTTGGCATGATAATTTCTTATGGTGTGTTTATCAATATCTGGTGCAGGGACATTTGCAATTCAGCCTTTAACCCCTTCAGTGCCAAGGGCATTTTGATTGCGAAGAGTTACTTTCTTTGAAAACAATTGTAGTAGAGTTGGGTATTTTCATGTAACAACCATGACATTTAACATGGTGGTTTCCTATGGTGTGTTTATCCATTTCAATTATGCCTTTAACCCCTTCGGTGCCAAAGGCATTTTGATTGCGGAACTTTTAATTCAACAAGAAAATCTAGTGTTGCGCATTTTCATAACAAGCATGACATTTGGCATGATAGTTTCTTATGGTGAAGAACAAGAACAAGAACAAGAACAATTTTGTATTGCCATCACTTGAAGTATTTGGCACAAAAAGAAGAAAATAAAACATAAAATAAAAAAAATTAAAAAAGGGAAAATGTGATAATTATGATTTCTTTCTGATTTTAAATGAATCAAAAACAAAGATGGCTAGTAGTTCCTGATGTTCGTTGGCGTTTACTATACTGCTGGGTTTAAATGTGTTCTTTGATATTGTTTTCTTTATTGTGTCTAAATTGTTCTGTTAAATTTGGTAGTTTGCCTAACTGTAGCATTAATTTAGTTCGTAAATCTGTATACAATTATCCAAAAGGTGAAACTCATCTTCTATCGTATTACAAGTTGGGCATAATCTTTGGTTTCGTCCTAGATTTAATCCTAGAGTGCAAAGGAGGTTTTTAATAAACAAAAGCCATGGATTTTTAATTCCATTGTTTTCATTCAACATGGAATTGTAGATTTTTTTAAAAATACGTTTCTTCTGATTTATCTAAAATGTGTAGCCAATAAGCGATAGCTCGACAAACAATATGAATTCCAACTGGAAATCTACCTAACTCAGCTAGAGTTGGTAGATTCATTGCTTTTGAGTGCAAAGCAAGAAGACGTTTACATAATTTTATATGTAAATGTTCATGAGGGTTTTTTGAAGACAGACAATTTTTTAAAAATTCAGATAAATCAAAGGAATAGATGCATTAATATTCTCAGTCCAGGGCAGCCAGACCTCTGCTCCACATGTTGCTATTGGTGTAACCAATGTATCAAACAGTTGTAGTATTGTGTCGAATCAGCAGACCTCTGCTCCACATGTTACTATTGGTGTAACCAATGTATCAAACAGTTGTAGTATTGTGTCGAATCAGCCAGACCTCTGCTCCACATGTTGCTATTGGTGTAACCAATGTATCAAACAGTTGTAGTATTGTGTCGAATCAGCCAGACCTCTGCTCCACATGTTGCTATTGGTGTAACCAATGTATCAAACAGTTGTAGTATTGTGTCGAATCAGCCAGACATCTGCTCCACATGTTACTATTGGTGTAACCAATGTATCAAACAGTTGTAGTATTGTAGCTCGACAAACAATATGAATTCCAACTGGAAATCTACCTAACTCAGCTAGAGTTGGTAGATTCATTGCTTTTGAGTGCAAAGCAAGAAGACGTTTACATAATTTTATATGTAAATGTTCATGAGGGTTTTTTGAAGACAGACAATTTTTTAAAAATTCAGATAAATCAAAGGAATAGATGCATTAATATTCTCAGTCCAGGGCAGCCAGACCTCTGCTCCACATGTTGCTATTGGTGTAACCAATGTATCAAACAGTTGTAGTATTGTGTCGAATCAGCCAGACATCTGCTCCACATGTTACTATTGGTGTAACCAATGTATCAAACAGTTGTAGTATTGTGTCTAATCAGCCAGACCTCTGCTCCACATGTTGCTATTGGTGTAACCAATGTATCAAACAGTTGTAGTATTGTGTCTAATCAGCCAGACCTCTGCTCCACATGTTGCTATTGGTGTAACCAATGTATCAAACAGTTGTAGTATTGTGTCTAATCAGCCAGACCTCTGCTCCACATGTTGCTATTGGTGTAACCAATGTATCAAACAGTTGTAGTATTGTGTCTAATCAGCCAGATCTCTGCTCCATATGTTGCTATTGGTGTAACCAATGTATCAAACAGTTGTAGTATTGTGTCTAATCAGCCAGACCTCTGCTCCACATGTTGCTAGTGGTGTAACCAATGTATCAAACAGTTGTAGTATTGTGTCGAATCAGCCAGACATCTGCTCCACATGTTACTATTGGTGTAACCAATGTATCAAACAGTTGTAGTATTGTGTCTAATCAGCCAGACCTCTGCTCCACATGTTGCTAGTGGTGTAACCAATGTATCAAACAGTTGTAGTATTGTGTCTAATCAGCCAGACCTCTGCTCCACATGTTGCTATTGGTGTAACCAATGTATCAAACAGTTGTAGTATTGTGTCTAATCAGCCAGACCTCTGCTCCACATGTTGCTATTGGTGTAACCAATGTATCAAACAGTTGTAGTATTGTGTCTAATCAGCCAGACCTCTGCTCCACATGTTGCTAGTGGTGTAACCAATGTATCAAACAGTTGTAGTATTGTGTCTAATCAGCCAGACCTCTGCTCCACATGTTGCTATTGGTGTAACCAATGTATCAAACAGTTGTAGTATTGTGTCTAATCAGCCAGATCTCTGCTCCATATGTTGCTATTGGTGTAACCAATGTATCAAACAGTTGTAGTATTGTGTCTAATCAGCCAGACATCTGCTCCACATGTTACTATTGGTGCAACCAATGTATCAAACAGTTGGAGTATTGTGTCTAATCGAATATGATTTCCTCTAGTTAATCGGTGTAGTGAATACGTTGCTTTGGTTGCTTGCTTGGCAAGTTGTGTTTTTGCCAAAGTAAATGCAAAATTATTCCCAAATATTTGCATTGATCAGTAGTCTGAATTACTTCATTACCAAACTTGAAGAAAACAGGTACTTTTGGATCTTTATGTGTACATATTAGTACCTTTGTCTTTTCTACATTAATTTTCATACCCCACATATCACAATATTTACTCAGTTTATCAAGTTTGTTCTGAAGACCCTTTTTTGTGGTAGACAAAATTACTAAACCATCAGCGTACATTAAGCATGACATAGGGGTACTTTCATCAATACAAGGACTGTCAGCTTCTCCAATAAACTTTGGAATATCATTAACAAAAATATTGAATAAGTTTGGACTAAGGACATTACCTTGCAATACCCCCTTTCGCATCAATATATCGTGAGATAACCCATCAATAGTTTTTGTACATACATTTGCATTCTCATGCATATCTTTAATAATTTTAAAGCAGTTTCCTTTTATGCCTATTTGATACATTTTTAATAGTAATGCCTGACTTTGTCAAATGCTTTTTCAAAGTCAACAAAGCAACAGTAAAGACGGTCTTTGCTTTTCATGATATCGTCAACAATTTTTTTTAATATGAATATATGGTCTGATGTTCTGTGTTCCTTTCGGAGGCCTGCTTGTTCTTTTGCTAATAAATGATTATCTTCAAGAAACTGTCATTCCAAGATTTAATATATGGCAAAATAGATTGCTGAGTGAGTTATTGATTGCTATACCACGATAATTGCAAGGATTCATGGGATCTCCTGATTTATGAATTGGAATATTTATTCCCCTTTTCCATTTTTCTGGATAAGTTCCGGATGATAAAATGCTCTGGAATAATTGTCTAATAATGTCTTTTGCCTCTGGTAGACTTGCTTTAATGATTTCGTTAGTAAGCCCATCTTCTCCAGCTGCTTTTTTGCTTTGCATGTTTTTTTTATGCATTTAAAATTTATTTCATTGAAATGGGAAAATCAAGATATGAGTAGGTAATATTTGAACAAATGTTTTCTATTTCTATATTTACTTTTTTGTGTGTGTTTTCTTCCACCTTTGTGTCCGTACCAATGAGATTTTCTAAGTGATTTAGCCATTTTGTACTGCTCTGTTAAAGCCCAATTTGTAACAATTGCCCCATTTTGGGCTGTCAAGGCTGACCCAAAATGTAACAATTGTTACAATTTGGGCAAATTGTTACATTTTGGGCAAATTGTTACATTTTGGGCAGCAAATGTAACAATTGTTACATTTTGGGCAGAATTGTTACATTTTGGGCAGCAAGTTACATTTTGGGCAGGGAAGGCATCAAAATAGAAGGAAAAAAGACAAATCTGAATTTGAGAGGGAACAGAGTTTGATGTTGACGATTGAGATGCAGTCTGCTTGACAAAACTACGACAATCTGTGATGATGTTTGTAACTTGTTTTATGTAGATAGCCAGTGGTCAGTGACAATGAACAGTGGTCACTTAGACGTTAATTACCCGGGAAGAGGCCGGGATATTGCGGTCGGTGTGTGTGCGTGTGCGTGTGCGTGCGTGTGTGTGTGGTGGGGCACGGGCATATGTACGGTACATATTAGCACGCAGACTACTAGACACCAAGAAAGACTTGCAGGACTGGTGCTAAAGAGACCCAGAGATGCACTGACCTCCATCCCAAAAGCCAAGAGCAGACCCATCCCAGCCCGGGAAACCCGTGCTGTGGGGAGTGGCTACACCCGAAGCAACAGATAAAGACATACTCGAGAAACATTGAGACACAATACTAGGACACCCAGTGAAAGTGTCTGTGGGTTTACCACTCCGTATTTCATCACTGCAGAGCCCACCAGCAAAACCACAAATACCAAGAAGCATATTGTGCATTCAAACATTGACCACATCGGACAGGCAAGACCAATGCACCCCCAGACAAAGCCCCAGACTGTCGCCTTAGGGTCTTATATGTCTCAAAAATAGTCCCGGGAAAAATGTAATGTTAGGTCTTTGCCTAGTGTAAGCGTGTCCCAAGACGGGAAGTCTAATTGTTTTGGCAGCCAAATCAAAACAAGCTAGGAAAGTAACGTCTGGATCACTCGTAACAAGATGGACTCAGACACGAATTTTTCACAGATGATGATGATCTTCAATGATAAGAATTGATGGGCCCTTGGTTTCTGTTTCTGTGTAGTTCTTGCACAATAGTCTTGAGTGTTTGTTTGCTTCCCTACATGTTGCTCCGTCCAAAATTGTCACTCTATAGACACTTATTTGCTGGGTAATGACTCCGCTGCGTAGACATCTTACACAGACGTTCCTCTAGATTGTCCTCCGAAGTCGTTCACACCATCCCTCGGGATGGCCAGCTTTATTTCTCTGTTCAAGAGTGGAGGCGATGACTCCCAAAGCCGTGACTCCTGTGGGCACTTGCCACGCAAAATGTCGTAACGACATTTTGCATCGGGGATGGCCCCGCAAAATGTCGCAACTGCTGCAAAACGTCGCAATTACGACATTTTGCGACGATGCGACACTTTGCGGGTGCACAGACGTTTCTTGCATTCGTCAAGCTCATTCTTATAGTGTTGGATCATATGTCGTGAAAACATAGTTTTGTCAAGCAGACTGCATCTCAATCGTCAACGTCAAACTCTGTTCCCTCTCAGATTCAGATTTGTCTTTTTTCCTTCTTTACTGATGCCACTTCCTCAAAATGTAACAAATCTGCCCAAAATGTAACAATTGTTACATTTTGGGTCAGCCTTGACAGCCCAAAATGTAACATTGTTGCTGCCCAAAATGTAACAATTTGCCCAAATTGTAACAATTGTTACATTTTGGGTCAGCCTTCACAGCCCAAAATGTAACATTGTTACATTTGGCCAACATTGTTACATTTTGGGCAATTGTTACAAATTGGGCTTTAACACTGCTCAGAGATACATGATTAGTTTCTTTGGAAGAATCTGCTTTCTGTAGCTGTTTTAAAGTTTTCCAGACACTGTTTGGATCTTGCAAATATGCTTCATTTAGACTCTGTACTAACTTGTTCTTATATGCTTGTTTTTTTCTTTGTTAACACTTGTTTGTATATTTTCATTCTGTAAAAATATTTTACATGGAGTGTTCGGTTTTGTGGATTTCTGTTTAAAGCGTTTCTTAAAGACTTAATCTCTTTTCTTTGAGTATAACAATCTTTTGTCAAACCATTTTTGGGAGGGTTTTCTATATCTTTTTTTAGCTATGACGAAGTGCAAGTTTTGCTGCTTTCCTTAATGTGAATGTCAATTTTTGTAGCATTGAATTTGGTGAAGTGGCTGTGTTTGGGTTGTTCAGATCCGTTCTTATTTCTTCTAACAGTTGTTTTATTTCTCCTGTTCTTAACGCACAGTTGAAAGCATAAGCAGAATCATCATCCCAATAACATTTTATATATTCTTCATTCTGCACATTTTTACGTTTTGGTGATGTTTTTTCATTTAATGGTGTGTTTGTCGATTTAGGATGTAGGGACATTTTTAATTCAGCATTTAACCCCTTCAGTGCCAGAAGCATTTGGATCACATAGTTATATAATTAAACAAAAAATATAGCAAGGGACCAATGAGGTAAACTAAGCATAACCTTTTTTTAAAGGTAAGTGAAAAAAGCTAAAAACTGTTGAAAGCGACTGATATAATTTTAATTTACTGTCAGTCTGCACAATAAAGCCATAATGAAAAGATTTATCTGCTCAAATCACTTATTTCCCTCTTTAACCCCTCTCCAGCTAGAGATAAAATGGATGATTACTTTTTATTGATTACTGGTTAAGACAATGCCTGCTAACAATTTGTTATACACCAAAGCTTTTAAGTCACTGACACTCCATCAGCAAGTAAACCCATTTAATAATATTAATTTCCTCCGAAGTCGGAGTGTGGCTGCCCTCGTGGCGGGGTAATAAAAAACGGTCTCACAATGTTCTCATCCCTAGCTGGTGCATTTGTACCGTAGTGTTCAAGTGCTTCAGCTGTTGGGATGATCCCTGGAGTCTTTAAGCCAGGGTAAGACAACAACAACAACAGTGCGAGTCACAGAAAAGAGGGGAGGGAGGGGGTTTGGTCATTAACATACATCCCCACTCTCTCTCTCTCTCTCTCTCTCTCTCTCTCTCTCTCTCTCTCTCTCTCTCTCTCTCTCTCTCTCTCTCTCACACTCTCTCTTTTTTACACACACACACATACACATAGAGACTCACCCACAGACATACACATAGATATACACAGACACATACACACACACTCACAGACGCAAGAGACACAAACACACACACACACACATAGATATATCTACCCCCCCCCCCCCCCCACACACACACACAGACTGTGAGACACACGACACACACAAACACACACATATGAGCGCGTGCACACACACACACACACACACACACACACACACACACACACACACATGCTCATTTGCTTTTTACACAATTGCTACTCTGGCTGAGTACATTGTACAATACTCTGGCAGGGCCAGAATGGATCTAGATGTTCAATAAGCCAAACAAAAGGGGCCAGAATGGTCAGCTCGGTGACCATGGGCCTTTTAACATAAGAAGAAGAAGAAGAAGAAGAGTGTACAGTATCTAGATCTAAAGTGTTTCTTTCAATTCAATCTGTTGAAGTCAAGGCCTAGTCTATCAGTGTACCCATTCCACATTATGCACAAGCACAATCGTAATCACACTTACTTACCTCTGTAATCGATTGGAATAAAAACTGCGTAACATAATGCGATTAATGACTTGATTAGGGAACAATGACGAAAAGCACTTTGCGCCATTGGCGTCATCTTACTTTCGTTCTTACATTTGTTCCGGGACTGCTTTCAAAATCTGATTGGTTAAAATGAAAAGGAAGTGCAAAAAATAATAGAATATAAAATAATAATGCTGTATTTTACAAAATTAAGCGTAAAAGAAACATAATGTGCGGTAAATAAAGATATTTGCGTGCTAAGTTGTATTTTTTCCAAACAATATTGGTTGAAGAAGCATTATCTGCGACTTCTTTTTCAATGGCGGTGTTAACCGCCGTTTTGTCCAAATTAGGGGTTAGATCCGCCGTTTTGTCCATTTAAAAAAAATTATGATTCGGACAAAATGGCGGTTCAAAATCTGCCGTTTTGTCTATAGACAAAACGGCGGCGTTGGACAAAACGGCGTCCGATTTTGAACCGCTGTTTTGTCCAAATGAAAGTTGGAATTATAAAAACTTATTCCTGTTAACTTTTTTTTTTATCTTTGTTAATAAATAACTAGCTGTCTTTTTATCAGAATAAGAATAAAAATGTGATTTTTATCGACTTTGTGTCCACATGTTAGTGGCACTGATCACTGATAGTTTGCCTTGTGCAGACTGCAGTTGTGGAACTGACCAGTGGTCGTCTGATTTGAGAGTGCACCGTTTTTGCCCAGGCCGTTCTTGCCCAGGCCTGTTTTTGCCCAGAACAGTTAGACAGTTTGACTGCTAATTAGTGTATTAGGATTTCATATGATTTCTTTTTTATGTGTTTGACCAGTGGTCAGTGTCACTGACCAGTGGTCATTTTGGCCTATTTTCACAATAAGCCAGCTTGTTATTCATTTTATTTAACAAAGATTTTTACCAAAAAAGAGAACTTGTCAAGAATGAGTTTTTATAACTCCAACTTTCATTTGGACAAAACGGCGGTTCAAAATCGGGCGCCGATTGTTGAACTGCCGTTTTGTCCAAATCATTATAGAAAATTTGGACAAAATGGCGGATCTAACCCGGAATTTGAACAAAACGGCGGTTAACAGCCCTCCATTTTCGTCTGCTTAGCCACCGATTTTAAAATACCAAATAAACAACGATAGACTCATACATTTTGATGTCCCTACGTCAGGAAATGTTAAGTAAGCTCTCCTGAGTCTGTTCATACTAATTTTCAGTTTGTTGGATTCGTTTGAACGATTCAGCTGTTTTGATGCCTTTATCTCTTCCACTATCCAGAAACATCAAGATATGACTGCCACGCATTTTTCTCAGGTTGCCCAGGAATGGAGCGTTAAAGGTGCTCATTCTTGTGAGGCCGAAGTCAATTATACAGATGCCATACTGCGTGATGTGCTCACCCGTGGCATTGCAGACTCTGACATACAACTCGATCTTCTCGGTGACAAAAACCAAGACATGACACTAGAAGAGGTATTCCAGTTTGTAGAAGCGAAAGAAGCAGGAAAGCGGTCTGCCTCACGTCTACTCAGCTCTCACGTAGTGGAGGCTGCCACCAGCTCCCAATCCATGGAGGCTGCAGCCAGCAGTACCCACAAGATGGGCAAGCGCCTAGCACAGAGAGACAGGCGTGAAGATAAACGTGAACTCTGCACCTACTGCGGAAAAGCTGGTCATGGTGCGTATGCCCTGGCTCGCGCACGCAAGATTCAATGTCCAGCATATGGTCACCACTGCTCACTGTGTGCAACCGCGAGCACCACGAAAGTGCCGTCTTCAACTCCCTATGCTCCGTGACAACAGCTGCTATCCACAGCAAAACTGCCAAGTCCATCTTTATACGACAACCCTTCATTAATTTGACAATCCAAGCCTCAAGTGAAGACTACCAAATACTCGGCTTCAACCTTGACTGTCCATCAAAAACAGTCAGCCACCCTGCAATGGCGGACACAGGATGCCAAAGCTGCCTCGCCGGTGTCAAAGTCCTCCAAACCTTGGCCTCCAAACATCTGACCTGATCCCCATCACGATGAAAATGCATGCCGCTGACAATAAGACAATCAACATACTCGGTGCGCATGTCAGCCAAAGGCCTCCGTGACCAAGTTCTTAAAACCAGGCAGATGACCCTACATTACTGACTGCTCCGATCAACTATTCCTAGGTAGGGAAGCTTGTGTGAGCCTGCACATATTTCCCAACGACTCCCCCACCGTTGGCGGCATCTCACAACACTGCGCTGCACTGCACACCAACCCTTGTGACTGCCCCCGTTGCCAGCAACCCCCTCCACCAACGCGGCTGCCATTCCCAGCCACAGAGGAGAATCGACAGAAACTGCAACAGTTCAATACGTGTGACCAACAACCTCTCATGCAAGGCCCACCACTTCATCTCATGATCGACCCAAACGCAAAGCCCGTAGCTCTTCACACACCTATCCCAGTTCCACTCCACTGGCAGCAAGAAGTGAAGGCCGGACTGGATCAAGATGTTCAACATGGCGTCCTGGAACCGGTGCCTGTTGGTGAGCCTGTCACGTGGTGCCACAGAATGGTTGTCTGTGCAAAGAAAAATAGTAAACCTGTACGGTTGACGGTTGACCCCTGAACAATTACGCAACCAGAGAAACTCACCACACTCCCTCTCCCTTCCATCAAGCGAGATCTGTACCTCAAGGCAAGAAGAAAACCGGAAGACAACTTCTTTCAGACAGTCCAATGGCTTGACGTATGTGGTCGCCATGGAATCACCCTCAATCCTGACAAGTTCGTCTTTGGCCAAGACACAGTGGACTTTGCTGGCTTTGAAATCACTCTTGACAATGTGCGACCAAGCCAGTCCCACTCCCAAAAATAGCACAGACATACGCTCATGGTTTGGTCTTGTCAACCAAGTCTCCTACGCCTTCAGCATGGCTGACAAGATGCTCCCCTTCCGTGAGCTACTGAAACAAGGAGTACTTTTCCGATGGGACAACAAACTCTTTGATGAGTCACAAACTGTCATCATCCATTAAATTAAACAAGGTGCAACGCCCCACGTGCCTTGCCACAGACTGGTCCAAGACGGGCATCTCTCTCTCTCTCTCTCTCTCTCTCTCTCTCTCTCTCTCTCTCTCTCTCTCTCTCTCTCTCTCTCTCTCTGTACGCGTCTGTACGCGTGTGTGTGTATGTGTGTGCAAACTTGTGCAATTGTGTTGTATGATTATGTATGGTTTTTCTTATTTAGTTTCTTTTTCAATATATTTTCAGCAAAAGCATTATCATAATATAAGAAAAGAAAACTTTATGTGAGAAATTATTATTTGTTTCATTTTTCAGTTATTTATTGTCTGTGTATTCTGTTTTATGCCAATTGCATGGGGGGGGGAGGAAAAAAAGAACATAAGAAGAAGAAATAAAAACAGAAGCAGCAGTAGAAGAAAACAATCAACAACAAAAACCAAAACTACGACACCATAAACAACAATAATGCAAGACATACAAATACAAGGAAAAAAACAATAAATTCAACAACAGCAATACAAATGTCAACAACAACAATTTTCTAATATGCAAACACTCTCCTTCATGATATTCTGTTGTGATTCAATTGCTTGCTATGGCGTGTGCGTTTTCGTTCTATTGGCATAAAACGTATTCACAAGAGCGGTCAAGTATTTGGTTGAACTGATTTCCCAAGGCATATAGCACCTCTGGTATTCCCATCGATTGAATCATTTGCTCCACGAGTGCTCTGTCTCTGGAAGAGAACATAATAATAAAAGGGGAGGGACGAGAAAAGAAGGAAGAGGGGAAGAAGAAGAAGAGGAGAAGAAGGAGAGAGAGAGAGAGAGAGAGAGAGAGAGAGAGAGAGAGAGAGAGAGAGAGAGAGAGAGAGAGAGAGAGAAAACTGGGAATTCTCAAATATTTTTTAATGACTTAGGCGAACAGCCCCTACAAACGACTAACAGCTACAAACGACTAACACACACGCGCGCGCGCACGCACACGCACACGCACACGCACACGCACACGCACACACACACACATACACGCGCGCGCGGGGGCGCAAACGCACAGACAACTAAGGGCTGTCAGGGCTGTCACCACGTTAAATCTGACATTTCAACAAAAGCCAACAACAAATTTAAAAAATGAGATAGAACTTAGATGGAATCTAAATAAACAAAAAAATAATAAAGTTTTTTTATTGGTTGCAATTGGCCCTTCTCATAACTTTTATTCTTCATAGAATTGTTATAATTCAAAGAAGAAATTCACAATATATTTCTGTTGACATGATTGTGGTGGTTTTTTTTCTTAATCATAACTTTTATTCTTCATCGAATGGATATAATTCATATTGTGGTTGTTGTTTTTCTTAATTCTTTTCGCTTTTTAAAACTTGGAGGGATAAAATCAAAATGGCACTATATTATAACCCTTCTGTATTTTTTCCCCAATAGTACTCTTTCACCTTTCAACTTCGACATACAAAGCATAACACACTATGTAGCGGTTTTGCCACAAAGCGAAATTGACATCTCTGCCTATTGTAAGAAAATGACCTAAATACACTATGGATCATAATGGATGGATGATTTCCCCGCTACTTGGATTGAGAGAGAGAGAGACAGAGAGAGAGAGAGAGAGAGAGAGAGAGAGAGAGAGAGAGAGAGAGAGAGAGAGAGAGAAACGCAGACGCAGACTTTTTATTCTTAAAGGCCATAGCCCCTTAGAAGGGGGTACATATATAACAAACAACATATCCTATTACAAAATTAGGTCAAGTTGCAATCATATCCTTAGAGAGAGAGAGAGAGAGAGAGAGAGAGAGAGAGACACAGAGACAGACAGACAGAGCGAGAGAGAGAGAGAGAGTTAAGGAGAGAGAGAATCATAACATCTACAAACTTTTGCCTTTTATTGTTTTGTTTATCAGCTGTTTGTTATAATTTGCACGTGATTATCTATCAGATCTTTCGTTCACGTTTCATAAAGATCCAAGCTGAACCAAAGGAATCACATCCGGCCAGACCGACACACCAAGAACACCAACGCATGTGGGAATACAAAACCTTCTTAATTCTTAATCTTCCCCCCCCCCCCCCCCCCTCTCCTCTCGACACTTCATCTCCCCCCAACCGCCCCCTGTGGCGGCACGGATTGTCTCCGCTGCACGGATTGTCTCACCTGTGCTGACCCTTACAGCACGATTGTCTCAAATTGCTTTCTTTCTCTTATTGTTTGTGGCTCAAGCCACAAACCTATAACTCACTTTGTCGGTCGGTCTGTCGGTCCAAAATTGTCGCACATATTGACAAAATTGTCGCACTTCAAATCGAGGCTGCACTTCAATTGAGGCCGCTCTTTAAAATGATGTATTTTAAAGCGTACAAAATAATAAACATACGTAATACAGACACTACAACAGACAAGACGAGTATGCGGTGCTTCTTTCGATGAGTATAAGTAGGATACATAGTTTTAAATGTTTTCCAAAAGATATAAAAAGTTACGAAATGGTGCAGAGATAACATTCTGGTTTACAGATTAAAATTATTGAAAAGCCAGGGGAGGTGACTCATGATTGGAGTGGTAAAAATAGACCGCGTGCCACAAACTATTGCGAATTCGCGCTTGTTTTTCTGTCACTTTCTCTTTGTCACTGTCTCTCTCTGTCTTTCTCTGTCCGTCTCGCGCGCGCGTGCGTGCGTGTGTGTGCGCTTGCATTTATGTACGAGTGTACCAGCAAAATTTCAGGCTAATCCTTTTACTTTTTAAAGGTATAAAATTTAAGATAATTTTGATCTCTGATCGTAGTACGGATTTAAGTGGAGGTAGAGCAGTAATTTATAACCGCTTTATTTCAAACAGAGCATAGCAATGTATCTTGGTTGTTTGTTTTATATGACAGATTACTAAATTATTGATCATTATTCCTGCACATTTTCAGGCAATTATAATTAATTTTAAGGGACTTATGATGATTTTAGCCTCTGATCATGATGAAAATTTTGATCTTTCATGGTTTTGGATTGTACTTGCTCTTTATGTAAAAACAATAAACATGATGATGTACCTTGATTGTTGTTTTATGTGACAAGTACATATTCCTGCAAAGAATCAGGTAACTGTGATTACTTTTAAAGGACTTTAATGATTATATTAGTATCTGATTATTTTAGTCAAGTTATTGATTTTAGGTTAATAAGTCTTTTTTCTTTATTTTAAAAATGAGCATACCTTGTTTTTTACTTTCATATGTCTGAAACATATTAACCATTATTCCTACTAAGCTTCAGGCAATTGCAATTACTCTTGAAAGACATATGGTGATTTTAGTGGTCGTGGTCAAAAATTAGATTTTTCAGTGGATTTGGATGTGTTTCCTCTTTAAAAAAAAGAAGTAAACATGTACCTTAATTGTTTCTTTTTATGTCACAAGGAAACATTAATCCTGCAAAATATCAGGGGATTGTCATTACATTTGACGGGACTTAATATGATGATTGTAGTCTCTGCTGGAGGTAAAAAATATTGATTTCCGGTTGGGTGTTAAATAAGTCTTTCTTTTTTTTATAAAAAAAAAAAAGCATGGTGGGCATACCTTGCTTTTTGCTTTGTATGTCAGAAACATGTATTGACCATTATTCTTGCAAAGTTGCAGGAAATTGTCGTTACTTTTAAGGGATTTATGGTGAGTTTAGGAACTGATCGTGGTCAATATATTGATTGTAAATAAGGGGTGATGTAGGTGTTTGCTATAAGAAAAACAAGCATGGTAACATACCTTGTTTATATGTAATTGATTTGATTATTTCAGCAACGTTTCAGGCATTTCTCGTTACTTATGATGACTTATAAAAATTATGATATTGATGTTGAGTGGTTTTATCTGTGTTTCCATGTGCTCATTTTTTAATGAAAATGTTTAAAAGAAATATAAGACTAATTCAATTTCCACAAACTTCTGAATCGATTTTTCATGTTTGTATTATTGTATTAGAGAGAAAGAGAGAGAGAGAGAGAGAGAGAGAGAGAGAGAGAGAGAGAGAGAGAGAGAGAGAGAGAGAGAGTGTGTGTGTGTGTGTGTGTGTGTGTGTGTGTGTGTGTCTGAAGAGCGCATATTTTTAGTACATAGAAGATCAAGATAACCAATTCTTGTAATGGGACTTGCTTCTAATAATTTCACGAGTTGTGGATAGACGTTAAGCTAAGCACACACACACACACACACACACACACACACACACACACACACACACACACACACACACACACACACACACATGCGCGTGTACGCACACTCACGCAGGCACGCTTGCATGGAGAAACAGAAACGGAGGGACAGAGAAAGACAGAGAGAGAAAATGACAGAAAAATAAGAGAAAGAAAGCTAGCACTGGAGACAATCCGTGCTGTAAGGGTCGACACAGGTGGACAATCCATGCCCTGCTGCACGGATTGTCTTCGCTGCACACACGCACACACACACATCCGTGCAGCGGAGACAATCCGTGCGGCCCCTTAAATCCTCGAAAGCTTGAGACCATTGGTGTTCTGTGGTAAATTTACCGATTAGCTTCATTTAAAAAATATATATAACCTTCTCAGGTGATACTTCATAACGTTACCAAATACCTACACAAATTTTTTACAGTAATGTTCTTTTTAAGAAAATATATTATGAATTGCATAGTCTGCGGTTTGGTGAGTTCAACGTCTATTAGGCGTTACCTGTTCAGGACAATGTATAGTCTGAAAAAGGGCTCCGTTTTTAATAATAAAAGTTTAGAACTTGCATATAATACATACCTTTTTTTCTTGAAACTATAGTGAAAATTATTTTGGAGGCTATATAGGTTTTAAAATGTTTACGAGAAGTTTTTGCATCAAAGCTCTAAAATTGAGCATGTTATTTGAAAATAGCAGGAAATGTATTGAATTTCATTTACTTCCTGAACACTCTTTGGAAATCGATTTAATCTAACAGACAAACACATTATGTTTCATTCTGTCTAAATCTTTGAAATATATTTCAACCAAGAACATTTTGATGAGAGAGAGAGAGGGGGGGGGGGGAGAGAGAGAGAGAGAGAGAGAGAGAGAGAGAGAGAGAGAGAGAGAGAGAGAGAGAGAGAGAGAGAGAGAGAGAGAGAGAGATTTTACACGCACACACGCGCACGCACACACACACGCACGCACGTACGCACGCACGCACACACGCACGCACGCACGCACACACGTTCGCACGCACGCACACACACACACACACACACACACACACACACACAGAGAAGCAGAAGACAAATTTTGCGTAAAGGGACTTGTCAGTTGTTACTATTTTGTAGTTAGAAAAAGTAAAAACGATATTGCAATCTAACCATGATCAATATTGCAATCTTTTACAAGACCAGAGTGCTTGAATGACACGTGCATGTGTAAAATTCGCATGTAGGAGAATGTATTTTTTGCTTAGTGAGAAACATCGCACGCTTACATAATTAAGTACAAACGTTAGATGATGACTTCACTTTAGAACAAAGGCCCAGGTGTTGATGTTTCCATTGCCGATCTAAAAAAATGTTTTTGGCGAAGGATTGGTGAGTTTTAATCGGAGAAATCGTTCATAAAGACCTTGAGACCAATAACAAAAAAAAGCTCTATGCATGTTTATTATGCTGTATGTGTTTGGGTGGGGTTGTTTTTTTAGTAAAGAGTAATGATGTGATCAATGTGTTGTTTACTAATAAAGAGAGAGTAACGTCGCCGGCGACAATTTGGCGACCCATGATTCGACAAAGTTACACTTAAACAACACACAACAAGGAACAAACTGGTATGCCTCGATGGAAGTAGGGTTAAGCAAATATGAAATAGTGAGGCTAAGAGTGAAATAATAGTGAAATAGTGAACATAGTGAAATAAATAAGGGGTAGGAACTTCTCGTAAATTAACTCCCTTGTTTTACCAAAGTTATTTATGGCACCGATTCGCCTGCAAAGTGAAAGTAGTTGCCACAACAATCCTTAAAAAAGGATGACCCAGACCTGCTTATTATGACAACCACCCACACAGTACACAACAACAGTGGTAGAGAGTTGCTCACAAACAAATCAACATACATTCAAGAATGGCATAGCCTTCTAGTCTTGAATAATGTTTATTGAATAGTCTTTATTTCACTATATCTCTCTTAGCCTCACTATTTCATACATCATAAGTATGTTAAAAAAACCCAACTAGACAAGTATTTTTTAAACGGCTGTCACAAGATTTAGAAAGTTAGGTTTTACAACTGTATGCAACATTTCAAGCAAATGTGGGTTTTTTCTTTTTAGTTTTTCAAAATGGCATTTCGTATATAATTTTGACGCAACAGATTTTTGTGTGCTTTTCCGCGTTTTTAATGCAAAAAGGCACACAAATCCATGATAAAAAAAAAAGTTTAAATTTTATGCATACTTTCAGTACAAAAAATTCAATATAGCTTTAAAAAAGAAGAAAAGGCGATTTTTGCTCTTTTAGGCTAGGTCTATGTCCTTTGCAATATAATGGCTATTTTGTATACGGCATTGAACAGCGGTCTCAAGGTCTTTATGAAATGTCTTTTATAGAAGAAAGTTGTCGATTTACAAAAGTTGTCGATTTACAAATCATGCAGTTAAAACTCACCAACCCTTCGCCGGACACTGGTTTATAGTCATTACCCGGGGGTCTTTTGACAAGGGGGGGGAGGGGCAAAAGCATATACAAACAAGGGCGTCGCCGAGCGGCAGACATGTCCGTCACCAGCAATGCCACGCACTTGCGACACCCCGTAGAGTGTCACATCCTGACACAAAATTGGAAGGGATTCTGTCTTCTAGTTCACGAGATACAGCTTGAAGAAGAAACATATAGCGCAAAGAAGGAAATTTCGGTTTTCAAGGTCACACTTCAAGGTCAAGGTCAGCATGGTGATAATTTATGCTCGGATGTTTTCTTCTCTAGGGTATACAGTACCACACACAATCTGAAGCGCTTCTGTCAAGTACCAATGTGGAAAATATGGCTTAAAACCCAATGTGTAGACCCCTACCACTTTCAAGGCCTACGGATCGCCCGGACCGTGACATTGACCTTGATCGGTATGCCACCATCAGAACGGGCATAAGCCAAAGTACCTTCATGCCGAATTTGAAGACTCTAACACTAACGGTGTGGGAGTTATGGCCCCTGAAAGATTTTCGGTTTTCAAGGTCGTACGCCAAGGTCAAGGTCACGACGGCAAAATGGTTTGCGCGGATGCCTTCCTCTCATGGTGACACACCAGCACACAAAATCTGACGTGATTCTGTCAACCCGTTCGAAAGATATCCTTGGGACAGACAGAAGGAGAAAAAAATGACCCTCCGATTTTCAGGCTCCAGCGATCTTTTTGACCTTGACCTTGACCTTGATCGGTATGCCATCATCAGAACGGGCATAAGCCAAACCACCTTCATACCAAGTTTCAACATCCTATGTTGATCGGTGCCCGAGATATGGCTAAAAATAGATTTTCGGTTTTCAAGGTCGTACGTCAAGGTCAAGGTCACGCCGATCTCTTCCTATTAAGGTGGCACACCTTCACACAAAATTTGACGCGATTTGGTCAAGCGGTTCGGGAGATATCCTTGGGAGAGACAGAAAAAAGAAGAAAAAAACAGAAAACAAAACAAAATACAAACCAGCCCATCGCAAAGTCCGTTCACCTTCGGTGACGGACAATCAATATGATTTGTGTTCGTTCAAATCAATGACAAATCAAATATAACAACATTGAACAAAACGCCCGTCTACTCCTTGTACCACGGGCTTCAAAAACAATGCACAAAATATAATAATAATAATTAGCATTTATAGCGCCTAACTTATCTAAGTTTATTCATTTATTATTGCAAGCCCTAAGCGCTTACAATAATAAATGAATAAACCAGCAAGCAATATAAATAAAGAAACGACAAAAATATATTATACACACGCGCGCGCGCGCGCACACGCACGCACTAAGCACAGACACACACACGAACGCACCACACGCGCGCACGCACACGCACGCACGCACACGCACACACACACACACACACACACACACACACACACACACACACACACACACACACACACACACACACACACACACACACACACACACACACACACACACACACACACACACACACACACACACACACACACACACACGCAACACACACGCACAAACAACACGCATGCACACAAACACACGCGGATGGAAGGGGCACAGTACTTTGAACAAAATATAGCAGGCTATGATTTGAAAGAAAAGATTTGAGAGAAGATTTAAATGAAGAAAGGGAGTTGGCATAAAGGGAGTCTATTCCAAGAGGAGGGGGCCTGGAAAGAGAAGGAGCGTTCGCCAAGGGTCAAAAGAGAGAGAGAGAGAGAGAGAGAGAGAGAGAGAGAGAGAGAGAGAGAGAGAGAGAGAGAGAGAGAGAGAGAGTAAGTAAAAAAGAAAGGTTAAGAGAGAGAAATACGAAATCGAAAATACCATGTTCAGGCGACGACAATACGGGCAGTGAGGGGTGCCCGTATTGTCGTTTTGACGAAAACGACAATACGGGCATGACGACATTTTGGGCAGTGAGGGGTACCTGTATTGTCGTTAGGACGACAATTTGGGCAAATTCGGGCGGAAAACGACAATTCGGGCAAAACGACAATGAAAAAGAACTAAAAAATAATCAATAACGCTTGAACCATTAGGGGAAACAAAAGTGCGTTCACCATTTTTATCACTAGTACAAAAACCATTCAGGATAGCCAAATCAAACATGTAACAAAAATCCAAAAGAGTTTTACCAAAGTTGTTGACACAGTCATCTTTAGAATGACGCTTACAATCCTCACCATCCACGCACCCACTCTTTTCATCCCACTCATACATCAACATCTCTTCACCCTCCACCTGATTCTGTCCAGTTCTGGCATTCAAATCGCCGGTGATAACGAAATAAATCTCATCTTTATCAAAATGCTGTAATAAATGTTCCTCAAGTAACAAAACACCGTCTTTAATTAATGCACTATAACATATAGGGGGGGAGGGAGAGGGGGAGAGAGGTACAAAATCTGTCCTTTATACTTTAGAAAATTGAAAAAATTACAAGAGAATGAATCTTGTTATAAAATAGTTGATGTGTCTATTAATGTAGAATTGTGCTGGATTCCACCGCACTGTAGTATCTTTGATGAAATAGCTGATAGATTAACGAAAGGATGGGCGATTAGAAAATCTTCAGATAGTATTTTAAAACTAGATAGAAATCTTGTTGCATACAATTGTAAAACCTAACTTTCTGAATCTTGTGACAGCCGTTTTAGAAATATTTGTTTAGTTGTTTTTTAAATTAACATTTTTTTGCATATGTACGTGTATATATGAGTATATATGAGTTAAATGCTAAATGTGAATGTTGCAAAATATCTATCCCCTGACAGACAGCAACTTTATTGAAATCAATCGTTGAAAAAAATTGAAAAAAAGCAGAATGCATCTATTTTACTTATTTCTGTCAATCAGAAGCATCTACGCACAAAGTTGGAAGATGTCACTACAATCATATCCCATTAAATTATAACACAAATGAAATAATTTCTCATCAAATCATAGGAATTTACAGAGAAAAAGAAGAGTAAAAGTAAACCAACTTAAATTTATATATTAAGCCCAACCTTAGCTGGCCGAATGGTTGCTCGGCGAACAGCCCGAACCGATGTTCGGCGAACTAAAATGTCCGTCCGAACCGGGTTTTCCCCTAATAGCCCGAGAAAATGCTCGCCGAGCAGCCGTTTGTTTGCTCGCCGAACAGCAGTTCGGCCCGATTCTTGTTCACATCTCGTGTTCTGGGAACAAGCTGTTCGCCGAGCGAAATGAGAACTCTTCATACGTGAAGGAAGAAAGTTGTCGAGCTAAATGGAAACTTAATTGTCGCTGGTCTTTATTTTTAGATCAGTGATCCAAAACATGCCTTTGGGGGGGTTTTCGATTTTTTTTTCTTTCTTGCCGTTAGCCTAGAGCACATGCAAAGATGTAGTTTGTCACCCTCGTCATGTTTACGAACCTCAATCTGAAAGTCTGCTTCTTTCAGTTTTGTGAACAAGAGAGTTGGATCACTCGATCAGCACGAACAGATCAGATCAAAGGCCTATCATCATATCACATCATTTATTATATGAAAATAATTCAATACTATTGTTACCCCTTTTGGAAAATAATCAACAAAATGTTACTTCTCGGTTATTTTCTTTCTATAGACGAGATGCAGAAATTTAAGGGGGTGAGGGGATTTAATCTAGGCTTAGGCCTATATGTTTACCGAAGTTAAAGCCTCGCTATGACGTTGGAGTCAAAGGTACACTTCCGCACAGTTCAGGTCAGATTAAGGAACAAACCCACCGTTCGGCGATCGGTTGATTCGTTGTTTGTTCGGGCGAAAAGGAAAAGAGCACTAATTGGCTTTTCTTGTTTCGGCCGAGCACCCGTTCGCCCGAAAGAGATTCGGCCAGCTACATTTGAAGAATTTATTTATTATCTCTGTAATTTAGGCTTTGCCTAAGGATGAGTTGCGCTTGATCGTAAATAATCGATCAGTTTATTTAAAGCATTTCGTGATTATGAATGATAATGTCTGCACTGTCTTTGAAACTTTTTAATGTTAAATCGTTATACATGGAGCAGCAGCAACAAAAACAACCAAAACAGCACAACACTCTATCTTAAATTCTATTATTAAGCAAATTTTGAGCAGGGATTAGAAAGTTATACTTTAGATTAAAACTGCTTCCTGCGGACATGATTTTTTAAAAGATATTTGATACTGAAGTCAAACCCATTCTTTTGTATGGTTTCCAGAAATATGACGCAATTAAAAAAGTCCAAATTAAAATATGTAAAATGATTTTGGGAGTTGGTCGAGATGTTAAAAATTCAATCGCACTTGGAGGATGAATGTGGGCGTTTTTCGATAGTTATTGACACACAGATTCGACTGATTAAATACTGGTGCAAGCTTGTAAGCCTATCTCAGGATACACACACACAGTTTTCAAGCAGCAGTTCGAATTAATCTAAGCAAAGTTTTGACGTTGAAAGTTATATAGGCATTTTTCTATCATACACATTTCTGTCTTTGCTTAAGATTTTCCCATGATATAAAAAAGACTACCATATTTACAAAAGAAATAGGCAATCTTCCATCTTTTCACACTAACATTTTCTTTCCATAGAACCAGCTTTCCTTATTTGTCCAGCCAAGCATATGGGGCGCGTGATCAACATGATATTATTATTAGTGGTCCAACACAGAAATCGATGTCCATTTCGCTGGACAGCGGTCAGTGTCGGTTCCAGGGATTCCTGTGTTGACCCTCATCAACCCTATTCCAAAAATAAATGCCAGGGACCGTGCTTGGAAAAACGCACATACAGTATATTTCACTCACTTCGGATAAGAATGTTTTCAGAAAGATTTTTACAACATGGGAAGTCAAGGGCAACACGTCTTCTTTATTTTGACGATAATTTCAAAACATTGTGATCGCTCTATGAAGGGCCTGCTACACTACACACGATTCGGATCTGAATGCGATGCGATTGTGACGATGTGAGCCATGATTCACGTGAAATTCATGTATTGGGTCTAATGGAGTATAGTGAGCGAAAATAACAGAATTATTTTTAAACGGAAGTATTTCACGTGAATCATGACTCACGTGGCCCAGTCGGATCGCATCCCATACTATTTCACGCATGTGTGGTGCCGGCTTTACATGCAGGCTCCAAGTGGGCTTCCCTGAAATCCTTCTAGCAATTCGTCTCCTGAATGTTATTGCATATTTATATAGGGTTTTTTCTTACTCCAGTCTGCATTATGTGTAGAAGAGCCCTCATATTTTGAACCAGATTTTGGCCTTCCAACCTGTCGGCTGTAACAGCCGCGAAGATAATTTCTTGTTCTACACTAAAATCTAGGTTATAAGTATGGTTTGCTGTAACGAGGAGGCATTTGACAATTTGCACATATATTTTTTATCAAACGTATAAATGATGCACCTGAGAAAATCACATTCTTTGGGGCTGCGTTTTATGGTCTACACTCTAAGAAACGTGCTTTATTTTTTCTCAATACCTAGCGCTGAACTATAACTCTGTATTAGTCCACAACAAATCAACTAACCCTAACTAACCTATGATCACTTTGTCCCTATTTTCTTGCATCAAGTCAGTACTTCTTCTTCTACCAATAAAGTCCACGTGCCGTAACCGGCAATTATTTCACATATATTTCATCTTTTATCTGCCTTCAAATTGTTGGTGATAATGATATGCATTAGGAGTAAAACATTGAGACATTGAGTTATTGAGACAGACAGACATTTGAAAATAATTTTAAAAGTTATATACCCAAATTCTCATTTTCAATTAAGCAAACTGTCTGCTAATGCAAAGACAGGAGTGATTTCCCTTGCCGAATCCGCACACTTTCACACAACTTTGGGCAACTTTTGGGCTATGGATACATTATTTTTGTATCTAACCTTTGAATGGCCAGAATATATGTGTGTGTGTGTGTGTGTGTGTGTGTGTGTGTGTGTGTGTGTGTGTGTGTGTGTGTGTGTGTGTGTGTGTGTGTGTGTGTGTGTGTGTGTGTGTGTGTGTGTGTGTGTGTGTGTGTATGTGTGTGTGTGTGTGTGTGTGTGTGTGTGTGTGTGTGTGTGTGTGTGTGTGTTTGTGTGTGTGTGTGTGTGTGTGTGTGTGTGTGTGTGTGTGTGTGTGTGTGTGTGTGTGTGTTTTGAGTGCGTGTGTGTGTGAGAGAGATAACTTTATATACTAAAATACTTAATTTGATTCATGTAACTTAAATTTGAAATTGATTTGCAAATAATTTTGTTCTTTAGTTCCCTTTATTTCAAATATTGTATTATTATTTTTGTTCTCCAATGTTTTGCAATGAAAATGATGCTTCCCCAGTGTCCAGTCTCTCTCTCTCTCTCTCTCTCTCTCTCTCTCTCTCTCTCTCTCTCTCTCTCTCTCTCTCTCTCTCTCTCTCTCTCTCTCTCTCTCTCTCTCTCTCTCTCTCTCTCTCTCTCTCTCTCTCTCTCTCTCTCTCTCTCTCTCTCTCCCCCTCTCTCACTCTTCAGTCGTTTCCGACCGTCAGTCGTTTCCGACCGTGACTGCCAGATAGTAGTGGGGGCAGATGCTTTTTCGTCGGGCTAGTGGAGATGCCTTGCCCATAGTGCATCTCCACTCTCTCTGCCAAAAGGATTGGGAAAGAAGGGAGAGACAGAGAAATAAATAGAGACATAGGTTAAGAGACAGAGTGGGGGGAAAACCGAAATGGGATAAGAAAGAAAACAAGAAGAATAGAGAACAAAATAAAGGAAATTAGAGAATAAGATGGGAAAAGAGATACAAAGGAAATGACAGCAACAGACATAGGGCATAAAAGACAGATTGAAAGAAACACAGACAGAGAAGATAGAAAGACAGAGAAGTAAAATACCAAAAATACTTAAGAGTTAAGATCAGAAGTACAATCATACAAGCAAAACAGTAAGCTCACAGTAATCAAAGCCATAAAAATAGCAATATACTAGCTTTAATAATTCTTTCAGCGTTAGGGCACGTACACATACACGCGGATATTCCGTGCAGAAACC
>CM065689.1:11801812-11821812 GCA_017654935.2 Phymorhynchus buccinoides
AAATATATAATACATAGTAGTAATCAGCATTTTTTGACCAACAACGTTAAGATGTAAACCTCTTTGACTCCTGTATAAATTTGCGAACAGTTTGAAGCATGGAGATATTTGTTTCTTTAGGCAAGTCTGATTTTCCATTCAGAAGAATTCTCAGGTGAATTTGATCAGGAGGTAGGGTTAGAACTGTATTTTGCCTGGCAGCACGAAACAAATGGCAGGACAGTAGGTAATGTTCAGCCGTTTCACTTGCAGCACCACAAGCACAAAGAGGATTATCTATAATATGGCGTTTCTATAAATCATCGTTTAGGTCGCTGATTCCTAACCGAAGTCGACTATGCAATATTTGTTCATTTCTTTCTCCAAAGTAAAAATAAACAGGATCATAGAAAATGTTTAAAGTGGGATCATAGAAAATGTTTAAAGTGGCTTAAAGAAGTACTTCTTTTCACAGACTCTGGTAAATTATTCCACAAGATCGTAGTAGAGGGAATGAAACAGTTCCGATACAGTTCGGTATTGAACTTAGGAACAGAGCGATCTAATGGTCTTCTCCTACTATATGGATTTTGCGCTGCAACAAGTTCAGGAACAAGTTCGGTTAAGTATAAGGGACACAGGCCGTTAATCATTTTGAAATAATATGTTAATTTGTGCCTGTCTCTTCTTTCTTTAGGGGTGCAAGATCCTGATTCTAAGTATCATTTATTGTGACTAGTTCCCCTAACAGCTCCAATTATTATTCTGATTGCTTCGAAATGCAAACGTTCCAGAGAGTTTGATTGTGTACTATTGTACTAACTGTACAATAGTACACAATCATATTGACAACTTTCCTGACCTTTCACCTGTATGCTTCAAACTTCCGGTTTTACGAAGGCATCTGTGAACTGTGACATTGGTTGCTGGTCAACTCGTTCTTCTACCAACCCGTCCCTCTCCCCCATCTCTCTTGTTTGTTTGACTGTCTGTCGGGGACGAGTTGGCGAAGGGACGATTTGACCGGTCACCTTTTTTTGTATTGAGTCATGCTAACCACGTGTGTCCTCGAGCTGTCGACCTTTCTTTTTTGGGGGTTGTTTGAGTGATTATTTCAACCCTTTCGCCCAAATTTCATGCCTGTCAGTGACATGGGTGTTAAACCATTGCGACATTGGCGGTGAAAGGGTTAATTGGAACGGAAGTGGGAAGCATATTCTTAATTTTAGTAACACTAATGGCAGCCACTGTTAACCGCCGTTTTGTCCAAATTTTCTATTATAATTTGGACAAAACGGCAGTTCAACAATAGACAAAACAGCAGGTTGGACAAAACGGCGCCCGATTTTGAACCGCCGTTTTGTCCAAATGAAAGTTGGAGTTCTTGACAAGTTCTCATTTAAAAAAATTAATCTTAGATAAATAAAATGAATAACAAGCTGACCACTGACACTGGTCACTTTGGCCTAATGTTACCGTTTGAATGCTAATTAGTGTATTAGGAGATCATATGAACAATTGTTGATGTGGTTGACCAGTGTCACTGACCAGTGATCACTTTGGCCTATTTTCACTGTTTGACTGCACATTAGTGTATTAGGAGTTCAAATGAACAATTGTTGATGTGGTTGGCCAGCGGTCAGTGTCACTGACCAGTGGTCACTTTGGCCTATTTTCACTGTTTGACTGCAAATTAGTGTATTAGGAGTTCAAATGAACACATTTTGATGTCGTTGACCAGTGGTCAGTGTCACTGACCAGTGGTCACTTTGGCCTCTCTTTTTTTATGTGGTTGACCATTGGTCAGTGTGACTGACCACTGGTCAACCACATCAAACCTTGTTCATTTGAACTCCTAATACACTAATTTGCAGTCAAACAGTGAAAATAGGCGAAAGTGACCACTGGTCAACCACACACACACACACACACACACACACACACACACCATGAACATTTCACCACACAACTGAATGCACTATCTATACAGATATCTACACGATACTGGCTAAGCTACTAATTAGAAATACACGCAAACACACACACACGCACACACGCACGCGCACGCGCACGCGCGCGCGCGCGACAATACAACAGTGAACTCACTGCAGTTGCCTGATGCCATCAGAGGTGGAGTTGATATAGCTGTTCCTGGTCATCTGGTAGAGGTCTGGGTTGATCTGCCCCAGTAGCTGCTCCACGGCACTCGTGTGCATCACCGATACCCGCTTCTGCAGCAACTGTGGGAAGTAAAAAATAATATAATAATAATAATAATAATAATAATAATAATAATAATAATAATGATAATAATAATAATAACAACACACAGCATTTACACAGCGTCTTTCTCTAAATGACTAAATGCGTTTACATTCACACAAAGATGCACTTGCATTCTCCCTCATTCATACAAACAAACATGTCTCTGAAATCACAAAGGAAAAGCTTTCTGGAACACAAACCGGAAAGGTTTGGCTCGTGACGGAGATGGACAGGGAGAGAATTTCAGACATAGACGCGTTTTGGTACATTTTTTCGAAAGAACTAATAGCAATAGTAGGAATTTCTTTTGCATTCTCTTCTATAAATATATAAATCATCACAGAACCGAATCGCACCGAATCGATGGTACCATTTATGAGTTCTAATAAAATAAAGATTTACATTTACAACACTACGAGTTTTGGTACTAGTAGTGCATCATACTTTTTTTTTTTAAAAGAAAGCTGAGCCGAGGATGTGAGTTGACCTCGGTCACGGTTATGGAAGGCGAGACCAAAACCGTCGACCAAAATGATCGACCATTTTCCAAAGTGGTCGACGGATTCCGATTTTTACCGGAGAGACCCGAGTGGTTGAACAAAAACTGGAATCGGGCACAAGAACAGTGCCAGAACAGTGCCAGAATCCAGTCTGTGGCGGGAAGTTTTCAAAGATGGATGCTGAGGGCCTTCTAACAAGTTTTTACTTAACCACTCATTAAAACTCGGAAAGACGCGATGAATAATTCATGGCGTGATTTTGATGCATCAGTTTTTCTCGTGCACAGTTTTGGTCGACCAATTTCGAAAACGTGGCATTTTGATGGACCATTCCGAAATTGGTCGATAGTGTTCGTCGAGAACGAGGCATTTTGGTCGAACATTTCGAAAACGAGGCATTTTGATCCACATTTGGAAAATGGTCGATCATTTTGGTGGACGGTTTTGGTGGAATGAATGAGCCGTCTCGCCTCCCATACACGGTGCCAGATGCGGCGATAAGGAAGCAGTGCCGCAGTAGAAACAAAATGAACAGAAAGCAACAAAATGTCTGCAAATCCATGTGGTGGGTTAAATAGATCTGCTATTTTGTTATTCTAGAGAACAACTTAGAATGCACAATAATGCAAGAACTTGTATATAATCTGTTTGGTATTTAATATTAATCTGTTTGGCATAATCAGAATCAGAATAATTATCTAAGAATGATAACAACTTAGAAAATAGCATTTTTGTTTGGTAGTGGGCAAGTGGGGAGTGGGAAAGCTACAATTTAGCCTTGGCAATTTAGTCTCTCCATTTCGTCATAAATTTAGGATGGATTTAATGAACAGTTTATGCTGTATTCGTGTGCGTGTGCGTGTGCGTGTGCGTGTGCGTGTGCGTGCGCGTGCATGCACGCGCATGCGTGCATGTGTGCGTGGGCACGCACGTGCACGTGCGTGCGTATGCGTGCGTGTGTGCGTAAGCATGCGTGCGTGTGTGCGTAGGCGTGCATGGCATGCGTGTGTGCATATGTGTGCGTGCGTGTGTGCGCATGCGTGTGTGTGTTCATTTTGTGGGTGCATGCATAAATTATGTGAGTACGAAACGAATGTGAATTTGAATGTATACACATACGTATAAACACCTTTGTACATGTGCTGTGTGTGCAAACCAATCGCCATGTGTACGTGATATTTCAGCAATGTATTTTATTTAACACTAGCGCTGAGAGTGATTCATGTGACTATCCAAATATTGATATGGTAGTTACGTACAGTATATTTATTTTCTTCATTTCCATTTGGTTTTTGTTGTTTACTCTTTCGTTTATTGTCTTTTCATTCAAGTAATATTGACTTTCTCTCCATGTTTTTCCCTTCTAGATGATGTACTGCACCGTGTGTGAAAAGCCGTTACATGACAGTGGGAAATTACAGTGTATTAAGACAGAAAAGGGCCTTCGATGTCTTCAAAAAGCTTGTTCCAGAAGAGGGGATCATTACACGTTGCGTGTAGAACAAACACTCCACAAAACTTGTCGCCATGACTATGCAAATGATACTTCCACCAAAAGTAATTTAAAGAGAAAGCAGAGCTTTGGTGAAGAATCAAACGTCAGCTCACCCATCAAATTTCGAAGTTGTGGTAACAAACCTTTTAGTTTTAAAACAGACTGCTTCCTCTGTGGGAAACCAGCACCATAAATTATGACAGGCAAAAAAACAAAGGCAAAGACATGTATGCCGTCACATCATTTAAATGTGAAAACAATATTTGTGAGAAATGTGAAGAAAGACTAGAAAGAGGAGACAAGTGGGCCCAAGCAGTACAGGGTCTGTGACGTAAGTGTCCCGCGCGACCCGCTTGCTTTATTCCTTATCTACACCCCCCCCCCCCCCTCTCCTTTTCATTTCTCTGTCCGGCCGCCACGTTAATTGCCATCCCGCGTTCAAAGAGAACGCCGAGTAAGGGCGTTGTCTGTTTCAAGTTCGAATTGTCTCCCCGGTCGGCACGTACCACCTACCGAGGTTATCTCCCTTTGTAAGACACCGCGCCTTTACCCATAACAAGAAAGTGACAACCACGGTTATCTCCCTTTGAAGATGGTTTTGCTGTTCCAATCACAAGGTTAGGAATGTCAGGAATGTGATAAGGATGGAATAGGCGCGTGATTGTTCGGTACAATTAGAACAGCAATCTTGTGACGTGTGGACTGTAATACACCAATAGCAGGCTTTCATTGTTTGAAAGTGAAGGCTATAATTGGAGTGGTGAGAAAAAGTTGTCACACAAGATGCTGAAACGTAGCTAGAGCAACACTCACAACCAGTCATCATAAGCCCACTAGTAAGTATTATTGATGGCAGGTGATTGAGATCTGGTTTGTTTGACTCTAGTTTTGATCTAGATCCTATGTTCAATGATGAATAAGGAGTAGATAGATATGTTATAGAAAAGAAGTGGTAAACATTCTATTCTATTTATGTGCACTGATTATTTGTGTGTGTGTGTGTTTTTGACTTGAACACTTTTGGTACCAGAACCGGAGTTTATGCCTACTAACCCATTTGTCTATTTTTAGTAGGAAACCTATGGGCCGCAATCTTGCACTTTATGATACCATTCCTTTCCAGGTGTTGGATGGAGAATGATGATGGATTGATCACCTTTTATGTTTTACTGATCTCAGTTTGTTAACTGAAATTCAGTTTATTTATTAACTACATGTAGTGCTATTGTACAAGGGAAGCCTTCAAGCCGGTTGGGATTCACTAATTCCCTGCCGACTGAAGCCCCTTGTCTCTAAGCCATAGAGATCTACATCCACCTTCTCCTGTGATTATCAGCAGGGCATCGTGGGCCGGACGATCATCCCGGACTCCACCAAGCACCAAGACGGGATCGCCGCCAAGACGACCCGCACCCAGAATCCGCGAGGAGACCACGCCTGAACCGTGCCATCCCGCGAAGCCGTAATAGGAACGACTGGGAGCTACTCTCACCTGACGAGCAAGCCCAGAACTTCAAACAGCTAAGTCTACCTGACTGCGCCAATCATTTGAACTTTCCTACGGACACCGAATATAATTAGTAACCCTTCCGGCATGGGGCGAACCTTATAGAAAGACAAAAGTCTTGTGAATCCTTTCGGATTTCATTGTGTTTTAACCATATTTTGTTTTGGCGCCATTGAGCTGCTTTATTATTATTGTTGCATAATCTTATGCAGATTTTGGGAGTAAATAAAATACAAGTGTCAAATAATCCTGAACCCTTTGGTCAGACTGATGAGAGTGGGAGTCTTGTAATTTCATGTAAAACCCTACTTCTCTCTGTCTGCCATTTAGAGCAATTCAACCACTTGTATTTCTTACAACCATCTGACGAGCCAGAACCCGGGCACAAATATAAATTTATTAGATGAAAAGGGGCCGGGAAAGTTGCTCATCTCCCATACCCTAGAGAAGTGGGCTAAAGGCAAATTATCTAAAGTCTTCCCTAGGGACTTAGCCTTTTAACCCATTACCTCGTCACATCTAATTGGGGGCTCGCGTCCGGGATATTTTTTTTCATAAAGTCTAACAAATTTCAATTCAAACTGTAGTTCCTTTTCAAAACTTATCTTGTGTCCACTGGGAAAGTTATTGTGATTTGGTTCACTGTGTTTTGATTTGATTTGTTTGAATGCTATTTATGACTTTATTTTGATGTGCATGCTATTTCTGTTTATGTTGAAATAGTTAAGTGTTGTTTGATACATTCAACTCAGCAGCTTTGTTTTTATTTTGAATAGTTGTATTTACAACCATGGCTGAGATTGTTAAACTTAGGCGGGAGCTTAAAGAATGGGGAGAGTCTCTAGGAATGTCAGGCCAAGAGTTAGCAAATTTTGTCATATCTGAATATGACAAAGAGAAAACTCGCGAGGAGGCCGAGAAAGACAAACAGAGAGCTCATGAGGCTCAAGAGGCTGACAAAGCTCGGGAGGCTCAAGAGGCTGATAAAGTCCGCGAGGAGGCTCAGAAAGACAAGCAGAGAGCTCATGAGGCTCAAGAGGCTGATAAAGCTCGCGAGGCTCAACAAGCAGATAAAGATCGCGACGCTCAGGAGCAAGAGCAAATCCGTACTCATGAGTTAAGGCAGAGACAACTAGTGCAGGATGCCAAAAATAAAGAACTCGACCTTGAGGCCACTGAGCGGGAAAAAGCGCGAGACCATGAACTAGCTATGAAGCAGCTAGAAAACTCAGCAGACTCCGAGACTGCTGCGCCTCAAAATTTTCCCCCTCCCATTCATACCTCAGCCATGACCTTCACATTGGAGGCATTCAATGAAGCAACAGAGTCTATCGATGCATTCCTCGATAGATTTGAAAGACTGGCCCAGGAATTTGAGCTTGCTCCGGAAAAATTCAACCTCAAGCTTGCCCAAAGTCTCAGGGGTGTGGCTTATGAGGTGTACAGTAAACTTCCGTCAAGCCAAATTACCGACTACCCAGCTTTGAAAGAAGCCCTGCTCAACAGATACGAGTTGACAGCGGACGCCTACCGGAAAAAGTTCCGGTCAACCAGAAAAGGTAGGGGAGAGTCCTATGCCCAATTTTCAGATAGACTGGGAAACTATCTGACAAAATGGGTGTCGCTTTCTGCCAAATCAGAGTCCTATGAGGATCTCCGTGAACTGATGGTTGGTGAGCAACTGCGCGAAACCATGTCCCCAGAGTTACGCACCTTTACTGCCGAACAAGGTGCCACAACTCTGGCTGATCTCATCCAGCTAAGTGATAGGTACACTCTAGCCCATGATGAACCTAGCGCCCCTAAAAGGCCAAAACTACAGCAAGTAGTTGGGTCCACTGCTTCACAGCAGAGCAGGGGTAACCCCAACTCCAACAGTGGGTCAAACAGTTCTACCCATGAACGACAACCACTGGGACAACCCTTGTTCTGCTCATACTGCAAGTCGAACACCCACAATCGGGATGACTGCAGGAAACTTGCTTACAAGCGGCAGAATGTTGCAACTATGCAAGTCGTCTCGACTTCGCAGAACTGCACAAACCCCTCCCCAGTACAGTGTCCAGGCACACCGTCAGTCGTTGGACAGGCGACTGTCAACAACATCCCTGTTCAGTGTCTCTATGACACTGGACTGTCATGCGACGCCATTGTCTGCGGATCCCTAGTCCCCGCATCAGCATACACGGGAGACTTCATCTCTCTGCAAGGCCCTGATGCTGCAATCCCCCCATCCACTTTGCCAGTCGCCATAATCAATGTCGACACCAGATATGTTAAGGGACCCATCAAGGCAGTGCTCATGGACAGTCCTGTCTATGACCTCATACTGGGATCACAGTATGTGTTTTTAGGGCACCCCTCTCAACCTGCTATTGTGTCAGCAGCATTCCCTTCTCCCCAATCCACAAACCAACTCCCTCCCTCCTTCCCAAAGAGCAAATCTCCCTCAGCAGGGAAGAAACCTCTCAACGCGGCAAACCAAATTGCCGCGCGAGCAAATCCAGATTGTCCCAAGTCCCCAAGTCCGCCACAACTTGGAAAATCCTTCCCAAGGAATGTCCGCCTAACGACCCAAGACCACTCGCCACAGGTACCTCAGGTGAAAGGCAGCACTGTACCCGCAAACACCCACCGAAGGTACTATCGGGACAGGCCGCCGCACGTACAGCCGTCACCTACCCCTCCCTTTCAGCGAGTGGCAGTCGACTTGGTCGGGCCTCTACCTCAACGGAAGAAGAAATTCCGGTATATAGTCACCGTGGTCGACATATGTACCATGCAGTGCGATGCCGCCCCAATCTCCTCACTTGATGCTAGTCAGATAGCTGCGGCACTCAAAGCCATTTTCGCCCGAATCGGCCTACCAAACCACATCATCAGCAATGATGAATCCAGGCTAAAGGGGAAACTCAGGCAAGAGGTGTTTGCTATTCTGCAATCAACCTTGGGACAACTCAACACAGGATTGCCGCACCAACCTCAGTCGGAATCCATTCCACTGATCTCTAACCCACCTGCTCCTTTGAACTCTGTGTTGCGACCAGATGTTCCACCATTCCAGCCGACCCAGTCTCCCCACTAATTTGTCCCTGTCGCCCAAGTCGAAAGTGGAGTCGGCGTTCCACAGGAAGATTCCGGTACCAGAATCTTTTCTTCGGGGGGCCTCTGTGACGTAAGTGTCCCGCGCGACCCGCTTTCTTTATTCCTTATCTACCCCCCCCCCCCTCTCCTTTTCATTTCTCTGTCCGGCCGCCACGTTAATTGCCATCCCGCGTTCAAAGAGAACGCCGAGTAAGGGCGTTGTCTGTTTCAAGTTCGAATTGTCTCCCCGGTCGGCACGTACCACCTACCGAGGTTATCTCCCTTTGTAAGACACCGCGCCTTTACCCATAACAAGAAAGTGACAACCACGGTTATCTCTCTTTGAAGATGGTTTTGCTGTTCCAATCACAAGGTTAGGAATGTCAGGAATGTGATAAGGATGGAATAGGCGCGTGATTGTTCGGTACAATTAGAACAGCAATCTTGTGACGTGTGGACTGTAATACACCAATAGCAGGCTTTCATTGTTTGAAAGTGAAGGCTATAATTGGAGTGGTGAGAAAAAGTTGTCACACAAGATGCTGAAACGTAGCTAGAGCAACACTCACAACCAGTCATCATAAGCCCACTAGTAAGTATTATTGATGGCAGGTGATTGAGATCTGGTTTGTTTGACTCTAGTTTTGATCTAGATCCTATGTTCAATGATGAATAAGGAGTAGATAGATATGTTATAGAAAAGAAGTGGTAAACATTCTATTCTATTTATGTGCACTGATTATTTGTGTGTGTGTGTTTTTGACTTGAACACTTTTGGTACCAGAACCGGAGTTTATGCCTACTAACCCATTTGTCTATTTTTAGTAGGAAACCTATGGGCCGCAATCTTGCACTTTATGATACCATTCCTTTCCAGGTGTTGGATGGAGAATGATGATGGATTGATCACCTTTTATGTTTTACTGATCTCAGTTTGTTAACTGAAATTCAGTTTATTTATTAACTACATGTAGTGCTATTGTACAAGGGAAGCCTTCAAGCCGGTTGGGATTCACTAATTCCCTGCCGACTGAAGCCCCTTGTCTCTAAGCCATAGAGATCTACATCCACCTTCTCCTGTGATTATCAGCAGGGCATCGTGGGCCGGACGATCATCCCGGACTCCACCAAGCACCAAGACGGGATCGCCGCCAAGACGACCCGCACCCAGAATCCGCGAGGAGACCACGCCTGAACCGTGCCATCCCGCGAAGCCGTAATAGGAACGACTGGGAGCTACTCTCACCTGACGAGCAAGCCCAGAACTTCAAACAGCTAAGTCTACCTGACTGCGCCAATCATTTGAACTTTCCTACGGACACCGAATATAATTAGTAACCCTTCCGGCATGGGGCGAACCTTATAGAAAGACAAAAGTCTTGTGAATCCTTTCGGATTTCATTGTGTTTTAACCATATTTTGTTTTGGCGCCATTGAGCTGCTTTATTATTATTGTTGCATAATCTTATGCAGATTTTGGGAGTAAATAAAATACAAGTGTCAAATAATCCTGAACCCTTTGGTCAGACTGATGAGAGTGGGAGTCTTGTAATTTCATGTAAACCCCTACTTCTCTCTGTCTGCCATTTAGAGCAATTCAACCACTTGTATTTCTTACAACCATCTGACGAGCCAGAACCCGGGCACAAATATAAATTTATTAGATGAAAAGGGGCCGGGAAAGTTGCTCATCTCCCATACCCTAGAGAAGTGGGCTAAAGGCAAATTATCTAAAGTCTTCCCTAGGGACTTAGCCTTTTAACCCATTACCTCGTCACAGGGTCGCATTGAAGCAGTAAATGATCTCCACGCTGTTGATGCAATTTACCACAGCCAGTGCAATTCTAACTTTAGAACATATAAAGACATTCCAATTGCCTCTACAAACACGCCTGATCAACCAGCGAAGAAGGGCAGACCCGTTGATGAAGAATAAAGAAAAGCCTTGAAAGTGGCAGAGTATTTGACAGAAAACGACGATGAACAAATCACAATCTCAGATCTACAATCCAAAATGCACAATAAATTAAAAGTGGAAAATGAACCATACACAGAAAACTATCTTAGGAAAAAATAGAAAGTCACTTTGGAGACAGCATAATCATCACTTACATAAGAGGACAAGGAAATGTGGTCACATTCAGATCAAATGCAGAGAAAATTCTCAAGGAATTTTCCAACAAAAGAGAAAACAACAATGAAAAAGAAAATCTCCATATAATTAAAACAGCTGCTCAGCTCCTTCTTTCATAAGTCATAAGTTTCTTTATTGTCCATTGGCATTGTACAACGCACATGGAAACTTGTCTTCCACCGTGTAAAATAAAAAATATTAAATAAAAGTATGAAACATAAAATTCATCCGCTCTCCTCCTCTTGCCCACCCATCATGCAACCCACCACCACTTCCGCCTTCATTTTAAACCCTTTCTTTTCTTTTTTCATTCATTTCCTCCTGTTTTCCTTGTTCCTTTTCTCTCTTTTTTCCCTCCCCCATTTTTTCCTAAACCCCCATCTCCTTATAATGTTTTAAAATTATTTTTAGGTAGGCTTTTTCCCGCTCTCTTTCATCTTATTGTCTCTGTGGCTGACTAAGATGGACATTTCCAAGAGCCTTAAGTGTTGTTATTTGATTTTAAAAAAATGTCTGGGTTTCTGTGTGACCTAGTGTTTGGTGTACTGACACATTCATATTGTGTGAAGCTGGTGTATGTGTGGGAGAGAGAGAGTGTGTGTATGTGTGTGTGTGTGTGTGTGTGTGTGTGTGTGTGTGTGTGTGTGTGTGTGTGTGTGTGTGTGTGTGTGTGTGTGTGTGTGTGTGTGTACGTGCGTGTACATGTATATATGCATGTGTGCAAGTGGATTTTATTTTTTATATTTGATGCTGTTTATAGCCCCGTCGACTGCTACAGCCATGTCAGGGCTGTCACCACGTCAAAGTGCAAGTGGATAAACGTGTGCATTAAAAGAGTTAAGTGGACTATCACTACAACAACAACAACAGTGATAATGATGAAGATTATGATAAATAATGAATCAGACATGAAAGCCATGGACACATCAAATGAGGACTACCCATCAAGTTCTGATATTGCTTGTTTAGACAGCAACTTCGAATTCCTTCCACCATCTGTAAGATTGTTGCTCACCACATTACTCCATGACAGAAAAGATCAGAAACTCAAGATTGCGTTTTTCTATTCGCCAGACTTTTTTAAAATAATATTTTGACTAAAAACATAATCTTTTACGTCACATTTTGCACATTTTATCAGTTGGGGCCACTGGCCACCCCTAAGTTTTCCCCCAAAAATGTTTGCAAGTCGCTGATTCGCATCCAGCGGTTTTAAGCTTCGACGCCATTGTTGCATTGTTGCTATGGCATTTGACCGAATAATGGAGGTAGCAACTCTAATTTTCACGAAGTTCTCTCCCCTAGTTTTTTTCTTCCGAAAATCGTCTATTTGCCATGGCGCCACTATTCTGCCATCGAACCCATAATCAACAAAACAGCAATGTCCCTTTCGTTTTGTCAACAACATTGTTATCGCATAATAAAAGCCATAACAATTGAATTGATTTCACAACTGTTATAACAAGAGAGCGCTCATTAACTCAATGTCACGTTTATGAAATTTCCTCTCTTGTTTTATTCAATTAGTCTTAAAGAAAAGAGAAGTGGAGCCGGAGGAACAGTTAAGAGGAATCTGATGAGGGCTGCGCATGAAGAAACATGGTGACTAAGCGATAGGAGAAAGGAAAAAAAGACAGCAAAGCCACATTAACGTATTCCCAGTTCAGACGTTTTGACAAGAAAGTCGAGGTTGTATGTTAACGATTCCCGTGGTTATTCTTGACGTTTTGACGAATCATTTTCTTCACGCATTTTGTAAATAATATAACACGTGACACATGAAACTAAGGTCTGTGCGCGAAGCGACACAGAAACAAAAACACCACTGCTCATCATTATCCTACTTCCGTTCCAATGCAAATGGGAGTACAAGAAGAAGAAAAAGAAGAGGAAGAAGAAAAAGAACAACAACATCAAAGGATCACGACAATGACAACAACAAGAAGACGATAATGATGATGATGATCATGATAATTATATAGATGAGAATGAAAATGAAGAGGGGGAAGTGCAAAATGGTATCAATCTTACTATCTACTTTAACTAAATACTTACCAACACTTAAAACATGTGCATTGACTCTTAATGACCTGGAACTATACCAAAGACTATAGTAAAACGAAAGTAGGGCGTGACCTCGACCCCTGCGCCGGATACGGGGCGCCAGTTATCCCCCTTGCATCCGGGTAGGCGAGGTGCGCGCGCGCCCTCCAAACATCATTCGAAAACCCTTTTCCCTCAAATAGCATCAGGTGGGCAGGAAGGGAGGGAACATATTTGTTTTAAGTGTTGGTAAGTATTTAGTTAAAGTAGATAGTAAGATTGATAAAAATCTACCAATCTATTTTAACCATACATTACCAACACTTAAAACATGTGCAGATTACCAGAGAGGAGGAGGGTGATGCTCCAATTTGCGAAGCCAAGCACCCTTGACCTGATAAAAAAGACTTAAGCCTAGAACAACACGCATTCTTAAGACTTATAAAACCCAGTCCTAAAAAGACACTCCCCCAAAAAATCATACCCATGATATACCACCATGCAAAACCTAAAAAAAGGGATTGCGACACTTACATCACAGGGAGACGGGGAGCTGGGCGACCACAACCTTCTTGATGGAGTAGAGGTTGTCATCTCCTCTGGTCGAGATGTCCCTGAGATAGTGCTGAATGAACGTGTTTTGAGACTTCCAAAAAGCCGAAGCCATCACCCTGACCAAAGGCACTCCCCTAAGTAAGGCTAAAGAGGTGCTAATTGCTCTTAACTCGTGGGCCCTAATGGGGTTCTGAGGGAGTCTCACAAGGAAGGAAGCATAGGCGAGCTTAATACAGTCAAGCAACCAATGAGAGACCGTTCCTTTAGCCACATCTTTGCAATACTTAACGTTGATGGAGAGAAAGAGACAGCACCTAGCAGCACGGAAGGACTTAGTACGAGTGAGATAGATCCTGAGAGACCTGACAGGGCACATGAAGCGATCAGCATCATCAGGTCCGAGGACAGAACACAGGCTAGCAATGCAGAGCCAACATCTCCTGGCTGATTCTTGGCCAGAAACTCAGGAAGGAAAGTCAAAGAGACCGCGGAGAAATCGTCTGAGAACTCAATGTCTCTAGGGAGTCCGCTAAAGGCGTGCACTCCACTGATCCGTCTGGCTGAGGCCAAGGTTACGAGAAAGACAGTTTTGAAGGTCAACAACTTCAGGGACAGGGAGGACAGAGGTTCACACCTATCCCTAAGAAAATTCAAAACCAGAAACACGTCCCACTGTGGGACGTGAATCGTCCTGGAAGGAGCCTGTAAACGAACAGCATCCAAAAAATGCGAAACGGGAAGCGCCGAAAGGTTCTCAGCGCGTTTCGCCCCCAAAGCTAAAGTAATAGTACTGACCAAAGCGGCCCTGTAGCCAGACAGTGTCTGGTACGAAAGATTTCTAGTCCTACGAAGATGGGCTAGAAATTCCAAAAACTCAACCGTAGAAGGTCTGAGAGCGTCAAACTTCTTCTCGGAACAAAAAGCAAACCACGTTGCCCAGCGAAGACCATACAAGTCGCTGGTTGATTTACGACGCGAAGAAACCAAAAAGTCCACCGTCCTGGTGGAAAAGCCTTGCCGCCTGAGCCCTTGCCTTAAAGTAGCCAGGCGGCAAGGTTGAGCCGAGAAGGATCTGGGTGGCCGATCCCGCTTCTTGGCTGGATGAGAGTGGCCCGAGTGAGCTCGAGACGTAGCGGACCGTCTCGGGCCAGGGAGAGGAGCTCCGGGAACCAGTGGCTCGTGGGCCACAAGGGAGTGACCAGCAACATGTGGGGGGACTCCCGGAAGCACTTCTGAAGGACCCTGGTGATCAACGCCATCGGAGGGAAGGCATAGAGGGACATGCCAGTCCAATCCAGGGAGAACGCATTGTATGCCAACGCTTGAGGATCCCGAACAGGGGACACGTAGAGCGGCAGGCGAGCGCTGTACTTTGTCGCGAAGAGGTCGATTATGGGTTTCCCCCAGAGGTCCCAAATCTGAGACAAGGCGTGATGGGCGATTGTCCACTCGGTTGGCAGAATCTGCTGAGACCGACTGAGGGAATCCGCGAGAACATTCAGTTTTCCCGGGATGAACTCTACGGAGAGATCGATGTCCTGCGAGGCTGACCAGATCAGGATCCTCTCCACCGCCAGAGAAAGAGGAAGAGAGCGGGTTCCTCCCTGACGACGAAGGTAGGACAGACTTGCGGCGTTGTACCCGCACACCATGACCCGAGCGGTGATCTCCCTTTGCAGAGGCCTTTTGAAGACCCTGCCCAGCGGGAGAAGCTTGGAAACCGACTCCATCAGCCCCAAGAGGCTGAGGAGTCAGCGAAGGGTGGTGGACTTCGCTTCTGAGAGGTCCGTCACCAGAGTAGAGAGAGCCAAAATCCTTTCCGGAGAGGGCAACAACGTGAAGGTGAGAGTGTTAAAACACATCCCGAGGTACTTGAACTTCTGAGAAGGGACAAGATCGGATTTCTTCTGGTTGATCTTGAAACCCAAGGAGACAGAAATGTCCTGAAGGATCTGAGTGTGTTGAAGAGCCAACGATCGACTGGCGGCGAGCAGCAGCCAGTCGTCGAGGTAGACTTTCAGCCTGAGGCCCTTTGCGCGAGCCAAGGAAGCCATTTCCCTGGTCACCTTGGTGAAGATCCAAGGTGCCAGGGAAAGGCCGAAGGGAAGAGCACTGAACTGAAACACGCGCCCCTGCCAAACAAAGCGCAGAAACTTTCTGCGGCTGGGATGGATGGACACATGAAAATAGGCGTCCTGAAGGTCTATGGAAGTCGCCTGGGCGAATGAATGCCCTGACCGTGGACGGAGTCTCCATCTTGAACCGAACTTTCCTGGTAAACTTGTTCAAGGGAGACAAGACAGGATGGAAACCGCCCGATTTCTTCGGGACGGTGAACAGACGAGAATAGAAGCCGGGACCCGGTTCTTCTAGAAGAGTGACCGCTCCTTTCTGCACCAGAGCGGAGACTTCCTTTTGAAGGATGTCGAACCGCTCCGGATCTGAAGGTGGTGGGAAGGAGATCGGTTCTGCAGACAGAGGAGGTTCCAGGGTGAACTGGAACCGGAAGCCCTCCTGGACAACTCCGAGAATCCATGCGCTTTTTACAGCCGACTGCCAAGCGGGATACGCCCTTGCGAGCGCATTCACGCTTGACGCAGGAGCGCCAGTGGATTCTCGGGGCTGTGCGGGGTCTATTGAAAAGGCTGGCCCTTGGAGAGCATCTTCCTGAAGCCTCTGGAAGCCTGGGACCGAGGCCTTTGAGCCCTAGGCTGGAAAGGGGCTCGAGAGGTGGAGTACCGCTGAGCCTTAGACTGCTGTGGAACCCTGGCCACAAAATTCCTCCTCCTGGCTCTCGAGGCAGGAAACCTTGGGAGAGACTGGCGAAACCCAGAATCAGAACGGGAGCGCTTGAGAATCTCCCTCATCAAAGTGTCATGAGTATCCTCAGCCTTTCTCTTAGTGGACGATTCCACGATCGGATCCACCACTTCCTGACCAAACAGTCCTGAGAACGGTAAAGGGAGAGAACGAAGCCGTTCTTTTTCCCTCTGGGAGAGAGATCTGGACTCCGCCAAGACACTGTCCCTAACCAGGGCTGAAGACTGGACTTTCAAGGCCGCAACCACTTCAGAAAGACTCTGCATAGAATCCCCTAAAGCGGCAAGAGCAACACCGATGGATGGCTCGTCCACCGAATCAAAAATCCGGAAATCCACTGGAGACTTTGATGTGGACTTCCCCAGAGATTCAGCCACGACTCGAATGAGGGAGGTGGCCACACCACATCCCTTGAGAGAGTCTGAGAGACCGGTTTCCAGTTGCTTGAACACAGCTTGCTTGAGGACAACCGAAGCGTTGGAGCCTGGATCCATCTTCAACTTTTCCAACTCCGCTTTAGTCGGCTTAGAAAAGGAAGAAAACGGGAGGTAATCATCCATAATCGGGAGGACCGACTTGAAAGAAGGAACCGAAAAAGAACCCACTGCTGTGGTGTCCTCTTTCTGACGCAGGAAACGGTTTGAACGGCTAGACAAACCGATCCTGGGCTCTTCTGGCCTGCCCGACTGTAAGAAGGCTTCAGCCTTCCGAATGGCTTCCAAAAGAAGAGTAGGAGCCTGGAGGAAGAGACGGCTCTTATCCTGCTGGAAAGAGCCGACAGACTCTCTGGTAGCCGACTGTGACACAGACCGGCTTATCTCAACAACATCCGGACAAGAGTCTTTCAAGATCTCCATCAAGCCTTGTTGGGGAACGTCCACACCGTGGAACTGAACACTAGCAACAGAGGGCACTTCCTGGACAGACCCGTCCTCTTGGGGAACAAGGCCAGAAACCACAGAACGAAGGCGGCGTTGCACTTCGTGCTCAATCATCGCTTCCAAATCTGAACAGGTTTCACCGCCTGAAGGATCAGATTCCACCGGTGAGACCTCACCGTGAGAACGGTGGAGAGAGCGATGAGAGACATACGGTGTAGCATCATCCATATGACGCCGAGAATCACCCGGTTGCCCCCCTGCTGGGTGGACAAAAACCGGTTTACCGGTTGCACAGTGATGTTCACCCGGTAGAGAAGCTCTAGGCTTCAACTGAACTGGGTGAAACTTTTCCGGTTGCTCACGCATGGCCATGCATGCCGGCTGATCTTCATCAGAAGATGCCGGTTCCAACCGGATGAGAGGCCTGTAGACCGAGGAGTGGGGAGGTAGTCGACCGGTTCCGTCCTCCCGGTAACGGGAACCAGGAATAACTTTGGGGCGGACAGATCTAGTCCGTTCACCACCGTAAGTTTGCCTGTAGGCGCCAGAACCGTGAGCTCGAGTCTCTACGGAACTGGCATGAGCCTGTGGCCTTCGGGGCCTCGGGATCTAGTCCCAGAGCCCCCGGACGGTTCATAGCCCCACGGTTCGGTTGAACCGTGACCTCTTTCGGATTCAGAGGTAGGGGGCCTTCGCCTTGAATCCGATGGTCCGTCGGATTCAAATCCCATAGCATGGGGGGGCGAGCTCACCGGAGGATACTCCTGATCCTCCGGGAGAAGAACCGGTTGATCCACCGTGGTCCGACGTTCAAACCGAAGTCCCACCGGTTTGAAGTGAGAGGCAACGTAAGTGCTCTCTGACGACTTGAAGGGAGAAAGAGCCCTCGTGGAAAGGGGGCGATTGCTGGAAACCCTGTGGACAAGAGAAGGAGAGAGAGTAGACCCGGTTGTTTGTGCAGAAACAACAGGGTAAACTGACTCATGAGAACCGGCAAAATATTCAGAAGACTCGACAGTTTTGACTAGACAAATCTGAAGACCACTGGAACCGAGTTGGTCAATAAACGACTGAAGAACCGACTGAGTATCAACTGAAGGGGTGGAAGCCACCGAGTCAGCAGACAAGAGTTTAAGTTCGCGAGAAACTGAAACAGCTTGAACCGGTGAAACATGCTTGGACGAAGAAGAAGATTTAGAAGACTTCTTGTGTGATTTTTCCTTGGAGAAAGATTTTTCTTTTGAAGACTTTTCTTTAGGAAGAGACGAAGAAGAACAAAATCTACCACTCCCGTCACGAGTGAGAGGGGTAGAGGTGTGAACCGGTGAGGAGACCGAAGTCTTAGAAAGAGTGGGGGGGGGGGGGGAAGCCATAACGGCGACCCACACAACACACACAAAGAACACCGGTTTGAATTGCATGAAAATCAAAAAATAGAAGCAAATGAGTTCGATAGACAACCAACCTGGAAGTCCAAGAAACAAAAGAATAATATGCTAACAATATCTAAGGAACGAACCCACCAGAATGAAAGACAAGAAATTCAGTTGATAGATATTAACTAATGGAGGCCAAACAGTGTTAACATTATGTAGAAGAGTGTATTGCACTTCAAACGTGTATGAACATATATGTCTTTTCAAAATATCTTCAACGTCATGCAGTTGGCTACTTTAGAGAAGAAGAAAAAAAATTACATAAAATATGAACATGTCATAAAATACGTTCGTCATCGACCGCTCAGACAAGAACAAAAAAGAAGTTCAACACAGTAAAGAGATCATATTGCTGCAAATGAAAGTTTAGTTGTTGTGAAACAGAAAAGAATCAGACTTTGAGATCGGGAGTCATAAACATGACAAGGATAGGATCAGCCTAGGGTTGTCATGAAATTGAAAGAAACCAGACTTTGAGATCGAGGTCATATAAACATGAAGAAGATATGGTTAGGATCAGCCTAGGGTTGTTGTGAAACTGAAAAGAACCAGATTTTGAGTGATCGAGAGCTATAAAATTGAATAGGATAAGGCTAGGGTCAGCCTAGGGTTGTTGTCGTGAAACTAAAAAGAACCAGACTTTGAGATCGAGAGTCGCAAACACATAGGTGATATGGTTAGGATCAGCCTAGGTTTGTTGTCATGAAACTGAAAAGAACGAGACTTTGAGATCGACAGTCTTAAACATGAAGAGGATAGGGCTAGGATCAGCCTATGGATGTTGTCATGAAACTGGAAAGAACCAGACTTTGAGATCGATAATCATAAACATGAAGAGGATAGGGTTAGGATCAGCGAGGGTTTATTGCCATGAAGCTGAAGGAAGCCAGACTTTGAGATTGATGGTCATAAACATGAAGAGAATAAGGGTAGTATCAGCCTTAAGTTGTTGACAGGGAGGGTTGTTTTAACGAAACTGGAAGAGAACCAGACTTTGAGATCAAGTCATAAACACAAAGAAGATTGGGTTAGGATCAGCCTGGGGTTATTGCCATGAAACTAAAAGAAACCAGACTTTGACATCAATAACCGTAAACACGAAGTGGATAGGGCTTCGGTTTTTGTCATTAAACTGAAAAGAACCAGATTTTGAGATCAAGAATCATAAACATGTAGGGGATAGAGTTAGGATCAGCTTAGAGTTGTCATGAAACTAAAAAGAACCAGACTTTGAGATCGAGAGTCGCAATCATGAATATAAGGTCAGGATCAGCCTATGCATGTTGTTATGAAACTGAAAT
>CM065689.1:11824312-11836812 GCA_017654935.2 Phymorhynchus buccinoides
TATGGTTAAAATAGATAGGCAAATTTAAACTAAGAGAAGGCAAAAATAACAAGAACAACTAAAATAGACTGAACGGATAATGTGGACAAATTCACTCTGACATGTATAACACACACACACACACACACACACACACACACACACACACACACACACACACACTCAGACACGCACGCGCAGAAGCACGCACACCCTCACACAAATACACCCAGACACACACAGAGAAGGAGAGAGAGAGAGAGAGAGAGAGAGAGAGAGAGAGAGAGAGAGAGAGAGAGAGAGAGAGAGAGAGAGAGAGAGAGACGCTTCAGACGCTTCAGACATTGTTTTATTGACAATGGCACAAATACAGCCTTTATGTCAATGTGGTGAACTGTTTCTTGCAGCGCCGAAGTTAAGGAACATAAATCATGAAACTCCAAAAAACAACCGGATTAAACATACCAATAATTCAGAAAAAGAATTACAATAGCAAGCTGAAACCAGACATGAAAACAAACAAAGGCATAGGGATGCATATGCTAGGCGTAGAAACAGAACATACACAAGATTCTCAAGCTCATATAAAACGAGATAATCATAATGAGCACACATTACTTTCATACATCATAAATAAGCATTCTCTTTTTTCTAACATTAAATGCTTCTGCAACATATATAGTGTTTTCATTATCGAAGATAATAAGCTGCACAGATCATGATTGTTATAAATAAATTTGTTAGAAAGCTGTGATCTTATTCTGATTTCCTTGTAAGCAACACAGTGGAATATAAAATGTTCTTCGTTTTCGATAACACCAGTTGTACACATCATACACACACCCTTTATTCTATCTTCGGGGTCAAACCACCTTCCATTTGCTTTTAAACCCAGCGTTCTGTTTCTACGCCTAGCATATGTATCCCTATGCCATTTATTGGTTACTACCATTAGAAATGTTTCTGGTTGTAAAATACTTTTAAACGAATAATACCAAGAGTACATGCCAGTTTTGCTTAAAGCAAGCTATTAAACGGTCTTTAAATTCAAGTGTAAAGCATCTTACGTCTCCAAGCCATATTATACAAAATCCATTAATAGACAAAGTATGCTTTACTTTACCAACCCAATTATTTTTTCCTAATTCAGATTGACGTACTAACGTGTTGTATGCTTTTCTACATATTCTACTTTCAGTGTAAGCTTTAGCCAATATTTAACACATTTTACAAAACTTCCGGAATATGCTATTGTGTTTGATGAGTGTAATGGTATATTTAGAAATCGTTTTATAGCTAACGTGTGTACCTTTTCCATGTGAATGTTTTCTTCAAGGCCGCATATTTCTACAGCATAAGTTAACTTAGGAACTATCTGTGTGTCAAACAATTTCCAAAATAAAGAAGGGTCTATCGCATTTAATTTCCTCATACATCTTACTAGAGAGAGAGAGAGAGAGAGAGAGAGAGAGAGAGAGAGAGAGAGAGAGAGAGAGAGAGAGAGAGAGAGAGAGAGAGAGAGAGAGAGAGAGAGAGAGAGAGAGAGACCCAAAGGAAAACAAGAAACGATTGACCTGTTAGGAAACAATCAGACGGGTGCGTGTGTGTCCATTTCAGTTTGATGTGGCAGCGAGAGGACCGAGGACACGCTTATGAAATAAGTAACTTGGCAAACATAGTCCGTCGTTTTCGACTATGATATTCTGCTATTCAGATAGCATAGACGTCGAGTGCAGTCGAATGCTATTCTGGAAGGCTGGATTATTTATTTATATAGTAGAAGCACAGCCCAAAGTGGGGACTCTCTAGATCATAAGGATTTGGGGACAGCTGGCGTTTGTGGCTGCAGCTCAGAGCCACTGCAAATGACTCCAAGTTTGTGAATAGCGTGTGTGGAGATAAAAAAAATCCACAAAACAATGATTTTCAATTACTGTTAAAATGCATCTACTGCACAGCAGACAGCTTTCACTTCACTTTACTGTTGGCCCCAACTTCAGTTTAATGCTAACTGACGATTAATGACGTTCCAGTAAAGGCGAACAATGTGCATAGTTCAGTAGTCTTAATCCATGACTTTCACAGGCACGCACGCACACACGTGCGCGCACGCACACGCACGCACACGCACACGCACACACACACACACACACACACACACGGATCCACACACACACACACACACACACACACACACACACACACACACACACACACACACACACACACACACACACACACACAGACGCGCGCGCAGAAACAGAGAGACAGAGGGAATGCAGACAGAGAAGCAGACATACATTTAGACAGACAGACGGATAGACAAGACAGACAGACTGACAAACAGAGATCTTGAACGTTCAACGAGGGGAGCGGTTATTCCAAATTAAACGGAATCCACTATCATCCTCTAAACATTAAACTTTTGCTATTTCAATCAAAACGACACCCTTTTTGGACACCATGACAGCACCCTTTCTGGACACCATGACAGCTTGGACAGGAACAATTAACATGATCGATGCTGCGAAGGCAACTGTCTGTCTCTAGCATGTCAGTATTTTGGGAATCAAGCTGAAACAGTGTGCGTACAGTTGATAAGAGCTTTCAAAACAACGCATAGCAAAATGATGCAGGCCTATTCTCTGTATAATAAAATTATGCATTCACTACTTCATGGAGGCAAAAATAATAAAAATACAATATTCTCTATGTCTGTCTGTTTGTCTGTCTTTCTCTCTTTCTCTCGACCCCACCTCATGTTGCATTACTAATGAAATTGTGATGCCTTAAAGCAAATAAGCTTTAAATCATCGCGTTCGTTATCTCCAAAACTCCCAACTGGATCTCGTTAAATCAAAACAAAGATGAAACAACGAACAGGTACATTTTCAAATTTATTGCAATATATTTATCACAAAAAAGGGATGTTAATAATTCTAGTAATTTGACATCAAACTTCAAAAGATATCAAGAAAGCCATTTAGAAAGCTTACGTATTCTTATTACGTTTTCTTTTTACATTCTTCCTGCACGTTCAATCCAATATTTATTTATTTCTTCATGTCCTTTCTTCCCCCTTCCCTTCTTCTTCAGTCAGTCTCTCCTTCAGTCTCTCTCCTCCTGCTTCATTCTCCTCTCTTTCACTCTGTCACTCACTTGTTGTGTTAATTGGTTATTCTCTTTATTTGTGTTTTACTACTACTACTACTACTACTACTACTACTACTACTACTACTACTACTATATGTGAAAACAATTATTTATGCTGATATTCTAGTACTACTACTGTCTTGTGTGTGCAGCGCTAGTTTTGTGTATTAAAAGAAAATGAAAGTCTAGTCTTCTTGATGCTGGCCATTTGTTTTAAATGACATTGTGGTGTTTTGCAGAAACTTCACGCTTATTTATAGTAAAAGAAAGTGAGAACTAAATGGATGGCATGCATTTCTATCATATTTGTATTCTATCATTTTTGAACAAGTTAACATGCTACATTTTAATGGTTGCATGTACTGTTTTGATTATACATTATTATTATCGCTTAGTTTTCTTTATTTATTTTACTTATTTGCGGATAACCGCATGAGGCTTCTGCGTGTAAAGTGCACAAACATGTGGTTGACCACATAAAAAATAGGCGGAATTTGGACAAAACGGCGGTTAACAGGGCCCAAAATGTCGCCGGGCCGCGACATAGATATTTCTGAAGGCCATTACCTTGACCTTGATAATTCATATTACTTATTAGGGTCTCTTTTCATTAACTTAACACATCACCACACTAAATTTCAAGCGAATCTGTCCACTCGTTTGGAAGATATCCTTGCAACAGCAATATGCAGACACTCCAATTTTCAGGGTCTAGCCATCTCCGTGACCTTGACCTTGACCTATGGGTACACATTGTTAGGAAGCAACATAAGCCAAATCATCTTCATGCCAAGTTTCAACATCCTAGTCGACCAGCGCCCGAGATATCGCTAAAAATAAATTTTCAGTTTTCATGACCGTGATAATTCATGTTCTGATCTCTTTCCATTTAGATTCACACCTCCACACCAAATTTGAAGCGATTCTGTCCACTCGTTTGGAAGATATTCTTTGGACAGACAGAAGGAAAAACAAAACAAAAACACTACCAAAAAATAATCCTTATTTCTCTGTGATCGGACAATCGTAGATCGGACAAAAAACATGCCCCACACAAACAAAACACACAACAAAAACACAGAAACACAGTCCTTGTCCAATCGAAGATCGGGTAAAGGACAAAAAAAGCAACAAAAATATAGTCCTTTTCAACACATTTGAAAAGAGGCGGCGACTTTTTAGGACACTGGCGACCTATTGGGCCTAAGGTAGACCGTGTATTGGGCGACTTTTTGGGCCGGCGACCTATTGGGCCTCTAGGGTAGACTTTTCGGGCCGGCGACCTATTGGGCCTCTAGGGTAGACCCCAAAAGTCGCCTGCGACGTTTTGGGCCGGTGTCGTATAGAATATTGTTGCCGTGAAATACGGTCGCTGCGACAGCATTTCACCGTAGATCCTATCGCTAGCGACACGATCTATGGTGAAATTCTGTCGCTGCCGTGAAATACGGTCGCCGCGACAGAATTTCACCGATGATCCTACCGCTAGCGCGACACGATTTATGGTGAAATTCGGTCGCGACAGTATTTCACCATAAAAACAGTCGTTCTATTTCATAGCAAAGACACTATTTCACAGCAAATACGATCGCTACGGGACACTATTTCACCATAAAAACAGTCGCTCTATCGACACTATTTCACGGCAAATACGGTCGCTACGCGACACTATTTCACCATAAAAACAGTCGCTCTATCGACAATATTTCACGGCAAATACGGTCGCTTCCGCGACACTATTTCACAATAAAAACGGTCGCTACACTGAGCGACACTTTTTCACCAAAAATACGGTCGCTACTGCGACAATGTTTCACCGTAAATGCGGTCGCTTCCGCGACACTATTTCACCGTAAATGCGGTCGCTTCCGCTTCCACATCCCTTCTCTAATGTAACCTGTCAAAGCGGTAATGAGCCGATAAGCAAAACAAAAATCAAATCCACGATCAAAGCTTCAGAAGTGAAGCGTTAAGCCTTTGATGACAGAACAATCTCAAGAAACTGCTAATACTGCCTCAGAAATCCCTTCTATAATGCCATCCAACCCACCTACCTAAGAGCCCTTTCTCTTTTTCTTTTGTTCTTTTTTTCTGTATTCTTTTTATTGCCTCCTCCATGGAGCGAGCTTGGTGTGTTTGCCTGTGCGTATGTTTCATTCTGGCCACAACAGAGCAAAAACAACCAATGGGTTTATTTCAAATTTCTTAAGGCTTCGTCGCTTCACTGAAAATGCTGCGATCCGATTGTGATTCGATTGTGACGATGTCTGTGAGTCATGATTCATGTGAAATATCTGTCTAAAATCAAGTCTACTGGTTTCCTTCACTCATATACTCACTATACCCAATACACGAATTGCACATGTCTGATACAAATATACAGATATTTCATCAGATTCGTGTACGGGGCACTACAAAATAATAGTGAACGAAACTAGTAGTATTTCATCACATTCATTTATACAGTATAATTTGACGAGAATCATGCCTCACAAATGGCACAGTCGGATCGCATCGCATGCAGTGTAGCGGTCCTTTAGAGTGTGGTTCTCTCAGATTGGAAGTCGATTTGGATTGCCATTCCATGACAGGCCTTTACGTTAGTTAAGGTGGTATTCTCAGAACATAATAATACAAGAGGCAAAGCCTTCAAGGCTCACTCGAACAGGCACAACAACAAACACAGATTGAGGGGGGTGTCTACAGTACAAGATTGCCAATACAATTTTAAAGTACAAATGAAACTAACAAAACACATTTTTTTTAAACTGCCCGTGCCGAGATTCGGACCATTGGCATGACAGAGCTATCGAGGCTTTCATCGTTGATGAGTTTCTTAACTCATGTTGCCTGTTGAATACTCTAACCCACTAATTTAAAATATTATCTGTTTGCAGTGTTGTTTTAAGTATTTAATTATTCAAATTATTATTGTTTGAAAGCTTGCATAGACATCTATATGTGTGCAAAGTTTGAACAATGTATGCCTTCTATTTCCCGAGAAAATGCCAACGTTAAAGTTTGGAGATTGGATCATGGACGCAACACACACACACACATACACACAGACACACAACCGAACAACAATCATAAGTGATAACACGAGTGAGCCAAAAAAATAATTCTGCACCACGTGCTATGACTATTACACGGTTTGATATTACATCGTTTGGAAATTGACAGACAAGGTTGGCGAATGGTAAAGACAATGATTGCTAATAGGCATAATGGGCAATGAGGTGTGGGTCCGAATCCGGTCATTGACGAGGTTTTTCATTAAATAAATTAGATATATCAAACAATAAACTCATAGATAAAATAAATAAATATCCCCCCAAACCCACCCACCCAAAAAAAACCACCAACATAAATAAACAGATTAATAGATAAATGAATTCCCTGTCATACAGACTATCAAGAACTACTTTAAGATTTAAAATACCCCCTCCCCCCCCCCCCCCTCTCTCCAAGGCAATAACCTGTCGTTCATAAATTCAATAGTCCAACAGCTTTACTAATTTGTCTTCTTTTTTTTTAGGTATGGTGATGCTGTAGTGATCGACGACCCCCCCAAAAAAAAATGTTATGCTATAACAAATTGAATAATAACATTGATACAAAATACGCAAACACACTTCTTTGCTGAAAACAGAAGAAACATGTCTTGTCAATCCTAATAAACTGTTAATGGAATAATCCATATGCTATCATGAAACCCATTGTTTTGCCAACAGATAACCCAAGCATACGGACTCACAGATAGACAGATAGATAGACAGACAAAACCAAACAGTTGAAAAGAAAATTCATAAACTTTCTTTTTCAGCGTAAGTAGGTGAAGACGGGGTAAAAAGCCCATGGGCGGGTGAGATAATTGGCATGGGCTTCTTACCTGCCCATGAGCTTTTTACCCCGTCTTCCCTAATACTACAGTCAAAGTTGGCAAGAAGCTTTCAGGAATTCAACTTTGCGTAGAAATAATGAGATCGTATCAGAACAAAGTAAGGTCAGTTGATGTTAAGGAAATTGGGTGGTTGGTTGGTGGAGGATTGGTGTTTGCGCGCGCGCGCGCGCGCGTGTGTGTGTGTGTGTGTGTGTGTGTGTGTGTGTGTGTGTGTGTGTGTGTATATGTGTGTGTGTGCGAGCGTGCGTGTGCGTGCGTGTGCGTGCGCGTGCGTGCGTGTGTGTGTGTGTATGTATGTGTGTGTGCGTGCGTGTGTGTGCGTGTGCGTGCGTGCGTGTGTGTGTGTGTGTGTGTGTGTGCGTGCGTGCGTGCGTGTGTGCGTGCGTGCGTGCATGTGTGTGTGTGTGTGTGCGCGCGCGTGTGTGTGAGAGAGATAGAGATGAGAGAGAGAGAGAGAGAGAGAGAGAGAGAGAGAGAGAGAGAGAGAGAGAGAGAGAGAGAGAGAGAGAGAGAGAGAGAGAGAGAGAGAGAGAGAGAGAGAGAGAGAGAGAGAGAGAGTCAAAGTCAAATGTTTTTTTTATTGTTAGTCCTCAGGCCCATAACAATACAGTTCACAAAGGAAAAAAAAACACGAATCAGAGAGAGAGAGAGAGAGAGAGAGAGAGAGAGAGAGAGAGAGAGAGAGAGAGAGAGAGAGAGAGAGAGAGAGAGAGAGAGAGAGAGAGAGAGAGAGAGAGAGAGAGAGAGAGAGAGAGAGAGGGAGAGAGAGAGAGAGAGAGAGAGAGAGAGAGAGAGAGAGAGAGAGAGAGAGAGAGAGAGAGAGAGAGAGAGAGAGAGAGAGAGAGAGAGAGAGAGAGAGAGAGTCAAAGTCAAATGTTTTTTTTTATTGTTAGTCCTCAGGCCCATAACAATACAGTTCACAAAGGAAAAAAACACGAATCAGAGAGAGAGAGAGAGAGAGAGAGAGAGAGAGAGAGAGAGAGAGAGAGAGAGAGAGAGAGAGAGAGAGAGAGAGAGAGAGAGAGAGAGAGAGAGAGAGAGAGAGAGAGAGAGAGAGAGAGAGAGAGAGAGAGAGAGAGAGAGAGAGAGAGAGAGAGAGAGAGAGAGAGAGAGAGGGAGAGAGAGAGAGAGAGAGAGAGAGAGAGAGAGAGAGAGAGAGAGAGAGAGAGAGAGAGAGAGAGAGAGAGAGAGAGTCAAAGTCAAATGGGTTTTTTTTATTGTTAGTCCTCAGGCCCATAACAATACAGTTCACAAAGGAAAAAAACACGAATCAGAGAGAGAGAGAGAGAGAGAGAGAGAGAGAGAGAGAGAGAGAGAGAGAGAGAGAGAGAGAGAGAGAGAGAGAGAGAGAGAGAGAGAGAGAGAGAGAGAGAGAGAGAGAGAGAGAGAGAGAGAGAGAGAGAGAGAGAGAGAGAGAGAGAGAGAGAGAGAGAGAGAGAGAGAGAGAGAGAGAGAGAGAGAGAGGGAGAGAGAGAGAGAGAGAGGGAGAGAGAGAGAGAGAGAGAGAGAGAGAGAGAGAGAGAGAGAGAGAGAGAGAGAGGAGAGAGAGAGAGAGAGAGAGAGAGAGAGAGAGAGAGAGAGAGAGAGAGAGAGAGAGAGAGAGAGAGAGAGAGAGAGAGAGAGAGAGAGAGAGAGAGAGAGAGAGAGAGAGAGAGAGAGAGAGAGAGAGAGAGAGAGAGAGAGAGAGAGAGAGAGAGAGAGAGAGAGAGAGAGAGAGAGAGAGAGAGAGAGAGAGAGAGAGAGAGAGGGAGAGAGAGAGAGAGAGAGAGAGAGAGAGAGAGAGAGAGAGAGAGAGAGAGAGAGAGAGAGAGAGAGAGAGAGGGAGAGAGAGAGAGAGAGAGAGAGAGAGAGAGAGAGAGAGAGAGAGAGGAGAGAGAGAGAGAGAGAGAGAGAGAGAGAGAGAGAGAGAGAGAGAGAGAGAGAGAGAGAGAGAGAGAGAGAGAGAGAGCGAGAGAGAGAGAGAGAGAGAGAGAGAGAGAGAGAGAGAGAGAGAGAGAGAGAGAGAGAGAGAGAGAGAGAGAGAGAGAGAGAGAGAGAGAGAGAGAGAGAGAGAGAGAGAGAGAGAGAGAGAGAGAGAGAGAGAGAGGAGAGAGAGAGAGAGAGAGAGAGAGAGAGAGAGAGAGAGAGAGAGAGAGAGAGAGAGAGAGAGAGAGAGAGAGAGAGAGAGAGAGCGAGAGAGAGAGAGAGAGAGAGAGAGAGAGAGAGAGAGAGAGAGAGAGAGAGAGAGAGAGAGTCAAAGTCAAATGGTTTTTTTTATTGTTAGTCCTCAGGCCCATAACAATACAGTTCACAAAGGAAAAAAACACGAATCAGAGAGAGAGAGAGAGAGAGAGAGAGAGAGGAGAGAGAGAGAGAGAGAGAGAGAGAGAGAGAGAGAGAGAGAGAGAGAGAGAGAGAGAGAGAGAGAGAGAGGGAGAGAGAGAGAGAGAGAGAGAGGAGAGAGAGAGAGAGAGAGAGAGAGAGAGAGAGAGAGAGAGAGAGAGAGAGAGAGAGAGAGAGAGAGAGAGAGAGAGAGAGAGAGAGAGAGAGAGAGAGAGAGAGAGAGAGAGAGGGAGAGAGAGAGAGAGAGGGAGAGAGAGAGAGAGAGGGAGAGAGAGAGGAGAGAGAGAAGAGAGAGAGAGAGAGAGAGAGAGAGGGAGAGAGAGAGAGAGAGAGAGAGAGAGAGAGAGAGAGAGAGAGAGAGAGAGAGAGAGAGAGAGGAGAGGAGAGCGAGAGAGAGAGAGAGAGAGAGAGAGAGAGAGAGAGAGAGGGAGAGAGAGAGAGAGAGAGAGAGAGAGAGAGAGAGGGAGAGAGAGAGAGAGAGAGAGAGAGAGAGAGAGAGAGAGAGAGAGAGAGAGGGAGAGAGAGAGAGGGACGAGAGAGAGAGAGAGAGAGAGAGAGAGAGAGAGAGAGAGAGAGAGAGAGAGAGAGAGAGAGAGAGAGAGAGAGAGAGAGAGAGGGGAGAGAGAGAGAGAGAGAGGAGAGAGAGAGAGAGGGGGAGAGAGAGAGAGAGAGAGAGGGAGAGAGAGAGAGGGAGAGAGAGAGAGGGAGAGAGAGAGAGAGAGAGAGAGAGGGAGAGAGAGAGGAGAGAGAGAGAGAGGAGAGAGAGAGAGAGAGAGAGAGAGAGAGAGAGTCAAAGTCAAATGGTTTTTTTTATTGTTAGTCCTCAGGCCCATAACAATACAGTTCACAAAGGAAAAAAACACGAATCACAGAGAGAGAGAGAGAGAGAGAGAGAGAGAGAGAGAGAGAGAGAGAGAGAGAGAGAGAGAGAGAGAGAGAGAGAGAGAGAGAGAGAGAGAGGAGAGAGAGAGAGAGGAGGGAGAGAGAGAGAGAGAGGGAGAGAGAGAGGGAGAGAGAGAGAGAGAGGGAGAGAGAGAGAGGAGAGAGGGAGAGAGAGAGAAGAGAGGGAGAGAGAGAGAGAGAGAGAGAGAGAGAGAGAGAGAGAGAGAGAGAGAGACAGACAGACAGACAGACAGACAGAGGCAGATAGACAAACAGACACACACAGACAGAGACAGAGAGACAGAGATAGGTGTAGATGGAAATGGAAGGGTACTATTTGGTCAACGGAGATGAGGTCCATTTGGGCCACTGGTTCAGCCTGTGATATATGACCCCCGTTTTCCCATCTCAGTTTCTTTCACAACATGCACTTCCTTGATAAGCGATGGGGGTGGGGGTGGCAGGTGGGGTGGCGGGATTTGGTGGAGAGTGGGGGAGAGGAGGTGGGGGGGATGGTGAGGGTGGGTCGGTTTTTTTTAGTCCGTCACCAAAGGTGATGGACTATTGCGATGGGCTGGTTTGTATGTAGTTTTTTTTTGTTTTGTTTTTTTAGTTTTTAGTTTTTGTCTGTCCCAAGGATATCTCCCGAACCGCTTGACCGAATCGCGTCATATTTTGTGTGAAGGTGTGCCTCCTTACTAGAAAGAGATCGACACAAACGATTTTGCCGTCGTGACCTTGACCTTGACGTACGACCTTGAAACCCGAAAATCTATTTTTAGCCATATCTCGGGCACCGATTGACATAGGATGTTGAAACTTGGTATGAAGGTGGTTTGGCTTATGCCCGTTCTAATGATGGCATACAGATCAAGGTCAAGGTCAAGGTCAAAAAGATCGCTGAGCCTGAAAATCGGAGGGTCATTTTTTCGCATTCTGTCTGTCCCAAGGATATCTTTCGAATAGGTTGGCAGAATCGCTTCACATTTTGTGTGGAGGTGTGCCACCTTAATAGGAAGAGATCCGCTCAGCCCATTTTGCCGTCGTGACCTTGACCTTGACGTACGACCTTCAAAACCGAAAATCTATTTTTAGCCATATATCGGGCACCGATCGACATAGGATGCTGAAACTTGGTATGAAGGTGGTTTGGCTTATGCCCGTTCTGATGATGGCATACCGAATAGGTTGGCAGAATTGCTTCACATTTTGTGTGGAGGTGTGCCACCTTAATAGGAAGAGATCCGCGCAAACTGTCCTTGGGACAGACAGAAGGAGAAAAAAAAAATTGTAGCAAAAAATCATTTTGCTACAAAATGACACAAAGCGGTTTTTGGTTTGAAGCATATTTACTTAATTATTACTCAAACTAAACAGGAGGTGAAAGTGACACGGCCTGCCCCACCTTGGGGTAGGTTATGTCGCCCCATGGGGCAGCTTGTGCCAATACTTGACAAAGAAGGGAAAAAAGTGTAAAAAGGGGTGCGATGAAAAACCTGCCATCGTCAAAGGGTACACATGATAAACGCATCAGTGAAGGTTTGTATGCTTCCTTTATGTATTCCTTTGACCTTAAATTGTGGAAGCAATAGGATTTTGAAAGCAATATGGAAAATCTGGCACATTCTATGTGACTTAAATAGCAGGGCCGGATCTGGAAAGTGGTAGAGGTCTAAAAATTGGGTTTTACTGTCCCAAGTATATCTCCCGAACCGCTTGACCGAATCGTTTCCAATTTTGTGTGGTGGCGTGTCACCATGAAAGGAAGGCATTCACGCATACATTATCGCCGTCGTGACATTGACCTTGGCGTATGACCTTGAAAATCGAAAATATTTAATGGGTTATAACTTCAACACCGTTGGTCTGAGAGACCACATTTGGCATGTAGGTACTTTGGTTTATGGCCTTTCTGATGATAGCATACCGATCAAGGTCAAGGTCACGGTCAGGGAGATTGGTAGGCCTTGAAATGGTATGGGTCTAAAAATTGGGTTTTCAGCCATATTTTACACATTTGTAATTGACAGAAGCACTTCAGATTGTGTGTGGTACTGTATAACCTAGAGTAGAAAACATCCAAGCACAAATTATCGCCATGCTGACCTTAACCTTGAAGTGTGACCTTAAAAACCGAAAGTTCCTTCTTTGCGCTATATATTTCTTGTCCAAGCTGTATCTCGTTGTCTCTATTTTTATATGAGTGTTTTATGTGCACGCCAGACAACGAATTTCTTTATGTTTTAAGGACAATGCATTT
>CM065689.1:11846812-11856812 GCA_017654935.2 Phymorhynchus buccinoides
TACTTGGCAGACGTAATAAACAAGCAGTAAGCAATGCTACAATGATTAGGCCGTCATTTGTTTATTTACGTGTGATTCTGTTTCCATACCATATACCTGAAGAAGAGAATGTAAAGCTTTAATCCAGTCTTTACCCCTTTACTCAGTGAAGTTACCTTGAATTGGTTGGAAAACAAAACTTTACAGGCAATATGGGTCCTCTCGCCGCGCTATGTCATAAATTGGGACATTACACGGGGGGGCCCCACGCATAATGTCCCATTGGGACATTACGCGGGATTGGGACATTGCGAGGTGTCACAGACCCCCTCCTTTACCGGGATGAACACCCTTAATTAGTGGGGTGTACACCCTTAATGGGGTGTACACCCATAACTCGGAGACATGTCTGCCGCTCGGCGACATTAAAATCCCACGTGGCATAATTTGTACTGCAATGTCAAGGTCACGCCAGCGAAAAATTTTGCGCGGATTCCTTCCTGTCATGGTGACACCACCACACAAAATTTGAAGCGGTTCGGGAGATATCCTTGGGACAGACAGAAAAAAAGAAAGAAAAAAAAGTTACATACACGAACAAAAACATACTCCTTTGCGAGCGTAGATCGGCAAAGGACCACAAAAAAACTACCATACACGAACGAAAACATACTCCTTTGCGATCGTAGATACGACCGGCAAAGGACAATAATGAAGGAAATAGTAGGATTTCGTCATATTAACGCAGTGAGTAGTATTTTATCAGATTCATGCATCACAAAATGGATGTGTGGAGCACGGCCTTGACTGACCTTGGAGTCAAAGATGCCCTTGACACTGATCACGGCTGACTGACCGGCCAGGTACGCGGCCAGGTTGGCCGTGTATGACGTCATGATGAAGATGGCCAGGCCGGCCCACACATTCTGGATCACCTTGGAGGGCCAACTTTTTGGAGCCTAGAATACAACAAAAATGAAATGTTTCTTTAAAAAAGAACACCAATAACAAACAACACAGAAACAGACACACAGATAGACACGCACATGCACACTACGTGCATGCGAGCTCGCATACATGCATGCATGCACGCAGAGAAGAGAAGAGAGAGAGAGAGAGAGAGAGAGAGAGAGAGAGAGAGAGAGAGAGAGAGAGAGAGAGAGAGAGAGAGAGAGAGAGAGAGAGAGAGAGAGAGAGAGAGAGAGAGAGAGAGAGAGAGGGGAGAGAGAGAGGGAGAGAGAGAGAGAGAGAGAGAGAGAGAGAGAGAGAGAGAGAGAGAGAGAGAGAGAGAGAGAGAGAGAGAGAGAGAGAGAGAGAGAGAGAGAGAGAGAGAGAGAGAGGTAGTGGTGAAAGAGAGAAAGAAAGAGAGAATAGAAGAGAAAGAAAGAGCAAGAGCACGAGACTCGGTGATAGAGACAGTGAGAGAATAAAACATACATACACAGAGAGAAAGTGACATAGACTCATGCTGAGGCACACACACACTCTCAGAGACAGAAAGGCAGACAGACAGAAATATAGATGTAAGCAAACGCGAATAGCAGAGAATACAGCGATGAAGAAACACAAATGTTGGATTACAGACCCATGGTAATAAGGGACCTTCCCATGTAGACTGACCTTGATGTTGATGGTGTGACCAGTGGTCAGCACCCACACCATAAGTGTGGAGCCCAGGCTGTAGAGGAAAGGCCGCACATGTCGATATATATTTTTTTAACGGCGAAGAACTGTGGCCAAATAATGCAGTGATATGAGTTGATGAGTAAAAACAATCGTGGAAAGGCTTTTTAGCGAAAACTATTAATAATTTTCCAAATGCAAGCTTCTGACACTAAATTACGCAAATGAAATTTAATGCTGATTCTATTTTGAGTCTTTTGTTTGGAAAGAATAAGAATGCCTTTCTAAAGAAAACGATGACATTGCTGTGATTTAATGTCTTCTTCGTTTGTTAGTGCTTCTGGTTGATATCAACTAGTCGTTGATTTGCTTTAATTTTAATTTTTCCAGGGGTAGGTGTCACTGTCCGGACTTTGGACCCCGGGAAGCCTAATGTTGGACAGCTTAGTGTTGTTGCTTTATTAAGTCGAATAACGTTTGCTTTTGTGGAGATTGTTAGACCAAAATTAGCAGGAATATAGAACATTGCATTCTCTATTCTGTGTAGGTTTTGAAATGTGTGTCGCGTTATTTATTTTGAAGATGTATTTTGCGTCCGGACATTTTACTCTACTGTTTTTCCCTCTTGTCCCTCGAGTGACCCTCCCCATGAAACTGACCCTAATGTAAGTAGTAGCACATCTGCCCTGTCCACACAAACTGACCTTGACGTTGATGGTGTGTCCACTGACAGTGTCTGTCCCTCTGGTCCCTGAGTGACCTCCACCATGTAAACTAACCATTGACAACTGACAATTTTCACTCACAAACTGACCTTGACCAGTGACCAGGACCCAGGCCTTGAGTAGCCCAGATCCCAGGTTGCACTGTCTGTCCCTCTGGTCCCTGTAGTGACCTTGACCTTGACCCTTGACACTGGCCATTTTCACTCACAAACTGACCTTGACCAGTGACCAGGACCCAGGCCATGAGTAACCCAGATCCCAGGTTGTACTGTCTGTCCCTCTGGTGCCTGTAGTGACCTTGACCTTGACCCTTGACCACTGGCCATTTTCACTCACAAACTGACCTTGACGTTGATGGTGTGTCCAGTGACCAGGACCCAAACCATGAGTAGCCCAGATCCCAGGCTGTACTGTTTGTCCCTCTGGTCCCTGTAGTGACCTTGACCCTTGACCACTGACCATTTTCACTCACAAACTGACCTTGACGTTGATGGTGTGTCAAGTGACCAGGACACAGACCATGAGTAGCCCATATCCCAGGCTGTACTGTTTGTCCCTCTGGTTCTTGTAGTGGCCTTGACCCTTGACCACTGACCATTTTCACTCACAAACTGACCTTGACGTTGATGGTGTGTCCAGTGACCAGGACCCAGACCATGAGTAGCCCAGATCCCAGGCTGTACTGTTTGTCCCTCTTTCGTCCCCGGGGGTTGAGGCCGAAGGGGCTGAACCACTCCAGAGAGGACGTGGCCACGCCCGCCACCACCGAGCTTAGCAAGATGCACGTCCACACCTTGAGAGGTAAAAAACCAAAATCACATATATTTGTAAGACACAGAGAGAAGAGGGACAGGAGGATTACGTCATTTCATTCATTATTTCCTTTTACTCTATCGTCAGCAGATGTTCACGTCATAGTACTAGTTAGTATGCGTCATCCATTCACTATGGTCATTGTTAAAGGATATGAAAACAGAGTTGCAAGCATGTCGCAAACATGCTGATATACTGCATTGTACTGGACGTTGATTGTGTTGCATTGATGAACACGAAATTGCTATAAATGAAGTAAAAATGAAGACTTTCTAGAATTGCATTTATATTTGAATAAAGTCAATGTAGCAAAACGTAAACTTTTCGGCAGCTATGACGCAATAGGGCTCCGAACGAAGGCTTCAATGTAAAAATAGACCTAATACTTCCATTGCGTTGAAACAGGAAATGACGTTTTATTGAAGGCGCTTCTGTGACTTATATGTCATATTAACAATTGACGTCATTTTCTTCAAAGATTAGAACAGTGGACATCAGTTGTGTTTACGTTGGTGTTCTGAAGTCATGTTAGAAAGAAAGCTGATAACACGGTAAGCCTAAGATCTGTGAAGAAGCTACGTAGTCCATGAATGCTGCCATTGTTTTACTTTTACTTTCGGTGCCCAGTCTGTAATTACTTAATTTTGTCTCGTTTTTTTCACGCTTTCATCTCGTACGCGAGATACTGCCTCAAACCTCCTGCTTGAAAGTAAAAAATCAAGTCGTTTTCGACTCAGGGGACTTGAAGATTAAAAAAAACCTATAGCCAAGGCGGTTCCGAAAGGCAATTTCTTTCAAAGAAATACTTAATATAAAGCTGTTTAATACAGATAAGCGATTTAAAACAATTTTTCAGCCAAAACTGAGTTTATTTGTCCTTTAAGTTATTTACCTCGTCAAGCAAACCTTCATGACTGTGCTTGTATTGTGTGAGTGTAGCGTTTTGATGCTTTTTAGTTCAATTGTAAAACAAAAAAATAAATACTTTATTATATTCATAAACAAACAGAAAGCGTTGGAGTCATTTCTTTAAAAAAATACATGTTCAAATGAAAAAAAACCTTTTGTTGATGCGTTTGTGATTAAGGGACCAAAATCTATTTTTTACAATCTTAAATGGTGGGAAATATTTGTATTTAATTTGAAAAATACTCTGATCTGACAGATCGATTAATAGATCTCTAAAATGTTTTTTTAAAAACTCATAAAAGAATACACATTAATAAATAGAAAAGTTCATGAATTTTTGTTGTTGAAAATCTTCAAACATAACTTTCACCAACTGGTATCTGACTGATTAGTCATTAACACAGGTTTGTATGGATCCCAAACATGTTCTACTTTATCAACATTCATTTTAATTTTGGCGTCATAGGCTACTTTTCGATTTGCATCTGTATTTTCAAAGTATGGGTGAAAGACAACAATGCTGGCAATTCTGTCCTAATTTCGCATTTGTGCCCACGTGTCCGAATTTCCCCTATATTTACACTTTTATCCTTCTTTCTTCCACTTACTTAGGGTTTTCTGCACGGAACTTACGCGTCTAATGTGAACCCGGCCTTAATTGTATACTTTGGCGCGCATACATTGAAATATTGCTTTCCGAGAATGGGGCTAAGATACACAATAATGAATGCATAGGAAACAGAATGTAAGCAAGTTCCCTTTGCTAGTTTTCCAGTCACTGGACGTTTGTTTCGCATGTAAAATACATAATTTTCAGAAATCTGACACGGAGGAGATAATGTTGTCTATTTGTTCCTGTCGATGCTCTATCAAGAGTAAATAATTGAAGAAAGAAATCATTCAAATTGGAGTTTAAATGTTAGATAGGCCTACTGGTAGAATACATAAATATGCCATAGACAGAAGATTAGTCTTCTTAGAGTTCTTTGCTTGAGAAACACACACATACACACGTACACACACGTACACACACGTACACACACACACACACACACACACACACACACACACACACACACACACACACACACACACACACACACACACACACACACACACACACACACACACACACACACACACACACACACACACACACACACACACACACAAGCAACAACAACACCAGCAACAACAACAACAACAACAAGATGTAGCATTTTCCCACGCACGGTCACATATATTTAGGCCGTGTACACACATAAGCGGATATTCCATGCGGAAACCCATGCGCAATCCATAAATAACTGAAGCAAAGAAGGGGATAATTGTGCCCACGTGTCCGAATTTCCCCTAGATATGCGTACACTTTTATCCTTCTTTCTTCCACTTACTTAGGGTTTTCCGTACCGAACTTACGCGTCTAATGGGAACCCGGCCTTAATTGTGTGTATTTGAAAATTATATGCACATTTAAAAAAAATGCGAATGGCTTCGTTGCTTCATAAAAATAATTGAGAATTAAGAGAATAATATGTCTCATGTGTAGCTTGCGTTGCACCCAATTCTGTGCAACCTAAAATATATATGCGGAGATTCCGTGCGGAAACCCATGCGCAATCCGCAAATAAGTAAAAGAAGGAAGGGAAAAGAGTTGCGCACGTATCCGAATTTCCCCAAATTGGTACATTTTACTCTTCTTTCTTCCACTTATTTACGGATTGCGCATGGGATTTCCGCATGAACGGTGTACAATTTCCGCATGAACTGTGCATAAGAATTATTTTCAAATAAATTTGTTTAAGAATCAATCATTTGTTTGTATGTATTAGTTTCTTGGAGTGATGTACCCTGTATCTCAGAATGTCGATGACCGTTTATTAAAAACTTATTACATTCTAGCAGGCTGTTTAGGTAGAGTAATCCTTTCGCGGCCTTGACACAAGGTGTCGTTCAGTATCTTATCATTTCTGGCTCTACTCTCTCTATCTCTCAAACAGAACTGAAACAATATCCGTAGCAGGCCATAAATCCTCTCCATCGACTGTTAAGTATGGCGTTCCCCAGGGCTCTGTCCTGTGCTTTTTGCATTGTATACGCAACCCCTTTTCGACATTGCTAAGAATCATTCTGTAAATCATCATGCCTTCGCTGATGATAATCAGCTATTCACGGAAACAACTCTTTCTGACTTCGACTCCACTGTTCAAGGTCTTCAAGGATGTGTCAGTAATGTCAAAACATGGATGAATGAAAACAAACTCCAACAAGGGCGTCGCCGAGCGGCAGACATGTCCGTCACCAGCAATGCCACGCACTTGCGACACCCCGTAGAGTGTCACATCCTGACACAAAATTGGAAGGGATTCTGTCTTCTAGTTCCCGAGATACAGCTTGAAGAAGAAACACATAGCGCAAAGAAGGAAATTTCGGTTTTCAAGGTCACACTTCAAGGTCAAGGTCAACATGGTGATACTTTATGCTCGGATGTTTTCTTCTCTAGGGTATACAGTACCACACACAATCTGAAGCGCTTCTGTCAAGTACCAATGTGGAAAATATGGCTTAAAACCCAATGTGTAGACCCCTACCACTTTCAAGGCCTACTGATCGCCCGGACCGTGACTTTGACCTTGCTCGGTATGCCACCATCAGAACGGGCATAAGCCAAAGTACCTTCATGCCAAATTTGAAGACTCTAACACTAACGGTGTGGGAGTTATGGCCCCTGAAAGATTTTCGGTTTTCAAGGTCGTACGCCAAGGTCAAGGTCACGACGGCAAAATGGTTTGCGCGGATGCCTTCCTCTCATGGTGACACACCAGCACACACAATTTGACGTGATTCTGTCAACCCGTTCGAAAGATATCCTTGGGACAGACAGAAGGAGAAAAAATGACCCTCCGATTTTCAGGCTCCAGCGATCTTTTTGACCTTGACCTTGACCTTAATCGGTATGCCATCATCAAAACGGGCATAAGCCAAACCACCTTCATGCCAAGTTTTAGCATCCTATGTCGATCGGTGCCCGAGATATGGCTAAAAATAGATTTTCGGTTTTCAAGGTCGTACGTCAAGGTCAAGGTCATGACGGCAAAATGGTTTGTGTCGATCTCTTTCTAGTAAGGAGGCACACCTTCACACAAAATATGACGCGATTCGGTCAAGCGGTTCGGGAGATATCCTTGGGACAGACAGAAAAAAACAACAACAACAAAACAAACAAAAATACAAACCAGCCCATCGCAATAGTCCGTCTTGGTGACGGACTAAATACAAACCAGCCCATCGCAATAGTCCGATCACCTTTGGTGACGGACTAATTAAATGACAGCAAGACTGAAGCCATCATAATGACTTCTAAAAGACTCTCTGTTGACAGGTCCCTACCATCTTCCATAAGGATAGGTGACTCAGATATTGATTTTGTTCCTTCTGTCAAAAACTTGGGCGTCACTATCGATTCCAACTTTACAATGAAAACAAATGTGAACAATGTCTGCAAAATAGCCTATCAGATTCGTAAGATAAGTTCCATTCGCCACCTCCTTACCACTCAGGCAACACAAACTCTCGTCTGTTCTCTCGTGTTGTCTAGGCTAGACTATTGTAACTCTCTGTTATTATTGATTGCCCGCAGTCCTCAATCCAGAAACTTCAGAAAGTTCAGAACGCAGCTGCAAGATTGATGTTCAAAGCAAAAAAGACACAGCATATCACCCCGCTACTTTACACTCTTCTCTGGCTTCTAATTTCTGCTCGAATTCAGTACAAGGTAGCATGCCTCACCTTCAACTGCCCCTCAGTATCTCACTAATATTGTAGAAACCTACACTCCCACCCGACATCTCAGCTCTTCCTCCGACTCATACCTGCTCTCCACTCCCCGTATTAAAACTAAATCCTTCGGTGAATCTTCTTTCTCGTACTCTGCTCCCTCGGTCTGGAATAGCTTACCACACAGTGTTCGCCACTCTTCCTCTGTCCAGTCTTTCAAAACTTCTCTGAAAACTCATCTTTTTGAAACCTCATACTCTCACCTCTGATCCACGTAGTCCTTGATGATATGAACCTGCAGTATGTGTGTGTGTGTTTGTGCGTGCGCGCGTGTGTGTGGGGGAGAGAGAGGGGGGAGGAAGGGGGAGGAGGGGGGAGGAGGGGCTGGGGGGGGGGGGGGGGGGGGGGGCGAGAAAGATTAATACATGTATTTTGTATTAACAGTCTTACTTATTTTTAATGTTTATATTCATTGATACTTGTCTTCATGTTGATTATTCTTGGCTTGTCTTTAATGTGTATGTTTATCTGTATGTTAGTGTTTAGGCCTTTGTTCCGCGCTTTGAGCTCCCTGCAAAGGGAGTTAAGCGCACTATAAATAACCATTATAAATAACCATTATTATCAACGCCAAGCTCACTCTCCCTTTAATTCATACATTCATTCATTCATTCTCTCTCTCTCATTCATTCTCTCTCTCTCTCTCTCTCTCTCTCTCTCTCTCTCTCTCTCTCTCTCTCTCTCTCTCTCTCTCTCTCTCTCTCTCTCTCTCTCTCTCTCTCTCTCTCTCTCTCTCGCTGCACGCGGCCCAAAAAAAATCCTTCTATTTGACAAAAATAAATAAACTAAGCCAGGTGAGTAATCCCACGTGGTGAAACTAGAAGCGCTCGTTGCGTTTTGGCGAGGCAACAATTTGGCGAATAACAGTGCTCTTAGTGCAATAAGTCTATTAGTCTATATAAAGACTATAAGGACCTGTCTCGCCATAAACCATTGTATTTGGCGTTTTAGGACTAACATTTATCAGGTGGGTTTTTTACAGGCGAACAGTGGAACAGCTTCGATAGTTTTGTATTATGTACTACCCCATACCTCTGCTGCCTGAAATAGCATTGGCTTCACCATAGTGTCAAATAGTTTAAAGAAGATAGTTATGTCCATGCTGTCTTCATGATTTCTATTGTTTTATGTTTTGCTCTCCTTGTGAAATCCTCCAGCGCTGCTACAAAAGATAATTTATTAGTCAGAGTAAAACCAAAATATTTGTAACTATTCACTACTACTTCAATTGCTCTCTTTTATAATAATTTTTTTAAGATTTAAACAAATGCCCCCCTTTTCGAAAAATCATCACTTTTGTTTTATTTAAATTAACTTTTAGACCCAAACAGAGAGACAGAGACAGACAGAAAGAAAGAGGGAGAAAGACAGAGATATATATAGAGACAGAGACAGAGAGACAAACACAAAGAGGCAGAGACAGAGAGAGATAGAGAGAGGCAAAGAGAGAGAGGGACAGAACCTGAGACAGACAGAGATAGAGAGACAGAGACAGGACAGAGAGAGAGAGAGAGAGAGAGAGAGAGAGAGAGAGAGAGAGAGAGAGAGAGACAGACAGACAGACAGACAGACAGACAGACAGACAGACAGACAGACAGACAGACACAAAACAGACAAAGACAGCGAGAGAGACATTTAACCCATCCAGACACTGACCTCTCCGGAGAAGGGGCTGAGAAAGGCCCAGATGGAAGGCGACCTGCCGTCCTCCCTGGTGACCAAGGAGAACTCGTTCTGGTAGTAAGGCTCCGTGAAGGACACGGCCGCCATTCTGTACGACGTCATACTGAAGGCTCCCACGATGAGGTCCGCCGCCCCGCTCACCACATCCCCCACCATACCCGTCCACGTGGAATCATTACTCCTCAACTCTCCGTAATTGGAATCGTTCACGAAGTACACCACGTATTGGAAATTCAAATCTTCGGAGAGCTTCTGCAAAAGTTCCAAGCTGATGCCTTTGCAGCAGAAGACTCGGTAGTACAGATGCTCGCGCTGTCTTCCTCTCGAGACGAAGTCGTCGACGGCTTGGGAGACTAGGTCTTTGGAACTGTTGGTCAGCTCGAGGCACGGGATGTCGGTGAAACACCCTTCCTTGGAGCGGACCGGAGCTT
>CM065689.1:11858323-11878323 GCA_017654935.2 Phymorhynchus buccinoides
TGTGAGTGCCTGCCGTGCGAACATTCACACACATCGCCACATTGTGTGTGTGTGTGTGTGTGGGTACGTGTTGTGAATGTGGTGCACGATCTTCTCTCTCTCTTCTCTCTCTCTCTCTCCTCTCTCTCTCTCTCTCTCTCTCTCTCTCTCCCCTCCCTCCCCCCCTCCCCAATCTTCATTACATGAAGTTGCGTTGCGTATATTCGCACACTGGTTTTATCAAGCTGGCACCAGTGAGTTTTGTTTCGACAAAAACAAGTTTCCGAAAAGCATTTTTTATTTTAAAACCGCAAAAAAAAAAAAAAAAAAATCACTCCTAATTTTTTAAATCTGGCGATCAATCTGACCCAAGTAATTATAGACCCATTCCCTCCTATCCATCTTATCTAACCCTTTAGAAACGCATATCAAAAAGAATATAATTAAGCACTTTGATCACTTTAACCTTTTCCGTCCATGTCAATCTGGTTTCAGGGCTAAACATTCGTGTCATACAGCTCTCACTACTCTAGTTGATAAATGGCTAACAAATAGCAATACCTATCAAATTACTGGGGTCCTAATAGTTGATTTTATTAAAGCATTTGATGTAATAGATCACCCACTTGTAATCAGAAAACTTAAATTGCATGTTTTTTCCTCTGATGCAAGAGTGGCACAGAGGTAACGCATTCGGCTAGGCCCGTTACTATTCTCAATTTACATTAACGATTTACCTCTTATATTAAGTGCATTATGTGAATTGCTGACGATACGACAATTCACACAAATCATTCTGACTATGGATCAATGATACGTACATTGCAAAGCAATATTGACGAATTGATCAATTGGGCAGAATTAAATCATACGAGCCTCCATCCTTTGAAAACTAATTTCATGATTATAACAACAAGGCAAAAACTTCAAAATGTCTGTTTTAAATCATCTCCACTTTGCATAAATGGGAAAGCTATTGAAGAAGTTAGCAGCAATAAAGTGCTTGGTGTTGTCATTGGCAACAATCTTTCATGGTCTGATCATATAAATATGGTCTGCAACTCTATGTCTAAGAAGATTTATTGTCCAAACTAAAACACTTTCTAGATTTCCAATCGCGTTGAATTTTTTTTACCACTCTTTTATCGAATCTAACATCAATCATGCGTCGACTGTTTGGGACGGCGCTAGTGAAAACATTTTAAAACCTCTGTCTAATCTTCATAGACGTGCTTTATAACTAATAATGTTAAAATTGTCAAAACTAACAGCAAAGGACTACACAATTCTGGATATATTGCCTCTTCATTTAAATCTTAAATACAACAAAGCAGTCTTTATGTTTAAATTTTTATGAGGTAATGCCACTTATAAATAAATTTGCTGTCAGCGCCATGTACATATAATCACACTACCTCTACTTAATTAGACCATTTAAGACAAGTTTAGTTTATTCTGGCGGGGCTCTGTGGAACAACTATCTTGGCCAGTTTTAAAGTTAAAACAACACTATTGACTTTCAAAAAGATTTATCAAAAACTTCTCTTGACCGGATTCACTAATTCAACGCTATGAAACCCATCCCATGTCTTACCACCTGTTTCCTACTAAGCAAATTTATTATGGCATGTTATATATTTTTTAATGGCATCATGTGCATACGTGTTTGTATGCGGGGTGTGTGTATGTGTGTGTTGTGTGTGCGTGTGCAGTGTGCGTGTGCAGTGCGCGCATACGTGCAGTGCATGCGCGTGTGCACGCGCACGCGCGCGCGTATTGTGTGTGTGTGTGTGTGTGTGTGTGTGTGTCTGTCTGTCTGTCTGTCTGTCTGTGTGTGTGCGTGCGCGCGCGGCGCGCGCCGCGGTGTGTGTGTGTGTGTGTGTAGTGTGTATGTGTGTGTGTGTGTGTGGCGTAGTGCGTGTGCGTTGTGCGTTCGTGCGTGGGCGTGCGTGTGCGTGTGCGTAGTGCGTCGTTGTGAGATGCAGTTCGTGCAGTGCGCGTGTGTGTGCGTGTGTGTGTGTGTGTTTGTGTGTGTGTGTGTGTGCCAGTGTGTGTGTGTGTGTTTTGTCGTGTGTGTGTGTTCCCTCTGTGTGTGTGTGTGTGTGTGTGGGGGGTGTGTGCTTTGTTCGAGAAAGCCAACATGCTGTACGACTACCAATGTCTATTTTTGAATTTATATGAATGTGTTTCTTGTTTTTATGGTTGCCTTTTTTCCTGATACATTTGTAGTCTCTGTGTGTGTGTCACAGTGCGTGTGTCACAGTGCGTGTGTCACAGTGCGTGTGTCACAGTGTGTCACAGTGCGTGTGTTACAGTGCGTGTGTCACAGTGCGTGTGTCACAGTGCGTGTGTCACAGTGCGTGTGTCACAGTGCGTGTGTCACAGTGTGTGTTGTCACCAGTGCGCGCGCGCGCGCGCGCGCTGTGTGTGTCTGTCTGTCTTTCATTTAACGTCTATCCACCTTACACGTGATATTAGACAAGTGTGTGTGTGTGTGTGTGTGATGTGTGTGTGTGTGTGCGTGTGTGCGTGTGTGTGTGGCGTGTGGGTGCGTGTGTGTGTGCGTGTCTGCGTGTGTGGTGTGTGTGTGTGTGTTGTGTGTGTGCTGTGTGTGTGTGTTGCGTTGTGTGTGTGTGTGTGTAACTGATAACTGATATTCACATATTTCTGGGCTGTGCATTATGTGCACAGATGAAAGTATCTTTTGTGTGCCTTTTTCATTTCTCATTTTCTTATATTGTTTTTGACCAGATGCAAAACAAGCGTTGTATTGTGCTCTATTCTTTTCCAACATTAAAAAAAGATTCGATCGTTCGTTCTGTCTCTCTCTCTACTCCCTCGCTCTATCTCTCTCCTCTCTCTCTCCCTCTCCGTTTATCTCTAGCTCTCTCTCCCTGTCTCTTCTCCCTCCTCTCCTCTCTCTCTCCCTCTCCCTCTCTTTCTTTCTCTCTCTCCCTCCTTCCCCCCCTCTCTCCCACTCTCCTCTCTCTCTCTCCCCCCTCTCTCTCTCTGTCTCTTGATGCATGAATTCCTATAAGGGTTTCTTAAACCTATTTTTGTGAACAAAAGAGAGTGAGTGAGTGCGTATCTGTGCGTATCTGTGTGTGTGTGTGTGTGTGTGTGTGTGTGTGTGTGTGTGTGTGTGTGTGTGTGTGTGTGTGTGTGTGTGTGTGTGTGTGTGTGTGTGTGTGTGTGTGCGTGTGTGTGCGTGTGCGTGCGTGTGTGTGTGTGGGAAGGGGGGGGGAGAGAGAGGGAGAGAGGTAATTGAAGATAAGAAAGGGATGTTGTTTACATGCTTATATAGACGAAGGATCTATGGCATTTCATTATATTTTTTTTTCACTTTTTCATTTCTACAATTCATGTTGAAGTAATGTTTGTTTTCTATGCTTGATTTGTTATTAAGTTGACATATTTTGTTTACCCCCTTGTCATGAGACCTTTTATGGTGATGACAATAAAACTGTCAAATTGTTACCCAAAAAAATTGTCACTCTCCCTCCCTCTCTCTCTCCTCTCTCCTCTCTCTCTAGCTCTCTCTCCCTGTCTCTCTCCTCCCTCCCTCTCTCTCTCTCTCTCTCCCTCTCTTTCTCTCTCTCCCCTCTCTTTCTTCTCTCCCTCTCTCTTTCTCTCTCCCCTTCTTTTTCTCTCTCTCTCTCCCCCCCCCCCCCCCTCCCTCTTCTCTCTCTCTCTCTCTCTCTCTATCTCTCTCTCATCTCTCTCTCTCTCTCTCTCTCTACTCTCTCTCTCTCTCGTCCCTCTCTCTCATTTGCACAGTATGGTTGATGTTTTTGTTCCTGTCTCACTTGATTCATTTTCCCACCTTGCTGTCTGGTTGCCAGACGGATGTTTGCATGATTGCTTTGTTGATTGATGGATTGGTCAAATGGTGGCTGGCTGAACAGATTGTTGTTGTTTTTAGTTCCCCATTTTTCTCTCTGCCATTAATATGATGCAAAGCAATAACAAACGCGACAAGTGTACTAACTAGATATGATTATACAAAAACATAACAAGGGCGTCGCCGAGCGGCAGACATGTCCGTCACCAGCAATGCCACGCACTTGCGACACCCCGTAGAGTGTCACATCCTGACACAAAATTGGAAGGGATTCTGTCTTCTAGTTCACGAGATACAGCTTGAAGAAGAAACATATAGCGCAAAGAAGGAAATTTCGGTTTTCAAGGTCACACTTCAAGGTCAAGGTCAGCATGGTGATAATTTATGCTCGGATGTTTTCTTCTCTAGGGTATACAGTACCACACACAATCTGAAGCGCTTCTGTCAAGTACCAATGTGGAAAATATGGCTTAAAACCCAATGTGTAGACCCCTATCACTTTCAAGGCCTACGGAGCGCCCGGACCGTGACCTTGATCTTGATCGGTATGCCACCATCAGAACGGGCATAAGCCAAAGTACCTTCATGCCAAATTTGAAGACTCTAACACTAACGGTGTGGGAGTTATGGCCCCTTAAAGATTTTCGGTTTTCAAGGTCGTACGCCAAGGTCAAGGTCACGACGGCAATATGGTTTGCGCGGATGCCTTCCTCTCATGGTGACACACCAGCACACACAATTTGACGTGATTCTGTCAACCGTTCGAAAGATATCCTTGGGACAGACAGAAGGAGAAAAAAATGACCCTCCGATTTTCAGGCTCCAGCGATCTTTTTTACCTTGACCTTGACCTTGATCGGTATGCCATCATCAGAACGGGCATAAGCCAAACCACCTTCATACCAAGTTTCCAAACATCCTATGTTGATCGGTGCCCGAGATATGGCTAAAAATAGATTTTCGGTTTTTTCAAGGTCGTACGTCAAGGTCAAGGTCACGACGACGGCAAAATGGTTTGCGCCGATCTCTTCCTATTAAGGAGGCACACCTTCACACAAAATTTGACGCGATTCGGTCAAGCGGTTCGGGAGATATCCTTGGGACAGACAGAAAAAAACACCCCAAAAAACGAAACCAAACAAACAAACAAAACAAAAATACAAACCAGCCCATCGCTATAGTCCGTCTTGGTGACGGACTAATAATAGATGTACGGACATTCCGAAATACCACCCTGTTGACATAAACTATAGGGAAGTCAAAAACATATGGCGAGTTCGTTGTATTTTCTGCCTTTTCTTTCTTTATAACTAAATCTTTTTTATTTCATGGTTTTACTTTCTGCATTCTACACTTATGTACACACACACACTACAGACACATGTATTATGCCAGTCAGTCGTTTCCGACAATGACTGTCCAGATAACAGAGGGGAATACCAGATACTATTCTGGCGGGCTCTGGGCTAGAATGTAGTTTATAGAATGGAGTTGCCTTGCCTATTGCCTTGCCTTGCCTTGCCTTGCCCATCCCCACTCTCTCGGCCAAAGGGATTTGAGGACTGCTGGCGTTGGGGAATGTCCCCCAAAGGCCAACCCATCCCTTTGGCTGCAGCACCAGAGCCAGTGCCAAGGCCCCCCTCGTTTGAGAGTCATAGACTTCTTCCACACAAGATTAAACTGTACCGTTATTATACATTCACAGTAGACCATCTGTACTACAGCTCTCATGTTGCTGTTGGCCCCTACTACAGGATAAGGTCAACCAATTGGGGAAAAAAACATTTGAGCAAAGGGAAACACATAGCTTACATAACCATACAAACAAACGCACACGCAGCCACACTTACTTACAACGAGTGCAGTTTCTCGCGATAGCTTGCCATGTTCTTAGAGCACTGTTTGCATGATTAGCCGTGTGATTGATGGTCCAGTCAAACAGCGATTTGGTTGGATTTTCTGATACATTGGTTTTCTTGTCCAAAACCCTGTCGTGCAATGCTTTGCATATAAAACGGCAGCTACTGTGCTAGAGTAGAGCCTTCGGGCTGAGTTAGCGTGAAAAATTGTCTAAAAGCCATCGTGAAAGGGATAGTGAAAATGTCCCCTGTGCAACAAGTAAAACACACTGCCCAGTTTCGGGCAACATTATGCTTTGAGCACCCTCCCACATTTGTTCAAATGTCGCATTTGACATTTTTGTTCACTGACAGGCAGCATTCTGCCATTCTTGGGAAACTGAAGGAACCAGACTTTGAGATCGAGAGTCGTAGACACGATAGGGTGTCTAACGTACAACTTACCCCAGATTATATCTTAAACCAGGGTGGCATGATATTATAGACGTTCACTAACAGAAAACAATTCACCACACAAACACAAGAAAATAAACTAAAACTAACGCTATAAATGACCAGCATACACCCTGATTTATGGATGTCCATCCCCTACCACTATCACCATTAACTATTAAGATATATTCGTTCATTTATATGTATGTGCATTTTCTCTACTAGATGAAAAGAACTGTCGCAGATAACAATTGTGCCTTCACAGACGCAAGAACGGCCAACTTTAGTCGTACGGTTATACAAATGTGACGTCGGAGAGGCATCTGATGAAACACTACTGTTTACACGAATCTGGTACCTTTCCTTCATTATTCATACACGAATACACGAATCTCATCTAATCTAACCCCCATACACGAATCTAATCTAATCTGTATCATATATTATCATTTCATCAGATCCATGTAGACAGTAACATTTTCATCAGACTCATGCCTCACATTCATCAGATTCTTGCCTCACAGTCACATACATCAAAGGAGTTGAGGTAGCCGTACGAATAAAGTTGGAAGCGTGGGGCACGGCCTTTAGTGCAACGACAAAGTTGAGGTTGGAACAAACCCAGCGAGATCTGGGTGAAACTAACCAAACAGAATCTGACCAACCCATCAATCAAACCTCCAATCATGCAAACATCCGTCCAAACAGGCTGTCCAGTGCATTAATCTACCGGGACAGAGACCAAAGAGCAACTCTGTGTGTGTATGAGAGACTGGGAGGGGTTATTAGAGAGAGGAGAGAGAGGAGAGAGAGGGGGGGGGGAGATAGAGAAAGAGGAACACAGACAGACAAACATAGAAAATAAAGGTGGAGGGAGGTAGGGAAAGAGGGAGAGAGTGAGAGAGAGAGAAGAGAGCGAAGAAAGAGAGAGAGAGTGAGAGAAGAGAGAGTGGGAGAGGAAAGAGAGAGAGAGGAGAGAGAGAGAGAGAGAGAGAGCGAGAGAGAAGAGAGAGAGAGATGAGAGAGAGAGAGAGAGAGGAGAGAGAGAGAGAGAGAGAGACGAAACGAAACTAAACGAATTTTTATTTATACAGGGTAATGAGATAAGCATTGCTTTTTTACACTCAGCCCTGTGGCCAAACAAGAAAACTAACAGACCAACAAATAAGTAATGCAAAAACATTATAAAGTAACATAAACATCAAAGCAATCCTTCAAACCATCATCAAGAATAACAATATATACAAAATAGCAATGCAAGAGGGAGAAGAGTTAAGGACAACAGACAGACATTATAAGGAATTTAAAAAGTATGACAGAGAGAGAGAGAGAGAGAAATCTCCGATGAGAGAGAGAGAGAGAGAGAGACGAGAGAGAGAGAGAGAGAGAGATGGGGGGGGGGGGGAGACGGACAGACAGACAGCTTGGCAGACAGTAGGTAGACAGACGATGAACAGACGGATATACAGGCATGTGTCATGTGTAATAATAAATTATTTAAATATAAGTTGTGATAATATAATCCTTGAATTGTTTCATTGAAAGATGGATGACTAGATATTTGTTTTAAATACACGGGTAATGCAGACCTAGTGCAGACTGGATTTATATAAATCTAACCTTGATCTATGAAGAACAATCTTGTGTATGTGTCTCTTATTATTCAACTGAAAATTATTTGTTATCATAGAAGGCGCCATTCCAATCATTATTTTGTGCATAAGCCTTCCTTTGTTAAATTTTAGTCTGTTTTTGAGTGGTAGAATATTCAGAACCGTTAAAATCTTCCAAAGTTAAAGAACTTGATTTTAAAAGAAACAGTTTTAAGGCACGATTATAAACGCGGACAAGTGGTTTCAATGTCTTGTCACTGGCACAGTCCCAAATTGTTGAGGCATCACATAGTAATAAGCCAAGTGTCCGAGTGTGTGCTGTGTGTGTGTGTGTGTGTGTGTGTGTGTGTGTGGTGTGTGTGTGTGTGGGTGTGCTGTGTGTTGTGTGTGTGTGTGTGTGTGTGTGTGTGTGTGTGTGGTCTGTGTCTGAAACACGAAACGGGCCTTATAACTCCGCCGTTTTTTCGGGTGAAATCGCTTCAAATTTGCTATCTGCCCTAATGGCAACGGCAACCCGAGGCGGCCGTGTCATTTGCGCGGTTTCGCAAATGCCGAAACGCGCATCCGCCGGCCTCTCAGCGCCCGTATCTCCGGTGTTTCTGGGCCGATTGCCTTCCATTTTGGCAGGTAGATGACCGGGGTGACGGGTGACTATCGGTGTGCCAAACCGGAAGCGAATCGGTTCAGAAACACGCGCGCTATACGCCGCTTCACCTTTCACAAATAACTCCGCCATTTCTTAACCGAATCGCTTCAAATTTGCTGTCAGGCTTGCTATGGCAGGGGCAAAGCCTGGCAGATAAATTTGAAGAGAATCGGGAGGAGCGCGTCACTTTCAGAGCAGCGCCAACCACAACATGGCCTTATAACTCCGCCGTTTCTTAACCGAATCACTTCAAATTTGCTGTACTCAGCATTAACAGTACTTGGCGTTACCTTTACTAGGCGTTACCATTACTAAGGCCGGTACTCGGAGTTGCGAAACTAGTAATCTATTAATGATTGGATGTGTGCACTAAAGAACTGTTTCTTAGCTTCGTAAGTGATAAAATGTTTTATTTTTGATAGCTGAAATACTTTCTTTGATATATTTCTGCTTAATGGAGAGATGTGGTCATTCCCGGATAAGTTATCATCAATAGTTATGCCTAAAACTTTGTGAGACTTTACTAGTATTTTTTGTTTGTTTTTTTACAAAAATATTTTAGTGTGGGAGCTTGGATGTTTTGACGTTTCTGTCTCGCAGTTATTAAGATGTGCATGCACACACACACACACACACACACACACACACACACACACACACACACACACATGCACACCACACGCACACGCACACACACACACACAGAGGGATCGGTGGTGGGGGTGGTTGACAGGCTGGTAACAAAAGAAAGAATGTGGTTGCTAATAATTATTGCGGGACAGTTTAAATTTATGATTTTATTTTAACGATGGCTTGGAGTCAAAACGGACTATATTTAGATAGTCCATTGACATATTATTGAACTTATTACGAAAACTAATAACTTGTATAAAAAAAAAAGACTGCAGAAATATAAAAAAGCATAATCCCTATTTTATATTAATTGCAGTATTTTTTAATACAAGTTCTTAGTTTTTGCAATAACATCAATAATAAGTCAATGGACTATCTAAAGATAGTCCGTTTTGACTCCAAGCCATCGCCAGTAGGCCTACCATGATTTTCTGAGTTACCGCGCGGCGTCATTAAACTAAGCTTGACACGAGTTGACAAGGTTACGATGGGCGAGATAAGAGTCAATCACGAGTGCAGACCGCCTGCAGATAGCTTAATTTATTCTGTCCAAGCTCTTCAATAGGCTTAGCGCGAGTGGTCAGAGTAACTGAATCAAAGGCGTACCGCGCAGTGGTCTAGGACTGTGACACGTCTCCGCTATCGGTATCGGTATTTGCAACGAAGGCATGATCAAAGATAACCAAGCCCTGTCAGTCGACGATGAGAGAGAGAGAGAGAGAGAGAGAGAGAGAGAGAGAGAGAGAGAGAGAGAGAGAGAGAGATGAGAGAGAGAGAGATTCTTCAAAATAAATAGATAGATAAATAAATAAATGATAATTATATACAATTTGTTAATAATTATATTACTAGCGCAACGCCTAGTACTGGCAATGCACCGTACTGGTAACGCCACGTACTGGTAACGCTGAGTACTGGTTTCGCCGGGTCCGCGAAATATTATTATTACTTTTGTCTCTCTCCCTCCTTCCATCTTCTTCACTCATCCCGTTCTACTACCCCCCGCACCTTACTGAGTACAGCAAATTTGAAGCGATTCGGTTAAGAAAAGGCGGAGTTATAAGGCCCCGTTTCCCGTTGGCGCTGCTCTGAGAGTGATGCGCTCTCCCTAGTAACGGTAACGCCTAGCAACGGTAACGCCAAGTACTGGTAACGCTGAGTACAGCAAATTTGAAGCGATTCGGTTAAGAAAAGGCGGAGTTATAAGGCCCCGTTTCCCGTTGGCGCTGCTCTGAGAGTGATGCGCTCTCCCGATTCTCTTCCAATTTGCTGCCAGGCTTTGCCCGGGCCATAGCAAGCCTGACAGCAAATTTGAAGTGATTCGGTTAGGAAACGGCGGAGTTATTTGTGAAAAGGTGAAGCGGCGTATAGCGCACGTGTTTCTGAACCGATTCGCTTCCGGTTTGGCACACCAATAGTCAGTCACCGTCCCCGGTCATCTACCTGCCAAATTTGAAGGCAATCGGTTCAGAAATGCCGGAGATACGGGCGCCGAGAGTCCGGCGGATACGCGTTTCGCGCATTTGCCAAACCGCGCAAATGACACGGCCGCCTCGGTTGCCGTTGCCATCGCCCCGTTAGGGCTCACAGCAAATTTGAAGCGATTCGGTCAAAAAACGGCGGAGTTATAAGGCCCGTTTTGTGTTTCAGACAGACACACACACACACACACGGACACTTGGCTTTTTATTATATGATGATGAACGAGCAGAGATAATGATGTTCTTATAAGAGTCTGTCTTCATCATTAAAAAAAATAATAAAGTGATACACGAATTACCGAATTAATCATTGTAAGTTGTATTTCAAGTTATTGCTATTCTGAGGATTAGGTACTGCAAAAGCAGGAAAGTCCCTAGTTTTTAAGCGATAAAGATGGTCTATTATTATGTTCTTGTCATATAACACAAATAAACAAGATAGTAACAATCTAAAACCATGTTTGACAACAAGAGGAAAAACTGACCTCACCAAATCAATATTTTGACTACGATCAGAGACTAAAATCATCATAAGTCCCTTGAAAGTAACGAAAATTGTCTGCAACTTTGCGGGAATAATTTAGTATGTTCTTGTCATCTACAACAAATACAAAAGTTACAATTCCATGCAATTTTGGAACACAAGAGGAACTACCTACCCCAACCCCCTCTAAAATCAATATTTTGACTACGATCAGAGACTAAAATCATCATAAGTCCCTTAAAATTAACGACAATTGCCTGAAACTATGCAGGAATAATATTTGGTATATTCTTGTCATGCACAACAAATACAAAAGGTACAATCCCATGCCATTTTTTTGCACAAGAGGAACTACGTACCTACGTAAAATCAATATTTGATACTACGATCAGAGACTAAAATCATCATAAGTCCCTTAAAAATAACGAGAATTGCGTGAAATTTTGCAGGAATAATGTTTAGTATGTTCTTGTCATATGCCACAAATACAAAAGGTACAATCCCATGCCATTTTTGAACACAAGAGGAACTGCGTATCCCAACCCCCTCTAAAATCAATATTTTTACTACGATCAGAGACTAAAATCATCATAAGTCCCTTAAAAATAACGACAATTGTCTGAAACTTTGCAGGAATAATATTTAGTATGTGCTTGTCATCAAAAACAAATAAAAAAAGGTACAATCCCATGCCAGTTTTGAACACAAGAGGAAAAACATATCCCAATCCCCTCTAAAATCAATATTTTGACTACGATCAGAGACTAAAATCATCATAAGTCCCTTTAAAATAATGACAAACGCCTGAAACTTTGCAAGAACACTCATTGTGACCCTATTTGTATATTTATATAACATAGTCAAGGTGCACTCCAAGTTTGTTTTAATATGAAGGAAATAACTTCCACCAACTCCATCTAAATCAATTTGGAAATACAATTATAGAGGCATTGTAACAAAAAGAATTCCTTATAACTGGGAGTTCCATTAAAACATTCAACCGCTATGCGTGCTTAAGCACACACACACACACACACATAAAATGATTACACATACCTACATACACAAACTCATATAAATACATGCAGACCAGCCCCCACTCCCCCCACACACACAAATGCTTGCACACCCACACATGTAGTCACTGCACTTCATTACAATATTAAATGTATTAATGTGACCAAACAACCACATCCCACACAGTGACAGTTGAGATGTGTGCCTTGCTTCTTACTGACTCCCTCATGTGCGTGAATCAGATTGAAAACAGTAAGGGAAATATTAGTGGTCTAACTTCACATCATGATCTCTTTTGACCGTATTTTACATCTATATACTCATTAAAAAAAATCCAATCAAACCCATTTATCTGAAAATTAACCCGTTTTTACCCACAATTATAGACCTTAGAATATCAAAAACAATTCGAGTCAAAAGGGCCCAAGTTTTAGTTGGTCCAGTTTGATCCAAAATCTTGAGGCCACCAATTTCGTGTAAAAACGGACTATCTAACAAAAATGTCAAATACTCCATTGTTATTATTCTAAATAACTCCCGAATTTGCAATATCTTTGAGACCCCAATACACCACCACTCCAAAATTCATGTAATTTGGAAGCTTAGAATTTTTACAGGAATTGTTCAAAACTTTAGCAGCGCTTTTCTCGAAACAGGCCTTTTCGAGTTAGTCCGTTTTGACTCCAAGCCATCGTGCATTTGTAAGAGTTTTTCCCCCTTCTTTTTCTGCTCCTTTTTCATCCGATTTGGCTGAGGTTTTCAGGAAAGTTGAGGGGCATTAAGTGATTGCCAAATTAGTAATATTAAATTATTTTGCCAAACATTCGGCGAAATATGGCCGAAAAAACGCAAAATCGCCACCATTTCAATCTTCATTAACTCAAAAACGGCTGAACAGATTTCGTTCATATTTTCAGAATTTTCTCTAAAGTAGATTTGCAACATGTACGGCAGATTACTGAACCGGATGTATGAACTGGAAGTGCCCTTAGCTATGGTCAGGCAGCTTTTATTTGGTTCACAGAATAGCCAAAACCGGAAGTGACGTCACAAAACTAACTATTGGATTTTGTAGCCCTTACTCTGGCCCAGGTCTGAAAGGGGTTTGTTGATGATATGTTACATAGTTTGGAAGTTATTCAAATATATGTAAATTGGGTTGCGTCACTTTCACTTATTTCCATTTATTGATTTATTTTTTTCATCAATCTCGCTGAAATTTGCTGGAAAATTGAAGGATGCTATGCTTATGCTAAATTGTCAATATAAAACCAATTGGCCAAAATGTGGCCGAAAAATGGCCCAATTTGGCCAATTTTTAATCTTGAATATCTCGGAAACAGCTGCACAAAATACAATCATATTTTCGGTATTTACTCAGGAGTTACGGTGCAACACTTCCGTTTCAAACCGAAGACCGGAAGTGGGTAAATTTTAATCTTAAATAACTCGAAAACGGCTGCACGAAATGCATTCTTATTATGTGTGATTATTAAAGATTAATGATGCAACACTTCTAGGGTATCAATCAGAGCCGGAAGTGGGGAGGGAAAGGCTGGTGGAGGGGAGACTCCTGTCATGTTTGTTCTGTCTTTTTTCTTATGCTTTTTACAATCTTCAAATAATCAAACTATGATATTTCTAGTACTTGATGTTTTTAAGATTCAAAGTGTCTGTTTTAATTTACAATTACGTCTGTGGCACACAATGCCTAGAAATATATATATTATTTTGAGCTGCATTTCAAGCTTTGTTAACAAACAGGTTTGAAGAAGAATGGATGGGCGTGTCTATATTACACTGCCATGAATGGATACAATAACACAAACTATCCTTATTGCAAAAGGCCCTATCTTAAAGCAATTCACAGTTGAACTTGTGGTGATGCCTGCAAGGAAGACGTCTTGATATGCTTAACCTGATGTAGTATGAAGAATAAATTGGAATTACTGGCATGCCTGACATCAATTGTTTATGTTCATAACATGGTGCCTATTCCATGCCACTCCCTTTCAAAGTACATAAGGAAGAGCCTCCCTAACAGAATCACTCACCAAGTAAATATCTTCTCTTGCCTACATTATCCTGCCCTTTGTTTCCTTCTGGAATACATATTCGCTACAGTCGTGCATCCAGCCTCAGTAAGATTAGATTGAATGGTGTTTGACTGTGTGAAACGGAAGGAGATGGGTATAATGCTACTTGTTTGCCATTAGTTCTGCATGTAAAGCGAAGCTTAAGCAGATCGAATGAAACATGTTCATACAACGTGTATGTTTGAAAGACAGTCTCTGGTCCTTCACTATCTGCCCCCAACTCCAACCCCTCTCACTTCATGTCCATTAGCCTATTAAACAGGTTTGGCAATAATGGTGGGACGATATTGGTGGATTTTTGTTCTTTACATTAGACTATTGGTTCTTTGTAATTCTGTGTCTCTCATCATCTGTCTCTGTCTCTGTCTCTCACTCTCTCACACAGATTGTAAAAATAGGCTTCGCCTAATCTTCACCCTTGAAAATAGTTTCCAGTGTTCAGTGTTCTCTCTGTCTCTGTCTCTGTCTCTGTCTCTGTCTCTGTCTCTCTCTCTCTCTCTCTCTCTCTCTCTCTCTCTCTCTCTCTCTCTCTCTCTCTCTCTCTCTCTCTCTCTCTATCTTATCTATCTATCTATCTATCTATCTATCTATCTATCTATCTATCTATCTATCTATCTATCTCCTGTTTGCTTGTGTACAAGCGTTGATTTATAATTGCACATTGTTACTTTGGTAGGTCAAAGGTTTGGGAATTGGTAAAGTTCGCATGAAAAATATGCTGAAAATCACTCAGACGTTCTCCCTGATGGTAAATAAGTTCTAAAGGAAACACAGATGACTGAACTGCATCAAGGTGATTGCATGCTGAGGCAACGTTGCATCAATATTCAAATTTCGTTTGGACCTTTCTAAAGTCGAATTGTCTTTCTTCTTTCTTTCCTTGTTTTTTTTTAAATATTGCAAATAACAAGACTGCATAAGTATAAGTAAAAGAAGTGAAAAACACAACATTCTGGCTTATTGCGCATTGAATATGCACCTGTTAATCAACATAAAGAGCATTATAAAAGAACTTAAGAAACAGAACAAGATATGCTAGTTGTCATGTCGATCAGTTGACTGAGGCTATGGCAGTTGTAACACAGTTTTATTCATTCAAGATGCACAGACAAATGTGCAGGCCCTCATTGCCATTTTATAGCACGCTACTTCATGTAAAAGTAGAGCACAAAAGATTATTTTGTCTGTCACATATCAATGCAATGTAGTCCATAAGATGCTTAGGATTTACTGTGCTGGAAATAAATATTTGCACCCTTGCTGGCAACGGTGATTATGGCTCTACATGAGCAGACTAGCCCATTGTGTGGCTCGTGACTGTAATGAGCTTAGAGCTTAGCGTCTTTGTGTGTGTGTGTGTGTGTGTGTGTGTGTGTGTGTGTGTGTGTGTGTGTGTGTGTGTGTGTATGGGGGGGGGGGTGAGTGTGTGTGTGTGTATGTGTGCGTGCGTGTGAGTGTGTCTGTTTGTGTGTGTGTGTGTGTGTGTGTGTGTGTGTGTGTGTGTGAGAGAGAGAGAGAGAGAGAGAGAGAGAGAGAGAGAGAGAGAGAGAGAGAGAGAGAGAGAGAGGTAGAGAGGGAGAGAGATGGGGGTGGGGTGTAGAGAGGGTAACTGTGTTGCTTTGTTGATTTTTGGCATACATTATAATATGATCTGGCATTTTATGATTCTGTTTCTTTGTTATTGCTATTATATATTTTGATTGTTCATTTTAGTTTTCTTATGTGTATTATCCTATATTAGTTTTAAACAAATGATGGTTTAAGCTTTGTAGAGAGAGAGAGATAGAAAGAAAGAGAGAGGAGGCAGGGAGGAGGTGGCCCTCCACCTCTTCCCTGCCTCCTCTCTCTCTCTCTCTCTCTCTCTCTCTCTCTCTCTCTATCTCTCCTCTCTCTCTCAGAGTAAGGGGGGGGGGGGGGGTCAGGGTTAGACAGACAAAAAGGCGGAGACAAGTGGGCAGGGCAAACTTTGACAGGAGTAAGACGGAGAGGCAGAGAGAAAGAGAGAGAGGGGGGGGGAGGGAAAGAGAGAGAGAGACAGAGGGGAAGGGGGGGGGGGAGGTGGGGGGGAGGAGAGGAGGAGAGAGAGAGAGAGACAGGTAGACAGAGCGTAAGGAAACAAAGAGAACATAATAAGAAATAATAAGAAAAAAGCACTAAAAACCGTAAACAATATACATTCACATTTCTAAGATAAAAGCACTAAAACCATTTCTAAGATAAAAGTTCTAAGACTTTAAGCAATACAAATTCAATTCGACCCCCCTTCCCCCCTTTCCTCCGTTTCCCTCTGTTAAAACCAGAACAATTCAACTAGCATAATAAACACATTAAAAACATTATTCACTAGAAGAATACATGAAAAAAAGTATGCATACAAAGACACACAAACTCATGCGCATGACTGACATCAGGGCAAAACTGTGTTTTACAGATGTTTGTTGAAGAGGTGTGTCTTCAGGTGTTTTTTAAAGGTGGATTTAGCGGAGAGTTATTGGTAGAGAGTTCCAAGTGACAGGGCCAAAGACAGAGAAACTTCTTTTGCCGAAGGAGTTGAGAGAGAAGTGGGGGACAGAGAGAAGGTTGGCATCCTGAGATCGGAGAGCTCTTGAGGGCGTGTAAGGACAGACAAGATCAGATAAATAAGATGGCATACATTCAAGATTGACAATCTGAAAACAAATGATGGAAATTTTATACTCAATGCGGGCTCTCACTGGGAGCCAGTGCAGGGTCTTCAGTAGCTCAGTAACACTGGATCTTTTACTCTTTCTAAGAACAAGTCTGGCAGCGTGATTTTGAATGCGTTGGAGTTTGGACATCAGCTTTTCTGGAAGATCAGCCAAGAGGGAGTTGCAATAGTCAAGTCTAGAAAGAATTAAAGAGACGCATAGTTTGTTTGCAGAGTGAACTGAGAGATAAGAACGAATTTTTCCTATTCTTCTGAGCTGAAAGTACAAAACTTTACAGAGGTGGTTCACGTGTACTTCCATAGTAAGGGACTGATCTAGAAAAATCCCCAGGTTTTTCACAGAAGAAGAAAATGGAATCTCAGATTTATGCACAAACATGGTTTTCAGTGTAATATCTTTGCATTTTGATTTTGATCCTACGCACATTGCTTCAGTCTTTTCATCATTCATTTTAAGTTTATTTCCATTCATCCACTCAGCCACTCTCTCTATACATGCCTGTAGATAATCACAAGTGGAAGCAAGATTCTCAGGCTGCGCTGAACGATAGAGCTGAGAGTCGTCAGCAAAGAAATGGTACTGAGTGCCTAACTGTGCAATAAGAAAGCTGAGGGGCCTGGTATACATAGTAAAAAGAACAAGCCCGAGCCCCGAGCCCTGGGGCACACCGAAGTTGAGCTCAAAATTTGCAGATCTAACACCGTTTATCAGGATACATTGTGTGCCGTTTTGAAGATAAGAAGTGAACCAGTTCAGGACCGTTCCTGAACAGCCAAAGTGCTGGGATAATCTAGCGAGTAAAATACCATGATCAATGGAGTCGAACGCTGCTGACAAATCGAGTAACGACAAAATTGTAACACAACCCCTGTCAGAAGCTTGTAAAAGATCATGTACAACCGTAAGCAAGGCAGTTTCTGTACAGTGATGCTTCCGATAGGCTGACTGAAAGTGTTCCAGAAGGTTGTTGGACTCTAAATGAGCTAATACTATTAGCTCATTTAGAGTCCAACAACCTTCTGGAACACTTTCAGTGCACTATTAGTAATAGCTGCGAGAGAACAATGCGCTCCAGAAGTTTAGAAAGGAATGGCAGGTTCGAAACTGGGCGATAATTTTTGAGCTGCTCGGGGTTGAGGTTTGACTTTTTAAGAAGAGGTATGACTAAAGCATGCTTAAAACAATGCGGAACTATGCCAGTGATAAGAGATTCATTCATGATGTCAGTAATGACTGGTAAAACCTCGTCTAAACATGAAAGTAAAAGAGGAGATGAAACTGGGTCTAGATCACAGGCTTTCTTTGGTATGCTAAGAATGATTTTCTTTACATTGTCACATGTGACTGGTTGAAAACATGCAAAAGGGGTTCCGTTAAAAGATTCTGACTCAACGGCAACATTATCAGACTTAAAGTTTTGTCGTATGAGTTCTATTTTTGTGGTAAAGAACTCCAAAAATGTTTCGGGTAGGGACACAACAGGAATCAAGCTTGGTAGAACTGGGCTCACTTTCACACCCATCAACTGACTACTGATATTAAACAATTCCCTAACAGAGCCGGATGTTTCGATTTTTGCGCTGTAAAAGGCATTCTTCGCATCTCTTATCATTCTGTTAACAACATTTCTAAGGTGGGCATATATTTCTCTTAGAACAGTCAGTCTGAGCTTTCGCCAATGCCGCTCGGCAAGGCGACGCTCAGTCTTAGCTTGCTTGATTTCTAGGGACATCCATGGAGCAGAACTGCGGTCAGCAATCATGCGCTGGACCAAAGGTGCATGTTTATCAAGGAGGCCGGTGTCGTATATAATACTGTCGTTCATATTTCGACAGTATTTCCTGGGAAATACTGCAGCTTATTCGTGAAAAAGTGTCACTGAGCGACATTATTTTATAAAAAAATTAAGCGCGACAGGATTTCACAAGAAATGTCCATAAAATTGCGTCGCTACCTAAAAATAAAATCGTGTTGCAGCGACAGCATTTCACCGTCGCTGTCAAATATTAACGCTACGACCATATATCACAGAAAACATTAACTCTAGCAGCAACATTTCATGTTGAAATGTGTCGCAAGCGACAGTATTTACTGACTACAATATTTCAGTGTCCTGTCGCAAAAAACTGTCGCGAAATTTGGAGCGACAGTATTTTAAGGCATGAGACAATATTTTATAGGACATTTTTCGTGAAAATTTGTCGCGCGACAGTTTTTTTCAGAAAATAATATCGCTGCAACAGTATTTCACGTGAAATGCTATCGCTGCGACACGATCCCACGGCGACAGTATTATATACGACACCGGCAAGCAGAGTATTGTACAGCTCAGCCAGATCACTGTTCTCACGGTTAAGTAGTGTGAGAGCTGAGGCAACGTCAGCCTTGAAATCTTCAATGTTCAAACAACGCATATTTCGTGATGACACGAGTCGTTTGCACTTACCAGGTTTTACAAACTTGAGTGAGACAGAAACAAGGAAATGGTCAGAAACAAGTTGTTCCGTCACAGAAACATCATGAACGACATCAGGGGTGTTAGTTACAAACCAATCAAGGATATGACCACGTACTGACATTGACAAGCTGCGCAAGAGCATTTTAGCTCCAGAGTCTGTCTTAGAGAGAGAACGTGAGGGTCAATATTTGATTCAAAGTGAAAATTAAAATCACCCAGAAGAAATAGAACATCACATGTAAGGTAACATTCAAGTAGGGTGGAAAATTAATTGATAAACTGTTGGTTTGTCAGTCCGTTCTTCTTGTTTGGGGGTGGACGATAAATAGAGACAAATACTAGTTTACGACCATTGACAGTTAGACGAACTTCACATGCTTCGAACGATGTAAACATTTGTTCAACTGGCCCAACTGTGATACTCGGCCTTATATTGTCTTTGAACAGTACAGCAAGGCCACCCCCTCTGCCAGAGTGGCGGCGGAATGATTTCAGAGTGAAACCAGGGGGGGGGGGGGGGGGGGGGTCACTGCTTTCATCACCGGTGGGCTGGAACCAAATCTCTGACAGAAACACGATATCGAAATTACCTTCGCTAATCCAGTCACACACATCGTCCGTTTTGTTACGACATGACTGTGTATTAAAAGACATTACCTTTAAAAACTTTGATGGTTGCTGCGAATGTCCATTTGTATCGATTTGAATGAGATTTGATCATACATTGCCAGGTTGTGTTTGTACTACCTTTGCTCTGGAAGTGGATATTTT
>CM065689.1:11880823-11884645 GCA_017654935.2 Phymorhynchus buccinoides
AGTAATGTCCCGATTTTTTAACAATACAGATAATACAATATTGTCGTGTATTGTACTGTTCGTATTATATTGCACTCACTTTGTTGTAACAGTCTGTATGGATTTCTGGCAACCTCCCTTGGTAGAGAGCGTCGTCGCTAATGCAGCATGCATAATTATTTATTTCACCAATAGCTTCCATTAACTCCTCTTTCGCCATTCCCTCATCCATCTATCCTTAAACACAGAGCTGTCATCTCCTCTCTCTCTCTTCTCTCTCTCTCTCTCTCTCTCTCTCTCCCTTCTCTCTCTCTCTCTCTCTCTCTCTCTCTTCTCTCTCTCGCATGCTAAAAATATTTAATGTAGTTTCTGTCTCTGTATCAATATGTTTTACTGTGTGCCCGTTTTTATTTTAATAATTTACAAAACGCAAGTGCGTGCGCCCGTGTGTGTAAGTGTCTCTGTATTCATGTTTGCTTGTATGTCTCTGTGTGCGTGTGTATCTATGTATATGGATGAGCCTACATGGTTGTATTATATGGATATGTCTGTATATATGTCTTTCTCTCTCACTCAAACACACACCACACACACACCACACACAACACACACACACACACACACAAACACGCGCGCGCGACGCGCGCTAGCGCGCACAACACACACACAACAACACACCCAACAACACAACACAACATAAGCATCATTACATCACTCCAACGAATAAGGCGAAACATTACCAAGTTAAAACAATAACCTTTGCGAAGAATACAGTAGCTAAGGCGAAATGGGAAACGTCGATTTGAGAACACACCAGTCAGGATATTGTTGTTGAACAGGGGGAGAATATAGAAAGACGAGGGGAAAAAAAAACAGCAGGAGGGGGGGGGGAGGGGGGGGGAGGGGGGAGGAGGGGGGAGGAGGGGGGGGGGGGGAGGAGGAGGGGGGGGCTAGGGGGGGAGGGGTGGAAGTGGGGGGGGGTATATTGCAGGATCAATAGAGGAAGGGTTATCGACCACAAACTAAAAATCCCCAGCCCAGGACATCTTTTAACTAAAGAATACGTCATGGCTTCAACAAGGGCCTGAGAGAGAGAGAGAGAGAGAGATAGTGAGTGAGAGTGAGAGAGAGAGAGATGAAGAGAGAGAAGGAGAGAGAGAGAGAGAAACAGAGAGATGAGATGAGATGAGAGAAGGAGAGAGAGAGAGTCTGAACTCTTGTTGCTTTTATTATTATTATATAGGCCTTCCTCGCCCGTTAGCGATAATCTTTTTTAACATAAATACATGACAACAACCAACCATGCACAATCCGTATTAAACATGACACCAAACAACCATGCACAATCCGCCTAATACATGAACAACAAACAACCATGCACAATCCGCATAATACATGACAACAAACAACCATGCACAATCCGCATAATATGAGAGAAAGGAAAAAAGGGGAGAGAGAGAGAAAAGAAAGAGGGAGAGAGAGAGAGACAGAGAAGAAAGAGAGAGACAGACAGGCAGCCAGATAGGGTAGACAGGGCAAAACAGAGGGAAAGAAACTAATGGGGAATATATTTCCATTTCGGTGCTATGGAATTACTGTGTATGAAGAGCATTAGAAATATATTCTTCTTTCACTGGCCCATTTTCCCCTCATAGCACATATGCGCGAGTACGGTAACCACAGAGACATGTTCACACAGACATGTTCACACAGACATGTTCACACACACATGTTCACACACACACACAATGTGCACCACAGGACAGACATGTTCACACAGACATGTTCACACACACATGTTCACACACACATGTTCACACAGACAGACATGTTCACACAGACATGTTCACACACACATGTTCACACACACACACATGGTCCCCACAGGGACGGTCACACAGACATGTTCACACAGACAGACATGTTCACACAGACATGTTCACACAGACAGACATGTTCACAGAGACATGTTCACACAGACATGTTCACACAGACATGTTCACACAGACAGACATGTTCACACAGACATGTTCACACAGACATGTTCACACAGACAGACATGTTCACACAGACATGTTCACACAGACATGTTCACACACACATGTTCACACACACATGTTCACACAGACAGACATGTTCACACAGACATGTTCACACACACATGTTCACACACACATGTTCACACAGACAGACATGTTCACAGAGACATGTTCACACAGACATGTTCACACAGACAGACAAATAGAGAGACGACGGAAAGGAGACTGAGAGAAAGAGATTTTCATTTCTGTTTATATTATCATTGGTATCTTTGAAGCATTTGGAATCAAAATATGGTCGATCTATAGCATATGTCAGCAATTGGGTGGAAAGATAAATGGATTGTGGCTCAATAGCTATTAACAAAAACAAACGAAAGTGGGGCATGGTTGGAAAACCCTCTCCTTTGCATTGATTCTTGCATATGCGTCCACAGTATGATGGGATAAAAGACGAAAGAGGAGACAGAGAATTGGGAGAAAGGTAAAAAGGAACATGAAGAGGAGGAAAATCAGAAAGAACAAATGTGTCGTCGAGCAGCAGACATGTCCTTTGTTCCATCAATCAATATATCTATCTATCCTACCCATCAATCATCGATCAATCAATCAATCAAATCAATCATCAATCAATCCAATCAATCCATCAATCTATCTATATGTCTGTCTATCTATCTATCTAGCTATCTATCTATCTATCTACCCAATCAATCAATCAATCAAATCATTCATTGTCCTTTTAAGAAACCGTGCATAAAAGGAAATTTGGCTGCTGTTACAAGACAAGCAAACAACATACACAAAGTACAGTAAAAAGATGATCATGACAAAAAACATTATATAATATTCCGCTAGTAATTATTTATTATAAACTTAATTTTTAATTATACAAATAATAAACATTACTTGTTTCACGAGATACATATTGGACAAGAAATATATAGCGCAAAGAAGGAAATTTCGGTTTTTAAGGTCACACTTCAAGGTCAAGATCAGCATGGCGATAATTTATGCTCGGATGTTTCTACTCTAGGTTATACATTGCCACACACAATCTGAAGCGCTTTCTGTGAAGTACAAATGTGGAAAATATGGGCTTAAAACCCAATTTGTAGACCCAAGCACTTTCAAGGCCTACCAATCTCCTTGACCTTGACATTGACCTTGATCGGTATGCCATAATCAAGAACGGTCATAAGCCAAAGTACCTCCATGCCAATTTTCAAGACTCTAGGACCTACGGTGTGGAGGTTATGGCCCCTTAAAGACTTTTTTGTATCCAGTGTCGCAAAGATCATGTCCGTCATCTTAATTTATCAGTCAAATGAAATAAAAACTCAAACTCTTGTATTGTTCGTAAACCATCAAGGAAAAGAATTATTTTTTGGGGGACACATAAGCGGTAAGCACATAAGCACATTCCACGAAAGAAAAAAACAAAACGCACAAGGTAAAGTTGGTGCACGATGTAAAGCAGCAAATAAAGATAATTAAACATTTTTTATACTCGCCGTAATCATACTGCTGGAAGCAAGCATTCATTGCTATTTTCAGTTGAAAATAATTTATTTTAACTATGAGAATTGGAGACTGAAAATCTGTTAACAATGAAGGAATGCAACTGTCTGTCAACACCAATTAAAAGATCAAGCCGCAAATCAGTATACAGTGGCATTCATATAGAAAATGAAGTTCATCCTCCACCAAGTTACATGATTTACAAAGTCTTTTCTTCTCTTGGATATGGGAGGCGACCTCTTCAATGTGAAGGCCGTGTGTACTTAATCTTCAAGCAACATAGAGA
>CM065689.1:11885145-11918856 GCA_017654935.2 Phymorhynchus buccinoides
GCCAAACAAACAACACCAAGAACTTTTGGAAAGAAATTGTTAATCTTGTTACCGTTATAAGAAGAGGAAGGCATTAAGATGAAGCTTTTGTCGTTTCGTCTACTGTTATAAACAAAATATAGTCCTTTAATGGATGGAGACTATGTGATTAATCAGACCAATAAGTGTAATTCATCAATGCTCTTTTGTGAAATAGACAATACAGTTCTGTTAATCAGAATGCTGTAAGCAGCTGTAGTAAATCTGCGAATAATTCGCACAGGGTTCCAATAACTGAACCTTGATGTATACCATAATTGGTTGTTAGAGGGTAGACATTAGCGCCCATTAATGGAAACAATCTGGCCACAGTTAAAAACCGACGAAAGAAGCTCCTATTGCTAGTAGATATCACATATATTTTAAGCTTTTTCAGAAGTAGTTCCAGTGAATCAATACGTCAAATGTTTTAGCAAAATCAACTATTAGGACACCAGTTTACTAATTGTTCAATATTGAATAGCCACTTATCTACTAGGTTGTGAGGCTGTTGTGGCAAGAATGTTTAGCTCTAATACCCAGCTGGCAAAGGAGGAGTAGATCGAAATATCAAAATGAATGATAATAGGTTTTGTAGTGTGAGTTTCAAAAAGGTTGTGATAGGCAGAACTGAATATATAGGCCTGTAATTGGACGGAGTCTAAGCGATCGCCCAGATTTAAAAATAGGAGTGACTTAGGGGGGGGGCCACTTTGAAAGGTCAGGGAATAGATTTTTGAAATAAACAAATAAGTTAGTGATCGTAATACTAGAGCAGAGTGTTTTAAATGTTTACATCAATATAATCAATCCTCTAGTACTAGGAGAGAGAGAGGAGAGATCGAGAGAGATCTGAGAGATGAGAGAGAGAGGATGGATGAGAGAGATGAGGAGAGCAGAAGAGAGAGAGAAAGGCGCCAGACACACAGACATAAAAGTGGGAATATGCATTAATGTTGACTATTTGGTGCAAGGACTGTATGCAAAGTGCAAGCGGTGCGCGTAAACATGACGCTTGAATACACATTGTATGCAACACAGCGGGACCACGATCAGCATGCATCAGACCACCATAACGATCGCTCGTTAGATCATAAAAACGTGTTCTAGGACACACTTTATGATGAAAAAATTAATCCACCATTTGGTTCCAGAATACCAAGGCCACGGATCAAGAATTCTAGGATCAAATCAACCAATCCTTGCTGAATGGGTCCTTGATGATCAGTTGATCAATGACTTTGGTAATACTGGATCAATGTTAGCTGTGACTATGGTAACAGGGCAAAGCACTGCAATAATATCGGATTGCATCAACAGTGCAATATTGTTGAGTAAGGAGTGCGGGGTGAATAAGCTTTTTGGACTTGGCTTGACCGCAGTGAATTTGTCCCCATCTTTCTATAGAATTTACTTCTCGTTTTTCAACAATCAATTATAATTCATGAAGCATGAGGATTATGACAATATCGAAAGAGGTTTTGACGAGGGCGTGATATTGATGATAATAACTGTGCGCCTAGAAAGATGCTCTGACAATCAGAACTATGCAGGAAAGGATGTTAGACAATCAGAACTATGCACTAGAAAGGATTTTGACGATCAGAACATGCACTAGAATGGATTTATGACGATCAGAACTATGAATAGAAAGATTTGACAATCAGAACTAGGACTAGAATGGATTTGACCGATCAGAACTATGCAATGGAAAGGATTTGTCCGATCAGAAACTATACACTGGAAAGGATTTTGACGATTCAGAACTATACACTGGAAAGGATTTTGACAATCAGAACTATGCACTATAAGGAGTCTTGACAACAGAACTATAACGGTAAAGGATTTGACGACAGGAATATGGACTAGAATGGATTGACGACAGAATATAAACTGAAAAGGATTTGACAATCAGAACTATGAACTAGAAAAGGATTTACAATCCGAAACAAACTAAAAGGAAAGGATTTTGACAATCAGAACTTATACACTGGAAAGGATTTGACACAATCAGAACTATACAATGGAAAGAATTTGACGATCAGAAAACTATGCACTAGAAAGATTTGACAATCAGAACTTACTACACTGGACAAGGATTTTGACAACAGAAACAGCACTTAGAACGGATCTTGACAATCAGAACATACACTAGAACGATTTTGACAATCAGAAAAACACTGGAATGATTTTGACGATCAGAACTATACACTGGACAGGATGTTGACCGATCAGAACTATGCACTAGAAAGGATTTTGCCATCAGAGCTATGCACTAGAAGGGATTTTGACAATCAGAACTAGCACTAGAAAGGAATTTTGACGATAAGAACTATGCATAGAAAGGATTTTGACAATCAGAACTATACACTGAAAGGATTTGACGATCAGACTATACACTGGAAAGGATTTTGACCGATCAGAACTATGCATAGAAAGGATTTTGATAATCCGAACTATGTATTAGGAAAGGATTTAACAATCAGAACTATGCAGTGGAAAGGAATTGACAATAGAAACTAGCAATAGACAGGATTTGGACAATCAGAATGTATTAGAAAGGGACTTTTGACAATCAGAAATATGCAGTGAAGGATTTTGACAATCAGGAACTATGGCACTGGAACGGATTTTGACAACAGAACTATTGCATTAGAAAGGATCTCAGATAATAATTTTGCTCTGACTGCATACCTGTCAATGCATAATTATGGCAATGGAAGAGGTTTGAGAATCCTAGTTACGCAGTAAAAGAAAGTTGACAAAAATGATCATGCACTGGAATGATTTGACAATCACGATTAGGCGCAAGAAGAGATTTTGAGAATAAATCACTGCAAATGAAAGAATGTTGGTAATCATAAGCATGCAATGGAGAGGGTTAAAACCATAGCCGCAGTCTGGACAGAGTTTGGGAATAATAATTATGGTTGTGGAGAATTTTGACAATCCACGACACGCACTAGAAAGGATGTGCAAACACGAATGTCAGCACTAGAAAATGACATTTTAGGCAGGAATTTTATATTTAATGTATTTATCATGTAATTATTGCAGCCTTAGCGGGTTCACATTAGCCGGGTAAGTTCCATACCGGAAAACCTAAATAAGTGGAAGAAAGAAGTATAAAATTTGACGCATATAGGGGAAATTCGGACACGTGCGCAATCTTTTTCCCTGTCTTTGTTCACTTATTATGGATTCGCGAACGGTTTTCCGATGGAATATCAGCTTATGTTGTACCACGGCCTCTTATCGTCAAGCGATAAACCACTTCGTATCATCAAACATTATTTATTACAGACGATTCTTGGGATGCTCGAAACCAACAGTAGCAAGCTCAGCAGATGCAGATTGTAACTCCACCTTGCCCCCCCCCCCTGCCCCCCTACCCCCCCTTCCCCCCTCCCCACCAGCAGGGTTTAAGCTGTTTATGCCCTGTCAGTACCGGTGACATATGGCATTCCTCGTGTAAGAAAGTCATTTATTGTCGATATCCATAAATACATTATTTAGCGAAAGAAATGCATTATTTAAGTATAGCAGCATTATATATCTTATTGAAAAACTGTGAGATGCGTAGCAATAAAAACATGCTTTATATACTTACAAAAATCATTTCTTTAGAAAACCAGCTTAAATAAATAATTAATATTTTTAATCATTGCAAAACAATTGTGAAAAACATGTTCTATTACTCAAACAATGTATTATGTAATAAACAGCTTCATTTCTCAAAATATGTTGTTATTTAGTTTCAGTTTTGATTTTATGTCAAATAAGTCATATCTAAAAATCGCATCATTAATTTGAAAAATGCATTACATAGAAACGCCGAACCAGCCTTTTTTTGGAGTCGAAATAAAAAAAAACGCTAGCTACTCATTCCGAATTACGGGAAATTACTTTGGTCTGCTCGCCAGAAAACGTTCTTCTTTTACCCTTTTTCCTGTCGCTCCAATCATCGTCACCGAGAATAAAAGAAATAAAAACGTTATACATATGGAAAAATTCAAACATATCTATATGGGGGACCCTCAAGAATGATCACTCTCAGGCATCCACAGCCAGAGCCACAACTGCCTCAAGGCTAGGCTGTCAGGAGCACAAACTGACTTGCCTGTGGGGAATTCCCAAGGGAAGAGGGCGAACGGTTAGGAGATTATTTTTAGATAAATGGAAACAGAAACATAAACAACAGACAAGTGTGATATAACAAAAAAAGAAATAAAGATATTAACTAGTTAGACTGACAATAAACACATTGTCCATATCAAGGCTATCACCTTCAAATATAAATAACGTGTAATTTATAGCGTCAGTCAAGACCAGAGGATAACTTAGGCAATGGATATCACCCTTCGTGACAAAAAACAACCTAGGTATTCCTCACTTCGTGTGTGTGTGTGGGTGTGGTGTGGTGTGTGTGTGTGTGTGTGTGTGGAGTGTTGGTGTGTCATAGTCAAGCAAGTCAAAATGATCTTTATGACGATAAAAGAATAAGCTTGATAAAGCTTTTATAATCCTGTCGTCGTGTGGTGTTGTGTGTGTGGAACATGAACATAAACATTGGTTACTGCCATGAACCCTAACAAAGGCTATAAGGCACAGGTAAGATACAAACAACGCAAAAATACTCATCTGCTTTTTTCGTAAAATACTAAATACTAACATATTTGCCACTAAATGGCTGAGTTATCTACATATCATAATCTGAGGCGACTGAACATTTGATATAACTTTGCTTGTCTCTATTTTCGACAATTTGTAACCGATCTTTTTTATCCATAACGCCTTTAGGCAAAGTTGTTTCTATTACAATATGTTCGTTCTCCCAATTTCGGTTTGTTAAATATGAGCACTAATATCAATTGACATAGCGCCTGTTTTTGTGGTCATCCAAAATAGTACTAAAATAGGTACGATTCTATTCGATATTCTTAGTGCATCATTATAAAACCTGAGCCGTGATAACTCTCCTTCTTAGTTCCAAAATGATAGTAACAGTTTGCATCTCGTAAATCGCAGTGTAACTTTTTGATTGAATGTGAATGATGTTCCAAACATGCTCAAACCAAGATCAAACATAATTTTGATGAATAATCCATGATGGTTGTGAGCCATCTTGTTTGCAAATGTTTATCATATGGCCTGTCTCAAACATGAAATTTCCTTCGATTCCAGTATATGTACCAAAGCCACACATTAACAAATGCATTAAATTAATGGGAAAATTACCTAATTCTGCGAAGATTGGAAGGCGCATAGCCTTTAGGTACAGCTAACAAAAAAATATCTACAACATTAGCATGTACATTTTTCAGTGGCAAAGTGTATCGCAAGCATTTTCAAAAGTATTCCAAATAAATCCAACGTTTTGTACTATATGGTAGCCACATTTTTAACCATAGAGGAATATGGTGAAACAAGGAAATCAAATCTTTGATTGATAATCTAAATATCAATATTTCTTTCTATAAGATATACTTCTAGATCTGTGCAGCTTATTTCCTGTGCCTCAGATGTTCTGAGCTATGAAATTACTCTTTTTGAAAGATTAGACCTAGATTTATAGCTTTACTGGTTTTCAATAATATTGTCTCCACTAAATGCCATGGTATAATCGGTTGATCGAGAAAATCGACAACCTGTTTCTCTATTAATATGTAGCCACCAATACAACAAACTCATATAGATTATGTAAGTTGTCTTTGTAAGTCCCTCCGTTGTTGATAAACAATATAAAACATCGTCTGCAGACATTCAAGCAGGATACTTTCATTTGATGTACTGTTTAATGTAGGATACGTATCATTATTTCTCAGGAATGTATTACAAAATTAAAGGAGTGTAGGCTAAGAGTATTACCTTGATGACCCCTTTTTAATTAGAAGTCCTCAGAAAACCCGTCTGAGTATTGACGATTATTGAAAAGCATAGTAGACAGTCTAATTATATCCAAGACATTTCTCCCATGATTCCAAGTTTAGGCATCTTTAATAAAAGAGCGTCATGCAACACATTGCAAATGCTGTTCTAAAATCACAAAAGCAACAAATAGTCTCCATTTCTTTCTGTGGTGGCATCATCACAATTGTGTTAAGAATAAAAGTGACGTTGTTCTCAATTTTACCTATAAAACCATCCTGTTCCTTGAGAACAGGTGTTGGATTCAAATATGATATCTGTGTTAACACTTGGCAAAATACCTTCCCTAGAACAGGTATTAAGAGTTATAACTATAAATTATTAGCATCATGGGTCTCCTGTTGTAACTGGAACATTTATACCATTTTTTAATATTGCAGGATACTCCTGTGACAAAAAGATATGAGTAAGCTGACAAGAATAACTAATGTAAATGGAAGACTTGTAATTAATTCGGGAATTATAACATCTGTCCCTGGTGATGCTTGTTTTTGATTTTTTTACAAGCTGCCTGCTTTCACCAACTGTTACTGAAATCATTAAAGCAACTGGGTCATCATCATGGTTTTCAAAAATCTGTTTTAATTCGTGGTTACTGATTTTTCTCTTCTTTGAAACATCAGCTTCTTTCCAATCAGTGTCTAAAAGATGTATCCATTTGCAGAACCACTGTTATTATTATTATCATGACAGGCTTCAGATGATTTTAATTCTTTTAATAGCTCCTACCGTATTTGGGTCCTTCTAAACGGCCTCATTAAGGGATCTAAAAGGAGCAGTTTTATGGGCTTTCTTTTTCTTTTTTAGAATCTTTTCATATACTTCTTTCGAGATGCATAATATGTTGACAAGGTTGTCGATTGCTTGGATACCTGTTCCAAGGCATTTAATAAAGATTTCATTCTTCTTAAAGGTGTAGCAATCGTATGAAACCACTTTTGCCTTTTTTTCTTCGTCTACGTTTTTGCCAATAGTACTTTATGCGTAGTTTCTGCATTATAAGAACTGTGAATTAAATCATCATGATGCATCAACCATTGGTGAGCATTGCGGCACATTATCTTGTTTATCGAATTTATAATTGAGGTCTTGGCAAGACAAACTTAGACGGAAGTAAATCCTTAAAACCGATTACAAGAATTTCCATCACTTGAACTTCACATTTACTTTCTAATGAAATCTGTGAACATGTTGTGTCTTTAATGTTTTTTAATTGTCATACCATATATATGAAATTGCTAAATTTGAAATTAATGTTGGAAGGGCAAAATTCTAATTCATTGGACAATGATCAGAAAAATTCTGCAGAGACTTACTATCATGTTATATAATGTCTTTTGTCATCTCTGTGAGCAAGCAAAGCTAACTAGGACACTACACTTTGGGCGTATAGCATGTGTATCGTTCTTGGAGGATCACTATGGTTCTCCCATGAAGATATACATGTTGTATTAGCATAAAGATAGCAGCTTTCTACCATGTCTTTGTACAATCTATCCATTGATTTGCTCTGGAATACAGTTTCACATTTAATGTCTAATAAAAGTATACTGATCGTACATCAGTCCATTTGCATATAATCTGGTTTGTCCCCAGTCTGGCATAAAATACCACACAAAACGAACTGTCCTTTGCGCACAGTTCTGTCACATCTCTTGTAATTGTCCCAATTTGATGGTTCTCCTTCCAAAAGATGAATGTTCAGGAGGTAATAAGTAGAACCAATGAAAACATGGTCGTTATTCTTATGATTTTTGCATGCAACCATTACTAATCACACTTACTTCTAGAGAGTACTTTAAACGGTGTCTTAAAGAGTCGTAAAATCAAACACAGATTATCCCACCCGATGCGGTGAGTGGCTTGGTCGTTATGTCGGACAAAAATAATGCCTTCCCCAAATCCTGGAAAAAATATATTTCAGTATCGGATTATCCAAATATGCCTTCTTGTAGAAATACAATGTCGCTATTCTACCAATTGTATAATTATTCTTGCATCATTTAGCTTATTTACTTTAATGCGTCAAGGTTTCCTTATTAGCCTTTTAGGTTCCATGTTAATATACTATTAAAAACTTTGTGGAACGTTCATAACAAATCTTTAAATAATTAAGAAACAGAGATACAGAATGTCATGCGAACTGAAAAATACAACCCGTTTTTAAAAGCAATACGAACGTTTGGTAGTTATTAATTCACACGCATAATGTAGAGTGAAGTATATCAAATAACTAATGAATATGAAGCAAAGTTCATCTACAAAGGATGCATCATTCGTGCGGAAAAAGGGGTTTCCTAATCAAATATCTGGCATCCAATGGTAGTTCTGTATCTCGGCCGGTTAGTCACCCTACTGGAGATCTCAAGTGTCTTGCTCACCAGAAGGTCGTGCCCAGGAGTTCGGTGCCTAGTACGCATGTTATTATGGTCTCTGTGATTTCATGTTCCTCGATCAGAGTAGCGTTCCCCGATCATGAAATGTCGTTCAGTCGGTTTCTGTAGCGGTGTGGACGATGATCATTGAAGCCTGTTTCAGGAGATTTGAAAGTCGTCCTTGAGGAAGGATCGGTTTCCGACTGCATATCACAACCGGCTCTAACGGTTGGGTCGCAGAATGACGAACTTCCCTTCAGCTGTCTTGTAGGTCCTATTTTGATGTTGTTTGTTGTTCGCATGCGGGTGCCTGTTCAGAACAGCCCGTGCAGATGTCTTCAATATGCCTCCTAGGATCCCGTTGCATTTTTGGTTGGGGGGAAGTCGTCGTCATGTTTCGACGTGGTTCTGAAAGTGTCTTATGATAGAAGGTAACACTTTGGTCACTCAAAAATGCGCTTGCACGAGTGCATTTGTACAGTTGACTGTAGCACTGATGTTTGTATCCAGCACAGACGCGCCGTTAACAACAACCGGCCTTTCTGTGTGTCTCTGATCTCTCTATTGACACAATGATCTAAGGTCGAATATACCTTTCGTCGAAGGCAGAATATGGCATTGCCGTCTAAGACGGGCAAGTGCCCTCAGTTCGTCCTAAGGTCGAATATACATCTTGTCCTAAGGGCGAATATACATTGCGTCCTAAGATCGAAAAGGCTCAGTTGTCCTTACGGCGAATTACATATTCGGCCTAAGGTTCGGAACGTAATTTCGCATAAGGTCTAAACATGTACAGTAGGCCTAAGGTCGAATTCTGCCATCAGTCAGTCTTTTTCATTCATAAAACAAAACCATATGCGGACCCTGGCAAAAAGTGCATGAATGTAGGTCACCTATTCGTCTGTCATCAGGGCGTTCGGACTGGGTAGAGGGGGTAGTGACGGCTCCTGCGGATCAGGCATCATGTGGCCATCATCGGATCATCGCCCATAATCTGGACGTTTTTGGGCAGAAAAATGCCACCTTTTTAGGGTTTTTTTAAGTAAGCCGAAAAAGACTATCTTTTAACTTTATTTCAATATTAGTATTCATATCGGATTTAATAATATAACTAATTGTCCAATTAATTTGGTCTGAATTGTCAGCTTCGGTTCTTACTCTCTCTCCTCCCTCTCTCTCTGCTCTCTCACTCTCTCCTCACGCTCTCTCTTCTCTCTTGTGTTTGTGTGTGTGTTTATACAAAAAAAATTGTTACGCCCAGAAGCTGAAAGGCACTTTCGACCTTAGGACGAAAGTTGCAGCGACCTTAGGGAGAAATGATATTCGACGTAGGACGATCTGAGACTTTCCGACTTTAGGACGAAAGTTGCAGTCGACCTAGGATCGAAATGTACATCCGATTTTTTGTTTCGACCTTGTCTTGATATGGGTAGTCATTGCGACCTTAGGAGAAATGATATTCGCCCTTATTCCGTGAACCCATAAAGGCATTCGAAGGTATGAGGGCATACAGTTCATGTTAATCAAAAAGAAAACCAAAACCAAGCCACAACAAAAACGAATCAACCACACCCACCAAAAAAGCATAAACTCTGATAATCAAAGCATAGAAAGAACTGTCCAATCGGGAACAGAAACTAGGTCAACAAATCACAGGAAGTGGCTGACTGAAGGGACATAACTCAAATGAAACCAGAAAACACACACTGTGTTTTTCTGGTGTGTTTCCATTGAGTGTCATGCCAATGCGGGCCAAATCCGATTGCATATTCCCATTCCATTTGTCTTTCGTTCGTCTGGCTGAGTTGAGTTTAAACAGCAGCTGTCATGGAGACATTGACTGCATCGTTAAAATAGAATATACTTGTTATGTGTTTGTTGGTTTCTGTTTTTGCGGGGAATATATATGATTTGTTGCCGTATCCTTTTCTTCTATTTTCGAGGGAACGTTTTTGACGTTGCAATAGCCGTGGAGTCCAGATAGACCTTTATTATGCCTTTCCCTTAGGACTTCATGTTTTGCGTTTCTCGACCAACCCTCTCTTTCGCCCTCTCTCCTCTCTCTCTCTCTCTCTCTCCTTCTCTCGCGCTCCTCTCTCTACTCTCCTCTCTCTCATCTCTCTCTTCTCTCTCCTCTATCTCTCTCCAAGCTTAGCAACCGTTATCTAGCCTGGTTTCAGCATATCAACCGCGTGTTGTAAATGTCAGGTCTCATTTGCTTAGACAAGACTAGATTGATTGTGGATTTGCAAGATTTGGACTCGACTCTCATGCTTATGAAACTATATGCTTTTATGAAACTTTAGACCATTGATGGGGAAGTCCAGAATATCTATACATAATCCGAAATCCGGTATAAGAAAGATAAAACAAGGAAAAGACGGTGTGTCACCGTTAAGAACTCATCGTATAGGTACTCAAATGTATCAAGGAACTAGAAACTGTCCTTGCTAGGTGTGGAATTTCACTTTATTCTGAGTGTATACAGTATGCACGTTTACGTAAAAGTACTTACAGATAAAATATATACGTCCCTAACGCTTTAAAGAACTTTATATTATCAAATACAAGATATGTCTATCTCGCTTTTCTTTGTTGTAAAGCTGTCAAGTTAGAAATCAGTGACCATTAATCTATAACCATCTACATATTATATGTATATATGGTGTTGGGGAAAATATATATATCTTGTCTTGACCTTTAAAGACATGAAGGATTTAGAATAAATGAATAATTCAGCTCAATAGTTTACACCCTTCTTTATATTATACAGAGTGTAAGGAAGGGGCGTGTGGTTTTCCTTGATTGTTATGTAAAGAGTTAAATTAATAGTAGTTATCTTGTGTTATTGTTGAAGCTTAGGTCGAGAATACATGCAAAAAAATAATCATGCTAAATAGGCTACGTGAATTGGTTCTTGTCTATACATGATACGTTTATCGATGTCATGTGCTCTTCACTGATTCTCTTATGTGTCATATTATGCAGTGTTCGTGAAAGGCTTCTATTGGTGATTAGTAGCTTATCTATATGAATTTTGTTTTTTCCTTTTCTTCTTCTCCTGCTCCTTTATGACCATGGGCAGAAAGGCCTACTCAATAAAAATGATTCGCTCGTCGTTCTCTCTCGCTCTCTCTCTCTCTCCTTCCTCTTCTTATCTCTCTCTCTCTTCGTCTATGTCTACCTTTCTTGTATTATTGGTCTCTGTCGATCTGCCTCTCTGTTTGTCGTCTCTCTCTGTGATTGTCTGTCTCTCTCTCTCTCCTGTCTCTCTCTGTCTTCTGGCTAAGTTGTGTCGTCTTGTCCTGTCGGTCTCTACATCTCTATTTCTTTCCATTCTCTCTCTACTCCAAACTAGAGCATGCAACCACTTCCTTGATGCCATACTAAGAAGAAAATAATATGACACATTAATTTATACGGTTTGTCAAGACTGCACGATCTACTTTACAGAAATACACTCGTATTAAATAATTCGTTCTGTTTCCAGGAAATAATCCTCGGCGAACTTTTCATCCAGGATTAGGATATAATGCCTCAACGACCTTCCATGCAGGCTTAGGAAATCATGCCCTCAGCGAACCTTTCATCCAAGCTAGGACATAATGTCTCAGCGAACCTTTTTATCCAGGCATACGAATAAGCCGATTAATAGAGCTGGGACAATCTATAGATGGTTTGGTTAATGGCCGGCTACCTTGCATACGATTCTATTCACTGCGACCGATTGTGACATTCGAATGCATGGTTGACGTGAATTCCTCTTCTAAATAAACTGATGAAATCCTACTAGTATGTTCATAATTGTAGTTTTCCGTACACGAAGCGGATATAAAACATAGATTTCGGTATCGCGACATTGTATTTGTTGTGGTATGCGTCTACAGAGTATAGGAACCAAAACAGCTATAGTTATTGTTAGACGTGAAGTATTTAACGCGACATGACCAAGACATCGTCAGAATCGCCCAAATTTTTTTTTCGGGGTTAAAAATTTTTGGGTCAAATGTAGCGTATGTGTGGGCCTTTAGAGTAGTGCGAGAGATGAGATATTAACTTTTAAGCAATAGATTCTCAGAAGCTAATCATACACGCCCTTACAGGACATAAGAAGGCACAGGTCTATCGAGTACTGAGGGGGTGGAAATACACACAATATAATTAGGATAGCTGTAGGATGGTACACGTATGAAGGAAAGATTGAAGAATAGACATTGCTAAACTTGATCATTTCGAAAATGAAGGGTTTTTTTTTATCGGTCTTCACAGTCGATGAGTCTTTATCTGTGTTGTGTTCTATGCCCTTTGCTATCTTCTATTATGTCTGCTCTCATTTTCTCGTTCTGTCTCTGTATCAGTTGAACACACCTCGTCCTTCTTCCTTTTTCTCCTCATACCATCTCTTTCCCCTGTCTGTCTGGCGTCTCCTCTATCCCTATCTCTCTTTACTCTCTGCTAGTCATAATATTATGGCTTCACAATCGTTTAACAGCTAGCGTCGCGATATTGCCATAGTAAGGATATTCACAGCCACAAAAGAATAGAACGAAAGACTCTTTTACAGAAATCAATCATCATTGTAGATATCCTGAGGAATATTATGAATGTATGCGCAATTTACCATTCTTTCGACTTTACGTGCCGCATCATAACGATTGAAATTCTCGTAACGTAAGGCAGTGTTGTTGTATGGACTACGCGCGCGGAGCGCACACAATGAACACAAATGCACAATGCGGTATTGGTGTGTGTGTGCATCAAAAATGTCACAAATCCGGTATGGTTGTGTGGCATCACAAATGTCACAATGCCGGTATTGGTTGTGTGTGGCATCACAAATGTCACAATGCGGTAGTGGTGCTAGTATGGGTGGACACAAAGTCACAATGCCGGTTGGTGCTGGTGGCATCACAAATGTCACAATGGTATTGGTGTGTGTGTGCATCACAAATACACAATGCGGTATTTGTGTGTGTGGTGCATCACAAATGAACAAGCGGTAATGGTGTGTGTGCGACACACAATCACAATGCGATTGGTGTGTGTGTGCATCACAAATTCACCATGCGGGTGAGTGGTGTTGTGGGCATACAAAATGCCACAATGCGGTATTGGTGTGTGTGTGCATCAAAATCTCACAATTCGGTTTGGTGTGTGTGCTGCCTCAAAAAATGTAACCATGCGGTATGTGTGTGTGTACACCACAAATCGTCAAATGCGGTTATTGTGTGTGTGTGCATCCAAATCGCCACACGCGGTGTGGGGTGGTGTGTGCATCACAAATGTCAAAATCGGACGTGTCGACTTATTTATGTTCCGTAAACTGAGCCGTGTATGACTAGGCGTCTGCTAATAAAATGAAAAATGAAAATTGAAGTATAGTTTCCTCCCCCCCCACCCCCCACCCCCCCCTCCACCCCCCCCCCCCCCCACCCCCCCCCCCCCCCCCCCCCCCCCCCCCCCCACCCCGGATAGAAACACAAAGATAAGAACCCTAATAAACAGCAAATAAGGAGATCGTCTCGTAGAAGTATAAAAAGAAAAGAAAGTGCGCGCGCTCTGTGATGGTGTTTTGTGTGGGTGTGTGTGTGGGTGCGTCGTGCGTTTGTTGCGCGTGCGTGCGTGGTGAGTGGCGCCACCCTCGCGCGGGCGGTTTGTTTTTTTTCTGTGTGGTGATTGACAGTGAAGAAATACATCATTTACTTTTCACGATTACCCTTTATATTATAACAAACGATAAAGCCAATCATTGAAAAATTTCATTAGAACGCCACATAGAAACGCTGATGATGATACCTAAGATACCTTTGCAGCAATGGAAGAATACTTACTGAGCAATGATGTTATATAGTTTTTTAAAAATAATTAGACAAAAACTAAGCTTTGGTCAGATATTATACACAACAGCTCTGCTATACCATGCTCTTTATGTTATAGTGAATCCTCTTACTCAGTTCAAATCGGTCAGCGAATGAAGGTAACTATCTTTTATGGAAAAATCGCAAGACAGACATTCCCTCTATTTACAAAAAAAAAGAGACCAAAGCACTAGCAATGATCGTCTATATTAACGTTTTAGGCTGTCTCGGGTAAAGTACTGAAAATGTGTGCAACTAAAAAATATGTACACGTCATCACGACATACAAACAATTACCCCAATTCCAATCATTCGGTTTACACCAGGCGATCGTCGTAGTGACTTGACCGGCGTATAGACCGTTTTTCCAAACCGAAATCTTTCAGTCCATAACTTTCACACCATTGGTATTAGGGTCTTCAAACTGGCTGTAGGTACTTTGTTGTGGCCCGTTATGATGATAGATAACGATATAGAGTCAAGGTCATGGAGATCGGTAGGTCTTGAAAGTGGTAGGGTAATAAAAAGTGGGTTTATAAGCCATCATCTCCACATTTGACTGCAGAAGCGCTTCGATTGTTGTTGGTACTGTATGAACTCAGAGTAGAAAACATCCGGATGCATATTGCCATGCTGGCGACCTGAACCTGAAGTTGACCTGAAAAACCGAAATTCCTCTTTGGCTATTAACTCTTGCCCAAAGCTGTATCTCGGAACTAGAAGACAGGAATCCTTCAAAATTGTAAGTGAGCACAAGCGGATATTCCAGCGGAAACCCGTGCGCAATCCATAAATAAGTGAAACAAATAGGGAAAAGATTTTGCGAACGTGTCCGAATTTCGGAAATACGAGTTCTAATGTGACCCGCCTACCACACTACATAAATTATTCCCTCGGAAATAATAATGTCGCGAACGGGCACACATTTCGTTTTTCCATCCTTCATATCTCGTGAAATACGTATAGGAAAAACTCCAAATGTTGTGGGGTGTGTACAAAGAGAGTAGAGACATTGCCGCACAATAGCCTCGTGGGATTAATGTCGACCGAGCGGAGAAATGATTCGAGTACGGGTGTACACCCCAGATAAAGGGTAAACACTAGAACACACCAGTAATTAAGGGGACATCCGGTAAAGGAGGGGGTCTAATACAAAAGTAAAGACAGTAGACCAAAATTGCAAACGTGGGATTATTGTCGCCGAGCGGAGCACATGTCTCGTGGAAGGTATACCCCCACAATAAGGGTGGCATCCTGGAAAAGATGTGCAAAAGTCACAGTGTGGTAGGGGTATCACCAAGGAACACAAGCGAGGACGAGGGCTAAGATGTGAGGGCAAGGGACGGTACGTACAGGGCGGGGCAGCCGGCAAGGACATAATATCTGCCGCTCGGTGTGCCCTTCGTGTTGATGTTCTTTGAAACTAAAAACACAATTGAAACGAAGAGAGAGACGAGAGGAGAAGAGAGATAGAGGACGGAGAGAAGAGGAGAAGAAGAGAGATGAGGAGAGAGAGAGAGAGATAGAGGGGAGAGAGAGAGAGAGAGAGAGAGAGAAAGGAGAGAGCAGAGAGAGAGAGAGAGAGAAGAGAGACAGAGACAGAAGAGACAGAGACAGAAACGAGACACAGAGATACCAGGCCTTGAAATTGGGTATTAAGCCATAATTCCACATGTTTAATGACAGAAGCGCTTCAGATTGTGTGTGGTACTGTTTAACCTAGAGTAGAAAATATCCGAGCAAAACGTATTGCCATGGTGACCTTGACCTTGCAGTGTGACCTTGAAAACCAAAATTTCATTCTTTGAGGCCATATTTTACTTGTCCAAAGCTGTAATGTTCTCGTGAACTAGAAAAAAAGACAGAATCCCTTCAATTTTTGTGTGAGTATGTGAGACTAACAGTGGAACACATTAGTACATACTTTATCCCTTGGAAATACAATGTCGTCGAGCGGCAAACATATTTCCGGTTTTTTTCACCCCCATATATCTCGTGAAATACTGTACAGAATCACTCCAAATTTTGTGTGGGTGTAAAAAGAAGAGTAGAAGACATTGCAGCACACATGCCAGGTGTGATTTCCAAGTCGCCGAGCGGAAGACATGTCTCCGATTGATTAATTCATTCATTAAGTGTGCATATCCCAGTAAAGGAGGGTGTCTAATACTAAAATAAAAGACATTGTAGCACACAATGAGCACGTGGGGCCTTGATGTTGTGATAATGATGTTGTGGTCTTTTTCATTGACATGTTTTGCCACCATCGTGTCCTCGTTTTACATGTCGCCGAGCGGAAGACATGTCTCAGTGTTAAGGGTGTATACCCCACCAATTAAGGGTGTGTATCCCGGAAAAAGGATTTGCACCCAGTCAAGGGTGTTTAGGTGTATCACCCAAAGAAACACAAGGAGGACGGGGGCCTAAGATGTGAGGGGCAAGGGAGGTACAGGGCGGGGCAGCCGGCAAAGGACATAATTATCTCAGTGCCGCTCGGCGATGCCCTTGTTGTTGATGTTTCTTTTGAAACTGTTAAAACATTTAAACCAGAGAGAGAGAGAGAGAGGAGAGAGAGGAGGAGAGAGAGAGAGAGAGAGAAGATTGAGAGAGAGACCACAAGATGAAGAGAGCGAGAGAGGCAGAGACAGAGAGGGTAATGTATGACAGAAACCGAGAGACAGAGGCAGACATACAGAAATAATTGTGCAGAGAAAGATGAAGAGAGAGAAAGTCCACGAAATAAAGAAAGACAGAAAAAAAGAAGAATGAATCAAATAGGAAGCCAGAGAAAAGGTCACAAACATTCAACACACAAATATGAATAGCTAGAATGGTTATGAATGTCACAAAGTGTTGCGTGCACTGTAATCAGGACTCAAATCAGGACTTGTTCACTGTTGGTGTAATTTGGTTTATATAACATTATGTAATGGGACTGTGACTGATTCTGGAAGTCTTGGCAAAGATTAATAATATCGAAATCATTGACATATGCTGAGCTTTTTGTTTTGCTTCCTCAGATCTGTCTTGAAAAGGAAAACAGAGAAAAGAAAAAGAGAGAAGAAAAAAGGAACAGCAAAGAACTCTTGAAAAGGAAAACAGAGAAAAGAAAAAGAGAGAAGAAAAAAGGCGACAAGCAAAGAACAGAAACAAAAAGTAATGAATGAAAGAAAGAAAGAAGAAAGAAAAGAAAGAAAGAAAGAAAGAAAGAAAGAAGTGGAGGAGGGAAATATAGCCAGAACCAAATCTGATAAAAGTCACAAACAAGACATGCCAGAGCCACAAAATATATTGCCCAAACGATTATGAATGTCACATCGTGTTCCATGCACTCTTATTAATCATGGCTTAAAGAGAGACAGAAAGAAAGAAAGAAAACCCCGCAAATATGACCCGTCAATTAGAAAATCAAGATGTTTTTTCTCAGATTTCAGTATAAAAAAAGTATTAGAAGTATCAAACATTATTTTGCATACAGAAAAATGAATAACCGTACACAATTATGAAGTGCCACTAAGGTTTCCATGGACTGTGTAATCGGATTCAAAAAAAAAAAGTATTTCAAAAAAAAATATGCAAGGACTGATGAGAAAATTGTTGGCCTACAGAAAAATACAGAAGAAAAAAACAACGAAATCTACAGAAGTTGCAAATCATATGTAGCATGCACACGAAAAAGAATGACCATACTAGTTATAAATGTTACTAATTGCTCACTGCTCTAATCACGACTTTAGAAATGAAAAAGAACAAGGGCATCGCCGAGCGGCAGATATGATACCTGCCCCGCCATGTACTATCCTTGCTTCATTTACATTTTAGGCCCTCGTCCTCCACTATGGTGTCTTTTGGGTGATACACGTACACACCCTTAAATGGGTGCACATCCTTTTTCAGGATGCACACCACTTAATTGGTGGGATGTGCACCCTTAATCGGTGGGGTGTACACCTTTAACATTAAATAAAGACATGTCTGCTGCTCGGTGACATTAAAATCCCACGTGGCATAATTTGTAATGCAATGTCTTCTACTCCTTCTTTTTTCAGACCCATCACAAAATGTGGAGTGATTATATGCATATATTTCACGAGATATAGGATGGTGAAGAAAAACGGAAACATGTCTGCTGATCGGCGACATTGTATTTCGGTGGGATAATTTATGTTACGAATGTGTTACACTGTTAGTCTCACATCCTCACACAAAATGTTAAGGGATTTTGTCTTCTAGTGCACGAGATACAGCTTGGACAAGAAATATGCGCAGTCGTGGCCTTGACCTTGGCGTATGACCTTGAAAACCTAGCATCTTTAAAGGACCTATAGTCATCCTCCATTCGGACCAAAAAACGTTCTGGAAAACGTTGCAGCATTATTTCCTACTACACATAGACACAGTATACAAACTGTATCTATGTAACCTACCTTTTATGTCACATTCGTCAAGATAAAGTGAGCGCACACACCTTTATTTCGCAAAAAATCTGGTCTCCTGGGGCAGATTTGCTAGCTGTCATTGAATATCACCAAAAATGGTATTTGTGCGATAATCCATTTGGCGTGACATAGATTAGGGGAAATCAATATGGCCACCTGTGACTAGGTGTTGAGAAAAAAAAAAAAAAAAAAAAAAAAAACTATTGGAGGACAAATTATTTTGCCTGTTTGTGCCTCGTTTTTAATAATAGAACTTGTTGGGAAACTTTCAGACCTAGCTTATGACGTAACGCTGTCAGAGGATACGTATTATTATTATTATGACGCTAAGTTGTACACCTTCAAGCTCCTCTCTTCTTGTTCTAGTCCAGGCGAAATTATAAAGTTTACCTTGTTTTGTGATATATATCAGGTTTCTATGTTGATCTAACATGATTTGAGGGTGCTGAATCCAGATCCGTTAAAGGCCAAGTTGTAAATGTTGGATATTTTGAGTTATGACGTAATATTCAAAATGGCCGCCATAGGTATCTAGAGAACTGTAAAAACATGCACTTAACGTAATTGTTTTGTATCTAATGCTTGTTTTGGTAAGACAAATAGTATAATTTGCTGAAATGATTCAAACTATGGGAATTATATCCTATTTTAGTACTTCTTAGCCCCCAGCCACTGTGGAGAGGGCTATCGCGATCTTTCGTGCCCTTTCATTTATCTTAAGAACCATGTCACAGGATCACTTCGAATTTGTGTGTTACTATTTTAATGAGCTGATATGCCCCTCAGTATGCCTTGTTGACATTGACCTTTGACCTTGAGTATGTGATTTTATTGTATCAACTATACTTTTTCAACTTTTGCACTGCTGTTGTAAAATGTTTCTAAGCTAAGGTTTGTAGAGGATGTTGAATTACTGATGCCTATTTTATGCCTAAGCCATTCATCTGGAATGCTTTACCTTGAATTTGCATGGAATATTTCAACTTTTTGCTTTAATATATTTTAAATCATTGCAGTAACTGTCTCATAATTGGTACATGAGCCAATGGTTAAACATATGGTTAAACATATCTAGATGCTAACCTAAGTACCAATGACATCTCTAGCCTTCATCTTGATGCTTGGCCTTTGTTGTTAGGCGCCAAGCACGGCGATCAGTGTCGATATTTCTTTTTATTTTATATGTGGGTAAAATGGCCGACATTCCATTGCACGCCGGCACTTTTACCCACCTATAAATTGGCTAATGCACCAATTATGAGACCATTACTGCCAAGATTTAAAACATATAAAGACAAAAAAGTTAAAATATTCAATGCAAATTCAAGGTCAAGCATTTAAGATGAAAGGCTTAAACATAAAATAGGTATCAGTAATTCAATATCCTCTATACACCTTAGCTTAGAAAAAAAAAACACATAGCTTATTTTACCACAGCAGTGCAAAAGTTGAAAAAAGTATAGTTGATACATTAAAATCACATACTCAAGGTCAAAGGCCAAAGTCAACAAGGCATACTTAGAGGCACATCAGCTTCATTAAAATAGTAACACAAATTCGAAGTGATCCTGTGACATTGTTCTTAAGATAATTGCCAGGCAAATGAAAGGACACAAAATCGTGATAGCCCTCTCCGCAGAGTGGCTGGGGGCTAATAAGTACAAAAATAGGATATAGTTTCACATATGTTGGTAATCATTTCAGCAAACTATAATATTTTTCTTACAAATAAAAGCATTAGATACACCATAATTACGGTAAGTGCATGTTTTAACAGTTCTTTAGAGTCCCATAGTGCCCATTTTGAATATTTTATCATATCATAGCTCAAAATGCCCAACATTTAAAACTTGGCCTCCAACGGATTTAGATTCATTGTCACCCTCAAATCATGTGAGATTCGACACTTAATATACATCACAAAAGAAGGTCAAGCCAATATTCGCCTGGACTACTAACCTGATCTACCCTTAACTGCGGGTCATTTCGAGGAAGTAATTCGTCCCCCTAGACGAGATTCAAGATATGCAGAGTACACAGAAGAAAAAAAGGTCAGCTCAATTTTTGCTAAGTTTGAGCTAACAGTATGATTGCGTTCAGTTTTATGCTCCGTCTGTGACTTTGAATTATGTCAGAGTTTACAATCCAGGATCGATTTTGCATCATTCTGCACGTTATGCGTTCAGTTTTATGCTCGTCTGTGACTTTGAATTATGTCAGAGTTTACAATCCAGATCGATTTTGCATCATTCTGCACGTTATTTACGAGAGAAGCGTATGGGCCTTTAATTAAGGAGCCATAACTTCTACACCGTTGAACTTAGAATCTTCAAACTAGGCATGTAGGTGCATTGGCTTATGGCAATTCTGATGATGGGGTACCGATCGAGGTCAAGGTCAAGGAGATCGGTAAGCCTTGAAAGTGGTTGGGGTCTACAAATTGGGTTTTAAGCCATATTGTCCACATTTGTACTAGCCAGAAGCGCTTAAGATTGTGTGGGGGCGTGTACCCCATGGAGTAGAAGACATCCCCGCATACATTATTGGCGTGCTGACCTTGACCTTGAAGTTTGACCTTGAAAACCTTTGTGCTATATATTTTCTTGTCTGAGCAGTATTTTGTGAACTAGAAGATATAATCCCTTCAGATTTTGTGTGAGCGAGTAAGACTAAGGGTACGTACACATACATGCGGAAATTCCGTGCGGAAACCCGTGTGCAATCTGTAAATAAGTAAAAGAAATAAGGGAAAAAACGTGCGCACGTGTCCGAATTTCCCCTAATCCGTAGATTTTTACCCTTCTTTCTTTTCATTTATTTACGGATTGCGCATGGGTTTTCGCATGAACGGTGTACGAGGCATTCGAGTACAATACATTGGTACATAAATTATGCCCCGGGAATAAAATGTCGCCGAGCGGCAGACATGTTTCTGTTTTTCTTCACCCATAAGAGCTAAAAAAAACTAAAAAACATAAACACTCTACACTCACACAAGCACATGAAGGTGAAATAAACAATAAACACGGCGAATAAAACCAAATTTTCGTCTTTAAAAAGACTTTGACGAGGTGAATACAATACACTAAACTTAACAATGACGGTAGTGAATGGATGACGCATACTAGTACTATGACGTGATAATCTGATGACGGTAAAGTAAAAGAAAATAATGAATGAAAAGACGTAATCTCTCGTCATCCCCTCCTGTCCCTCTTCTCTCTGTTTCTTTAACCCCCACCCCCACCCCACCCTCTCTCTCCCTCTAAGCTTTCCTCTCCCTCCCCATCTCTCTCCCTCTGTTTCTCCCCTCCTCTGTTCTCTGTCTCTCCCTCTCCCTCTCTCTATATCTTTCTCTCTGCCTCCCTCTCTCACTCTGTCTATCTTTCTCTCCTACGCCCCCCCCCCCCCATCCTCTCTCTCTCTCTCTCTCTCTCTCTCTCTCCTCTCTCTCTCTCTCTCTCTCTCTCTCTCTCTCTCTCTCTCTCTTTGATTTTCTTCGTCTTCTCTGTCTCTCTCAGGGGGTATCATCATCAGGGACCAGAACCAAAACCTGATTTAATCGAAGACGTTCAGTCCATCAGGATAGTTTGTCTGCAACTGGTGGCGCCAGAAGTTTTCTCTTCTTTTCCTGATAGCACTGCATTCTGATCTGATTTGCTCGATGGCAGCACAACGCATGTCTATGATGTTGTGGTCTTTTTCATTGACATGTTTTGCCACCATCGTGTCCTCGTTTCTTATGGTTTGTTTGTCAAGTGCATCTTGTGTTTCTGCGTTATAATGTCTGATGTTGTACATATATGTCCATAGAATCGTTTTTGCAGTGTCTGTCCAGTTTCTCCAACGTATTGGACTTTTTTGTATTTGTCACAGTCAATTATGTAGATGATGTTAAATGACTTGCATGTGAGGTGGTCTCTGATGGCATATGTAGTTCCGTTCCTGGCACTTTGAAACGATCTTGTTGGTCTTAGATGGTGTCAGCAAAGAACACATCTCCCAGAGCATTAATTTTGAAACATCCGTGTTGTTCTTCAATGTTTTCTGTGCTGTTTTCGTCTTTGTTTGTTTCCTGTTTGTCAGTTGTTGGTAGTTCTTTTTCTTGATTGGACTCCTGTTATATCAAGTGAAATGCTGCATGGAAGCACTCCAAATTGTGTGTGTGTGAACATTGAACATTGAACAATGGTTTATTGCCATGAAACCTAAACAACGGCTCATAAGGCACAGGTTAAGATTGCAAACAACGCAAAATACTATTCATGATTTTTGTTAAAACAAATATTAACATATTTTTGTCACAAATGGCTGTTGTTCATCTAACATCATCATATCTAATGGAGACTGCACAGTTGATTCTAAACTTTGTTTGTCTACATTTTCCATCAATGTGTAACGATCGTCTTTATACATAACGCAGGTATTCAAAATGTGTAGCTCATCTTCTATTTCATGACATTTTTGGCAAAGTCTGTTTTCTCTTACAATATTCTCGTGTCTACCAATTTCGATTTCCAAAGTATGAGCACTAATTCTCAATTTACATAGAGCCTGTTTTTGTTGTCTATCCAAAATAGTACTAAAAAGGTACGGTTCTATTCGATATACTTTAGTAACATCATTATAAAACCTGAGCCGTGATACTTCTCCCTTTTTTAGTTTCCAAAATGATATGTAACAGTTTTGCATTCTTCGTAATATTGCATGTTGTAATTTGTTAGCATTGAATGTGAATTGATTGTTCCAAACATGCTCAAGGCCAAGTTCAAACATTATTGTTTTGATGAACTTAATCCATGATGTTTGCGAGCCATCTTGTTGCAACATGTTATCATATGCCTGTCTCAAATATGAATTTTCCTTAGATTCAAGTACATGTATCCAAATCTGGGGGGGGGAGGGGGGGGGGGGTAATACTAAGAGTACAAGACATTGCAGCACAATATCTGGCACGTGGGGTTTTAATGTAGCCGAGTGAGAGACATGTCTCAGTGTTAAGGGGGTGCACCCACTGATTAAGGGTGTGCATCCCGGTAAAGGGTGTGTCCTCCTTGGGTCCTTTGGGTGATGCACAGGTCTACACACCCTTTACCAGAGTGCACACCCTTCACCGAGGTGCACACCCTTAATCAGTGATCTACACCCATATTCTCCTGTGATTCTCAGCAGGGCATCGTGGTCAGGAAGCTTAATCCCTGACTCACAAGCACCAAGACGGTGCCGCAACCAAGTCGCCACCGCACCCAGAACCCGCGAGGAGACCACGCCTGTACCGTGCCATCCCGCGAAGCCTCATCCAGAACTACTGGGCGACCTCTCACCTGAAGAGCCAGCCTAGTCACCCCAGCACTCACCGATCCAGACAGAGGAAACTTACTTCAGCTAAGTCTTGGGACAGTGCAAATAACCCAAACTTAACCAGGACACTTGATCATATAAGTGACCCTTCCGGGTTGGGGCTAAACTTTCAGACAAACAAAAGTCTTGTATAATCCTTTCGGATTTCGCTTTTCAAACATATTTTGTTTTGGCGCCGTTGAGCTGCTTTCTTATTGCTTCATAATCTGTTATACAGATTTGTGGGTAAATAAAATACAAGTGTACAAATAATTCTCACCCTTTGGTCAGACGGATGAGAGTAGAACTTCTCTCTGTCTGTCATTTAGAGCAAATCTACCACTTGTATTTCCTTCAATCATACGAGCCAGAACCCGGGCAAAAATGTAAATTTATTAGATGAAAAGTGGCCGGGAAGTCGCTCATCTCCCACACCCTCAAAGGAATATTTTCACATTGAAAATTTAACACTTTAAACGTCTTCCCCTAGAGACTTCACCTTTAGCCCATTCCCTCATGACACATACAATGTTACTTGTTTCATAATTATGAGGGTTATGAGTGCTCTACTAGCAGCTGTGATGTCATAAGCTAGTACATTGTACAACGATTCTCTCTCTCTCTCTCTCTCTCTCTCTCGCTCTCTCTCTCTCTCTCTCTCTCTCTCTCTCTCTCTCTCTCTCTCCTCTTCGCTCCCTCTCCCCCCTCTCTCTCTCTCTCTCTCTCTCTCTCTCTCTCTCTCTCTCTCTCTCTCTCTCTCTCTCTCTCTCTGTGCATAAACGAGCTGTTAAAAACAAACAACTGGTACTCCTCAAATCAACTTCACTTACGACCAGTGATTACAAAGCTGTTGATATTTTGCCTTTTAAATCTCAGTTGGAACACAATAAAGCAGTGATGATGCACAAAATTATGACCGGAAATGCTCCTCAGTCTTTGATAGACCACTTTTCGATCAACAGGTACAGGCATTTACAAAAATTGATAATTCCAACTTCACGACTAGACCTATTTAAAGCCAGTCTAACGTATAGTGGCGCACCCTACTGGAATAAACTGCCAGCTTACTTGAAGACAATCAAAAGACCATCAACTTTCAACAAGCTAATGAAGACCCACTTAATGAATAAACTACTTTGATACTGATTCTCTCTCTCTCTCTCTCTCTCTCTCTCTCTCTCTCTCTCTCTCTCTCTCTCTCTCTCTCTCTCTCTCTCTCTCTGTTGTCCCTCCCTCCATCCCCCTCCATCACCCTGTTACTGTACATGACGTTCACAATACTTGAGTCTGTTGAAATTACTCACCACTAAAGCGAAATTGTGTCAGACTAAACTCCATTTTTACAGTATAAATTATAAATGTATGCACTATTAAATGAATACGTAGGGAATGCTTGTGTGTATGACTTTTACTATATTATGTTTGCAAACTGTATCATCTTTACTTAAAAAAATGTTCGTCCGCTGCAACATGCGTGTGCATATAAGATTAGGTTTGATTGTATTAGCATACTATGTATGACTTTTGCATGCTCATTATATTTGTTTGTTTGTCCTTTTTTCTTTAAAAAAAAAATTCTTTACTATTCCTTACGAGTGCTGGATGTTTAAAAAAAAAAGCATGTGCTATTTGCTTATTCTATTACCCTCTATACATAAACTTCATTCAATTCAATTCTCTCTCTCTCTCTCTCTCTCTTCTCTCTCTCTCTCTCCTCTCTCTCTCTCCCTCTCTCCCCCCCCCCCCCCCCCTGAGATAGGATTAGGTTTGATTTTGTCACATATGTGTTTCTTCCTAAATGTGTGCACGTTAAAGATGAGTATGTAGAATAGGATTTGGTGTTTTTTTGTCATGTGTATGTGTTTATGCTTTGATTTGTGCATGCTAAATATGAGTATTTACAGTGGTTTTAGGCTGGATTTTATCATGTGTATTTGTTTAAATTTAAATTGTGCATGTTAAAGACGAGTATGTAAAGTAGGTTTAGGCTTAATTTCGTCATTGTATGTGCTTAGTTTTTAATATGTGCATACACATTATAAAAACATGAATAGGTTTGCTTTTGTCACGTGTGTGTATTTACTTCTTAATTTGTGCATGTTAAGTATGAATATTGTAATATAGGAATATGTTTGATTTTGTTATGTGTACACATATTTACATTTAAAATTGTGCATGTTAAGATGAGTAGGTAAAATAGAGCTAGGTTTGATTTTATTACATGCATGATTGTCCGTTCAAATAAGTACATTTTTAAGATGAGTATGTAAAGTATGATTAGGATTGGTTTTAATATGTGTTTGTGCACTTCTAAATTTGTGCATGTTAAAGATGAGTATGAAAAGTACGTAGGATTATTTTGGTTTTGTTCTCCGTGAGTATGTGCTTAGGCCTACTCTTAATTTATGCACGTTCAAAATGAGTATAGTTAATAATATTAGGTTTGATTTTGTTATTGTTGTGCTACTATATAGGGTTGTATTTTGCATTCTTATATTGCTTTCTGTGCTCATTTTCATTTTCCATTTCAACTTTTTTATTTGTTTTTTTTTTCAGAGGGCTGGATGTAAAAAAGCATGTTATTGCTTATTCTATTACCCTCTATAAATAAAATTCATTCAATTCAATTCATACTTCTCTCTCTCTCTCTCTCTCTCTCTCTCTCTCTCTCTCTCTCTCTCTCTCTCTCTCTCTCAATCTCTTGTGTATTTTTTTCCAATGTTCAACCTTCAGTCTCTTCTCAGTAAAAAAAGAGAGTGGGAGTAAAAATACAAACATGCTTTTCTCAAAACCACAAGACTCCGGCAGCATTTTTTCTGATCAAGATAATCGGAGAATGCCATGGCCATGCACGCTTAGCGGAAAGCGCACTGCCTCTGGGAGCGCGGGGTGCAACTGTAATCTTCCAATATCCACGGAAGACATTACATAATAGGAGGAGAAGGAAAAAATGTAAGATAATAAGGCAAGAAACAAAAACATAAATCAAGGAATGAATGAATGAAAGAATAGAGCAAAAAAACTGATGAACGAAGGAAAGAAAGAACTAGTATACTCGCGCACACGCAACACACACACACACACACACACACACACACACACACGTGCGCGTGCGCGCGCACACACACACACACACATGAATAATATTTTAAAAAAGCACCAGCATGCGCGCACACGCACTCACGCTCACACACACGCACGCACGCACGCGCGCACACACACACGTATGCATGCACGCACGCACACGCTCGCACGCGCACGCACACACGCACGCATGCACAACACACACACACGCATGTATGCACGCACGCAAACACACACACACACGCATGTATGCACGCACGCACACACACACGCACACGTTAACGTCATTTACAAAATATCACTATTTCCCCATGGCAACACAGTGAGTTGTAAGTCATATAAAGGTCTCTATGCATGTTAACATTATACAGAAATTATCAATATTTCCCCATGGCAGCACAGTGAGTCATATAAAGGTCTCGGCATACTTTAACAATATTCACACAAAATCACTACTGATGGCAACACATTGAGTTGTAGGTTATATTAAGGTCTCGGTACACGTTAGCAATATTCACAAAATATCACCACTTGCCCATGGCAACACAGTGAGTTGTAAGTCATATAAAGGTCTCTATGCATGTCAACATTATACTGAAATTATCAATATTTGTCCATGACAGCACAGTGAGTCACATTAAGGTCTTGGCATACTTTAACATATTCACAAAACATCACTACTTCCCCATGGTAACACAGTGAGTTGTAAGTCATATTAAGGTCTGTGTACACATTAACAATATTCACAAAATATCACTATTTGCCCATGGCAACACAGTGAGTTGTAAGTCATATAAAGGTCTCTATGCATGTTAACATTATACCGAAAATTATCAATATGTGTCCATGACAGCACAGTGAGTCATATTAAGGTCTCGATATACTTTAACAATATTCACAAAATATCACTACTTCCCCATGGCAACACAGTGAGTTGTAAGTCATATCGTGAGTGGCCTAACACTGTGTTGCCATAGGGAAGTAGATATATTTTGTGAATAATGTTAACGTGCCCATATACCTATCGTTATTGCCATCAGAGGTAAACAAACTATTAACGAACGCACTAAAGATAAGATCCCAAAGTATAATTATATCAAAGCTGACTGGGTTAAATTTAAAAATATGCTCTCTACTTGCAATTGCGAAGAGATTATGGTTGATAATATTGACACAAGTTATATGAATTTTGTTGATAATGTTGTGACGAGGTAATGGGTTAAAAGGCTAAGCCTCTAGGGAAGACTTTTAGTGTGTTAAATTTTCAAGTAGAAAATTTGCCTTTAACCCACTTCTCTAGGGTATGGGAGATGAGCAACTTTCCCGGCCCCTTTTCATCTAATAAATTTATATTTGTGCCCGGGTTCTGGCTCGTATGATTGAAAGAAATACAAGTGGTAGATTTGCTCTAAATGGCAGACAGAGAGAAGTAGGGTTTTACATGAAAATTACAAGACTCCCACTCTCATCAGTCTGACCAAAGGGTTCAGGATTATTTGACACTTGTATTTTATTTACTCACAAAATCTGCATAAGATTATGCAACAATAATAATAAAGCAGCTCAATGGCGCCAAAACAAAATGTGAATGAAAAACAATGGAATCCGAAAGGATTTACAAGACTTTTGTCTTTCTAGAAGGTTAGCCCCAAGCAGGAAGGGTTACTACTTGTGTTCAGTGTCCGGAGGAAAGTTCAAGTGATTGGCGCGGTCCGGGGGACTTAGCTGTTGTCAAGTTCCTCCGTAGTGATCGGCCAGTGCTGGGGTGGCTGGGCTTGCTCGTCAGGTGAGAGTAGCTCCCAGTCGTTCCGGTTACGGCTTCGCGGGATGGCACGGTTCAGGCGTGGTCTCCTCGCGGATTCTGGGTGTGGGGGGCGTCTTGGCGGCGTTCCCGTCTTGGTGCTTGTGAGTCCGGGATAATCGTCCGGCCCACGATGCCCTGCTGATAATCACAGGAGAAGGTGGAATTAGGTCTCTATGGCTTAGAGACAAGGGGCTTCAGTCGGCAGGGAATTAGTGAATCCCAACCGGCTAGAAGGCTTCCCTTGTACAATAGCACTAAGAACACATAATCTGAATTTCAGTTAACAAACTGAGATCAGTAAAACATAAAAGGTGATCAAGCCAACATCACTCTCCATCCAACACCTGGAAAGGAATGGTATCATAAAGTGCAAGATTGCGACCCATAGGTTTCCTACTAAAAATAGACAAAAGGGTTAGTAGGCATAAAATCCGGTTCTGGTATCAAAAGTGTTAAAGTCAAAAACACACACACACAAATAATCAGTGCACATAAATAGAACAGAATGTTTACCACTTCTTTTCAATAACATATCTATCTACTCCTTATTCATCATTGAACATAGGATCTAGATCAAAACTAGGTAGTCAAACAAACCAGATCTCAATCACCAGCCATCAATAATACTTACTAGTGGGCTTATTATGACTGGTTGTGAGTGTTGCTCTAGCTACAGCGTTTCAGCGTCTTGTGTGAAAAACTTTTTCTCACTACTCCAATTATAGCCTTCACTTTCAAACAATGAAAGCCTGTCATTGGTTTATAGCAGTCAACACGTCACAAGATGATGCTATAATTTTATGCATACTAGTACCGAACAATCACGTGTTGACATTCCTATCTTTCTCGTGCTCGGAAAGGAAGGTTTCAAAGGGGCCGACCGTGGTTGTCACTTTCTCTGGTTGTCACTTTCTCGTGATGGGTAGGTAGATGGGGCTTCAAAGAGATAACTGCCTTAATCGGCGTTATTTTGATGGTGGATGGCAATTAAAGTGGCGGCCGGACAGAGAAATGAAAAGGGGCGGAGAGAGGGGGGGGGGGGGTAGATAAAGAAAGAGGGGTCGCGCGGGACACTTACGTCACAAATGTCTTGCGTGCAGCTGCTCTTTCAATTCCTAGATGTAATTTTGATAAATCAAGTAAGTGTAGGGTGGAATGCTTCTTGTGAAGAAGCAAGAGAACAAAAAATGGATGCCTACAAAACATATTTAAAAGATAAAAAAGATCTTGAAAAAAATTGCTGAAAAGAACAAAGAAAAAAATCATAGCAACAGAGTAAATGAAAAAGCTAAGGAAGACTACTGGTCAAGTTTTTGTGAAAACGAAGTTCAAGACCACAAAGATCTACAGAAAACATGGACAAAATTAAAAGAAATGAAAAATGGAATCAGTCTTCCCGAGTACCCCATAAAATTGGAAAATAATGAGTTTCCCTCAAATTCTGAGAAGGCTGAAGCATTTGCAGATATTTTCGCCATAAATAGTAACAATGAAGGCCTCTTAGAAAAACAACAAATGTACATAGAAAAAATTGACAATAATGAAGATAATGGAAAAAGTCCTAATAACAATCACTATACAAATGCTCCCATAAATTTTCAGGATACTAAAGACGCAATTCCCACCCTTGGCTCAAAGAAAAAATCAGTAGTATCAGATGCAATTTCCAATGAAATAATAAAGCATTTACCAGTTAATTTCATAATCTTTTTAACCCTATCTTTTAAAAAATGTTGGTTCAACCATCTTTGTGGAAACAATCAATCGTAACCCCTATCCCTAAAGAGGGTAAGGCAAAATCAGATAAAAATAATTATAGACCAATTATTGCGCTTACGTGGACAAAGTTATGGAAAGTATTATTCTTAAAAGACTCGAACATTATTGTGAAAAAATTCTATAATACCAATTCAACAGGCTGGTTTCAGAAAAGGCAGATCAACGGTTGACCATCTAGTAAAAATTACCTCACAGATCAAACATCAGTTTACCCGTAGGAAAAATGTACTTGCCACTTGTTTTTATACATTAGAAAGGCGTATGACCAAGTTTGGCATTCAAAACTTCTGAATAAATTTAAATCAATAGGCCTTTCAGGGTGTATATACAATTACTTAAAAAGCCCTCTGAATTGATATAGAACAATACAGACTAAGGTTGGTAATAAGTATTCTAACCAAAGACATCTCCAAATGGGAATACCACAAGGAGCCAGGAGGGCTGTGATAGCTCCAATCCTTTTTAACATTTTGATGCACGATCTTCCAAAAGCAGTGTCAAAAAATTTTGAACTGATAACATCTGCATATTATGGATGAAAGTTACTCTAAAAAGACATACACCTGCTAGATCAATTAACTATATTAAAAAGATATTTCAAAATGAACTGGACAAAATAAGTAAGTACATGAATGAAAACGCCCTTGAAAAATCGCATATGGTTCTCTTCAATACTGGTTATGGCCCTAACCCTCCACCTTCTTTTCAAATTGATGGATTGCGCCCTTGAATATAAAAAAGTTGTAACATTTTTAGGAGTAAATTTAACTTCTAAACTGAGCTGGAACTACCATTTAGAAAGTGTTCTGACAAAAGCCAGAAAAGGTTTAAATTTACTTAAAATGGTAAGTCAACAGCCATGGGGAAAAGATAGTAAAGTACTTGCACATTTAGCAACTGCACTTGTAAGATCAAAATTATCTTACGCTCAGGAAATATTTTTTCAGCCCCAAAATATTTAATCAAAAGTTTGCAAAAAGTTGCAGCATTGACAGTAAAGCTTACAAGATAGCTCTGGGTGTCCCTGTTCATGCCTCAACATTAAGAACTTACACATAAATTGGAATATTACCATTTGAAGAAAATATGAAACTTGCGTTAGCAAAATGTATTCTAAGAAGTCATACAACACAAAATTCAACAGTGTGTAAAGGAAACTCAATTAAAATCAGAAATACACTTTCCTAAGCGGGCACAGAAAATTGATTCTCTAAAAACAATAGGCTCATATACGTCTGATTTGCTTACAAATGCGGGTGTTGAACCCAGAAAAATAGCCCCTCAGATAACTTATAGCGCAATTCCTAAATGGGAGCTTGGCAATGCTTCTTATGATATTGAAATACACAGATTAAAGAAAATGTGATGGGCCTTTGCTACCAACATTACCCATATAAGACAAATATAAATGAAACTTGAAATGTAAAATCATCTCAAAATATATACATATGGCTCTGTACTTGACAATCATTTATTCGTCATTCCATTGTGAAATCATATCATATAGGAAATAATTTTTTAGAACGTGTTGCCATTATTATGGCATTAAATTATCTTCTTAGTTTTCCATTTTCTATATTTCAGATATTATTTTGTGTTGATTCAAAATCTGTCTTACAAGCCTTAAAATATTCCCATACAAGAGTGAGAGGAGAACTTATATCAGAAATTCACCATTTAATTCATTTTTAGTCTTTGCGTTGTTCTTCTGTTGGATCCCATCACATTGTGGATTATCTGCAAATGAAAGAGTTGACCGGCTAGCAAAAAATATCGCAGCCACTGAAAATAGTTTAGCAAAAGTTCGTATTCCTTTATCGCTACATGAACATTACAGTCTTTTAGAAAAAGCATCCTGGGATTCTGTGTTTAGAAGACAAACAGACACATACCCTCTATAAAAAAAAGAGCAAAAAATGAAATTTCTTTGAAAAACTAATAGATTATAAAACAGGACAAGGGTGGATTCTAAAAATAGTTTTTAAATTAAGGCTTGATGCACTGAAAACAAAATTCTGTAAAAATGTGACCTGCATTTGTGGCCATCATATTACACATTTCCATGTGATTTTTCTTTGTAAACACCTGAAAAACTATTTATCGGCTTGGTTGATGGACACGAAACCATCAATGACAGCCTATGAAGACATTCTTTGTGATGAATCAAAGATTCTAGAAGTTGTTCGGGGACTTATTATTAGGAGCCCAATTAGACAAAACGGCGGGGTTAGATCCGCCGTTTTGTCCAAATTTTCTATTATGATTTCGACAAAAAAGTCGGCGGTTCAACAATCCGCCGTTTGTTTGGACAAAACGGCGCCCGATTTTGGAACCGCCGTTTTGTCCAAATGAAAGTTGGAGTTCTAAAAACCCATTCTTGACAAGTTCTCATTTAAAAAAAAAAATCGTCGTTAAATAAAATGAATCACAAGCTGACCACTGACACTGGTCAGTTGTCCTAATTTACCGTTTGAATGCTAATTAGTGTATTAGGAGATCATATGAACAATTGACCAGTGGTCACTTGGCCTATTTTCACTGTTTGACTGCAAAATCGTGTGTATTAGGAGTTCAAATGAAACAAATTGTGATGTGGTTGACCAGTGTCAGTGTCACTGACCAGAGGTCACTTTGGCACTATTTTCACTGTTTGACTGCAAATTAAATGTATTAGGAGTTCAAATGAACAAGGTTTTATGTGGTTGACCAGTGGTCAGTGTCACTGCCACAATGGACCTAACCACATCACTGTCTCTCTTTTACCTTGTTCCTTCTCTCTCTCTCTCTCTTCTCTCGCCTCTCTCTCTCTCTCTCTCCCTTCTCTCTCCTCTCACCCAACCACCCCTCCTCTCTTAATTTATCCCCATCACACAGTAGCACACGCACGCACACCTCCATTTATCTCTAAGGCTCTTGAGCTCTCTCACTACATATACCACACATTGCATAGTTTCATAGTCAAACTGTCTTGTCTACCTTTCATGCTATGTTCCCCTTTCTAACGCGCTTTAAATTTTAACTAATAATTTCATCTTCATCACAGTTTTGTCTATAAAAAAACATAGTACACTCACGTCAACATCAAA
>CM065689.1:11919356-11959356 GCA_017654935.2 Phymorhynchus buccinoides
TATTTATAGTATTCTTCCATCAGATTTATGGTAAAAACTATTTTTTGTTGTGTAGTATCATGCAACATAATTATTTAGTAGAAAATGTTCATAAATAATACAATTAATATCGCAAACATAAATAAAACTACCCGTGAGTGACCATCTAGCAATAGCAAACTAATATAACTTATTTGCAAACATACTACAACATATTCTTGACTGTTATTTGTGAGAGGTTACCTATGGAAAACTTCGGTTGGCTTGAACAAAAATTATGAAAATATAGAGAAGCTAAACGTCCCTCTCCGAACAGCAGTGACGCATGCATGCACGCATGCAAGCACGCACGTACGCGCGCGCGCACACACATATACAGAGGCAAACACATGAGCAAAATCAATTAAATCATCATCATCATCATCATCATCATCATCATCATCGTCGTCGTCGTCGTCGTTCGCCGTCGTTGTTGTTCTTGTCGTCGTCGTTGTCGACATCATCATCGTCTTGATGGCGGTCGCATTCTGCTGCACTTGCAACTATGATGGTAGTAGTAGTAGTAATAGTAGTAGTAGTAGTAGTAGTAGTAGTAGTAGTAGTAGTAGTAGTAGTAGTAGTAGTAGTAGTACTTAGCATACATTTGATTTATCTTGGAATGCTTGTGAAGAGAGAGAGAGAGAGAGAGAGAGAGAGAGAGAGAGAGAGAGAGAGAGAGAGAGAGAGAGAGAGAGAGAGAGAGAGAGAGAGACACACACACACACACACACACACACACACACACACACACACACACACACACACACACACACGAGCGAGTACCAACAAAAACAAAAAACATTCTACCCCCTCCACCCCATCATTTCTTCATGTCCCCACGCTTGTTACCCCCGGGACCCCTGCCCCTCATCTTAATCCACACTTACCATCCCGGAGAAGTCTCTCCAAAATGCCAAAAACATAAGATACCAAAATACCAAAATACCATCCCCAAACCCTCTTCCCACCCAACCACTTCACACACAAAAATGCCCCCCCCCCTCCCCCTCCAAGTCGCTGCAGCAAATTCCCAGAAGAAGAAGAAGAAGAAAATGATGACCATCTCGTGTCCCTTGAAGAACACTTCACCAAATCCGACGTGACAACAAACGAAAGACTTGGCAGTAGTGCGTAGTATGGCAGATTTACCCCGTTGCATCGTTTGCTTTGAGCAGCAGGGCGATTTTACCCCGCTTTGATGCTAACCTCACTCACTTCTGCCAAATCCCAAACTACGAGCTTACGTCGATGTGTTCCCGTTTCTATGTGTCCCCGTCTGTGCCCCCGGCTCTATGTGTCCCCGAGACTTTGCTCTTATAGCTTATCCATTAACTCTCGATAGATATTCGTATTCGTAAAACAAACATTCGTTAGGGTTAGGGTTAGGATTTGAGTTTTTGGTTAGGGATAAGGGTATCAGAGTAGGTCTAGGGTTTGGATTGGGTTAGGGTTTCGGTTTTTGTGAATGTAAAATTAGGTTTAAGTTTAAGCTCGGATCCAAGCGCACTTGTGGGACGAAGCCACCAACCATCATGCTCTTGTGTCAGAAGGATATATATATATATATAGAAGGAAAATAAACGGCGAACAAAGTCGAGGATTTCTCCCCTTTGTTTTGTAAAATGTCCAACGTTTCGTCCTGGCAGGCTTTTTCGGAGACTAAAAAACCACAAAAGGACTATACCTAAAATCGACCAAGACATAATATTAGAGGTCCTCATAAAAATGCGCGCGCGCACGCACACGCACACGCGCGCGCACACACACACACACACACACACACACACATACTCAAACTCAAACTCACACACACACTCACAAACACAAACACACCCACAACAGCAACAACAATCAACATACCTAGAGGCCAAGAAGGGGCCTGTGTTTGATAACAATCTGTCTATGGCAACTGAAGGCTAACAAAAAGTTAAGACTGATTACAAAAGTTTTAATCTAAAAGTTCATCGAATTCTAAAGCAAAATGTGAAGCCAAGCTCACTGAACCAACTCCTATAGTTGAAGGGAAATAAGGGGGTGGGGAGGGGAGGAGCAGAGACAGAGACACATACAGACGCGGGGATGCATAGAGACTGAGACACATAGAGACGGAAACGCATATGGAGACAGACACATAGAGACGGGGATATATTTATAGAGACGGGACACATAGAGACGGGTACGTATAGAGACGAGGACACATTGAGACGGGGATACAAAGATACTAAAGTGGTGACACATGGAGACGGGGACACATACAGACGAAATTGGAGGTACATACAGACGGGGACATCTAGAGACGGAAACACATACAGACGAAATTGATGACACATAGAGACGGGGACACATGGAGACGGGAACACATAGAGACGGGGACACATGGAGACGGGAACTCATAGAGACGGGGACACATGGAGACAGGGACACATAGAGACGGAGGCACACTGCTAAATACGCAAGCCTACCCCCCTTTTGAGCTGACAAGACAAAATAGAGGTGGCTGGCCCTGCTTTGTCGTTCATGAATAAATCAAACAGAAATGTCCCGGCCAATGCGTTCAGGGGTGCAGACAAATGCCGAATCAACTGTGGGACGTACTGATTGCAAATCCTCGCCGTTTGACCCTCTCTCTGTCTCACTGTCTCCCCTCCCACACCTCTCTCTCTCTTTCTCTCTCTCTGTATCTCTGTCTGTGTCTCTGTTTCTCTCTGTCTCTGTTTCTCTCTGTTTCTCTCTGTCTGTCTGTCTGTCTCTCTGTCTCTCTCTCTCTCTCTCTCTCTCTCTCTCTCTCTCTCTCTCTCTCTCTCTCTCTCTCTCTCTCTCTCTCCCTCCCTCCCTCTCTCTCTCTCTCATGATGGCTCTGTAGCTATTGACATTAAATCATCAATTTGTCAATTTGTCAATTTCTCTCTCTCTCTCTCTCTCTCTCTCTCTCTCTCTCTCTCTCTCTCTCTCTCTCTCTCTCTCTCATAGCCTAATTTATCATCCTTTCTCTCTCTCTCTCTCTCTCTCTCTCTCTCTCTCTCTCTCTCTCTCTCTCTCTCTCTCTCTTTTTTTTTCTTCTTTTTCTCCTCCTAATTTCTGCTTCTCCTCCTCCACCTTCTTCTTCTCCTTCTCCTCCTCCTCCTCCACTTTCCCTTCTACTTCGTTCTCCATCCACCAAAATCTTAGGACATACACATCAGTACGGCCAATCAAAACACGGAGCGCGGGTTCAAAAAGTGACCCCCAAGATGTAGACATGCGCAGAACTGCAGACAGGAAATAATGAAATATGGCGCAGAAAGAAACAAAGTTTTGGCAAAATCTGAGCATGGTCAATGGTGAAAAAAATGTGTGTCTGTGTCTGTGTTTGTGTTTGTTAGTCTGTGCATGTGTGTTGGTGTCCGTGCGTGTGTGCGTGCGCGCGCGCGTGTCTGTGAGAGAGAGAGAGAGAGAGAGAGAGAGAGAGAGAGAGAGAGAGAGAGAGAGAGAGAGAGAGAGAGCGAGAGAGAAAGAGAGAGAAGGAACTATGGTGTGTGTGTGTGTGTGTGTGTGTGTAGTTGATAGTTGATCTATATAGCCCCAAAATATTCGAGAACTGTTAAATTGAAGCTAAATAAGTTTCTTTAACAACCGGTTTCACACGAATCTCATCTTGAAATCATCAACGTTTGAAGAGTCAGCCTTAAAAAATAATGTATATGCTAAGCAAAATTAAGAATATTTTAAGGGGCTTGCCTGAGATGCCCAGGGGAATCAAGACAGCACTTTACGCTGACGACCTGGTGATGTGGTGCAAGGAAGAGCATGCATCAACTGCCACCTACCGCATGCAGCAAGCAGCCGATCAGCTGGGCATGGAAATGATGTGTCGCCATCAACAAGGACAAGTCCTCCACCACCCTCTTCAGCTTGTCCACAAAACAGAGAGCAGGCACCATCATTCTTGGAGGAACTCGGCTGAAAGAGGACGATGAAGTCACCTACCTTGGTGTCACATTCGACAGAAGAGCGATCTGGAAGCCACACATCGCAAAGGCGGAGGCAAAGGCCAGAAGGAAGCTGGCAATTCTATGCAACTTGGCAACTTGGGGAGCTAACGATAGGATACTGAAGACGGTATACCAGGGTTCAGTCAGACCACACATCGAATATGATTCCACAGCCTGGTCTACTTGTGCAAAGACAACCCCGCAGGCATTGGATAAAGTCCAAAACCAGGCCCGTTGCATCATCACCGGAGCGATTAGGTCAACGCCCATCAAGGAAATGCAGTGGCTTACAGGCATCCAACCTCTGAACCAGCAAAGAGAAGCCACGATCATGGTGCAGGCAGAAAACAATCAATGTCTTCCTGACCATCCCATGAAGCTGAACGGTCTTACCAAAAACCGACTGAAGAGGAGCAGCTTCGTCCATGAGAGCAAACGACTGCATCGACAGTACCAAAACCAGCTGCCAATGGATGTACTGACCCTTTGTCCATCAAACTCTTCAGAACCCTGGCTAGCATATCAGCCTGACATCAAGGTTCACACAACAGTGCCCTATCTCATCCCTGGGGATGGACAGGATGACAGAGTGAAACAGGCCCTCACCCTCGCCATGATTGCTGAAAGGTACCCCCAGGAAGCGTGGATCCACGTTCACACCAATGGGTCAGCAACCAACGGCGTGACTAGCGGAGGTGCAGGCATCCTGGCCAAATATCCCAGTGGAGAAACCACAGGTCGCAGTGTTGCCACTGGGAAGCACTGCACAAACTGTATAAGAAGCCCTCCTGCAAGCTGCCTCCATCGCTCAGGACTCCGACAACAGTTCCACCCAAGCTGTTTTCCAATCGGACGCCCTCTCTGTCCTGCAAGCCTTTCAGAACAACAAACTGCCAAGCTTGAACAAAGCACTTCTACAAGTTGCCTCTAGCAGAAGAGTGGTGCTCCAGTGGATACCAGCCCACTGTGGAATACCAGGCAATGAAGCAGCTGATCGCCTGGTAAAGGAGGGCGCTGAGGGGGGAGGGCAACAGAACAACAGCATCGCTTACGGTGAGGTGCGGAGCATCATCAGGACCCTCACAACGCCAAAGACGTCCAAGGATGATTATCATTTGATGACAAAAAAGCAGCAAAGTGTCCTGGTGAGGCTCCGCACTGGGCACACCAGACTAAACAGTCATCTATGCCGCAAACATAAGGTGGTGTCTTCTCCAACCTGTCCTTTTTGGAAGAACAGACAGATGAGCATGTGCTTCAACAATGCCCCTTACATCAGCAAGCCAGGAAAGAAGTGTGGCCAACAGAAACTCCTCTGACGACTAAGCTCTATGGCAGCCTCCAAGAGCTGGATAAAACTGCACTATTTTGTGTCAAGAGCTGGTTTGTTCGTGTAGGCCTGGCGAACGACAAGAAGAAAGATTTCTACCCTAAAAGAGCAAACATAATGGGGGTTTTCTTTTTAGAAGTAAAATTGAATGTTTGTACTAAAATGATTATAATGTTGTATAGAATTTAAATTTTGCTCTTTGTATCATGGATTGTGTGCCATTTCGCATTAAAAAAAACCAGAACTATACAGTAACATCTCTTGTGTCAAAAGGTTAGCGAAAATTGAGCGATTTTGAAAATATATTAGACTGTTTTGAATTTTACAAGAAAATAAAAAACACAAACGCCCATATTTTAGTTTGCAGCGAATATTTAGTAATGTTTTGAATTTTATGACATAATTATCATGTATTTATTGCAATAATGTTTGTGCATATATGTGTTAGATCATAACATGTGAAATTTGCGACATATTTCTTATTCCCCATGACAAGACACAGACATGGCTTCCATTTATGCATACACCAAAACTGAAAAACTTACATATGCTATTTTTGGTACCACCACCAGGTATTTCTTCATTTAATTATTATTTTGTTGTGACATATTATATCATTTTCTTTCAACCATTCATAAGTTTTTGTATGTTTTTAAATGGGCATCCTGACGGATGAGTTTTTGCAAGAAACATGTCGAGATCACCTGGAAAACACCCTTTACAGAGAACGCAACACGCACTTTGCTCTGGTTTCCTATAAATCAAACCGTCAAATCGTCGATTCCTCCTTGGCGGAGGTGCTGGAAGTCAAATTATTTCAGTGAAAGAAATGATAAAACTCTTAAGTAAAAGTGTGATTTGGTTGGGTTTTTTGGAGCCTTTTACCAATATACAGGAAGAGACATTCCATTTGTGGAACAATCTTCTTGTTGAGGGGAGAGTAGTTCCACCTTGGTAGGTTAAGACCCCATCCAGTGCCGAGCTGATGAAGACTCCCTAGAGTCGAAACAGCTGTCCTCGGCTGGGTTCTGTCATTGCCTCCCTAATAAGGAGGAAAAACTAATATAGCACTCTTTATTTCATTTTTGTTTTATAGAACATAATCAAACACCAAGTTACTTTAACTGGTTTTGATTTTAAATGTTCACATCAAAGACATAGGGACAAAAACGTTTTATAAAATTCTATTATTATTGCATTTCAAATGCTCTAACTTCTGAGACCCGTAGGCTTGGGGAACGGTGCTAGCAGTACCCTGAACTTTTTTCATACCTATATATACATATATGTCTTTTTTGCTCAGGTTGGCATCCACTGGACAGTCAAATTGCAGGCCGATCATGCAAACTGATGAGACCTTCTCTTAGGTCGAAACAGCTGTCTTTGCATAAGGCACTGTCCCTCCCCCATTGGAAAAAAAAGTAAATCAGTACAATTTATATAATTTTTTTGTTTTGTTTTTTGAACACGGAACATTACTCAAAGTTAACGTTAACTGGTTTTGTTTCTGAGGTTCACAAATAAAGACATTGGACACAGAAAAGTTTTATCAAAGCAAACTATATATATATATATATATCACGAATTGAAGAATAAATAAAAAACATAGTATGAAAGAAAAATCTCAGTGAATAGCTGAGCTCCGTACCCCTACTCTGAAGGACTGAAAAGTTAGTGCATTTGAAATGCAGAATAGTTTGCTATGATAAAACTTTTCTGTGTCCAATGTCTGTATTTGTGAACCTCAGAAACAAAACCAGTTAACGTTAAAAAAAACCTCTTTTTTTCTCCAATGGGAGAAAAAGTAAATCAGCACAATTTATATAATTTTTTTATAGGTTTTTTTAACACGGAACATTACTCAAAGTTAACGTTAACTGGCTTTGTTTCTGAGGTTCACAAATTCAGACATTATAACACAGACAACAGCAAAACTGGAAAAAAAGATAGAGACATTAGAAATGTTCTCTAGACGTGAGAATTTGAATGTTTTGAATGTGCCTTGCGCTTCAAACAGTGAATCGTACGAGGACTGTGCCCAGGCTGTGCTCTGTGTGTTGGAGGGGTCAATACCAGGCAAGGCTTGGTGCAGGGACGACATCGTGCGCGCTCATCGTCTGGGACGTTACAACAAGGCCCATGATCGCGAAATTCGCACGGTGGTCTGACAAAATGGCCGTGTTGACTGAAGGCAAGGCGGCGCTGAAGAAGAAGAACGTGACGGTGGCAGGAGACCTGACTGACCGGCAGAGGGAGACTATTCAACACTACCGACTCCAGGGTTACCACGCCTTCTACCGTGGCAACAGACTGGCGGTGCAGGAGCCGAATCAACGACGAGGAAACCCCCCTCAGTGGTCACGACGCCCAGAGACCCCTGTCCCCCGCGAGGACAGCGACTAGTATGGCTCCGAGTACTACAGCAGCAGCTACGCCTCAGTCAGCGACCACAACGCCAGACGTCAGTGGAGAGGAGAAGGTAGGAGGCGCCAGTATCATGCTGCATGGCATGACGAGAGTCGCGTTCAAATCCCCTATGCTGACGATGACTGTGAGTACACTGATGAGAGAATGAATGCACAGACGAATGATTCACAGAAGAGGCAGTACAGTTTTCCTCCCTACCCCCCTCACCCTTATTCGCTGCATCATTTCCCATCCCTAGAGGCTAGACAGAACCAGAACTTTGGTACCATTCAATGTGACGGTGATACTGTTGCACACTCTGTTAATTAACACTCATGACATGACAAGTCAGAACATGACACAACAACACGAACATGATGATGAAACTTACAAAACAAAGTGATGAAGTGACGAGTAGAAATGACAGTGACATTATGCAAACGTCACACTTGCAGAAAGACAGCGTGGACAGTGAGAATGATGTGATGGAAAAAGGAGAGAACGTGGTTGTTGCTGAGGACGAACCAAACAGTGTGTACAATTACTTCTATATAAAGAAGTTGGTCACCACCACAGAAGAAGAAGAAGAAACAAAGAACAGAATGATCTTGATATTGACAGTTGACCTATTGAGGAAGACAAGGGCACAACAGAAAAGACGTGATGACAGCACAGAGAAGACACAGAACGACAAAGTTGTGAACACTGTGACAGAAAACGATGTCCCACACAACAAGTGACCACCCCAGAGGGTCAGTTACTGATGACGCGACAACTATGCAAGACGGTGTACAACAAAATATCCCTGAGGAAGACGCAGAAGCTAACAACACTGATACTGATCAATCTGCCTTTCAGATTTCAAATGACAACAAAGGGAAACGGATTATATCATAGGACAAACATCTAATGATACACATGACTTCAATAAACACTGTGACACAATAACATAATCCACAATACTACATCCAGAAACGGAGACAGAAGTTATTGTGCCTGACGGACAAAAACAAGACACTGATCAAAGCACAAAAACACAGTCAGACCAGCCAAACACGGGACAAAGTGACAGTGGAAAGTCAAAGGCTGTCAACGAGAAGCGCACTCCTTCAGGGAAAAACGGTTGTATTGGTCCAGCGCTTCATTCGAGCAGTGCTTCATGCACAAACACTGGTGCCAAACGGCAAACCACGCTGCATGAAACAGCTGGCAGAAATGGCAAAGAGGGCAGCAGATAGGGACTCGGCCAGGCTCATGTCGTTAAAAAAGATCAACTTTAGTACCTATAATATTGAAGGCCTTGCGAGATTGTTTGATCCTGAAATGCGTTCATATGTTAATAATTTTGATGTTTGCTTGTTTGTTGAAACCTTTTCTACTAATTTCCCTAACCATTTGTTTCCAGATTATGACGTTTTTATTGTCCCTGGTATTACACTGTCTGATGGTATGACTGCTAGGTTGTCTGGAAGGTTGAGTTTCTTGCTAAAAAAGAGTTTTCAAAATACGTTGAACAAGTTGGTACAGAGTATGATAACATAATTGTTTTAAACTGTCCCCAGACCGTACTGAAACACCTGTGATTCTACTTTGTGCGCATGTCCCATCTAGTTCTTCTGAATATTATCGTAACACTGATTTATCGAATGGTATTATAAATATTGAACAGTGTATAATGGATATGTTTGAATCGTTTGGAGATGTACCGTTTTTATTGATGGGTGATTTCAATGCGAGCACAGGGGGTATAAATGGAAAAGAGTGAGAAGATGATGTGGAGGAGGGGGTGCCTTTAGGAGACGATGATGAAAAAGAAGTATACGTGCATCAAAAGATAAAGTTCTGAACGATTTTGGTAAATCTTTATTGAATGTTTGCCATTCTTTTGATCTTTTCATTTTAAATTCTGCTATTAAAGGTTACAAAGATTATGGTAACTTTACATGTCACTTTCTGGATGTAGTATTGTGGATTATGTTATTGTGTCACGGTGTTTATTGAAGTCATGTGTATCATTAGATGTTTGTCCTATGATAGAATCTAAACACATGCCCGTTAAAGTTGTTATCATGTCTCAAATTACTGGAGATGAACAAGAAAGTCATACTCTCAATGTTTTTAAGTTTAACAAAATAATTTGGGATCAAGGTAAATTTGAAGAATTTAAGACACATATTGATTCAGAAGAATTTCAAAATTGTTTAGAAAGAGCCTCTTCTTTGGTAAATAGAGACATAACTGAAGCTGTTCAAATTTTCATCGAGACCTTACTCAATCCATGTGCTTGTATGAAAAAGACTATTGTTGTTGGAAAAGAAAATTCAGACCCTTGGGGATAAGAAAGCTTTTTTGAAAACATTAAGAAATAGGTTTGTTTATGAATATAAAATGCAATGGTCTAACGCGATGGCGCAAAGTGATCGTTTTCAGCTTTACCGTACATTTAAAAGTGATCTTATTTTATCTCCTTACTTGCAGATCGTTCATCATCTTAAAGCCAGAATCTGTAGGTGTTTCTTAGCTAAATGTACACAAGCGTCGTTTTTACAGAAATGTCACAAATAATGATTTGTCCTGTCCCTTTCGTACCTCTCAGTTTGAGACTGAAATCCATTTTGTATGCCATTGCCCTCGTTATTAGGATTTGAGAGACAGATATATTCCAAATAAGTATTATAGCCAACCCTCGCTGTTCAAACTACCCATGCTTCTTGCAACTGAAAATAAATCTCTGATTATCCGTTTAGCATTTTATCTCCAAAAAGCATTTAGAATCCGGGAGATGCACTTAAATGGGTAAAGATGATTGTGTTTTACATGATATCCTATGTATAATGTATGTATGATGTTTTGAACTACATTATAGTTTTTTTAATGTGTGTTTATGATAAAATGTTGTTAATACTGCTACTTTGTGATACTTCTGTAACTACTCAAAATGACATGGGCCAATGGCCTACTCATTAAACCATTTCAGCGTTCAGCGTTCTCTCTCTCTCTCTCTCTCTCTCTCTCTCTCTCTCTCTCTCTCTCTCTCTCTCTCTCTCTCTCTCTCTCTCTCTCTCCCACTCTCACTCTCTGGTTCACATGAGAGGGGTCTCATCAGGCAGCCCAATCAGCAACACAGCTTTCCGCTCCTAGCCCTGACCCCCCTCCATCTGTCTCTAGATTATCGACAGTCCAAAGTGCCTTGTCACTTCTGTCTGTCTGTCTCTCTCTCTCTCTCTCTCTCTCTCTCTCTCTCTCTCTCTCTCTCTCTCTCTCTCTCTCTCTCTCTCTCTCTCTCTCTCTCTCTTTCTCTGTTGTTTGTCTCCATCTGGCTCTCTGTCTGCCTGTCTCTCCCCTCCCTCTCTCTAGGTCATTCTCTGTCTTTGTCTCTGTGTCTACCTATCTGTATTTGTGTATCCGTCTTTTTGTCACCTCTGTCTGTGTGTCTATTGTATCGCTCTACCTCTTCATCTCTCTTCAAGTTCTTTGTGTCTGTCTCTCACTATCTCTATCTCTGTATTTGTCTGGATGTTTGCCTGTTTCTGTCTCTCTTACTATCTTTGTTTGTCTGTCTATCTGTCTCTCTCTCTCTATCTCTCTCCATGTCCCTCTCTCTCCTTCTGTCTCTTCTCTGTCTGTCTCTGTGTCTCTGTCTCTGTCTCTCTCTGCCTCTCTGTCTCTCTCTCTCTCTCTCTGTCTCTCTCTGTCTGTCTCTCTCTCTGTCTGTCTGTCTGTCTGTCTGTCTGTCTCTCTCTCTCTCTCTCTCTCTCTCTCTCTCTCTCTCTCTCTCTCTCTCTCTCTCTCTCTCTCTCTCTCTCTCTCTCTCTCAGCAACACGACACCTTTCCGATCCCTGTCCTGACCCCTTCCATCTGTCTCTGAGATTACTGACAGTACAAAGTGCCTTGTTACGGTACGAATTGTCGTCCCGGCACGAATTGTCGCCGGCGACAATTCGTGCCGAATTGTGCAGCATGTTTTGTCGCCCATCGGCACGATTTGTCGCCCCAGTATCGACAACCAAAGCACGAATTGTCGTCCCTTGCACAATTCCTATATGCTGCACTGAGGCACGAATTGTGCTACACTGGAGCACATTTGCTTAAAGACCCCCAGGGCCGAAATTTTTGTTTTCCAAGAATGCTTACAGATCACTAAGAGACATTATTCTGTCTAAATCGCATCACGCATTTTCCATTGGGTACCCAAAAATCGAACATCAAAAGTGGTCAATGGCGCTAAGGCACAGGCCCACTAAGACACAGGCCCACTAAGGCACACTTTGTATACCATTTGCAATGTAGATGGCAAGTGGTCAGTTCCACTGACCAGTGATCATTTGGACCTAATTTCCCTGTTTTCACCATTATTTTGGTAGTTTATTGTAATGTAACACGAGTTCATTTAAACAATTTAGGATGTGGACAACCAGTGGTCAATGCCACTGACCAGTGGTCATTTTGTCCTAATGTCCCCGTTTTCACCATTTGACGGTTTGTTAATGCATTACGAGTGTTTTAACCTTAAAAATGACAATTGGTCAGTGCCACTGACCAGTGGTCAATTTTGCCTAATTTCCCCGTTTTCACCATATGACAGCTTAATAATATATTAAGCGTTCATTTAAGCAATTTACGATGTGGATGACCAGTGGTCAGTGCCACTGACCAGTGGTCATTTTTACCTACTTTCACCATTTTCACCGTATTAATGTATTACGAGTTCATTTAAGCAATTTACGATGTGGATGACCAGTGGTCAATGCCACTGACCAGTGGTCATTTTGTGCTAATGTCCCCGTTTTCACCATTTAATGCATTACGAGTGCTTTTAAAACATTTACAATGTAGATGACCAGTGGTCAGTGCCACTGACCATTGGTTATTTTCACCTAATTTCACCATAGATTAGGTTATTATGATTTAAACAATTTACGATGTGGATGACCAGTGGTCAGAGCCACTGACCAGTGGTCATTTGACCTAATTTCACCATATTCACCGTATGACAGCTTATCAATGTATTACGAGTTCATTTAAACAATTTATGATGTGGATGACCAGTGTCATTCTGTCCTAATTTCGCCGTTTTCAATCTTTGACAGCTTATTAATGTACTACGAGTTCATTTTACAACGTAGATGACTAGTGGTCAGTGTCACTAACGAGTGGTCAGTTTGTCCTAATGTCCCCGTTTTCACCATTTGACGGTTTATTAATGCATTACGAGTAGAGCTGGCGGTATGTACCGGTAATGCCGAAAATACCGGTTCGAATTAAAATCGGTACGGTATACCGGTATGATTGTCTGTACCGGTACGTAATGAAAGTGGACAAGGGAGATAATCGTTGTGAGCAGTGCATCAAAGCTGATACATCGTCTTGCGTATATTCCTAACTCTGTGTGTGTGTGTGTGTGTGTGTGTGTGTGTGTGTGTGTGTGTGTGTGTGTGTGTGTGTGTGTGTGTGTGTGTGTGTGTGTGTGTGATCAATGTTTATCTTGTGTCTATATATGTGTGTACAAATGCTCAAAATAATATGAAACGTTATAAATAACACCACCACCATCCCCAACACACACAACTCTCTGCCTTGAAGATTTTCGATTTTTATATAAGATGGCTATAAAGAGGAGCTGCAGTACAAAAACGCCAGTCAAACTTACTGGCGTTGATGTCATACTGACTATCAGAGAGGGTAAGCTAACCAATTATTTCATTACTGGGGCAGTGGGTGGATGCCTTGTGCCTTAAAACAGGGAGCTGGATGATCTCCCCTCCCTCCTTTTCTCCATGATCTGCTTTCTATGGTGACAACGGGGGTGGTCTTATGTACACCATGTTTTTGGAAATGTTGTGCTTGCAACTTCCTCTTAGCATAATATCACACACTGTATGACCGCAACATACTATCTCTCATATCTAATGGCCCATTCTCTTGCCTTTATTCCTAAAACAAATCTTTAAAATAAATGTACCCTCCTCCTCCCCCCAAGTTCTACAAGGCCACGGGATTTCAGCCCCATGAATGACGGGACAAAGCACAAAGACAGATTTTTTATTTATATTATATTATATATATATTTCTGAGGTTCACAAATAAAGACATTGGACACAGAAAAGTTTTATCAAAGCAAAATATATATATATATATAAGTCACAAACTTTCATCGTTTAAAACCACGCTAGTCAACACCATAACCACCAACTCAGATTCCATAGTCCATGATACAAACTGCAGTCATTGCACCGTGCAAAAAACACAAACAGCAAAGGCCCCTGACGCAAAAACGCTCAAAGTACAAGTGCAAAACAGCAATCACATTAGAGACAATGCCAAAAGGGTAATTGATAAAACCACACACTGCAACACTCACTCAAATGTACTTACCACGTAAGCTGTTACTAACTGAGTAATAATATATCGTAATACAGCTTGGAACCTTTATGAATCGAGAAAAGGGTTTCCGGAGACAAAAAGTAGAGTTAATATATTTATTATCTTTAAGAGTAACCTTACACTTTTTAATATATTCTAATATTGCAGATTTATACCCAGCATGTGTGATGAAATCAATGTTAATGTTATATATATTTTTGAATTGTACATAAGAGAGAATCTGTCCCTTATCATCAAAGAAATCAGCAACAAAATTAATATTTTTATTCAATAGATTTCTAGAAACGACGTATGTATTTCCAATCAAAATTATTTTATTATAGCAGATAGGTTCAGCTAATATTTCAGCAGATTTTTCAGGTGTACATTTGTAATAAAAAAAACTTTGTACGCACCTATAACATCAGACCAAAATAGGTTATATCTTGGAAATGTATGCACAATTTCTGGGCCATATTTAGTGATAAGATGCCATTCAGGATAGTTAGCTGTCAATACATGTTTCCATTTATGAGTTGTAGATTCAGTTTTACGAATCCATGATAATTTTAACCTTTACCGGATGTTGCTTGTGATTATGCTTCTCCAGATGGCGCGGGTCTCCCACGACCCATACTCAATGCACTGCCGTGACATATTTCTGCTCTTTAAAGTATGGTTCGTAGGAGACCCGCGCCATCTGGACAAGTATATTAAAATGTTGCGTCATATTACGTCATTTATATTTCATACACATTAATGAAATTTAACACACTTAAAGCCATTTACGTTTTTGACAAAGTCATGAATTTCATGAAGATTACTTAAATAGTTTTAGAGATATAACATTTTTTGTGTGTCAATGGGTCGTGGGTGACCCAGGAAGTCTGGTAAAGGTTAAATAAATTACAAATGTTTTTATTTCAGGTAGTCCAATACCTCCATTTTTAATACTTTTGTGTGCTTTATTATTATTATTATTATTATTATTATTATAACATTTGGGACGCCTAATCAATTTAATGCCCCAGGCGTTTACAATATAAAAATATAAATACACATATAGCACCACATATAATAATAATGTCCGGTTTATTTTATCTGGTTTCTTATTCCAGATGAATTTATAACAAATCTGTTGCAATGTTTGAATAAACATGTCTGGTGGGTTGGACAGAAGCAACCAAAGTTGTGTTAATTTCGAGAGTATAAGAGATTTAAAACTGCTATCCTACCTAGTGGAGTAATCTGACGTTTCACCCATATCTTAAATAACTGTTTGATCTCTGCTAATTTATCTGAAAAATTAATGTGTACACATTCTTTTAAATCGTTAGTGAACCATATTCCTAATAGTTTGAAATTTTGGGGGTTCCAGTCGAAACCTAAGTGTTCCATATATTTAATCTGAGATTTTTTTCTGCTACCTAACCAAATTGCACTAGTCTTGTTAGAGTTTACATGAAGACCTGAAACAGACCCAAACCTGAAAAGAACATCTATACACGTTTCAAAAGATTTCCTATCGCCTGCAAGTACAAATTCTGTGTCGTGTGCATATTGTGTAAGTTTATATTCATTATAATTTATTGCTATTCCTTTGATATATGAATGTTTTCTTACCATTATCGCTAAAATTTCCACGGATAATATGAACAAATAAGGCGAGATGGGATTCCCTTGTCGACAGCCTCTCTTAATCTCAAACCAATTGGACACCTGAACATTAACTACAACACATGATTTGATGTTTTTATAAAAAGTACTAATCCACTTACAGACGTCTTTCTTAAAACCAAACGCTTTCAACACTTTATACATAAATCCCCAATCGAAAGCTTTCTCAAAATCGATATTTAGTAACATTCCAGGTCGATTATGCTCGTCTAGGTACGCTATCGTGTCATAAATCAATCGTATATTGTCACCAATATATCTGTTTCTCATAAAACCAGTTTGGTCCTCATTAATTATGTTTGGCAGAACATTCTTAATACGATTTGCAATACAGGACGATCCAATCTTATACACAGCATTCAAAAGTGAAATGGGTCTCCAATTTTTATATATTGTCGTGGTTTATCTCCTTTAGGAATACATACAATTATACCTTCTCTCTGTGGACATGACAGTTCTCCCTTTCTAAATCCAGCGTTTAATGCTCTCACAACCAATATTCAAAAATTTTCCTTTTTTTTTTTTAAAGAGTTCAGTCGAGAAGCCATTAGTACCAGGGCTTTTGTTATTTTTCGGGTTTTTTAAGACATCCGTGGCTTCTTCAAGGGTAATTTCCCCTTCTAACTCATTGGCTTCTGAATCCGTTAGAGATGGAATGTCGTTAACTAGGTCTTTAATTTCACATTCTTCTACTTCAGATTCTGTGTAAAGCAATTTATAAATTTCTGAACTTCATGAATGATATCTTTCTTTACGCAGAGATCTTGCTGATCTATTAATCTAGCCATATTTTTACTAACAAAATGCCATTTTTCGAGATTACAAAAATAACTACTACTTTTTTCTCCCTCAGCTATCCACCTAGCCCGAGACCTTAGCAAAACACCTTCCAGTCAATCAGTCAGTCAGTCAATTATTTATCGTCCCCATTTAAAAAACAAGGAAATTTGTCTCGCAGTCAATATAAAAGAATACAAAATACAATGCAATACAATAAATACATACACATTAAAGGACCCGTACACGTGAACACTCCCCACCCCCAACCACGGCAACACAGCGAAAGGCCAGTCACAATATAGGTTGCCCATCACTTATGCCGCCATGGTGAAAGAGTGAAAATGCCCACACGCAAAGACACCCCAACACGTAAAGACACACACACACACACACACACACACACACACACACACACACACACATATATATATATATATATACACACACACACACACACATATATATATATATATATATATACTCATTTTCTTTTACATTTATCCACACACCCCAACACCGTCCACCTAACAGCCAATCAAAGAACCAACATTTTTTACAGTTTAAGCCTAAAGACAAATTTCTAAAAAATGAAAAACAATTCAATTTAAATTAGAACACACAGATACACCCAAGCACACACACACACACGCGGGCGTGCGTGCACGCACACACACTCATATACACACGCGCGCATGCCAGCAGTCCTCAGGAAGAGTTGAACAGGCGGACTGCTGACGGCAGGAAGGAGTTCCTCAGCCGGTTCGTCCTGGCCTTGAAACTTCTCAGGTGGTTGGAAGAGTCGCCACGCCTGGACTCGCATGAAGCCAGGGCTCGTTGGAGAGGGTGCTTAGGGTCGGAGCGGATCCTGTTCAGCTTCCTGACGGCAGCAACAGGGTAGGAGGCACTCAGCGATGGCAGGTCATCACAGGTGGCAGGTGCTGAGGCAGCACGGGTGGTGATCCTCTCCAGTCTGTCTGTGTCTGCCTTCTTGGCACTGCTGAAGTAGCACAACCTGTAGAAGAGCATCACGCTTTCTATGGAAGACTGGTAGAAGAGACGCAGGATCTTCTTGCTGACCCGAAACTGCCTGACATTCCTCAGAAAGAACAGTCGTTGGCTGGCCTTCCTGCACACAGCGTCGATGTTCTGAGACCAGTCTAACTTGGCGTCGATGGTGGAGCCGAGGTACTTATGAGACTCGACGATGTCCACAGGCTGTCCCTTGATGACGAGGGGATCTACGCTCTCTGACGACTTCCTGAAGTCCACGACCAGTTCTTTGGTTTTGGAGATGTTGAGGTGAAGGAAGTTTGTGTCGCACCAGGACACCAGCTCATCAACAGCTCTCCGGTAGGAAGTGTCGTCTTTCTGGATGAGGCCCGACAGAGATGTGTCGTCCGCGAACTTGATGAGAAGCTCACTGTCTCCCTCACTCCTGCAGTCCGCTGTGTAAATAGTGAAGAGAGCAGGGGACAGTACAGACCCCTGTGGGGCTCCAGTATTGGTGGTCACAACCTCTGACAGCCTGCGGCCTTCCTCTCCACAGTTCCTTCATTCACACACACATTCATCCATCAACTTTTTTTTTTCGTAATACAAAGGAACAAATGTTAACATAGCAAAGTATTTTTTGTTGTTGTTGAGGGTGTCGGCCAGCAGGGCCTTCATCTACTCCCGTTTTCCCTTTTTTTCCTTTCTTGCAATCATTGTGTCCATCTCATTTATACCCTATAACCAACAACTTAGAACAAAAAAGAATACTACTATCATTAACAAAAAAATAAATACAATTTAAAAAAAATAAATAAACAAACAAACAAACGACAACAGCAACAAAGGGACATATCTAACACTAGCATATCTTAATTCTTTAGTTAACTATTTTCGATTTTGCAGGTAGCATTGGAATTAGGAAGTTTTGGTCATGGCTTCGTTTTCTACCACCAAGCCTGTATTCCTGAAGCAGAAAGACATTCCTGATGCGGCCAACGTCCGTCCTACCGTCCTGGAACTCTGCCTGGCAGCTGAACGCGTCTCCGGCACAGGTACCGTCATTGGAGCTCAGGAGATACGAGGCTTGTGGAGGATATATCCAACTACACCAAAGGCTCGTACGGACTTGCTCGTCAAAGGTATACGGTTGCGTGAGACCACTCTGCAGGTGAGCAACACGAATCCGTACATTCTCAGGGGCGATACAGGGGAGGAAAAACCGTCAACCAAAGTCTGGGTCGATGCTATTCCGATGTCTGTCGCTGACTCCGAAATAGAGCATGCTCTTACCAGCATCGGATGTGAGTTGAGATCTGGAATTAAACAAGAGAGGGTGAGAGACAAAGATAACAAGTTGACTCGGTTTATAACCGGTCGCCGTTTTGTTTTCATTTCTGTCCCTCTCACTCCACTCGAAAAAACACTCAAAGTCAACATTTTCACGGCCAAGATTTTCCACTTTGAGCAGAAGCAACTAAAGAAAACTGTCATTTGTTCGCGATGCCTCCAGACCGGTCACCATGTGTCTGAATGTAACAATGATGTTCTCTGTCGGCAGTGCAGGCGCCCAGGGCACATGCGTGGCGACCCCGCTTGTGATTTTGTAGAGAACCGTGATGAGCACAATATGTCCGGCCAGCAGGAGGAGGAACCCCAGGAGCTACAGCCAGCCAACCAGGGTGACGCCAACGCCGCCAACGCCTCCGCCGCCTCCACTGCCTCTGCCGCCTCCACTGCCTCCGCCACCTCCACTGCCTCCGCCACCTTTGCCAAGGGAGGAAAGAAGGTCTCCAGCAAGGGTAGTGACCAGGGTGACAGGAGTCGTCCTGGTTCTCGCCAGTCAACCCTCTCCTTTGACCAGTCTGACCGCAGCAGGTCCCAGACACCGAAACGTCGCCGCTCCAAGGATCGGTTCAGCCCCACAGAGATGAAGGACAAGCTCCGTCGACGGGAAGTGCAGCCTTCCACCAGCCCAGGCTCCAATAGACGGTAACCTTTCTTTTTGTCCCCCCGCCATTCCTTGCGACTTTGGCTTTCCATGGACAATGATATTGAATAGCGATTTGTGTGAGAATTGATGATTGTATCGTTTCTCTGTTTATTCAATGACCTTTTTTTAATTTTTACTGTCACCATGGGTAGATTGCGCATTGTTTCTTTGAATGTTAGAGGCTTAAAAAATAAACTTAAAAGAACTTCTTTATTTTCATACTTTAAAAAAAAAATATCACATTGTATGTTTACAAGAGTGTCACGTAACAGAGACAGATATTAAAGAATGGAAGAAACAGTGGGGCGGACCTATTTTCTTTAATGAAGGCACTAACAGAAGCAGGGGCGAAGTTATGTTTCCAAACATTTTCAAGGCGAAGCCGAGCTAGTGCACTCACAAGAGAGAATGCTAATCATTTCAGTTCTTAATGAAAACTATAGCTTGACCATCGCTAACATGTACGCTCCTAATAACTCCAGAGATAAAATAACATACTACAGACACTTATCGCGAGTTCTAAGTACTTATCAGAATGACGAGCTAATTGTCGTTGGTGATTTTAATTGTTCAATGAATGGCGACCTTGACATTGTGTCTGGCCAGCAACATGATAAAGCCGAAAGAGAAGCATTTAACCAATCTGTAGATAATCTGGGCTTAACAGATGTATGGAGATTATACCATCCAAATGAAAAAGATGCCACATGGGTTAGATCAAATCCGTTCATAGCTCGTAGATTCGATTACTGTTTAGTATCTGACAAGATCGTGCAACTTTGTACATCGTGTGACCACGTCCTTGTCCCTAGCTCTGATCACAAAGCTGTGGTACTTGAGCTGAATGATAGTGACTTCACCCGTGGACCAGGCTATTGGCGTTTTAACAATAGCTATTTAAAAGACGAGTTGTTTGTCAAAAAAATGAATCAAATGCTAGATAACTTTTTCACAGAAAACAATGACCTTAATAACATTGATAAATGGGAATTATGTAAGGTCGAAATTCGTAACGTTTGTATAGACTTTGGGAAAAACATTGCATGCCAGACCAGAAATGATACAGTAAAACTACTCGCCCATTTGAAGGACTTGGAAAAAGAATTAATGGACGATCCCTGTAACAAAAATATCAATGAACAATATATTAAAGTGAAACAAAAGCTAGAAATATTACAGTCATATAAGACGAAAGGTGCTCAAACCAGAGCAAGAATAAAATGGATAGAAGGTGAAAAGAAGGCTTGGAAAAGGCGCGAAGAAAAGAATTCAAGATTGTCAAAAGAAATCATTTGAAATAATGCAGGCTTGGAATCTCTAAATGTTAGTGACGCTGCAGATCATTTTATGCAAGACGAGGCTTTCACAAAACTAGATGGGAATCAAGCGGATTTATGTGAAGGAATAGTTTCTTTAGAAGAAACAACTTTTGCCCTAAAGTGTATGAAAAACGGCTCGGCTCCAGGCTCCATAGAATTATTGAAACATTTTTGGAAGAAAGTAGGAAGTGTAGTAACTAATTCGTTTGTTGAATCGTATAACCAAGGAGAGCTCTCCTTTACGCAGAGACAGGGTGTTATAGTTTTGATCCATAAGGGGCCAGATTTGGATAGGGAAAGACTAGGGAATTGGAGACCAATCACGCTAACCAATTCGGATTATAAAATTTTAGCAAAAGTTATGGCTCTAAGGATAGGAAATGTTATTGATAATATTGTTAGTCCAGACCAAGTGGGGTATATAAAAGGACGAAATATAGCCACAGTATTGAGAACAATTGATGATGCTGTAAATTACATAAACAAAACCGGTAAAGTGGGATATTTATTAGCAGTCGATTTTTCCAAAGCTTTCGATTCTGTTTTAAATCTTATCTGTTGCATGTTTTTAAAATGTTAGGTTTTGGGCCCGACTTTCAGAAATGGGTAGCAGTGCTAAATAACAATAATCAAAGTTGTGTTAATCATGGGGGTTGGTTGTCTGAACCATTTGAGGTTAACTGTGGTATCAGGCAGGGTTGTCCATTCTCACCTCTGGTCTTCGTCCTTGCTGTTGAAATTCTTGCGACAAAAATAAGAAACAGTGATATAGTTGGCATATAAACAAATTTCCACACATTGCAACATAACTTAAAAATACAACAACTGGCGGACGACACAACTATATTTTTGAAAAACAGACAAGACATGGAAAGGTCATTTAATATTCTGAAATCATTTCAATCCTTCTCTGGTTTGAAACTAAATGTGAATAAAAGCAAAGCTTTAAGGCTAGGTAGACAACTACCAGAACATAACCTTCCGTTTCCATTGGTCGACAGAATAAAAATACTAGGAATATATTTTGAAAGAGACACGATGGCTAGAAACATTGAAGAAAATTGAAAGAAAGAGTAAAATCTATACAAAGACTGATACATAACTGGAATAAAAGAGATCTAAGTATCCATGTCAAAATTCTTGTAGTTAAGACCTTCTTGATAAGTCAGCTAATTTATGTAATGCAGGCAATCGGAATCCCTGAACATGTTCTAATTAACATAAATAGATTATTGCATAAATTTATATGGCAAAGAAAATTCAGCAACAGAAAAGCATTTGAAAAGGTAAAACGGAGGGTTATGGAATCAGACTACAATGCAGGGGGGATAAGGATGACGAACGTAGTTGATCTACAAAAATATTTTTACTTGCAATGGGCAGGAAGATTGTTCCACGCGACTGATGAAAATTGGAGCATCATCCCCAAAATACATTTCAATAAAATATATCCAGATAACTACATTTTTTCAATGCACTGCAGGGCACGCGATATCATAAATATGATCGATATTGTAAACGATTTTTGGAAGGAAGTAATAGCAATATATTTAAATAATAAATGCCATACAAATATGGAAGATGTAACTCCAAATAACGTTATGGAACAACAATTATTCTACAATCATTTAATCAAATACAAAGGCAGCATATTATGTTTTAAAAAATGGACTGATAACGGCATAATTCATATAAAAGATATAGTAAACTTAAACGAAAGAAGATTACTGAATTTGGAAGAATTAGAAATAAAGTTAGGATACATAAGTGCAAGCACAGTTTTTGAATTTAACGCATTAAGAAATGCAATTCCGGCTCTTTGGCTGCGAAAACAGAACAGATAACACAAATACCCCAGAATGCGATGCCCGCATTTTCAAAGCAGCTCCAAAAGTCATAAAGAAAATACTTGATAATAGAAAACCAGAATATATAATCCCTAGTGGTGCCAACTTCTGGAACAGAAAACTTAACATTAAAATCGATGACAGTATTTGGTTAACTGCACGATCATGCACTAAGGAGGTCAGACTACACGAACTGCAATGGAAAATCCTTCATAACATTTACCCAACCAACATTCTCTTACATAAAATGAAATTAGTAGAAAGCAATAAGTGTGATGTTTGTTCAGATGAAGTTGACCACGTGGAACACTTTTTCTTCCATTGTCCAATGATAAACACGTTCTGGAAAGATGTGGGTGCGTTAGTTTATGGTATTACACTGTATTGGAAAACCTATTAGACTAACCGTAGCTGAAGTACTTTTTGGAATGAATAGAGATGATCTAACCAAATTAGAGAGGGATTCCATAAATCACATGATACTTATTGGGAAAATGAGCATTAGTATAAACTCAATTTAAAAATTCGGAAAAAATCAAATATATTTTCATCAGATTAGCACACACACACACACACACACACACACACACACACACACACACACACACACACACACAACACACACACACAACTGACATACACACACACACACACACACACACACACACACACACACACACACACACACACACACACACACACACACACACACACACACACACACACACACACACAGGGGGGGGGGGGGGGGGGGGGGGGGAATCCACCAATGCAACTATTTTGTAAATCATGACAACAATGCTGCGAAAATCGACCATTCTTGGTCAAACTTGATTTTGTTACCTTTAATAACACTACAATAGCATTCTACTCTGTATATGTATTTCAATAACCCAATAAATGCATCAATACACGGTTTATCATTTTTCCATTTACATTTGTAGATATAAAATTTAGCTAGTAGTATAATAAAGTCGAATGTTTTATCAGTAGTAGCGTTTTCCTTCATTCCGAATAATATAAAACTTTCTGAAAAGACTAAATTGGAATACACATCACAAGCATTCTTTATATGTCTTTCAAAGCTACGCCAGAAAGTTTGAGTGGCGCTGCATTCCCAGAACAAGTGTGTTATGGTTTCTTCTTCATCACCACAGAAGGCGCATGATGGTGACTCAATGACTCTACGAAGAAATAAATATCTACCTGTCGGAATAATTCTATGTATGATTCTGAACTGGAACCACCTTAATTGTGCATCATTTGTTGAACGAATGCATTTCTCATATATTTTCTCCCACGATAAGTTTTCGTAATATCTATTCAATTTTTTAATGCCTGCTGGAGAAACATTTGAATCAACAAGGAATGAATATATGTGCTTGTTCCCCTTATAAACTAGTGTCCAGACTTTTGGTTCCAATAATTTATATCTAGATGTCATTGTAACTCGTAGCTTTAGTTGATAATTTTTTATTGCTTTGACAATCCCCATAAATAGCAGAAAATTAGTATTGAGCCTTGGATATTTCCTGCAAAAATAGTCAAATGAACATATATTGCCTTCTTTGTTCAATAAATATTTTACTTGGTAAATTCCTTCTTCTACCCAATCTTTAACATATACATTTTTCCTATTTCTTAAAATATTAGCATTATTATGGATACATTCTGAAACAAAATCATGAATAGTAATTGACTGACATTTATTATACAGTTTCTTGTAATGTTTCAGAACATCTCGCCAAAACTTAATTTTTGTTCTTATCAGTAATTTATTAACATATTCACTTCCAGGAACAATGAAGAAAGCCAATTTCTGAACCTTGTCAATATCGCTACAAAGTATTCTTTTTAGCCATGACACTTTTATGGCAGACAGAAAGTCATACACATTCAACATTTTAATTCCTCCTTTTTCATAATCATTATAAACACACTTTTTGTTAATTTTTCTCCTTTTATCATCCCACAAAAAGTTAAAAAAATAATGTATCTACTTCTTGCAATAATTCCTCTTTGGGATCGGGAAGGTTACTAAATAAATATATTAGTTTTCACATAGCCAATGTTTTAATGACTGTGGTCTTTCCTAATGGTGTTAATTGTCTTTTTCTCCATTTGACTAAAGTGGTTCTAATTTGTTCAATTTTTCCTTCATAGTTTATATTAACTATTTCATTAATGTTGGTTGAAAATTTAATTACCAGTATAATAAAAATGCCCGGATCCCAGCAAAAATTCCTGTCCCTCATAAATCTAATTGGCGAGTGTTTCATTGCACCAACCCATACTACACATGTTTTTTCGTTATTTAGTTTTAGACCTGACATTAAGCAAATGTCTCTAATGTTCTAATTGCTTCACAAAATGATACATCATTTCCATCTAAATACACAGTAGTATCGTCTGCAAACTGAGATAATAGATGCTCTTCCCCATTGACCGTAATTCAACGAATCCTGTTGTTTGCATGCATTAATAATGACAGAATTTCTGCACTGAGAAGATATAAATAAGGTGAAAGAGGATCTCCCTGACGGACTCCTCTACAAATATCAAATGAAGAGGTGTAACGTCCATTCACTGAAATACATGCAATTATATTGCTATAAAAAGTCATAATCCATTTTTGTATACTCTGTCCGAAATTGAAAAAATCTAAAACTTTTAAAAGAAATGACCATGACACAGAATCAAATGCCTTTTCAAAGTCAACAGCTAGAATTTGACCTGGAATATTTTGTTATTCTGATGTAAGCTAAACGTCATACATTAATCGAATATGTTCTCTAATATTTCTTCCCTTTAGAAAACCGGTTTGATTCTTATTAATTAGCTTTGATAATACTGATTTGATCCTATTATTAGCTATACATGAGGAGCCTATCTTATATCCGATGGTTAGGAGGGATATAGGGCGCCAGTTCTTCAAAAGGTGTTTGGGTTTGTTTTCCTTGGGGATAAGAGATATCAGACCAAAACTTTGTGTGACAGACATTTGACCTTCTAAGAAACCGAAATTTAAGGATCGAACTAAGAATTTACTAATGTCACAAAAGAAAAAATTGTAAAATTCGCAAGTGAACCCATCACTTCCCGGGCTTTTGTTGGTTTTCATTGTTTTTAAGGCACTTAGAGCTTCCTCATAACTAATATCACCTTCTAAAGAGTCTTTTTCTTCTTCATTAAGATTTGGTGCTTCAGCAATAAGATCATTCAAATTAACATCTAAGGCGTCTTTCTTCTTGCATAGTTTTTCGTAAAAATCGTGAGTTTCTTTTAATATATCTTTTTCATCATATAAGTATTCGCCACTTATTTTTTGTAAAAAGGTTATCGATTTGTTAACAAAGTGCCTTTTCTCTAAGTTACAAAAATATCTACTTGCTTTCTCACCTTCTTCCTGCCAGATAGCTCTTGATCTAACTAACATTGCCTCAAGTCTTTTGTTTCTAATCTCTTCTAACCTGGCTCTTTTTTCTTGAACAGGATTGATAGAACTTTCGTTAAGATCAGTTTCTAACTTCTTTATGTCTTCTAATAATTGTTTTTCTTCTTTGATTTCTTCTCTTTTCTTATAAGTTGAATATGATATAGTTTTCCCCCTTATTTCCAAAAGAAGAGTTTCCCATAATAGTTGGTCGTTTATTCTAAAATGTACATCTTCATCTGGAACATTATCAAGATTGTCAAAATTATATGCAAAGACAACATATTGCATTTTTACGTCTTTTATTACCCATTTCACAATGTTAATATAATCCTTATCTTTCAAAAGTGCATTGCTACATTTCCAAAATGGCTTATCTCTTGTTCTCTTTTTACCTTTGAACTCTAGAGAAACCAGAGAGTGATCAGATCGGTACCCAGGAGATAAACTGACACATTTCACTTCAATAAGCAATAATTCAGAAATCAAAAAGTAATCCAACCTACTTTGCTGTATGGAATTAAAACGTCTCCAAGTGTATCCCCTCTTCTCAGGATATAGATATCGCCAAACATCTACCAAGTCAAAGACGCTTAACATGTCAAGTGCTTTATTACGACTGCGTGGGCGATTCACATAACTTCTATAATTTCTGGCATCTAATTTTGGATTTAAGACAATATTCCAATCACCACCTATGATAACATTTTGATTATTAGTTTGCTCAATAAGATTAGAAATATTTTCAAAAAATTCAAAGTGGTTTTTATTACTACTTCCGTAAATATTAACTAAGGTAATTCATTTATCTATGAATTCAATGTCCAACATTAAATAACAACCCTCAGGATCTCGAATAATGTTATGCACTTTGTGTTCAAAATTGTTATTAAGTAAAATGGCCATTCCGTTTTTATTTGTTTCCTTCCCAGACAGATAGCAATCATATCCCCAGCACGATCTAATAAAATTTTCGGATTCCTGTTTCCAGTGTGTCTCCTGTAAAAAATATATGTTCCCTCCCTGGTTTCTCAACATATCAAAGACATCTTTTCTTTTTCTGTGATCTCCTAGCCCATTGCAATTAAATGTAAAAACCTTGAAGGTTTCTGATCTAGTTTCAGCCATAACGAGTAAGGTAGTTCATCATATCAAGGCAGTAATGCAAGCACCAGTTCAAAAATGCAGTCATATCAATGTTGCATTGCTGCATAGCAATTGACCACCAGCATGTGTGATGCGTGTGAAAATCACAATGTCCCCACACACAAAAGTAGCAAAAGCATGAAAACTTTACAGTGGAAAACTACAAAACATTTAAGGCTTAAGCACAAAAACAAATGAAAATCGAGTATCTCTACAAAATACGTAACTAGCATAAACAACATACACTCATACACACGTTCCATTTTCAGTGAACAACTGTTCATTTGGCTAACGTCAGGGCGACCCCCTGTACAGATTACTAAAATCTAAAAGAAGAAGAAGAATAGTGAAAAGCCAAAAGCAACTGGTGTTGAGTCAGCCAGGGCCGACAAAAGTGAGGGGGCTAGGGACACGACCATACCAACAATACCACACACAGACACATACACGCCCGAACGTGCACACCCGCGCTGGAGGGGAGGTGTGACACCTCGTAGGCCCCCCGTGCAATCGGACATTACATGTTGCACCCCCATGGGCCCCCCGTGTTATGTCCCAATTTAGGACATAGCGTGGCGAGAGGACCCATATTGCCTGTAAAGTTTTGTTTTCCAACCAATTCAAGGTAACTTCACTGAGTAAAGGGGTAAAGACTGGATTAAAGCTTTACATTCTCCTTTTCAGGTATATGGTTTGGAAACAGAATCACACGTAAATAAACAAATGATGGCCTAATCATTGTAGCATTGCTTACTGTTTATTTATTACGTCTGCCAAGTAGGCTATGTTTTTACCGGCGTTGGTCTGTCTGTCGGTCTATCTGTCTTTCTATTCGCCATTTTGAAAGTAAATCATGAGTTGTTTTTACGTACGTAAAAAGAAACGATGACGCATCTTCAAAGGCTTATAGATTTGGTTTTAATACAGACAGACACACAACCAGACTGGGAGAGAGGGAGAATAACATTGCGACAGAACTCAATTTGAAAGCACTCGGAGAGTTCCGACCTCGGCCAATGCATTTTACGCCCCACATAAGACAGAACAGCAAAGAAACACAGGCAAAAATATAACCTCCTTGGCGGGGGTAATGAAAAGAGATTAAGAATTAAAATATACAAATGAAATAACAAATGCTTAGCACACAAAACAAAGTAAATTATGACAAATTAGCTCCTTTTTACGTTGTTCACTTTAGAGCACAGACAAAAGAGACAGAAGTTTCATCGAAATCCCTCCGTAACGTTTCGAGAAATGTTGCACAAACAAACAGACAAGACAGACAGACAGACCAACGCCGGTAAAAACATAACCTACTTGGCAGACGTAATAAACAAACAGTAAGCAATGATTAGGCCATCATTATTTTGTTTATTTACGTGTGATTCTGTTTCCATACCTGAAGAAGAGAATGTAAAGCTTTAATCCAGTCTTTACCCCTTTACTCAGTGAAGTTACCTTGAATTGGTTGGAAAACAAAACTTTACAGGCAATATGGGTCCTCTCGCCGCGTTATGTCCTAAATTGGGACATAACACGGGGGGCCCCCACGCATAATGTCCCAATTGGGACATTATGCGGCGAGCGCCCATGGGGGTGCAACGTGGTCACTTTGATATAATTTGCAGATTATATATATAACTCGTGGTCGGTTTGATGAAAACCCCGCAATTTCATTAATTAACTTATGATGAGTTATAAGTGCTTCTTTGCTTTTAATAACGTCGATGACCACTGGTAAAAAAGAGTGACCAGTGGTCAGTTTGAAGTAAATATCATAACTTCAGTTTTTGACTCTGTATTGATGTGCTATATGTGGTTCTGTGCGTTTTATAACGTAAATGACCAGTGGTCCGACAATGACTAGTGGTCAGCTTGATGGAAAACCTGTGTTTTCGCTATTTAAATGCGTATTGATGCTTTATAACATACTCTGTGCTGTTTATAACGTAAATGACCATTGGTCAGTAAGAGTGACCAGTGGTCAGTTTCATGTAAATTTCATATTTTGACAATTTGACTTCGTATTGATGTGTTGTAAGTGCTTCTGTGCGTTTTACAACGTAGATTACCAGCTGTCAGCAAGAATGGCCAGTGGTCAGTTTGATGTAAATTGCATATTTTCACTATTTGACTGCATATTTGTGTATCAAGTGCACCTGTTCTTTCAACTTAAATGACCAGTTGACCAGTGTTCAGTTTGATGTAAATTCCGTATTTTCACAATTTGACTGCATCTGATGTGTTATGGGTGCTTCTCTGCCTCAGCTGCATTAGCTGACAAGTGGTCAGTTTCATGTACATGCCACATTCCCCCCCCCCCCCCCCCCCCCCCCCCCACTTTAAAAAAAAAAAAATGCGTATTGATGTCATATGAGTACGCCCGTCTGAAGAAGAAGATGTAAAAAGCATGGAAGCCTTAGGAAAATTCTAAATCGGAAAATTGTCTTTATCATGCCCGTTTGTAGTTTTGTCAAGCAGATAACATTCCAATCCATTAGGTTTTTCCTTCAACCTTATAGTTTCATCTTTAAAATGAACAAGCAACATTTCTGCCCAAAATGTACCAATTGGTACCAATTGTACCAATGTACCAATTGGTACATTTTGGGCAACATTTCCGCCAAAAATTGCACATTGGTACATTTAAGGCAGTAATGTTGCCCAAAATTGTTTACATTTTGGGCAATTGGTACATTTGGGGCATTCACAGAGCTCGCTCGCGCACGACCTCTCCGTTCGGCGTCCCAGTGAACACTCCAATGTTAATCTTCTTAATGGTATGAATGTAGAGTCTCTTTTATTAGACAGTCCTATACTGAAATTTGAAGTTGAAGACGCCATCAAAAAGCTGAAATGTGGTGTTATGGAATAAAAAGTTTTATTTCATTTCATCTCTCTCTCTCTCTCTCTCTCTCTCTCTCTCTCTCTCTCTCTCTCTCTCTCTCTCTCTCTCATAATTTATTTGGATAGCATGCTAGTGCTAAGTGAAAAGAAAAAAAAATCACATTTGTCCTGTTTTCATTTATTACATTATGTGTGTATATGCGCACCCTCAATGTTATAGGCTGGAGGTCTGACATTAAAACATTTTTGAGTTTGAGTCTCTCTCTCTCTCTCTCTCTCTCTCTCTCTCTCTCTCTCTCTCTCTCTCTCTCTCTCTCTCTCTCTCTCTCTCTCTCTCTCTCTCTCTCCCCCATGGGTACATGGGTCTCTGCAACTTTCCTAGACTCCGTTGTGTGCAAGGTCGATATCGACTAGGACAGGAGACCCAACGGTATTTTCTTATTAAGGTGTTGTAGTAAAATCCTGCCCTCATTTCTTCACCACCATCTACCCTCAGCCATTCATTCATACCCATCCCTCCGACCCCTCTTGAGGCCTAACACTCACCAAATATCCATTGACAGTCTAGGAAAAGGAAGAGACTAGCTGGTGATTGGACTAGTGAAGGAAAAAGCATTGTCAGGGGCAAAACGAATTCTGCAGATTGAATGTCGCTCAAGATACTGTGCAGTTTCTGCCTACTTTGAGTTACCATAGCAAATGAAGGAGACATTTTTTTTAATTTTTACTGATTTTTGTTTACGTAAATTATTTGAATAGGCCTACTGAATTATCGTGTTCATCCCCGTCATCATTTTGATACAATGCAAGAATGAACGCAACAATTATGAGCCCATTTTGTTTCCGTGTCCTTCTAAATTTGCTTCAAATTATCGCCCTTCAGAAGCCCCCTCCCTCTCTCTCTCTCTCTCTCTCTCTCTCTCTCTCTCTCTCTCTCTCTCTCTCTCTCTCTCTCTCTCTCTCTCTCTCTCTCTCTTCGTTAGCCTCCCATCGAGGAAGAGGTCATGTTTTGTCTCTGTCACTTTTTTCTGTCTACCATCTCATTACCTCTTTAACTTAGTTTAAGTAAAGCAGTGATTTTAGCATCCGGACTCTGTAGATTGTTTTGACATACAAAAATGTCTATCTAGATACGTATATTGAGTATCTGTGTTGTGGGCTGGTTTTAAAACAAAACATAACCGAGTGCCCAAGGCAGAGATTTTGCACTGTTTCAGTGGATTTTATTTCGATACTCCCTAAAGGTGGCTGAAGTGCACTTGGTTGTCATTGTTCAAGGAATGATGTTCCTTTGTGTTCAAGGTTCAGGAGGTTTGTCTCCCTTTGATTTCCTTTGTTCTCTCTTCCTTGTTGCTTTCTCTTAGCGTCTCCCTACTTTTGTGAATGTTCTTTTATTTTGTTTCTACCTACCCCTCTCCAATCCCGCCCCTTCTCTACCATCACCACCCTTCCCCTCTCCGTCCTGCATCCCTTTTCTCGTTCTGTACGTGTGTTTTATGTCTGTATCTATATCACACTCTCTGTTTCTCTCTCTCTCTCTCTCTCTCTCTCTCTCTCTCTCTCTCTCTCTCTCTCTCTCTCTCTCTCTCTCTCTCTCTCTCTCTCTCTCTCTCTCTCTCTCTCTCTCACTTTGTCCCTCTGTCTGTCCGTCCGTTTGTCCATCTGTCTGTCTGTCTATCTGTCTCTCTCTCTCTCTCTCTCTCTCTCTCTCTCTCTCTCTCTCTCTCTCTCTCTCTCTCTCCCCTATCTCTCTCTCCCTCTCTCCCTATCTCTCTCTCTCTCTCTCTCTCTCTCTCTCTCTCTCTCTCTCTCTCTCTCTCTCTCTCTCACCTTGTCCGTCCGTTCGTCATCCATCTCTCTCTCTCTCTCTCTCTCTCTCTCTCTCTCTCTCTCTCTCTCTCTCTCTCTCTCTCTCTCTCTCTCTCTCTCTCTCTCTCTCAACTTAAACTTACCATTTTTTCTCCTAGGAGTGGGACTCTTGCTTATAATTGCTTTATATATATTTGTCTGCTGTAGCAATTAATTGTGTTGTTAGGCGTACTCTTTGCGTACTTTGAATTTTTATCGTGCACATTGCTGAGTGAAATAGTTTTTGTTCGTACATTTCACATTACCACCAATCATGGCCTCTAACAGCAACACACCCAAATGGTTATCACATAGTGGACTTACCTTAATGTTTGCCGTCTATTAAACAAAGTATCTGACCTACCGTCCATTTTTTTTTTATCTAACTCAGATGACAATTTTCATGTGTTTGGTTTCTCGGAAACCCGGTTAACGAATATAGTGTCTAATGATCTTGTGTCAATATCCGGATATAACTTAATAAGGCGAGATGCTTCTATTAAACTAGAGACGGGTCTGATAGCGTATATCCATCAGTCTGTTAAATACAAACAAATCAGTAGTTTTGATCAATTTAATATTGAATGTATCTGGCTAGAGATTGGCTTAAAGGGAAATAAACCTATTTCAATATGCTTATTATGCAGGAATCCTGAGGAAAAGATTGAATGGTATGATCGTTTTGAGTTAATGATGGAGGAAGCTGTGATGGAATGTGTCACGCGCCCCCCACTTTCTCCTCTACATCTCCCCCCCCCCCCCCCTACTATTTCATCCCTAGTACGCGGCACTATAAGCATGTGACGTCACTGTAAGCGCATGATCTGTAGCTGTCTGTTGTGTCTACTACCCAGCCAATAAAAATACACTATAGATATCAATGGGAATAATAATCAAATGGGAAATACATAGTGGTAGGCAAAACTTATAGCATTCTAATGTGTGGTGTAATTGGATGTGTGGGGTGTAATTGGATGTGTGAGAGAGATCTATTTCCTGTGATATTGATGTTGATTTATCAATGTTGATTTATCAATGTTCTCTCTCTCTCTCTCTCTCTCTCTCTCTCTCTCTCTCTCTCTCTCTCTCTCTCTCTCTCTCTCTCTCTCTCTCTCTCTCTCTATCTATCTCTATCTATCTATCTCTCTCTCCTCTCTCTCTCTCTCTCTCTCTCTCTCTCTCTCTCTCTCTCTCTCTCTCTCTCTCTCTCTCTCTCTCTCTCTCTCCTCTCCCCCCCCCCCCTCTCTCTCTCTCTTTGTGTGGTTGTGTGTGTAATTGATGTAATGTACTCGTTTTAGTTCAATCTGCTGCATATGTTGAGGAAGAAAATGTTTTATTTTAAACTTGTTTTTTTAATGGATAATAAAGATTTTTGAATCGAATTCAATTGAATTCTCTTAGTCTAGTCACAAGCAAACAAAAACCTGACTGAGTCAACACTGTAGGAACAAACCCTCTGCTGTTACCTGCTATTAGCCCAACTTATAAGTAATATTGAATGTGGTTGGGTGTAAAATAGTAGTGTGATATTTATATTTGTTTGATTCTGTTTTTGATCCAGATCTTATGTTCCAGGTTGAGTAAGTAGTAGAGGTGTCAGTGAAAAGAATTGGTAAATATGCTGGTATAATTATGTGCACATATTCATTCTTGTGTTTGATTTTTACTTTAACTCTTTTGGTGCAAGAACCTGATTCTGCCTACTTTTATTTATCATTTTCATACATACATGTGTGTGTGTGAAACTATTTGAGTGCTTAATTATATTTTTGCATAATCTAAGTTTGTTCACTTTACATTCCTTTCCAAGTGTTGGACTGAGATTTGCTTGTTGGCTTGATCAAATATTTTGATCCAGCTTGTTACTGAATCATAACAGTTGATTCCAGTACACATGTCATGTTTTATTTCAGTTTGACAACTGAAATTCATGTTATTTTTCATAGTGCTATTGTACAAGGGCGGCCTTCTTGCCGGTTGGGATCCACTAATCTCCCTCCGGCTGAAGCCCATATATCTAATCCATAGAGATCTACACCCATATTCTCCTGTGATTCTCAGCAGGGCATCGTGGTCAGGAAGCTTAATCCCTGACTCACGATTACCAAGACGGTGCTGCAACCAAGTCACCATCGCACCCAGAACCCGCGAGGAGACGCCTGTGCTGTGCCATCCCACGACGCCTCATCCAGAACTACTGGGCGACCTCTCACCTGAAGAGCCAGCCTAGTCACCCCAGCACTCACCGATCCCGACAGAGGAAACTTACTTAAGCTAAGTCCTTGGGACAGTGCAAATCATTCTAACTACCCCGGACACTGGATAATATAAGTGACCCTTCTGGCTTGGGGCTAAACTTTTCAGAGAGACAAAAGTCTTGTATAATCCTTTCGGATTTCATTTTTCATACATATTTTGTTTTGGCGCCGTTGAGCTGCTTTCTTATTGCTGCATAATCTGTTATGCCGATTTGTGACTAAATAAAATACAAGTGTACAACTAATTCTGAACCCTTTGGTCAGACTGATGAGTGTGGAAGTTTTGTCATTTTCATGTAAAACCCTACTTCTCTCTGTCTGTCATTTAGAGAAAATCTACCACTTGTATTTCCTTCACTCATACGAGCCAGAACCCGGCAAAAAATATAAATCTATTAGTTGAAAAGGGGCTGGAAAGTTGCTCATCTCCCACACCCTAGAGAAGTGGGCTAAATGAAAATATTTCTCATTGAAAATTTAACACTTTAAAAGTCTTTCCCTTGAGGCTTCACCTTTAGCTCATTCCCTAGTCACATAAGCAATAGGTCATTCTACATAAATCATTTTACTAGGCGACTTCAATATTGATCTGTTGAAGCCGCAACATAAATGGAAACAAATATATGAGATGTGTCATCTGGTTCAGTTAGCAAATTCCCCAACTAGAATAACTTCCCACTCACAAACCCAAATTCACCATATATACGTTACTAACCCAGACAATAATGGGCGCCTGCCAGAACGGTCTATCTCAAAAGGAATAAAGAACACAGATAGACAGATCTGGCATTCACCCCTCGACATTGATTATGATATAAACTTCTGTACCTATATTTGGCATTAGCAATCACTTTCCACTATGTGTCACCTGGTCGAAGAAAGGAATCAAGATACCTAGGTGCAACCACAAATGCATTACTTATCGTAACTACAAAAACTTTAATGATGATGACTTCCTATCCGACTTATACCAAACTGATTTATCTGACACCTATCAGTATAGTGACCCTGACGAAGCACTTCAGGCTTGGCATAGAATTTTTCTCCCCCTCTTTGATAAGCATGCGCCTCTTAAAACTAGTCGCGTAAAACTAACTAAAAAACCACAATGGTTAACAAAAGAAATAGACGATGAAATAAAAATATAAGAGGATCTATTACTAACAACTGGTAAGTCTAAAGATTTTAAGAAACAAAGAAATAAAATAACTTACATGAAACGCACAGCTCGTAAACAATACTTCAATGAACTAATTGCGACAAAACAAGATACAAAAGCCATATGGAGTGCAATCAACCAGTTGTCAGGTAAAAAGGTCGGTTATCCCCCCTGGAAATGATCTCTCTGCAGACGAATTTAACAATGTTTTTGCATCTGTTGCCCAAAGAACGATCCCCACAGACAACACAAAAACTAATGACTTACACTTACTGAAAGACTTTTGCACCTCAAAAAACATACACACTAAACTTCATATTCCATTCATAAGTGTACACGAAGTATACAAAGAATTATGTAAGTTAAAACAGTCTACTTCCAGGGGATTGGATGGTTTAGACAGTAGAATCCTAAATATTTCAGCGCCGATTATTTCATAACATATTACATATATTTATAACTTATGCATAGATAAATGTTACTTCCCACAAATTTTTAAGGATACTAAAATACTCCTTATTTATGAATCTGGAGATACAAATGACCCATCAAATTACAGGCCCATATCTTTACTCTCTGCACTGTCTAAGCCTCCTGAGAAGCATATTAAACATAGCCTGATCGCTCATTTTAATAAGTACAATTTATTCCACCCTAATCAAAACGGCTTTCGTGAAAACCATTCCTGTCATACTATGCTTTCAAATCTTATTGACGAATGGCACTTAAACATAAATAACGAATTAGTAACTGGTTCTGTATTTGTAGAGTTCACTAAGGCCTTTGATGCTATTGATCATTCACTTCTCTGTGCTAAGCTCTATGCTTATGGTTTAACTCCCGGCACCATTGAATTCATATAATCTTTTTCTAAACAACAGGAGACAGCTGTTTTTTCAAAACTCCTCAAATTCTACCCTCATGCCTGTCCTATATGGAATCCCCCAAGGCTCTGTTTTAGGCCCCGTTTTATTTTCAATTTACATAAATGACCTTCCATTACATTTACAAAATACCTGTGAACTCTTCGCTGATGACACAACTCATCATTAAACACAAAGACTTGAGCCAACTTTGTTCAACCTTACAGAACGACCTTGATAAGCTTACAATTAATTTGGACTATCAAAACTAACAATTTGGACTATCAAAACTAAATGCATGTTAGTTACCACCCGACAAAATAGACAGATATTAGAATCATGTATATTAAATTTAAAAATCAGTAACAAGGCTCTAAAACAGGTGGATTCCTATACAGTTCTTGGACTGACCATTGACAATAATTTAACCTAGTCAATTCATATTGCTGAACTTTGCAAAAATATATATAGAAAGGTTTTCAAACTGAACAGAATTAAGCACTTTCTTGACCAGCATACTTCTTCTATGAGCATACAACTCTTCTTCTATGCATAAATACAGCCAGATATTGATTATGCATCGACGTGCTAGTAGTAATTCTTTGAAACCACTGAAAAGTTTATACTGACGTTCCTTAAAGCTGATTCTCCTCAAATCTTCTTCCCTCATAAGAAATGACTATGATATTCTCCCTTTTGATCAGAAATGTTGTTTCAATAAAGCCGTTTTTATGTATAAAATTATCAACAACCATACCCCATCCTATCTGCTAGCCAGGTTCCAGCACATCACTGTTCGTAATAAAAGCGATATTTTCATTCCACGCCCGAGAACAAACCTCTTTATGTCTTCCCTTATTTATTCGGGTGCAAAATTATGGAACCGAACCTGACTGTCTGAAAAATAAATCAACTCTACATGCTTTAAAAAAAAGCATATCACAAACAATTAATGTATCAAATATAATTAGCTATACATAGTCTCGATATAACATATATGAAAAACTACTTTTAAATTTTAGTATTTCTAATATGCTACATATAATGCCATCATGTATGTGTCTATCACTGATGCAAGATGGTATGCCACACACGTGTACCGTGTGTTTGTGTTTGTGTGTGTGTGTGTGTGTGTGTGTGTGTGTGTGTGTGTGTGTGTGTGTGTGTGTGTGTGTGTGTGTGTGTGTGTGTGTGTGTCATTGACCAACACAACATGAAACATCACGTCTATGCAGATGACTCACAACTCCAAAACAGTACAACCCGCTGAAGATCTAGATTCCATTCTTACAGAAAGTAGCAACTGCTATATTGATATTCAAAACTGGATGGTTCAAAATAAACTTCAATTAAGGGGATACGCGCCATTTACTTCCCACGATGACAAATGATTAAGATTTTTGTCATAGAATCTACACATACTCCTAAGGTCAAAACTGAAGAAAACAAATGGGGTCACCGTGCTACTTTTCTTGTAATTCATGGTCCAAATGTGGGCAATTCTTTTAGTAAAATCAGGTCTACTGAAAACTGGATTTATTTCATACACTAAAGTGACTTACAACTTTCAATAAAATTTGCCTAATACTACAACCTATTTCGTATTAGAATCTATGTCAAAGTTTAAAAAAATTCAATTTAGTCAATAGGAAATTTTGGAAAATTGTTGTTGTACTGACAAACATTTCCCTAAGTGTTATTGTTCTAATGCCTGTAAAAAAAACACCTCAACGATGGAATAATTCTAGGGTTTTTTAATAATAGATGAAATAATCTATACTCCGCATAATAAAGATAAAAAAACCCAGTATGTCTCCGTGCTTGTTACTGAACCCCATACACTTTTTCAACCCCACCCCTATTTTCGCACGGGACTCATGCCAAGAGTTATATCCCTTAATACTTTTGTTGTTGACAGTTTTATGAGATTTGTTCTTTTAGTAATGCGATTTTAGTAGTTACTAAGAAATGAATATGTTTAAAATAATCATTATATTCTAACAATGCAAACGTTTCAGCGATATACTTTTCACAAACATAAATAGACTTGTATATTTTCAAAAAATGTCTTGCACCACTGGGAGACCCCCATATTCTGCTAGCACGATCAATCACAGAGAGAGTAGGTCAGTTCATTCACAATTTCGTCATTTCATTCTTACGTCATCTTATCCATACATCATTCATTTATGAAATCACAGAGAGAGTAGGCCATTTCATTCACAATTTCGTCATTTCATTCTTACGTCATCTTATTCATACGTCATTCATTCACTGAAACCCTTTAGTAGTGTTTCTTACGACACAGTCAGCCACAAGGGGAAAATTAGCACCACCTGTATGCCGCGTATCCCCTTAAATGGTGAAAAAAACGAAGCAATGCTTGTAGGGACAAAAAACAAACTAGCCTCTGTTTCCATAGAGTCAATCCAACTGGGTAACAATATAATTCCCCTCTCAGACTCAGTCAAACACTTAGGTGTCACTTTGGACAATACTCTTTCCATGCAGAGTTTCCTGACTCAGACCTGTCAGTCCTGCTACTATCAAATTCGTCGCATTGGCTATAATCATTCGTAAATACCTCTCAGATGAAGCCACAGCAAAGCTTGTTACTTCCCTCATCCTATCTCGTATTGACTACTGTAATGCTCTCCTTTCTGGCCTATCAGTCTCTTCTCTATCTTGTCTCCAGCGTATTCAAAACACAGATGCTCGTCTTGTCCTTAGGAAGAAAAAGTTCGATCATGTTAGCCCTCTTCTGCGTTCTTTGCACTGGCTTCCTGTCGCAGACAGAATTGAGTATAAATTAAACACACTTTGCTATAAATCTATCCATAAAGCTGCTCCATCTTACCTCTGCGACAATATTTCCATCTACACGCGCGTACGCCAGCTCGCACTTTACGTTCAGTTTCTAACCCTCTTTCTCTCCAGATCCCTAGGTACTGTTGGTCGGCGCTCTTTTGCTGTCTCAGGACCGACCTCCTGGAACAAACTTCCTCTCTCCCTCCGTCAGCGACCGACCCTCTCTGCTTTCAAAGCTAACCTCAAAACCCACCTGTTCCCCCGTCATTAAAGCTCCGCTCTCTTTATCTTCTCTCTCTTGCCATTAGGTCTGTTTCTGCTATATTCCATTTATGTCATCCGTGTGTGTTCGCTTTGTATTGCGTTTTTGTTTGAATTCGCTATGAATGCTAACGTGCGAGTGCGCTTTGATTTGATTTATATCAAGATTCAGCGCCGTATAAATACTGTATGTTGTTGTTGTTGTCTGTGTGTGTGTGTGTGTGTGTGTGTGTGTGTGTGTGTGTGTGTGTGTGTGTGTGTGTGTGTGTGTGTGACGTGTGTGTGTGTGTGTGTGTGTGTGTGTGTGTGTGTGTGTGTGTGTGTGTGTGTGTGTGTGACGTGTGTGTGTGTGTGTTCGTGTGTATGTGTATATGTTCGTGTGTATGTGTGGTTATGTATGACCGTGCTGAGTACAAGTGAGCTTGCGTACACGCATTTGCGTGCGCACGTATATGGGCCTGTATGTATGTGTGTGTTTCGGCGTGTAGGCCTACCTGTAAGTGAATGGGTGGGGATGGGCAAGGGTTGTGGATTTTGTATAATTTACTTTTCCCCCTTATTTATTGCTTTGCTTCTTGATTTTTGTTCTTTTCATGTATTTCATTTTGTTCATGAGGGCACGGTGTAAAAAAAAAGCCCACTATGCTTATCTGTTTACCCTCAATAAATAAAAAATCGAATT
>CM065689.1:11964356-11968603 GCA_017654935.2 Phymorhynchus buccinoides
GGAGTAATGGCCCCTTAAAGATTTTCGGTTTTCAAGGTCGTACGCCAAGGTCAAGGTCACGACGGCAAAATGGTTTGCGCTCATAGTGACACACCAGCACACAAAATTTGACGCGATTCGGTCAAGCGGTTCGGGAGATATCCTTGGGACAGACAGAAGAAGAAAAAATTACCCTCCGATTTTCAGGCTCCAGCGATCTTTTTGACCTTGACCTTGACCTTGATCGGTATGCCATCATCAGAACGGGCATAAGCCAAACCACCTTCATACCAAGTTTCAACATCCTATGTCGATCGGTGCCTGAGATATGGCTAAAAATAGATTTTCGGTTTTCAAGGTCGTACGTCAAGGTCAAGGTCACGACGGCAAAATGGTTTGCGCCGATCTCTTCCTATTAAGGAGGCACACCTTCACACAAAATTTGACGCGATTCGGTCAAGCGGTTCGGGAGATATCCTTGGGACAGACAGAAACCCCCCCAAACAAAAAAAACCCACAAAAAACAAACAAAAAAAAAAACCAAACAGACAAACCAGCCCATCGCAATAGTCCGATCACCTTTGGTGACGGACTAAAAAGAAGAAGAAGAACTACTCTCTCTCCACCTTTTCACAAACCGCGGCGTAACCAGACCCGACATTGACTCGAAATTTGGAACGTGCATGACCAGGGATAGGGACTATCTTGGTGCAAACTTTCAACAGCATCCGTTCATAAACGCGCGCGATAGGGGCCGATTTACATTTGCGTGGACACAAAACGGACGTTAAGTTCAATCAACACCTTCCTTCCTTTAGTCCCATGACCGCTGTGGTCGTTGGAGGGATTGATGGGCAGCAACAGCAGACAACATTCTCCAGTTCTGCCTCTGGTGGGCGGCCGGGATCAGGTCATTCATGTTCATGTTGGTCCATTCTTTGATATTGTCGACCCAGTTCTTCTTTTGTCAGCCGCGACGGCGAAACCGGTACTCAGCATTACCGGTACTTGGTGGTACCGGTACTAGGCGTTGCAGGTACTAGGCGTTACCGGTACTCGGAGTTGCGCTAGTATTTTAAATTTTAGATGTACTCTGCAGCTGCAGTTTGAAGTAGTGGGTATTCAGAGCAGACTTAAACGTTACAAAGCATTTGACATGACGAAGGCTGAAAGGGGGTGAGTTCCAGAGTGTAGCAGCTGAAACGGAAATGCTCTGGAGCCGTGTTGGTTCCGATGATAAGAGGGAATTTGTTTTGTCTCTTGTAAATAAAATAACGTCACTTTACACTTGTCGTGTATTTTGTTTGTTTGTTGAAAAATACGGTCATCAGAGGAAGAACGAAGGCTACGGGCAGGAACGTAGATCTGGAAAAGGTGCGTCTTTTGTAACGATTTTGTAGCAAAGGCAGGCAGATTTGTATTTGATTCGGTATTCGATTTTGAGCCAGTGTAGTTTCATTCAAAGATCCGATGCATGGTGCCGTTTTGGTACTCTGAATACAAGGCGCGCGGCAGAATTTTGAACACGTTGAAGAGGTTGTAGGAAGGCCTAGGAGGAGGGCATTGCAATAATCTAATCTAGACATAATACAGGAAGTGACAAGACTTAGTGTTGTTGTTGCATCTTCAGTCAGGAAGGGTCTAATTGAACTAATGCGACGGATTTCAAGAAAGCAGGCTTGACATATTTTGGTAATGTGTTGTTTTAAAGATAGATCAGAGACAGTATGAAGGCCGAGATCACGAACGCACGACATAAACGTAATTTCGGTGGAACAAAGCTCTATAGAGGGTGGGAGATTTTGAGCATGATTTTGTCGAACAAACTGGATAGCCTCTGTTTTATCATCATTTAACTTGAGTTTGTTGGTTGACATCCAATGTTTGATGTCAGAAACACAGTCTTCAAGTGTTTGGACAAGTTGGTGGTAGTTTCCATGTATGTCAGAATGTTCGAGCTGGGTGTCGTCGGCAAAACAATCGTGCTGAACAGAATGTCTATTAATTATCTTGGACAGTGTTCAGTGGTCTCTGTCTCTGTCTGTCTCTCTGTCTTTGTGCCTCTGTCTCTGTCGCTGTCTCTGTCTGTCTGTCAGTCTCTCTCCCCCCCCTCTCTCTCTCTCTCTCTCTCTCTGTCTCTCTCTTACCCTTATCCTTTTTACCGAAAAATAAAATATTGGTATTTCGTCTCTCTCTCTCTCTCTCTCTCTCTCTTCTCTCTCTCTCTCTCTCTCTCTCTCTCTCTCTCTCTCTCTCTCGTTCATCTGTCTGTCTTCTGTAAGGGAAGCTTCAAGGTAAAACACACACACACACACACACCACGTACGGCAAGTCTGAAAAATAGCCAGTCCAGATCAACACTGTTACTGTTGTAAAATAAATGGCCATTATCATTACACCTCTCCCTATGATGAAGCAGTTCAAGCTTGGAATCCCTATGCATGATTGTTTGTGTAACTTATTAACAGGCACGTGTCACTTTAACTGGTCTTTTTGGTGTTGTTTTTCCTCCTACAAATATTTATATGGCTTACGTAAATTATGATCATGCAGTGCATTCTTCAATGCCCACTTTAGCTTCTCTGTATGTCTTTCTGTCCCTATCTTTCTCTCTGTCTTTCTTTCTTTCTTTTTGCTCTCTTAGAAAAAGGGAAAACATTGAATGTAACAGCAATTTTATTTATGTTTCTTTGAATGTTAATAATTATGTATAATATGCATGTTATGCAAAATGTGTTCGATGATGCAATGTATTTATGCACGTTCAATGATTAAAAAAAACTTCATTGCAAAAAAACAAATCTCTCTCTCTCTCTCTCTCTCTCTCTCTCTCGCTCTCTCGGCAAGTCTGAAAAATGGCCAGTCCAGATCAATACTGTTACTGTTGTAAAATAAATGGCAATTTTCATTCTCTCTCTCTCCCTCTCACACACACACACACAAACGCACAAACGCACATGATAAAGTAGGCAGCGTAAATAGAGTAAGCGGCGAGAGAATGGATAACGTTAATAGGCTAAAACCAGTCAGTTTGGGATGTCCTGTAGTAATTGGGGTTCATGTCCCTAAAAGGATGATATCTATTGCGATATGCAATTGTGACGCCATAATAAAGATATTTGTAACAATCATTGACATATCTTTCATGTGCAAATAATGAAAATGTATGGAGCTGAAACAGGCCCAGGTTGTTGTTGTTTCAAAACATTGTCTTTCAGAAGATTGTGTTACAAAGTTTACTTATTCCGATCTTTTTGTTTTTCGAGTAGCTTATACGAAATTGTGTGTGGACAGACATGCCACTATGACTTTGCACACTATAACATTCTTTTATGTATGTCAAAATGGTATTGATTATGATTGAATTGATTTTGAGCAGAACAAAATATTACATTAATTGTACACATTATGTATAACATTAATATTGACAACCATATATTTTAATATTACTTTTATTTCAAAATGTTTATTTCCAATTTTCATTCATTTGATGTTGTTGATTATTTTTGACATTATTTTGGTGTTGCTCAGTGGAACACTAATGATCAAAGTTTACTCATAAAGACACGAGAGAGAACACTGAACACTAAACACTGAACTGTTTTTAATGTCATTGGCTTACATAGCTTAGATGACATGGGGGTGCGAATAGAACAAAATAATGGAAAATGAAATAAAATCAATCAATGCAATACAAATAAAATGAAATAAAAACAAATGTCTGTCTCGACCATCCAATCATATTCAAATTAAGTATATCAGATTCCTACACTTATATCCTAATACAATATTCAAGACATTCCATTAAGAAGTAATGTTCTGTCTATGTTCTTTTTGTATTTGCTTTTCCTTAGTTCTAATATTCAGAGCTTCTGCAATATATTTAGCTAGGGATTTTATAGATTCATCATCATAGTCCATTCTCAAAACTCCAACTAAATCCAAATATACAGCAACACTTTTTTTCAAAAACGGTACACTTCTTTCTAATCACATCATATTTTTTACAACTAAATAAAAAGTGTATATCATCTTCTTTATGAAAACCACACCATTGGGCAGGGAGCAATTAAAGATATATCATCATCATGAAACCATTGTTTGTGTGCATTCAAGCCTATAGTTCTAGACCTAAGCCTGGCCAGACATATTCTATGCCACCTATTGTTTACAACCGTTATATATTTCTCAGTTTCAAACACATCTTTAAAACTATAATACCAGTTATATCTGTCTGAACTTGCAATTTTAGAGTGCCAATTTTGCTG
>CM065689.1:11969103-12004103 GCA_017654935.2 Phymorhynchus buccinoides
ATTTTTTTGTTTTGTTGAACACGGAACATTACTCAAGTTAACGTTAACTGGTTTTGTTTCTGAGGTTCACAAATAAAGACATTGGACACAGAAAAGTTTATCAAAGCAAACTATATATATACTATTAATATATTAATATATATAGACGATCACGAAATATATATATAAACGATCAAGAATTGAAGAAGAAAAAACAACACTAATTGCTCCATTTAACTTTCCTCTTATGTATACGATATATAATTTGCTTTGATAAAACTTTTCTGTGGTCCAATATTTGTGTTTGTGAACCTAAAAAACAAACTCAATTACTATAACTTTAAATTTTACGATTTGTTCTGTGTTCTGAAAAAAAGAAAAGATAATAATGTGCTGATTTACTTTTTCTCCCAATGGGGGAGATAGACAATGCCTATGCAAAGACAGCTGTTTCGTCTCGTGAAAGACTCTTCAGTCTGCATGTCGGCCTGCAAAGAATGTCCACAGTGAATGTTCAAGCTGAGCTAGAATACTTTCTACAAGAGAATAGTTGTCCTCTTTGCACCAGATTGAAAGTCCACACAAAAAGCAAACCAGCACTTAATTATAAAAAAGGTAAAAATCTTATGCAAAATAACAAAAATAATAATGTTCTAAAATTACAATCCCTCGAAGAGACTACTCATATATAATCAGCACAATTTATATAATATATATTTTTTGGGGGGGAACACGAACATTACTCAAAGTTAACATCAAAGGTTTTGTTTCTGATGTTCACAAATAAAGACATTGGACACAAAAAAGTTTTATCAAAGCAAACTATATATAATATATATATATCTACGAATTGAAGAATAAATAAAAAACATAGTATGAAAGAAAAATCTCAGTGAATAGCTGAGCTCCGTACCCCTACTCTGAAGGACTGAAAAGTTAGTGCATTTGAAATGCAGAATAGTTTGCTTTGATAAAGCTTTTCTGTGTCCAATGTTTTTATTTGTGAACCTCAGAAACAAACCCAGTTAACGTTAACTTTGAGTAATGTTCCGTGTTCAATTTTTTTTTTAAATATAAATTGTGCTGATTTACTTTTTCTCCCAATGGGGGAGGGACAGTGCCTTATGCAAAGACAGCTGTTTCGACCTATTGAAGGTCTCATCAGTTTGCATGATCGGCCTGCAATTTGACTGTCCAGTGGATGCCAACTTGAGCAAAGAAGACATTCTACAAGAGAATGGTGTCCTCTTTGCACCAAATCGAAAATCCACAATAAAAGCAAACCAGCACAAAGTTAAACCAGAAATAGTAAAAAAAATCTTATGAAAATCTTATGTAAAATGAAGAAAATAATAATGTTCAATTAAAATAATAATGTTCTGAAATTTTAATTTCAAAACCTAATAGACATGACTAGAGAGGGCCAACTACTGAGATGATATCCAAATTAAGGATAAAAATAGTATGAAAGAAAAATCTCAGTGAATAGCTGGGAGCTCCGTACCCCTACTCTGAAGGACTGAAAAGTTAGTGCATTTGAAATGCAGAATAGTTTGCTTTGATAAAACTTTTTCTGTGTCCAATGTCTGTATTTGTGAACCTCAGAAACAAAACCAGTTAACGTTAAAAAAAACCTCTTTTTTTTCTCCATTGGGAGAAAAAGTAAATCAGCACAATTTATATAATTTTTTTATAGGTTTTTTTAACACGGAACATTACTCAAGTTAACGTTAACTGGTTTTGTTTTGTTTCTGAGGTTCACAAATTCAGACATTATAACACAGACAACAGCAAAACTGGAAAAAAAGATAGAGACATTAGAAATGTTCTCTAGACGTGAGAATTTGAATGTTTTGAATGTGCCTTGCGCTTCAAACAGTGAATCGTACGAGGACTGTGCCCAGGCTGTGCTCTGTGTGTTGGAGGGGTCAATACCAGGCAAGGCTTGGTGCAGGGACGACATCGTGCGCGCTCATCGTCTGGGACGTTACAACAAGGCCCATGATCGCGAAATTCGCACGGTGGTCTGACAAAATGGCCGTGTTGACTGAAGGCAAGGCGGCGCTGAAGAAGAAGAACGTGACGGTGGCAGGAGACCTGACTGACCGGCAGAGGGAGACTATTCAACACTACCGACTCCAGGGTTACCACGCCTTCTACCGTGGCAACAGACTGGCGGTGCAGGAGCCGAATCAACGACGAGGGGGGAAAAGGGGGGGGGTGGGGGAAAAAGGAAAACAAAGGGGGGGGGGAAGGGGGGGGGGGGGGGGAGCGGGGAAGGGGGGGGGGGGGGGAGGGGAAACCCCCCTCAGTGGTCACGACGCCCAGAGACCCCTGTCCCCCGCGAGGACAGCGACTAGTATGGCTCCGAGTACTACAGCAGCAGCTACGCCTCAGTCAGCGACCACAACGCCAGACGTCAGTGGAGAGGAGAAGGTAGGAGGCGCCAGTATCATGCTGCATGGCATGACGAGAGTCGCGTTCAAATCCCCTATGCTGACGATGACTGTGAGTACACTGATGAGAGAATGAATGCACAGACGAATGATTCACAGAAGAGGCAGTACAGTTTTCCTCCCTACCCCCCTCACCCTTATTCGCTGCATCATTTCCCATCCCTAGAGGCTAGACAGAACCAGAACTTTGGTACCATTCAATGTGACGGTGATACTGTTGCACACTCTGTTAATTAACACTCATGACATGACAAGTCAGGACATGACACAACAACACGAACATGATGATGAAACTTACAAAACAAAGTGATGAAGTGACGAGTAGAAATGACAGTGACATTATGCAAACGTCACACTTGCAGAAAGACAGCGTGGACAGTGAGAATGATGTGATGGAAAAAGGAGAGAACGTGGTTGTTGCTGAGGACGAACCAAACATTGTGTACAATTACTTCTATATAAAAGAAGTTGGTCACCACTACAGAAGGAGAAGATAAACAAAGAACAGAATGATCTTGATATTGACAGTTGACCTATTGAGGAAGACAAGGGCACAACAGAAAAGACGTGATGACAGCACAGAGAAGACACAGAACGACAAAGTTGTGAACACTGTGACAGAAAACGATGTCCCACACAACAAGTGACCACCCCAGAGGGTCAGTTACTGATGACGCGACAGCTATGCAAGACGGTGTACAACAAAATATCCCTGAGGAAGACGCAGAAGCTAACAACACTGATACTGATCAATCTGGCTTTTAGATTTCAAATGACAACAAAGGGAAACGGATTATATCATAGGACAAACATCTAATGATACACATGACTTCAATAAACACTGTGACACAATAACATAATCCACAATACTACATCCAGAAACGGAGACAGAAGTTATTGTGCCTGACGGACAAAAACAAGACACTGATCAAAGCACAAAAACACAGTCAGACCAGCCAAACACGGGACAAAGTGACAGTGGAAAGTCAAAGGCTGTCAACGAGAAGCGCACTCCTTCAGGGATAAAAAGGTTGTATTGGTCCAAAGCCAAAAAAAAAGGGGGGGGCTTTTTTTTTTTTCCCCAATTTCGAAAAAAAGGGCCCCAAAAAGTGCCCCTTTCATGCACAAACACTGGTGCCAAACGGCAAACCACGCTGCATGAAACAGCTGGCAGAAATGGCAAAGAGGGCAGCAGATAGGGACTCGGCCAGGCTCATGTCGTTAAAAAAGATCAACTTTAGTACCTATAATATTGAAGGCCTTGCGAGATTGTTTGATCCTGAAATGCGTTCATATGTTAATAATTTTGATGTTTGCTTGTTTGTTGAAACCTTTTCTACTAATTTCCCTAACCATTTGTTTCCAGATTATGACGTTTTTATTGTCCCTGGTATTAAACTGTCTGATCGTATGACTGCTATGGGTTGTCTGGAAGGATTGAGTTTCTTGCTAAAAAAGAGTTTTCAAAATACGTTTGAACAAGTTGGTACAGAGTATGATAACATAATTGTTTTAAACTGTCCCCAGACCGTACTGAAACACCTGTGATTCTACTTTGTGCGCATGTCCCATCTAGTTCTTCTGAATATTATCGTAACACTGATTTATCGAATGGTATTATAAATATTGAACAGTGTATAATGGATATGTTTGAATCGTTTGGAGATGTACCGTTTTTATTGATGGGTGATTTCAATGCGAGCACAGGGGGTATAAATGGAAAAGAGTGAGAAGATGATGTGGAGGAGGGGGTGCCTTTAGGAGACGATGATGAAAAAGAAGTATACGTGCATCAAAAGATAAAGTTCTGAACGATTTTGGTAAATCTTTATTGAATGTTTGCCATTCTTTTGATCTTTTCATTTTAAATTCTGCTATTAAAGGTTACAAAGATTATGGTAACTTTACATGTCACTTTCTGGATGTAGTATTGTGGATTATGTTATTGTGTCACGGTGTTTATTGAAGTCATGTGTATCATTAGATGTTTGTCCTATGATAGAATCTAAACACATGCCCGTTAAAGTTGTTATCATGTCTCAAATTACTGGAGATGAACAAGAAAGTCATACTCTCAATGTTTTTAAGTTTAACAAAATAATTTGGGATCAAGGTAAATTTGAAGAATTTAAGACACATATTGATTCAGAAGAATTTCAAAATTGTTTAGAAAGAGCCTCTTCTTTGGTAAATAGAGACATAACTGAAGCTGTTCAAATTTTCATCGAGACCTTACTCAATCCATGTGCTTGTATGAAAAAGACTATTGTTGTTGGAAAAGAAAATTCAGACCCTTGGGGATAAGAAAGCTTTTTTGAAAACATTAAGAAATAGGTTAGTTTATGAATATAAAATGCAATGGTCTAACGCGATGGCGCAAAGTGATCGTTTTCAGCTTTACCGTACATTTAAAAGTGATCTTATTTTATCCCCTTACTTGCAGATCGTTCATCATCTTAAAGCCAGAATCTGTAGGTGTTTCTTAGCTAAATGTACACAAGCGTCGTTTTTACAGAAATGTCACAGATAATGATTTGTCCTGTCCCTTTCGTACCTCTCAGTTTGAGACTGAAATCCATTTTGTATGCCATTGCCCTCGTTATTAGGATTTGAGAGACAGATATATTCCAAATAAGTATTATAGCCAACCCTCGCTGTTCAAACTACCCATGCTTCTTGCAACTGAAAATAAATCTCTGATTATCCGTTTAGTATTTTATCTCGAAAAAGCATTTAGAATCCGGGAGATGCACTTAAATGGGTAAAGATGATTGTGTTTTACATGATATCCTATGTATAATGTATGTATGATGTTTTGAACTACGTATTATAGTAAGTTTTTAATGTGTGTTTATGATAAAATGTTGTTAATACTGCTACTTTGTTATACTTTTGTAACCACTCAAAATGACATGGGCCAATGGCCTACTCATTAAACCATTTCAGCGTTCAGCGTTCTCTCTCTCTCTCTCTCTCTCTCCTCTCTCTCTCTCTCTCTCTCTCTCTCTCTCTCTCTCTCTCTCTCTCTCTCCCACTCTCACTCTCTGGTTCACATGAGAGGGGTCTCATCAGGCAGCCCAATCAGCAACACAGCTTTCCGCTCCTAGCCCTGACCCCCCTCCATCTGTCTCTAGATTATCGACAGTCCAAAGTGCCTTGTCCACTTCTGTCTGTCTATTTCTCTCTCTCTCTCTCTCTCTCTCTCTCTCTCTCTCTCTCTCTCTCTCTCTCTCTCTCGTCTCTCTCTCTCTCTCTCTCTTTCTCTGTTTGTTTGTCTCCATCTGGCTCTCTGTCTGCCTGTCTCTCCCCTCCCTCTCTCTAGGTCATTCTCTGTCTTTGTCTCTGTGTCTACCTATCTGTATTTGTGTATCCGTCTTTTTGTCACCTCTGTCTGTGTGTCTATTGTATCGCTCTACCTCTTCATCTCTCTTCAAGTTCTTTGTGTCTGTCTCTCACTATCTCTATCTCTGTATTTGTCTGGATGTTTGCCTGTTTCTGTCTCTCTTACTATCTTTGTTTGTCTGTCTATCTGTCTCTCTCTCTCTATCTCTCTCCATGTCTCTCCCTCCTTCCTTCTCTTCCTGTCTGTCTCTGTGTCTCTGTCTCTGTCTCTCTCTGTCTGCCTCTGTCTCTCTCTGCCTCTCTGTCTCTCTGTGTCTGTCTTTTTCTGTGTGTCTGTCTGTCTGTCTGTCCCTGTCTCTCTCTCTCTCTCTCTCTCTCTCCTCTCTCTCTCTCTCTCTCTCTCTCTCTCTCCTCTCTCTCTCTCTCTCTCTCTCTCTCTCTCTCTCAGCAACACGACACCTTTCCGATCCCTGTCCTGACCCCTTCCATCTGTCTCTGAGATTACTGACAGTACAAAGTGCCTTGTTACGGTACGAATTGTCGTCCCGGCACGAATTGTCGCCGGCGACAATTCGTGCCGAATTGTGCAGCATGTTTTGTCGCCCATCGGCACGATTTGTCGCCCCAGTATCGACAACCAAAGCACGAATTGTCGTCCCTTGCACAATTCCTATATGCTGCACTGAGGCACGAATTGTGCTACACTGGAGCACATTTGCTTAAAGACCCCCAGGGCCGAAATTTTTGTTTTCCAAGAATGCTTACAGATCACTAAGAGACATTATTCTGTCTAAATCGCATCACGCATTTTCCATTGGGTACCCAAAAATCGAACATCAAAAGTGGTCAATGGCGCTAAGGCACAGGCCCACTAAGGCACAGGCACACTAAGGCACACTTTGTATACCATTTGCAATGTAGATGGCAAGTGGTCAGTTCCACTGACCAGTGATCATTTGGACCTAATTTCCCTGTTTTCACCATTATTTTGGTAGTTTATTGTAATGTAACACGAGTTCATTTAAACAATTTAGGATGTGGACAACCAGTGGTCAATGCCACTGACCAGTGGTCATTTTGTCCTAATGTCCCCGTTTTCACCATTTGACGGTTTGTTAATGCATTACGAGTGTTTTAACCTTAAAAATGACAATTGGTCAGTGCCACTGACCAGTGGTCAATTTTGCCTAATTTCCCCGTTTTCACCATATGACAGCTTAATAATATATTAAGCGTTCATTTAAGCAATTTACGATGTGGATGACCAGTGGTCAGTGCCACTGACCAGTGGTCATTTTTACCTACTTTCACCATTTTCACCGTATTAATGTATTACGAGTTCATTTAAACAATTTACGATGTGGATGACCAGTGGTCAATGCCACTGACCAGTGGTCATTTTGTGCTAATGTCCCCGTTTTCACCATTTAATGCATTACGAGTGCTTTTAAAACATTTACAATGTAGATGACCAGTGGTCAGTGCCACTGACCATTGGTTATTTTCACCTAATTTCACCATAGATTAGGTTATTATGATTTAAACAATTTACGATGTGGATGACCAGTGGTCAGAGCCACTGACCAGTGGTCATTTGACCTAATTTCACCATATTCACCGTATGACAGCTTATCAATGTATTACGAGTTCATTTAAACAATTTATGATGTGGATGACCAGTGTCATTCTGTCCTAATTTCGCCGTTTTCAATCTTTGACAGCTTATTAATGTACTACGAGTTCATTTTACAACGTAGATGACTAGTGGTCAGTGTCACTAACGAGTGGTCAGTTTGTCCTAATGTCCCCGTTTTCACCATTTGACGGTTTATTAATGCATTACGAGTAGAGCTGGCGGTATGTACCGGTAATGCCGAAAATACCGGTTCGAATTAAAATCGGTACGGTATACCGGTATGATTGTCTGTACCGGTACGTAATGAAAGTGGACAAGGGAGATAATCGTTGTGAGCAGTGCATCAAAGCTGATACATCGTCTTGCGTATATTCCTAACTCTGTGTGTGTGTGTGTGTGTCTGTGTGTGTGTGTGTGTGTGTGTGTGTGTGTGTGTGTGTGTGTGTGTGTGTGTGTGTGTGTGATCAATGTTTATCTTGTGTCTATATATGTGTGTACAAATGCTCAAAATAATATGAAACGTTATAAATAACACCACCACCATCCCCAACACACACAACTCTCTGCCTTGAAGATTTTCGATTTTTATATAAGATGGCTATAAAGAGGAGCTGCAGTACAAAAACGCCAGTCAAACTTACTGGCGTTGATGTCATACTGACTATCAGAGAGGGTAAGCTAACCAATTATTTCATTACTGGGGCAGTGGGTGGATGCCTTGTGCCTTAAAACAGGGAGCTGGATGATCTCCCCTCCCTCCTTTTCTCCATGATCTGCTTTCTATGGTGACAACGGGGGTGGTCTTATGTACACCATGTTTTTGGAAATGTTGTGCTTGCAACTTCCTCTTAGCATAATATCACACACTGTATGACCGCAACATACTATCTCTCATATCTAATGGCCCATTCTCTTGCCTTTATTCCTAAAACAAATCTTTAAAATAAATGTACCCTCCTCCTCCCCCCAAGTTCTACAAGGCCACGGGATTTCAGCCCCATGAATGACGGGACAAAGCACAAAGACAGATTTTTTATTTATATTATATTATATATATATTTCTGAGGTTCACAAATAAAGACATTGGACACAGAAAAGTTTTATCAAAGCAAAATATATATATATATATAAGTCACAAACTTTCATCGTTTAAAACCACGCTAGTCAACACCATAACCACCAACTCAGATTCCATAGTCCATGATACAAACTGCAGTCATTGCACCGTGCAAAAAACACAAACAGCAAAGGCCCCTGACGCAAAAACGCTCAAAGTACAAGTGCAAAACAGCAATCACATTAGAGACAATGCCAAAAGGGTAATTGATAAAACCACACACTGCAACACTCACTCAAATGTACTTACCACGTAAGCTGTTACTAACTGAGTAATAATATATCGTAATACAGCTTGGAACCTTTATGAATCGAGAAAAGGGTTTCCGGAGACAAAAAGTAGAGTTAATATATTTATTATCTTTAAGGGTAACCTTACACTTTTTAATATATTCTAATATTGCAGATTTATACCCAGCATGTGTGATGAAATCAATGTTAATGTTATATATATTTTTGAATTGTACATAAGAGAGAATCTGTCCCTTATCATCAAAGAAATCAGCAACAAAATTAATATTTTTATTCAATAGATTTCTAGAAACGACGTATGTATTTCCAATCAAAATTATTTTATTATAGCAGATAGGTTCAGCTAATATTTCAGCAGATTTTTCAGGTGTACATTTGTAATAAAAAAAACTTTGTACGCACCTATAACATCAGACCAAAATAGGTTATATCTTGGAAATGTATGCACAATTTCTGGGCCATATTTAGTGATAAGATGCCATTCAGGATAGTTAGCTGTCAATACATGTTTCCATTTATGAGTTGTAGATTCAGTTTTACGAATCCATGATAATTTTAACCTTTACCGGATGTTGCTTGTGATTATGCTTCTCCAGATGGCGCGGGTCTCCCACGACCCATACTCAATGCACTGCAGTGACATATTTCTGCTCTTTAAAGTATGGTTCGTAGGAGACCCGCGCCATCTGGACAAGTATATTAAAATGTTGCGTCATATTACGTCATTTATATTTCATACACATTAATGAAATTTAACACACTTAAAGCCATTTACGTTTTTGACAAAGTCATGAATTTCATGAAGATTACTTAAATAGTTTTAGAGATATAACATTTTTTGTGTGTCAATGGGTCGTGGGCGACCCAGGAAGTCTGGTAAAGGTTAAATAAATTACAAATGTTTTTATTTCAGGTAGTCCAATACCTCCATTTTTAATACTTTTGTGTGCTTTATTATTATTATTATTATTATTATTATTATAACATTTGGGACGCCTAATCAATTTAATGCCCCAGGCGTTTACAATATAAAAATATAAATACACATATAGCACCACATATAATAATAATGTCCGGTTTATTTTATCTGGTTTCTTATTCCAGATGAATTTATAACAAATCTGTTGCAATGTTTGAATAAACATGTCTGGTGGGTTGGACAGAAGCAACCAAAGTTGTGTTAATTTCGAGAGTATAAGAGATTTAAAACTGCTATCCTACCTAGTGGAGTAATCTGACGTTTCACCCATATCTTAAATAACTGTTTGATCTCTGCTAATTTATCTGAAAAATTAATGTGTACACATTCTTTTAAATCGTTAGTGAACCATATTCCTAATAGTTTGAAATTTTGGGGGTTCCAGTCGAAACCTAAGTGTTCCATATATTTAATCTGAGATTTTTTTCTGCTACCTAACCAAATTGCACTAGTCTTGTTAGAGTTTACATGAAGACCTGAAACAGACCCAAACCTGAAAAGAACATCTATACACGTTTCAAAAGATTTCCTATCGCCTGCAAGTACAAATTCTGTGTCGTGTGCATATTGTGTAAGTTTATATTCATTATAATTTATTGCTATTCCTTTGATATATGAATTTTTTCTTACCATTATCGCTAAAATTTCCACGGATAATATGAACAAATAAGGCGAGATGGGATTCCCTTGTCGACAGCCTCTCTTAATCTCAAACCAATTGGACACCTGAACATTAACTACAACACATGATTTGATGTTTTTATAAAAAGTACTAATCCACTTACAGACGTCTTTCTTAAAACCAAACGCTTTCAACACTTTATACATAAATCCCCAATCGAAAGCTTTCTCAAAATCGATATTTAGTAACATTCCAGGTCGATTATGCTCGTCTAGGTACGCTATCGTGTCATAAATCAATCGTATATTGTCACCAATATATCTGTTTCTCATAAAACCAGTTTGGTCCTCATTAATTATGTTTGGCAGAACATTCTTAATACGATTTGCAATACAGGACGATCCAATCTTATACACAGCATTCAAAAGTGAAATGGGTCTCCAATTTTTATATATTGTCGTGGTTTATCTCCTTTAGGAATACATACAATTATACCTTCTCTCTGTGGACATGACAGTTCTCCCTTTCTAAATCCAGCGTTTAATGCTCTCACAACCAATATTCAAAAATTTTCCTTTTTTTTTTTTAAAGAGTTCAGTCGAGAAGCCATTAGTACCAGGGCTTTTGTTATTTTTCGGGTTTTTTAAGACATCCGTGGCTTCTTCAAGGGTAATTTCCCCTTCTAACTCATTGGCTTCTGAATCCGTTAGAGATGGAATGTCGTTAACTAGGTCTTTAATTTCACATTCTTCTACTTCAGATTCTGTGTAAAGCAATTTATAAATTTCTGAACTTCATGAATGATATCTTTCTTTACGCAGAGATCTTGCTGATCTATTAATCTAGCCATATTTTTACTAACAAAATGCCATTTTTCGAGATTACAAAAATAACTACTACTTTTTTCTCCCTCAGCTATCCACCTAGCCCGAGACCTTAGCAAAACACCTTCCAGTCAATCAGTCAGTCAGTCAATTATTTATCGTCCCCATTTAAAAAACAAGGAAATTTGTCTCGCAGTCAATATAAAAGAATACAAAATACAATGCAATACAATAAATACATACACATTAAAGGACCCGTACACGTGAACACTCCCCACCCCCAACCACGGCAACACAGCGAAAGGCCAGTCACAATATAGGTTGCCCATCACTATGCCGCCATGGTGAAAGAGTGAAAAATGCCCACACGCAAAGACACCCCAACACGTAAACACACACACACACACACACACACACACACACACACACACACACACACACACATATATATATATATATATATACACACACACACACACACATATATATATATATATATATACTCATTTTCTTTTACATTTATCCACACACCCCAACACCGTCCACCTAACAGCCAATCAAAGAACCAACATTTTTTACAGTTTAAGCCTAAAGACAAATTTCAAAAAAATGAAAAACAATTCAATTTAAATTAGAACACACAGATACACCCAAGCACACACACACACACGCGGGCGTGCGTGCACGCACACACACTCATATACACACGCGCGCATGCCAGCAGTCCTCAGGAAGAGTTGAACAGGCGGACTGCTGACGGCAGGAAGGAGTTCCTCAGCCGGTTCGTCCTGGCCTTGAAACTTCTCAGGTGGTTGGAAGAGTCGCCACGCCTGGACTCGCATGAAGCCAGGGCTCGTTGGAGAGGGTGCTTAGGGTCGGAGCGGATCCTGTTCAGCTTCCTGACGGCAGCAACAGGGTAGGAGGCACTCAGCGATGGCAGGTCATCACAGGTGGCAGGTGCTGAGGCAGCACGGGTGGTGATCCTCTCCAGTCTGTCTGTGTCTGCCTTCTTGGCACTGCTGAAGTAGCACAACCTGTAGAAGAGCATCACGCTTTCTATGGAAGACTGGTAGAAGAGATGCAGGATCTTGTTGCTGACCCGAAACTGCCTGAGTTTCCTCAGAAAGAACAGTCGTTGGCTGGCCTTTCTGCACACAGCTTCGATGTTCTGAGACCAGTCTAACTTGGCGTCAATGGTGGAGCCGAGGTACTTATGAGACTCGACGATGTCCACAGGCTGTCCCTTGATGACGAGGGGATCTACGCTCTCTGACGACTTCCTGAAGTCCACGACCAGTTCTTTGGTTTTGGAGATGTTGAGGTGAAGGAAGCTTGTGTCGCACCAGGACACCAGCTCTCCTGTAGGAAGTGTCGTCTTTCTGGATGAGGCCCGACAGAGATGTGTCGTCTGCGAACTTGATGAGAAGCTCATCGTCTCCCTCACTCCTGCAGTCCGCTGTGTAAATAGTGAAGAGAGCAGGGGACAGTACAGACCCCTGTGGGGCTCCAGTATTGGTGGTCACAACCTCTGACAGCCTGCGGCCTTCCTCTCCACAGTTCCTTCATTCACACACACATTCATCCATCAACTTTTTTTTTTTTTTCGTAATACAAAGGAACAAATGTTAACATAGCAAAGTATTTTTTGTTGTTGTTGAGGGTGTCGGCCAGCAGGGCCTTCATCTACTCCCGTTTTCCCTTTTTTTCCTTTCTTGCAATCATTGTGTCCATCTCATTTATACCCTATAACCAACAACTTAGAACAAAAAAGAATACTACTATCATTAACAAAAAAATAAATACAATTTAAAAAAAATAAATAAACAAACAAACAAACGACAACAGCAACAAAGGGACATATCTAACACTAGCATATCTTAATTCTTTAGTTAACTATTTTCGATTTTGCAGGTAGCATTGGAATTAGGAAGTTTTGGTCATGGCTTCGTTTTCTACCACCAAGCCTGTATTCCTGAAGCAGAAAGACATTCCTGATGCGGCCAACGTCCGTCCTACCGTCCTGGAACTCTGCCTGGCAGCTGAACGCGTCTCCGGCACAGGTACCGTCATTGGAGCTCAGGAGATACGAGGCTTGTGGAGGATATATCCAACTACACCAAAGGCTCGTACGGACTTGCTCGTCAAAGGTATACGGTTGCGTGAGACCACTCTGCAGGTGAGCAACACGAATCCGTACATTCTCAGGGGCGATACAGGGGAGGAAAAACCGTCAACCAAAGTCTGGGTCGATGCTATTCCGATGTCTGTCGCTGACTCCGAAATAGAGCATGCTCTTACCAGCATCGGATGTGAGTTGAGATCTGGAATTAAACAAGAGAGGGTGAGAGACAAAGATAACAAGTTGACTCGGTTTATAACCGGTCGCCGTTTTGTTTTCATTTCTGTCCCTCTCACTCCACTCGAAAAAACACTCAAAGTCAACATTTTCACGGCCAAGATTTTCCACTTTGAGCAGAAGCAACTAAAGAAAACTGTCATTTGTTCGCGATGCCTCCAGACCGGTCACCATGTGTCTGAATGCAACAATGATGTTCTCTGTCGGCAGTGCAGGCGCCCAGGGCACATGCGTGGCGACCCCGCTTGTGATTTTGTAGAGAACCGTGATGAGCACAATATGTCCGGCCAGCAGGAGGAGGAACCCCAGGAGCTACAGCCAGCCAACCAGGGTGACGCCAACGCCGCCAACGCCTCCGCCGCCTCCACTGCCTCTGCCGCCTCCACTGCCTCCGCCACCTCCACTGCCTCCGCCACCTTTGCCAAGGGAGGAAAGAAGGTCTCCAGCAAGGGTAGTGACCAGGGTGACAGGAGTCGTCCTGGTTCTCGCCAGTCAACCCTCTCCTTTGACCAGTCTGACCGCAGCAGGTCCCAGACACCGAAACGTCGCCGCTCCAAGGATCGGTTCAGCCCCACAGAGATGAAGGACAAGCTCCGTCGACGGGAAGTGCAGCCTTCCACCAGCCCAGGCTCCAATAGACGGTAACCTTTCTTTTTGTCCCCCCGCCATTCCTTGCGACTTTGGCTTTCCATGGACAATGATATTGAATAGCGATTTGTGTGAGAATTGATGATTGTATCGTTTCTCTGTTTATTCAATGACCTTTTTTTAATTTTTACTGTCACCATGGGTAGATTGCGCATTGTTTCTTTGAATGTTAGAGGCTTAAAAAATAAACTTAAAAGAACTTCTTTATTTTCATACTTTAAAAAACAAATATCACATTGTATGTTTACAAGAGTGTCACGTAACAGAGACAGATATTAAAGAATGGAAGAAACAGTGGGGCGGACCTATTTTCTTTAATGAAGGCACTAACAGAAGCAGGGGCGAAGTTATGTTTCCAAACATTTTCAAGGCGAAGCCGAGCTAGTGCACTCACAAGAGAGAATGCTAATCATTTCAGTTCTTAATGAAAACTATAGCTTGACCATCGCTAACATGTACGCTCCTAATAACTCCAGAGATAAAATAACATACTACAGACACTTATCGCGAGTTCTAAGTACTTATCAGAATGACGAGCTAATTGTCGTTGGTGATTTTAATTGTTCAATGAATGGCGACCTTGACATTGTGTCTGGCCAGCAACATGATAAAGCCGAAAGAGAAGCATTTAACCAATCTGTAGATAATCTGGGCTTAACAGATGTATGGAGATTATACCATCCAAATGAAAAAGATGCCACATGGGTTAGATCAAATCCGTTCATAGCTCGTAGATTCGATTACTGTTTAGTATCTGACAAGATCGTGCAACTTTGTACATCGTGTGACCACGTCCTTGTCCCTAGCTCTGATCACAAAGCTGTGGTACTTGAGCTGAATGATAGTGACTTCACCCGTGGACCAGGCTATTGGCGTTTTAACAATAGCTATTTAAAAGACGAGTTGTTTGTCAAAACAATGAATCAAATGCTAGATAACTTTTTCACAGAAAACAATGACCTTAATAACATTGATAAATGGGAATTATGTAAGGTCGAAATTCGTAACGTTTGTATAGACTTTGGGAAAAACATTGCATGCCAGACCAGAAATGATACAGTAAAACTACTCGCCCATTTGAAGGACTTGGAAAAAGAATTAATGGACGATCCCTGTAACAAAAATATCAATGAACAATATATTAAAGTGAAACAAAAGCTAGAAATATTACAGTCATATAAGACGAAAGGTGCTCAAACCAGAGCAAGAATAAAATGGATAGAAGGTGAAAAGAATTCCAAATATTTTTGCAGCTTGGAAAAGGCGCGAAGCAAAAATAAGATAATTACAAGATTGTCAAAAGACACGGGTGAGGTCATTTCAAATCAAAATGAAATAATGAAAGAACAGGTAACCTTTTACAAACAATTATACAACCAGCGCACAGAATCTCTAAATGTTAGTGACGCTGCAGATCATTTTATGCAAGACGAGGCTTTCACAAAACTAGATGGGAATCAAGCGGATTTATGTGAAGGAATAGTTTCTTTAGAAGAAACAACTTTTGCCCTAAAGTGTATGAAAAACGGCTCGGCTCCAGGCTGTGATGGCCTATCCATAGAATTATTGAAACATTTTTGGAAGAAAGTAGGAAGTGTAGTAACTAATTCGTTTGTTGAATCGTATAACCAAGGAGAGCTCTCCTTTACGCAGAGACAGGGTGTTATAGTTTTGATCCATAAGGGGCCAGATTTGGATAGGGAAAGACTAGGGAATTGGAGACCAATCACGCTAACCAATTCGGATTATAAAATTTTAGCAAAAGTTATGGCTCTAAGGATAGGAAATGTTATTGATAATATTGTTAGTCCAGACCAAGTGGGGTATATAAAAGGACGAAATATAGCCACAGTATTGAGAACAATTGATGATGCTGTAAATTACATAAACAAAACCGGTAAAGTGGGATATTTATTAGCAGTCGATTTTTCCAAAGCTTTCGATTCTGTTTTAAATCTTATCTGTTGCATGTTTTTAAAATGTTAGGTTTTGGGCCCGACTTTCAGAAATGGGTAGCAGTGCTAAATAACAATAATCAAAGTTGTGTTAATCATGGGGGTTGGTTGTCTGAACCATTTGAGGTTAACTGTGGTATCAGGCAGGGTTGTCCATTCTCACCTCTGGTCTTCGTCCTTGCTGTTGAAATTCTTGCGACAAAAATAAGAAACAGTGATATAGTTGGCATATAAACAAATTTCCACACATTGCAACATAACTTAAAAATACAACAACTGGCGGACGACACAACTATATTTTTGAAAAACAGACAAGACATGGAAAGGTCATTTAATATTCTGAAATCATTTCAATCCTTCTCTGGTTTGAAACTAAATGTGAATAAAAGCAAAGCTTTAAGGCTAGGTAGACAACTACCAGAACATAACCTTCCGTTTCCATTGGTCGACAGAATAAAAATACTAGGAATATATTTTGAAAGAGACACGATGGCTAGAAACATTGAAGAAAATTGGAAAGAAAGAGTAAAATCTATACAAAGACTGATACATAACTGGAATAAAAGAGATCTAAGTATCCATGGCAAAATTCTTGTAGTTAAGACCTTCTTGATAAGTCAGCTAATTTATGTAATGCAGGCAATCGGAATCCCTGAACATGTTCTAATTAACATAAATAGATTATTGCATAAATTTATATGGCAAAGAAAATTCAGCAACAGAAAAGCATTTGAAAAGGTAAAACGGAGGGTTATGGAATCAGACTACAATGCAGGGGGGATAAGGATGACGAACGTAGTTGATCTACAAAAATATTTTTACTTGCAATGGGCAGGAAGATTGTTCCACGCGACTGATGAAAATTGGAGCATCATCCCCAAAATACATTTCAATAAAATATATCCAGATAACTACATTTTTTCAATGCACTGCAGGGCACGCGATATCATAAATATGATCGATATTGTAAACGATTTTTGGAAGGAAGTAATAGCAATATATTTAAATAATAAATGCCATACAAATATGGAAGATGTAACTCAAAATAACGTTATGGAACAACAATTATTCTACAATCATTTAATCAAATACAAAGGCAGCATATTATGTTTTAAAAAATGGACTGATAACGGCATAATTCATATAAAAGATATAGTAAACTTAAACGAAAGAAGATTACTGAATTTGGAAGAATTAGAAATAAAGTTAGGATACATAAGTGCAAGCACAGTTTTTGAATTTAACGCATTAAGAAATGCAATTCCGGCTCTTTGGCTGCGAAAACAGAACAGATAACACAAATACCCCAGAATGCGATGCCCGCATTTTCAAAGCAGCTCCAAAAGTCATAAAGAAAATACTTGATAATAGAAAACCAGAATATATAATCCCTAGTGGTGCCAACTTCTGGAACAGAAAACTTAACATTAAAATCGATGACAGTATTTGGTTAACTGCACGATCATGCACTAAGGAGGTCAGACTACACGAACTGCAATGGAAAATCCTTCATAACATTTACCCAACCAACATTCTCTTACATAAAATGAAATTAGTAGAAAGCAATAAGTGTGATGTTTGTTCAGATGAAGTTGACCACGTGGAACACTTTTTCTTCCATTGTCCAATGATAAACACGTTCTGGAAAGATGTGGGTGCGTTAGTTTATGGTATTACACTGTATTGGAAAACCTATTAGACTAACCGTAGCTGAAGTACTTTTTGGAATGAATAGAGATGATCTAACCAAATTAGAGAGGGATTCCATAAATCACATGATACTTATTGGGAAAATGAGCATTAGTATAAACTCAATTTAAAAATTCGGAAAAAATCAAATATATTTTTCATCAGATTAGCACACACACACACACACACACACACACACACACACACACACACACACACACACACACACACACACACATTCAACTGACATACACACACACACACACACACACACACACACACACACACACACACACACACACACACACACACACACACACACACACACACAACACAGGGGGGGGGGGGGGGGGGGGGGGGGGGGGGGGGGGAATCCACCAATGCAACTATTTTGTAAATCATGACAACAATGCTGCGAAAATCGACCATTCTTGGTCAAACTTGATTTTGTTACCTTTAATAACACTACAATAGCATTCTACTCTGTATATGTATTTCAATAACCCAATAAATGCATCAATACACGGTTTATCATTTTTCCATTTACATTTGTAGATATAAAATTTAGCTAGTAGTATAATAAAGTCGAATGTTTTATCAGTAGTAGCGTTTTCCTTCATTCCGAATAATATAAAACTTTCTGAAAAGACTAAATTGGAATACATATCACAAGCATTCTTTATATGTCTTTCAAAGCTACGCCAGAAAGTTTGAGTGGCGCTGCATTCCCAGAACAAGTGTGTTATGGTTTCTTCTTCATCACCACAGAAGGCGCATGATGGTGACTCAATGACTCTACGAAGAAATAAATATCTACCTGTCGGAATAATTCTATGTATGATTCTGAACTGGAACCACCTTAATTGTGCATCATTTGTTGAACGAATGCATTTCTCATATATTTTCTCCCACGATAAGTTTTCGTAATATCTATTCAATTTTTTAATGCCTGCTGGAGAAACATTTGAATCAACAAGGAATGAATATATGTGCTTGTTCCCCTTATAAACTAGTGTCCAGACTTTTGGTTCCAATAATTTATATCTAGATGTCATTGTAACTCGTAGCTTTAGTTGATAATTTTTTATTGCTTTGACAATCCCCATAAATAGCAGAAAATTAGTATTGAGCCTTGGATATTTCCTGCAAAAATAGTCAAATGAACATATATTGCCTTCTTTGTTCAATAAATATTTTACTTGGTAAATTCCTTCTTCTACCCAATCTTTAACATATACATTTTTCCTATTTCTTAAAATATTAGCATTATTATGGATACATTCTGAAACAAAATCATGAATAGTAATTGACTGACATTTATTATACAGTTTCTTGTAATGTTTCAGAACATCTCGCCAAAACTTAATTTTTGTTCTTATCAGTAATTTATTAACATATTCACTTCCAGGAACAATGAAGAAAGCCAATTTCTGAACCTTGTCAATATCGCTACAAAGTATTCTTTTTAGCCATGACACTTTTATGGCAGACAGAAAGTCATACACATTCAACATTTTAATTCCTCCTTTTTCATAATCATTATAAACACACTTTTTGTTAATTTTTCTCCTTTTATCATCCCACAAAAAGTTAAAAAAATAATGTATCTACTTCTTGCAATAATTCCTCTTTGGGATCGGGAAGGTTACTAAATAAATATATTAGTTTTCACATAGCCAATGTTTTAATGACTGTGATCTTTCCTAATGGTGTTAATTGTCTTTTTCTCCATTTGACTAAAGTGGTTCTAATTTGTTCAATTTTTCCTTCATAGTTTATATTAACTATTTCATTAATGTTGGTTGAAAATTTAATTACCAGTATAATAAAAATGCCCGGATCCCAGCAAAAATTCCTGTCCCTCATAAATCTAATTGGCGAGTGTTTCATTGCACCAACCCATACTACACATGTTTTTTCGTTATTTAGTTTTAGACCTGACATTAAAGCAAATGTCTCTAATGTTCTAATTGCTTCACAAAATGATACATCATTTCCATCTAAATACACAGTAGTATCGTCTGCAAACTGAGATAATAGATGCTCTTCCCCATTGACCGTAATTCAACGAATCCTGTTGTTTGCATGCATTAATAATGACAGAATTTCTGCACTGAGAAGATATAAATAAGGTGAAAGAGGATCTCCCTGACGGACTCCTCTACAAATATCAAATGAAGAGGTGTAACGTCCATTCACTGAAATACATGCAATTATATTGCTATAAAAAGTCATAATCCATTTTTGTATACTCTGTCCGAAATTGAAAAAATCTAAAACTTTTAAAAGAAATGACCATGACACAGAATCAAATGCCTTTTCAAAGTCAACAGCTAGAATTTGACCTGGAATATTTTGTTATTCTGATGTAAGCTAAACGTCATACATTAATCGAATATGTTCTCTAATATTTCTTCCCTTTAGAAAACCGGTTTGATTCTTATTAATTAGCTTTGATAATACTGATTTGATCCTATTATTAGCTATACATGAGGAGCCTATCTTATATCCGATGGTTAGGAGGGATATAGGGCGCCAGTTCTTCAAAAGGTGTTTGGGTTTGTTTTCCTTGGGGATAAGAGATATCAGACCAAAACTTTGTGTGACAGACATTTGACCTTCTAAGAAACCGAAATTTAAGGATCGAACTAAGAATTTACTAATGTCACAAAAGAAAAAATTGTAAAATTCGCAAGTGAACCCATCACTTCCCGGGCTTTTGTTGGTTTTCATTGTTTTTAAGGCACTTAGAGCTTCCTCATAACTAATATCACCTTCTAAAGAGTCTTTTTCTTCTTCATTAAGATTTGGTGCTTCAGCAATAAGATCATTCAAATTAACATCTAAGGCGTCTTTCTTCTTGCATAGTTTTTCGTAAAAATCGTGAGTTTCTTTTAATATATCTTTTTCATCATATAAGTATTCGCCACTTATTTTTTGTAAAAAGGTTATCGATTTGTTAACAAAGTGCCTTTTCTCTAAGTTACAAAAATATCTACTTGCTTTCTCACCTTCTTCCTGCCAGATAGCTCTTGATCTAACTAACATTGCCTCAAGTCTTTTGTTTCTAATCTCTTCTAACCTGGCTCTTTTTTCTTGAACAGGATTGATAGAACTTTCGTTAAGATCAGTTTCTAACTTCTTTATGTCTTCTAATAATTGTTTTTCTTCTTTGATTTCTTCTCTTTTCTTATAAGTTGAATATGATATAGTTTTCCCCCTTATTTCCAAAAGAAGAGTTTCCCATAATAGTTGGTCGTTTATTCTAAAATGTACATCTTCATCTGGAACATTATCAAGATTGTCAAAATTATATGCAAAGACAACATATTGCATTTTTACGTCTTTTATTACCCATTTCACAATGTTAATATAATCCTTATCTTTCAAAAGTGCATTGCTACATTTCCAAAATGGCTTATCTCTTGTTCTCTTTTTACCTTTGAACTCTAGAGAAACCAGAGAGTGATCAGATCGGTACCCAGGAGATAAACTGACACATTTCACTTCAATAAGCAATAATTCAGAAATCAAAAAGTAATCCAACCTACTTTGCTGTATGGAATTAAAACGTCTCCAAGTATATCCCCTCTTTTCAGGACATAGATATCGCCAAACATCTACCAAGTCAAAGACGCTTAACATGTCAAGTGCTTTATTACGACTGCGTGGGCGATTCACATAACTTCTATAATTTCTGGCATCTAATTTTGGATCTAAGACAATATTCCAATCACCACCTATGATAACATTTTGATTATTAGTTTGCTCAATAAGATTAGAAATATTTTCAAAAAATTCAAAGTGGTTTTTATTACTACTTCCGTAAATATTAACTAAGGTAATTCATTTATCTATGAATTCAATGTCCAACATTAAATAACAACCCTCAGGATCTCGAATAATGTTATGCACTTTGTGTTCAAAATTGTTATTAAGTAAAATGGCCATTCCGTTTTTATTTGTTTCCTTCCCAGACAGATAGCAATCATATCCCCAGCACGATCTAATAAAATTTTCGGATTCCTGTTTCCAGTGTGTCTCCTGTAAAAAATATATGTTCCCTCCCTGGTTTCTCAACATATCAAAGACATCTTTTCTTTTTCTGTGATCTCCTAGCCCATTGCAATTAAATGTAAAAACCTTGAAGGTTTCTGATCTAGTTTCAGCCATAACGAGTAAGGTAGTTCATCATATCAAGGCAGTAATGCAAGCACCAGTTCAAAAATGCAGTCATATCAATGTTGCATTGCTGCATAGCAATTGACCACCAGCATGTGTGATGCGTGTGAAAATCACAATGTCCCCACACACAAAAGTAGCAAAAGCATGAAAACTTTACAGTGGAAAACTACAAAACATTTAAGGCTTAAGCACAAAAACAAATGAAAATCGAGTATCTCTACAAAATACGTAACTAGCATAAACAACATACACTCATACACACGTTCCATTTTCAGTGAACAACTGTTCATTTGGCTAACGTCAGGGCGACCCCCTGTACAGATTACTAAAATCTAAAAGAAGAAGAAGAATAGTGAAAAGCCAAAAGCAACTGGTGTTGAGTCAGCCAGGGCCGACAAAAGTGAGGGGGCTAGGGACACGACCATACCAACAATACCACACACAGACACATACACGCCCGAACGTGCACACCCGCGCTGGAGGGGAGGTGTGACACCTCGTAGGCCCCCCGTGCAATCGGACATTACATGTTGCACCCCCATGGGCCCCCCGTGTTATGTCCCAATTTAGGACATAGCGTGGCGAGAGGACCCATATTGCCTGTAAAGTTTTGTTTTCCAACCAATTCAAGGTAACTTCACTGAGTAAAGGGGTAAAGACTGGATTAAAGCTTTACATTCTCCTTTTCAGGTATATGGTATGGAAACAGAATCACACGTAAATAAACAAATGATGGCCTAATCATTGTAGCATTGCTTACTGTTTGTTTATTACGTCTGCCAAGTAGGCTATGTTTTTACCGGCGTTGGTCTGTCTGTCGGTCTATCTGTCTTTCTATTCGCCATTTTGAAAGTAAATCATGAGTTGTTTTTACGTACGTAAAAAGAAACGATGACGCATCTTCAAAGGCTTATAGATTTGGTTTTAATACAGACAGACACACAACCAGACTGGGAGAGAGGGAGAATAACATTGCGACAGAACTCAAATTTGAAAGCACTCGGAGAGTTCCGACCTCCGCCAATGCATTTTACGCCCCACACATAAGACAGAACAGCAAAGAAACACAGGCAAAAATATAACCTCCTTGGCGGGGGTAATGAAAAGAGATTAAGAATTAAAATATACAAATGAAATAACAAATGCTTAGCACACAAAACAAAGTAAATTATGACAAATTAGCTCCTTTTTACGTTGTTCACTTTAGAGCACAGACAAAAGAGACAGAAGTTTCATCGAAATCCCTCCGTAACGTTTCGAGAAATGTTGCACACAAACAAACAGACAGACAGACAGACAGACAACGCCGGTAAAAACATAACCTACTTGGCAGACGTAATAAACAAACAGTAAGCAATGATTAGGCCATCATTATTTTGTTTATTTACGTGTGATTCTGTTTCCATACCTGAAGAAGAGAATGTAAAGCTTTAATCCAGTCTTTACCCCTTTACTCAGTGAAGTTACCTTGAATTGGTTGGAAAACAAAACTTTACAGGCAATATGGGTCCCTCTCGCCGCGTTATGTCCTAAATTGGGACATAACACGGGGGGCCCCCACGCATAATGTCCCAATTGGGACATTATGCGGCGAGCGCCCATGGGGGTGCAACGTGGTCACTTTGATATAATTTGCAGATTATATATATAACTCGTGGTCAGTTTGATGAAAAACCCGCAATTTCATTAATTAACTTATGATGAGTTATAAGTGCTTCTTTGCTTTTAATAACGTCGATGACCACTGGTAAAAAAGAGTGACCAGTGGTCAGTTTGAAGTAAATATCATAACTTCAGTTTTTGACTCTGTATTGATGTGCTATATGTGGTTCTGTGCGTTTTATAACGTAAATGACCAGTGGTCCGACAATGACTAGTGGTCAGCTTGATGGAAAACCTGTGTTTTCGCTATTTAAATGCGTATTGATGCTTTATAACATACTCTGTGCTGTTTATAACGTAAATGACCATTGGTCAGTAAGAGTGACCAGTGGTCAGTTTCATGTAAATTTCATATTTTGACAATTTGACTTCGTATTGATGTGTTGTAAGTGCTTCTGTGCGTTTTACAACGTAGATTACCAGCTGTCAGCAAGAATGGCCAGTGGTCAGTTTGATGTAAATTGCATATTTTCACTATTTGACTGCATATTTGTGTATCAAGTGCACCTGTTCTTTCAACTTAAATGACCAGTTGACCAGTGTTCAGTTTGATGTAAATTCCGTATTTTCACAATTTGACTGCATCTGATGTGTTATGGGTGCTTCTCTGCCTCAGCTGCATTAGCTGACAAGTGGTCAGTTTCATGTACATGCCACATTATCCCCCCCCCCCCCCCCCCACTTTAAAAAAAAAAAAATGCGTATTGATGTCATATGAGTACGCCCGTCTGAAGAAGAAGATGTAAAAAGCATGGAAGCCTTAGGAAAATTCTAAATCGGAAAATTGTCTTTATCATGCCCGTTTGTAGTTTTGTCAAGCAGATAACATTCCAATCCATTAGGTTTTTCCTTCAACCTTATAGTTTCATCTTTAAAATGAACAAGCAACATTTCTGCCCAAAATGTACCAATTGGTACAATTGTACCAATGTACCAATTGGTACATTTTGGGCAACATTTCCGCCAAAAATTGCACATTGGTACATTTAAGGCAGTAATGTTGCCCAAAATTGTTTACATTTTGGGCAATTGGTACATTTGGGGCATTCACAGAGCTCGCTCGCGCACGACCTCTCCGTTCGGCGTCCCAGTGAACACTCCAATGTTAATCTTCTTAATGGTATGAATGTAGAGTCTCTTTTATTAGACAGTCCTATACTGAAATTTGAAGTTGAAGACGCCATCAAAAAGCTGAAATGTGGTGTTATGGAATAAAAAGTTTTATTTCATTTCATCTCTCTCTCTCTCTCTCTCTCTCTCTCTCTCTCTCTCTCTCTCTCTCTCTCTCTCTCTCTCTCTCATAATTTATTTGGATAGCATGCTAGTGCTAAGTGAAAAGAAAAAAAAATCACATTTGTCCTGTTTTCATTTATTACATTATGTGTGTATATGCGCACCCTCAATGTTATAGGCCGGAGGTCTGACATTAAAACATTTTTGAGTTTGAGTCTCTCTCTCTCTCTCTCTCTCTCTCTCTCTCTCAGATCTCTCTCTATCTCTCTCTCTCTCTCTCTCTCTCTCTCTCTCTCTCTCTCTCTCTCTCTCTCCCCCATGGGTACATGGGTCTCTGCAACTTTCCTAGACTCCGTTGTGTGCAAGGTCGATATCGACTAGGACAGGAGACCCAACGGTATTTTCTTATTAAGGTGTTGTAGTAAAATCCTGCCCTCATTTCTTCACCACCATCTACCCTCAGCCATTCATTCATACCCATCCCTCCGACCCCTCTTGAGGCCTAACACTCACCAAATATCCATTGACAGTCTAGGAAAAGGAAGAGACTAGCTGGTGATTGGACTAGTGAAGGAAAAAGCATTGTCAGGGGCAAAACGAATTCTGCAGATTGAATGTCGCTCAAGATACTGTGCAGTTTCTGCCTACTTTGAGTTACCATAGCAAATGAAGGAGACATTTTTTTTAATTTTTACTGATTTTTGTTTACGTAAATTATTTGAATAGGCCTACTGAATTATCGTGTTCATCCCCGTCATCATTTTGATACAATGCAAGAATGAACGCAACAATTATGAGCCCATTTTGTTTCCGTGTCCTTCTAAATTTGCTTCAAATTATCGCCCTTCAGAAGCCCCCTCCCCTCTCTCCCTCTCTCTCTCTCTCTCTCTCTCTCTCTCTCTCTCTCTCTCTCTTCTCTCTCTCTCTCTCTCTCTTCGTTAGCCTCCCATCGAGGAAGAGGTCATGTTTTGTCTCTGTCACTTTTTTCTGTCTACCATCTCATTACCTCTTTAACTTAGTTTAAGTAAAGCAGTGATTTTAGCATCCGGACTCTGTAGATTGTTTTGACATACAAAAATGTCTATCTAGATACGTATATTGAGTATCTGTGTTGTGGGCTGGTTTTAAAACAAAACATAACCGAGTGCCCAAGGCAGAGATTTTGCACTGTTTCAGTGGATTTTATTTCGATACTCCCTAAAGGTGGCTGAAGTGCACTTGGTTGTCATTGTTCAAGGAATGATGTTCCTTTGTGTTCAAGGTTCAGGAGGTTTGTCTCCCTTTGATTTCCTTTGTTCTCTCTTCCTTGTTGCTTTCTCTTAGCGTCTCCCTACTTTTGTGAATGTTCTTTTATTTTGTTTCTACCTACCCCTCTCCAATCCCGCCCCTTCTCTACCATCACCACCCTTCCCCTCTCCGTCCTGCATCCCTTTTCTCGTTCTGTACGTGTGTTTTATGTCTGTATCTATATCACACTCTCTGTTTCTCTCTCTCTCTCTCTCTCTCTCTCTCTCTCTCTCTCTCTCTCTCTCTCTCTCTCTCTCTCTCTCTCTCTCTCTCTCTCTCTCTCTCACTTTGTCCCTCTGTCTCTGTCCGTCCGTGTCCATCTGTCTGTCTGTCTATCTGTCTCTCTCTCTCTCTCTCTCTCTCTCTCTCTCTCTCTCTCTCTCTCTCTCTCTCTCTCTCTCCCTATCTCTCTCTCCCTCTCTCCCTATCTCTCTCTCTCTCTCTCTCTCTCTCTCTCTCTCTCTCTCTCTCTCTCTCTCTCTCACCTTGTCCGTCCGTTCGTCCATCTCTCTCTCTCTCTCTCTCTCTCTCTCTCTCTCTCTCTCTCTCTCTCTCTCTCTCTCTCTCTCTCTCTCTCTCTCTCTCTCTCTCTCTCTCAACTTAAACTTACCATTTTTTCTCCTAGGAGTGGGACTCTTGCTTATAATTGCTTTATATATATTTGTCTGCTGTAGCAATTAATTGTGTTGTTAGGCGTACTCTTTGCGTACTTTGAATTTTTATCGTGCACATTGCTGAGTGAAATAGTTTTTGTTCGTACATTTCACATTACCACCAATCATGGCCTCTAACAGCAACACACCCAAATGGTTATCACATAGTGGACTTACCTTAATGTTTGCCGTCTATTAAACAAAGTATCTGACCTACCGTCCATTTTTTTTTTATCTAACTCAGATGACAATTTTCATGTGTTTGGTTTCTCGGAAACCCGGTTAACGAATATAGTGTCTAATGATCTTGTGTCAATATCCGGATATAACTTAATAAGGCGAGATGCTTCTATTAAACTAGAGACGGGTCTGATAGCGTATATCCATCAGTCTGTTAAATACAAACAAATCAGTAGTTTTGATCAATTTAATATTGAATGTATCTGGCTAGAGATTGGCTTAAAGGGAAATAAACCTATTTCAATATGCTTATTATGCAGGAATCCTGAGGAAAAGATTGAATGGTATGATCGTTTTGAGTTAATGATGGAGGAAGCTGTGATGGAATGTGTCACGCGCCCCCCCACTTTCTCCTCTACATCTCCCCCCCCCCCCCCCCTACTATTTCATCCCTAGTACGCGGCACTATAAGCATGTGACGTCACTGTAAGCGCATGATCTGTAGCTGTCTGTTGTGTCTACTACCCAGCCAATAAAAATACACTATAGATATCAATGGGAATAATAATCAAATGGGAAATACATAGTGGTAGGCAAAACTTATAGCATTCTAATGTGTGGTGTAATTGGATGTGTGGGGTGTAATTGGATGTGTGAGAGAGATCTATTTCCTGTGATATTGATGTTGATTTATCAATGTTGATTTATCAATGTTTGTTCTCTCTCTCTCTCCTCTCTCTCTCTCTCTCTCTCTCTCTCTCTCTCTCTCTCTCTCTCTCTCTCTCTCTCTCTCTCTCTCTCTATCTATCTATCTATCTATCTCTCTCTCCTCTCTCTCTCTCTCTCTCTCTCTCTCTCTCTCTCTCTCTCTCTCTCTCTCTCTCTCTCTCTCTCCTCTCTCCCCCCCCCCTCTCTCTCTCTTGTGTGTGTGTGTGTGTGTGTAATTGATGTAATGTACTCGTTTTAGTTCAATCTGCTGCATATGTTGAGGAAGAAAATGTTTTATTTTAAACTTGTTTTTTTAATGGATAATAAAGATTTTTGAATCGAATTCAATTGAATTCTCTTAGTCTAGTCACAAGCAAACTAAAACCTGACTGAGTCAACACTGTAGGAACAAACCCTCTGCTGTTACCTGCCAGCTATTAGCCCAACTTATAAGTAATATTGAATGTGGTTGGGTGTAAAATAGTAGTGTGATATTTATATTTGTTTGATTCTGTTTTTGATCCAGATCTTATGTTCCAGGTTGAGTAAGTAGTAGAGGTGTCAGTGAAAAGAATTGGTAAATATGCTGGTATAATTATGTGCACATATTCATTCTTGTGTTTGATTTTTACTTTAACTCTTTTGGTGCAAGAACCTGATTCTATGCCTACTTTTATTTATCATTTTCATACATACATGTGTGTGTGTGAAACTATTTGAGTGCTTAATTATATTTTTGCATAATCTAAGTTTGTTCACTTTACATTCCTTTCCAAGTGTTGGACTGAGAGTTTTGCTTGTTGGCTTGATCATAGATTTTGATCTAGCTTGTTACTGAATCATAACAGTTGATTCCAGTACACATGTCATGTTTTATTTCAGTTTGACAACTGAAATTCATATTATTTTTCATAGTGCTATTGTACAAGGGCGGCCTTCTTGCCGGTTGGGATCCACTAATCCCCTCCGGCTGAAGCCCATATATCTAATCCATAGAGATCTACACCCATATTCTCCTGTGATTCTCAGCAGGGCATCGTGGTCAGGAAGCTTAATCCCTGACTCACGATTACCAAGACGGTGCTGCAACCAAGTCACCATCGCACCCAGAACCCGCGAGGAGACCACGCCTGTGCTGTGCCATCCCACGACGCCTCATCCAGAACTACTGGGCGACCTCTCACCTGAAGAGCCAGCCTAGTCACCCCAGCACTCACCGATCCCGACAGAGGAAACTTACTTAAGCTAAGTCCTTGGGACAGTGCAAATCATTCTAACTACCCCGGACACTTGATAATATAAGTGACCCTTCTGGCTTGGGGCTAAACTTTTCAGAGAGACAAAAGTCTTGTATAATCCTTTCGGATTTCATTTTTCATACATATTTTGTTTTGGCGCCGTTGAGCTGCTTTCTTATTGCTGCATAATCTGTTATGCAGATTTGTGAGTAAATAAAATACAAGTGTACAAATAATTCTGAACCCTTTGGTCAGACTGATGAGTGTGGAAGTTTTGTCATTTTCATGTAAAAACCTACTTCTCTCTGTCTGTCATTTAGAGCAAATCTACCACTTGTATTTCCTTCAATCATACGAGCCAGAACCCGGCAAAAAATATAAATCTATTAGATGAAAAGGGGCCGGGAAAGTTGCTCATCTCCCACACCCTAGAGAAGTGGGCTAAATGGAAAATTTTCTCATTGAAAATTTAACACTTTAAAAGTCTTTCCCTTGAGGCTTCACCTTTAGCTCATTCCCTAGTCACATAAGCAATAGGTCATTCTACATAAATCATTTTACTAGGCGACTTCAATATTGATCTGTTGAAGCCGCAACATAAATGGAAACAAATATATGAGATGTGTCATCTGGTTCAGTTAGCAAATTCCCCAACTAGAATAACTTCCCACTCACAAACCCAAATTCACCATATATACGTTACTAACCCAGACAATAATGGGCGCCTGCCAGAACGGTCTATCTCAAAAGGAATAAAGAACACAGATAGACAGATCTGGCATTCACCCCTCGACATTGATTATGATATAAACTTCTGTACCTATATTTGGCATTAGCAATCACTTTCCACTATGTGTCACCTGGTCGAAGAAAGGAATCAAGATACCTAGGTGCAACCACAAATGCATTACTTATCGTAACTACAAAAACTTTAATGATGATGACTTCCTATCCGACTTATACCAAACTGATTTATCTGACACCTATCAGTATAGTGACCCTGACGAAGCACTTCAGGCTTGGCATAGAATTTTTCTCCCCCTCTTTGATAAGCATGCGCCTCTTAAAACTAGTCGCGTAAAACTAACTAAAAAACCACAATGGTTAACTAAAGAAATAGACGATGAAATAAAAATATAAGAGGATCTATTACTAACAACTGGTAAGTCTAAAGATTTTAAGAAACAAAGAAATAAAATAACTTACATGAAACGCACAGCTCGTAAACAATACTTCAATGAACTAATTGCGACAAAACAAGATACAAAAGCCATATGGAGTGCAATCAACCAGTTGTCAGGTAAAAAGGTCGGTTATCCCCCCTGGAAATGATCTCTCTGCAGACGAATTTAACAATGTTTTTGCATCTGTTGCCCAAAGAACGATCCCCACAGACAACACAAAAACTAATGACTTACACTTACTGAAAGACTTTTGCACCTCAAAAAACATACACTCTAAACTTCATATTCCATTCATAAGTGTACACGAAGTATACAAAGAATTATGTAAGTTAAAACAGTCTACTTCCAGGGGATTGGATGGTTTAGACAGTAGAATCCTAAATATTTCAGCGCCGATTATTTCATAACATATTACATATATTTATAACTTATGCATAGATAAATGTTACTTCCCACAAATTTTTAAGGATACTAAAATACTCCTTATTTATGAATCTGGAGATACAAATGACCCATCAAATTACAGGCCCATATCTTTACTCTCTGCACTGTCTAAGCCTCCTGAGAAGCATATTAAACATAGCCTGATCGCTCATTTTAATAAGTACAATTTATTCCACCCTAATCAAAACGGCTTTCGTGAAAACCATTCCTGTCATACTATGCTTTCAAATCTTATTGACGAATGGCACTTAAACATAAATAACGAATTAGTAACTGGTTCTGTATTTGTAGAGTTCACTAAGGCCTTTGATGCTATTGATCATTCACTTCTCTGTGCTAAGCTCTATGCTTATGGTTTAACTCCCGGCACCATTGAATTCATATAATCTTTTTCTAAACAACAGGAAACACCTGTTTTTTCAAAACTCCTCAAATTCTACCCTCATGCCTGTCCTATATGGAATCCCCCAAGGCTCTGTTTTAGGCCCCGTTTTATTTTCAATTTACATAAATGACCTTCCATTACATTTACAAAATACCTGTGAACTCTTCGCTGATGACACAACTCATCATTAAACACAAAGACTTGAGCCAACTTTGTTCAACCTTACAGAACGACCTTGATAAGCTTACAATTAATTTGGACTATCAAAACTAACAATTTGGACTATCAAAACTAAATGCATGTTAGTTACCACCCGACAAAATAGACAGATATTAGAATCATGTATATTAAATTTAAAAATCAGTAACAAGGCTCTAAAACAGGTGGATTCCTATACAGTTCTTGGACTGACCATTGACAATAATTTAACCTAGTCAATTCATATTGCTGAACTTTGCAAAAATATATATAGAAAGGTTTTCAAACTGAACAGAATTAAGCACTTTCTTGACCAGCATACTTCTTCTATGAGCATACAACTCTTCTTCTATGCATAAATACAGCCAGATATTGATTATGCATCGACGTGCTAGTAGTAATTCTTTGAAACCACTGAAAAGTTTATACCGACGTTCCTTAAAGCTGATTCTCCTCAAATCTTCTTCCCTCATAAGAAATGACTATGATATTCTCCCTTTTGATCAGAAATGTTGTTTCAATAAAGCCGTTTTTATGTATAAAATTATCAACAACCATACCCCATCCTATCTGCTAGCCAGGTTCCAGCACATCACTGTTCGTAATAAAAGCGCTATTTTCATTCCACGCCCGAGAACAAACCTCTTTATGTCTTCCCTTATTTATTCGGGTGCAAAATTATGGAACGACGAACCTGACTGTCTGAAAAATAAATCAACTCTACATGCTTTAAAAAAAAGCATATCACAAACAATTAATGTATCAAATATAATTAGCTATACATAGTCTCGATATAACATATATGAAAAACTACTTTTAAATTTTAGTATTTCTAATATGCTACATATAATGCCATCATGTATGTGTCTATCACTGATGCAAGATGGTATGCCACACACGTGTACCGTGTGTTTGTGTGTGTGTGTGTGTGTGTGTGTGTGTGTGTGTGTGTGTGTGTGTGTTGTGTGTGTGTGTGTGTGTGTGTGTGTGTGTGTGTCATTGACCAACACAACATGAAACATCACGTCTATGCAGATGACTCACAACTCCAAAACAGTACAACCCCTGAAGATCTAGATTCCATTCTTACAGAAAGTAGCAACTGCTATATTGATATTCAAAACTGGATGGTTCAAAATAAACTTCAATTAAGGGGATACGCGCCATTTACTTCCCACGATGACAAATGATTAAGATTTTTGTCATAGAATCTACACATACTCATAAGGTCAAAACTGAAGAAAACAAATGGGGTCACCGTGCTACTTTTCTTGTAATTCATGGTCCAAATGTGGGGGGTTGGGCAATTTTAGTAAAATCAGGTCTACTGAAAACTGGATTTATTTCATACACTAAAGTGACTTACAACTTTCAATAAAATTTGCCTAATACTACAACCTATTTCGTATTAGAATCTATGTCAAAGTTTAACAAAATTCAATTTAGTTAATAGGAAATTTTGGAAAATTGTTGTTGTACTGACAAACATTTCCCTAAGTGTTATTGTTCTAATGCCTGTAAAAAAAACACCTCAACGATGGAATAATTCTAGGGTTTTTTAATAATAGATGAAATAATCTATACTCCGCATAATAAAGATAAAAAAACCCAGTATGTCTCCGTGCTTGTTACTGAACCCCATACACTTTTTCAACCCCACCCCTATTTTCGCACGGGACTCATGCCAAGAGTTATATCCCTTAATACTTTTGTTGTTGACAGTTTTATGAGATATGTTCTTTTAGTAATGCGATTTTAGTAGTTACTAAGAAATGGATATGTTTAAAATAATCATTATATTCTAACAATGCAAACGTTTCAGCGATATACTTTTCACAAACATAAATAAACTTGTATATTTTCAAAAAATGTCTTGCACCACTGGGAGTCCCCCATATTCTGCTAGCACGATCAATCACAGAGAGAGTAGGTCAGTTCATTCACAATTTCGTCATTTCATTCTTACGTCATCTTATCCATACGTCATTCATTCATGAAACCACAGAGAGAGTAGGCCATTTCATTCACAATTTCGTCATTTCATTCTTACGTCATCTTATTCATACGTCATTCATTCACTGAAACCCTTTAGTAGTGTTTCTTACGACACAGTCAGCCACAAGGGGAAAATTAGCACCACCTGTATGCCGCGTATCCCCTTAAATGGTGAAAAAAACGAAGCAATGCTTGTAGGGACAAAAAACAAACTAGCCTCTGTTTCCATAGAGTCAATCCAACTGGGTAACAATATAATTCCCCTCTCAGACTCAGTCAAAAACTTAGGTGTCACTTTGGACAATACTCTTTCCATGCAGAGTTTCCTGACTCAGACCTGTCAGTCCTGCTACTATCAAATTCGTCGCATTGGCTAATCATTCGTAAATACCTCTCAGATGAAGCCACAGCAAAGCTTGTTACTTCCCTCATCCTATCTCGTATTGACTACTGTAATGCTCTCCTTTCTGGCCTATCAGTCTCTTCTCTATCTTGTCTCCAGCGTATTCAAAACACAGATGCTCGTCTTGTCCTTAGGAAGAAAAAGTTCGATCATGTTAGCCCTCTTCTGCGTTCTTTGCACTGGCTTCCTGTCGCAGACAGAATTGAGTATAAATTAAACACACTTTGCTATAAATCTATCCATAAAGCTGCTCCATCTTACCTCTGCGACAATATTTCCATCTACACGCGCGTACGCCAGCTCGCACTTTACGTTCAGTTTCTAACCCTCTTTCTCTCCAGATCCCTAGGTACTGTTGGTCGGCGCTCTTTTGCTGTCTCAGGACCGACCTCCTGGAACAAACTTCCTCTCTCCCTCCGTCAGCGACCGACCCTCTCTGCTTTCAAAGCTAACCTCAAAACCCACCTGTTCCCCCGTCATTAACACTCCGCTCTCTTTATCTTCTCTCTCTTACCATTAGGTCTGTTTCTGCTATGTTCCATTTATGTCATCCGTGTGTGTTCGCTTTGTATTGCGTTTTTGTTTGAATTCGCTATGAATGCTAACGTGTGTGTGCGCTTTGATTTGATTTATATCAAGATTCAGCGCCGTATAAATACTGTATGTTGTTGTTGTTGTTGTGTGTGTGTGTGTGTGTGTGTGTGTGTGTGTGTGTGTGTGTGTGTGTGTGTGTGTGTGTGTGTGTGTGTGTGTGTGTGTGTGTGTGTGTGTGTGTGTGTGTGTGTGTGTGTGTGTGTGTGTGTGTGTGTGTGTGTGTGTGTGTGTTCGTGTGTATGTGTATATGTTCGTGTGTATGTGTGGTTATGTATGACCGTGCTGAGTACAAGTGCGCTTGCGTACACGCATTTGCGTGCGCACGTATATGGGCCTGTATGTATGTGTGTGTTTCGGCGTGTAGGCCTACCTGTAAGTGAATGGGTGGGGATGGGCAAGGGTTGTGGATTTTGTATAATTTACTTTTCCCCCTTATTTATTGCTTTGCTTCTTGATTTTTGTTCTTTTCATGTATATTTCATTTTGTTCATGAGGGCACGGTGTAAAAAAAAAGCCCACTATGCTTATCTGTTTACCCTCAATAAATAAAAAATCGAATTCGAGTTCGAGTTCTCTCTCTCTCTCTCTCTCTCTCTCTCTCTGTCTCTCTCTCTCTCTCTCTCTCTCTCTCTCTCTCTCTCTCCAACTAAAACTGCTAACAATATAATATATGGAGAGCTTGGTCGTCCATTACATATTAATAGTACAATAAAAGTAATTAAATATTGGTTTCGCATCCTATGACAACCTAATACCATGTATTCAAAGAAAGCCTACAAGATGTTGTATAACTTGCA
>CM065689.1:12009103-12056603 GCA_017654935.2 Phymorhynchus buccinoides
TAAGCCAAACCACCTTCATGCCAAGTTTCAACATCCTATGTCGATCGGTGCCTGAGATATGGCTAAAAATAGATTTTCGGTTTTCAAGGTCGTACGTCAAGGTCAAGGTCACGACGGCAAAATGGTTTGCGCCGATCTCTTCCTATTAAGGAGGCACACCTTCACACAAAATGTGACGCGATTCGGTCAAGCGGTTCGGGAGATATCCTTGGGACAGACAGAAACCCCCCCAAAAAAAACCCACAAAAAAACCCCCAAAAAACCAAACAGACAAACCAGCCCATCGCAATAGTCCGATCACCTTTGGTGACGGACTAAAAAGAAGAAGAAGAACTACTCTCTCTCCACCTTTTCACAAACCGCCGCGTAACCAGACCCGACATTGATTCGAAATTTGGAACGTGCATGACCAGGGATAGGGACTATCTTGGTGCAAACTTTCAACAGCATCCGTTCATAAACGCGCGCGATAGGGGCCGATTTACATTTGCGTGGACACAAAACGGACGTTAAGTTCAATCAACACCTTCCTTCCTTTAGTCCCATGACCGCTGTGGTCGTTGGAGGGATTGATGGGCAGCAACAGCAGACAACATTCTCCAGTTCTGCCTCTGGTGGGCGGCCGGGATCAGGTCATTCATGTTCATGTTGGTCCATTCTTTGATATTGTCGACCCAGTTCTTCTTTTGTCAGCCGCGACGGCGAAACCGGTACTCAGCATTACCGGTACTTGGTGGTACCGGTACTAGGCGTTGCAGGTACTAGGCGTTACCGGTACTCGGAGTTGCGCTAGTATTTTAAATTTTAGATGTACTCTGCAGCTGCAGTTTGAAGTAGTGGGTTTTCAGAGCAGACTTAAACGTTACAAAGCATTTGGCATGACGAAGGCTGAAAGGGGGTGAGTTCCAGAGTGTAGCAGCTGAAACGGAAATGCTCTGGAGCCGTGTTGGTTCCGATGATAAGAGGGAATTTGTTTTGTCTCTTGTAAATAAAATAACGTCACTTTACACTTGTCGTGTATTTTGTTTGTTTGTTGAAAAATACGGTCATCAGAGGAAGAACGAAGGCTACGGGCAGGAACGTAGATCTGGAAAAGGTGCGTCTTTTGTAACGATTTTGTAGCAAAGGCAGGCAGATTTGTATTTGATTCGGTATTCGATTTTGAGCCAGTGTAGTTTCATTCAAAGATCCGATGCATGGTGCCGTTTTGGTACTCTGAATACAAGGCGCGCGGCAGAATTTTGAACACGTTGAAGAGGTTGTAGGAAGGCCTAGGAGGAGGGCATTGCAATAATCTAATCTAGACATAATACAGGAAGTGACAAGACTTAGTGTTGTTGTTGCATCTTCAGTCAGGAAGGGTCTAATTGAACTGATGCGACGGATTTCAAGAAAACAGGCTTGACATAAATATTTTAGTAATGTGTTGTTTTAAAGATAGATCAGAGACAGTATGAAGGCCGAGATCACGAACGCACGACATAAACGTAATTTCGGTGGAACAAAGCTCTATAGAGGGTGGGAGATTTTGAGCATGATTTTGTCGAACAAACTGGATAGCCTCTGTTTTATCATCATTTAACTTGAGTTTGTTGGTTGACATCCAATGTTTGATGTCAGAAACACAGTCTTCAAGTGTTTGGACAAGTTGGTGGTAGTTTCCATGTATGTCAGAATGTTCGAGCTGGGTGTCGTCGGCAAAACAATCGTGCTGAACAGAATGTCTATTAATTATCTTGGACAGTGTTCAGTGGTCTCTGTCTCTGTCTGTCTCTCTGTCTTTGTGCCTCTGTCTCTGTCGCTGTCTCTGTCTGTCTGTCAGTCTCTCTCCCCCCCCTCTCTCTCTCTCTCTCTCTCTGTCTCTCTCTTACCCTTATCCTTTTTACCGAAAAATAAAATATTGGTATTTCGTCTCTCTCTCTCTCTCTCTCTCTCTCTCTCTCTCTCTCTCTCTCTCTCTCTCTCTCTCTCTCTCGTTCATCTGTCTGTCTTCTGTAAGGGAAGCTTCAGGTAAACACACACACACACACACACCACGTACGGCAAGTCTGAAAAATAGCCAGTCCAGATCAACACTGTTACTGTTGTAAAATAAATGGCCATTATCATTACACCTCTCCCTATGATGAAGCAGTTCAAGCTTGGAATCCCTATGCATGATTGTTTGTGTAACTTATTAACAGGCACGTGTCACTTTAACTGGTCTTTTTGGTGTTGTTTTTCCTCCTACAAATATTTATATGGCTTACGTAAATTATGATCATGCAGTGCATTCTTCAATGCCCACTTTAGCTTCTCTGTATGTCTTTCTGTCCCTATCTTTCTCTCTGTCTTTCTTTCTTTCTTTTTGCTCTCTTAGAAAAAGGGAAAACATTGAATGTAACAGCAATTTTATTTATGTTTCTTTGAATGTTAATAATTATGTATAATATGCATGTTATGCAAAATGTGTTCGATGATGCAATGTATTTATGCACGTTCAATGATTAAAAAAAACTTCATTGCAAAAAAAAAAAATCTCTCTCTCTCTCTCTCTCTCTCTCTCTCTCTCTCTCTCTCGCTCTCTCGGCAAGTCTGAAAAATGGCCAGTCCAGATCAATACTGTTACTGTTGTAAAATAAATGGCAATTTTCATTCTCTCTCTCTCCCTCTCACACACACACGCACAAACGCACAAACGCACATGATAAAGTAGGCAGCGTAAATAGAGTAAGCGGCGAGAGAATGGATAACGTTAATAGGCTAAAACCAGTCAGTTTGGGATGTCCTGTAGTAATTGGGGTTCATGTCCCTAAAAGGATGATATCTATTGCGATATGCAATTGTGACGCCATAATAAAGATATTTGTAACAATCATTGACATATCTTTCATGTGCAAATAATGAAAATGTATGGAGCTGAAACAGGCCCAGGTTGTTGTTGTTTCAAAACATTGTCTTTCAGAAGATTGTGTTACAAAGTTTACTTATTCCGATCTTTTTGTTTTTCGAGTAGCTTATACGAAATTGTGTGTGGACAGACATGCCACTATGACTTTGCACACTATAACATTCTTTTATGTATGTCAAAATGGTATTGATTATGATTGAATTGATTTTGAGCAGAACAAAATATTACATTAATTGTACACATTATGTATAACATTAATATTGACAACCATATATTTTAATATTACTTTTATTTCAAAATGTTTATTTCCAATTTTCATTCATTTGATGTTGTTGATTATTTTTGACATTATTTTGGTGTTGCTCAGTGGAACACTAATGATCAAAGTTTACTCATAAAGACACGAGAGAGAACACTGAACACTAAACACTGAACTGTTTTAATGTCATTGGCTTACATAGCTTAGATGACATGGGGGTGCGAATAGAACAAAATAATGGAAAATGAAATAAAATCAATCAATGCAATACAAATAAAATGAAATAAAAACAAATGTCTGTCTCGACCATCCAATCATATTCAAATTAAGTATATCAGATTCCTACACTTATATCCTAATACAATATTCAAGACATTCCATTAAGAAGTAATGTTCTGTCTATGTTCTTTTTGTATTTGCTTTTCCTTAGTTCTAATATTCAGAGCTTCTGCAATATATTTAGCTAGGGATTTTATAGATTCATCATCATAGTCCATTCTCAAAACTCCAACTAAATCCAAATATACAGCAACACTTTTTTCAAAAACGGTACACTTCTTTCTAATCACATCATATTTTTTACAACTAAATAAAAAGTGTATATCATCTTCTTTATGAAAACCACACCATTGGGCAGGGAGCAATTAAAGATATATCATCATCATGAAACCATTGTTTGTGTGCATTCAAGCCTATAGTTCTAGACCTAAGCCTGGCCAGACATATTCTATGCCACCTATTGTTTACAACCGTTATATATTTCTCAGTTTCAAACACATCTTTAAAACTATAATACCAGTTATATCTGTCTGAACTTGCAATTTTAGAGTGCCAATTTTGCTGATAGGAAGCAATAATTCTGTTTTTGAATTCCATGATAAATCCCTCCTCACTTCCCACACCCTGACATAGCCATACAATTCCAAACCCATTAGTAGTTAAAATATTTTTCACACAAAATACCCAATTTTCTTTTCCTTTCTCATGTTCGTTCACTAGCATTTGATACGCCTGTCTACTAAGTCTGAACATAGGTAGTTTTAACAACTTGAGCCAGTATTTTATACATTTAACATATGTTCTAACATACAGAGGGTACCTTCCTGTTTCTCCATATACTACTGTGTTTGAACTGTGCAATGGGATATTTAATAAGCGTTTTATAGCAAATGTATGTACTTTTTCCAAATCAATATTATGATAAATTCCCCAAATTTCTGCTCCATATGTCAGAACTGGTTCAATCTGAGCATTAAAGAGCTTCCAAAATATACTTGAATCAATAGCATTAAGCTTACGCAATGTTTTTAAAATTTCTATAACCCCCTTTCTCCCCTTTCTACAATATTCTGCTACTGCGTTTTTCAAACTTAACTTTGTTGTAAACAACATGCCTAAATATTTGTATGAATTAGTTATTTTTATTTCTATATCACCATAAAACCATTTTTCATAACGTGAAAAACCATTACATTTGTTTTGTCAAGGCTTACAGTAAGACATAATCTATCAGCTTCTTGTTTCAAACTATTTAGTTGGTTCTGGAGACCCATAACTGTATCTGATAAAAGTAATACATCATCAGCAAATAACATGAGAACAATCTCAACCGCACCAGGAATTAGCTGAATGCCCTGTTTCCCTTTTTTCATTATTTCGACTGCCAGTTCATTAATGAAAAAGGAAAACATAAGTGGACTGAGTAAGCATCCCTGCTTAACACCTCTTGGGCATTCAAACACATCAGAATATTCATAGTTATCTCTCACACATGCTAACACTGAACTGTACACACCACGAAGAGCCATATATAGTTTTCCATTCACTCCGCTGTTTCGCAAATTGATCCATAACTTATTTCGATTGACGGAGTCAAACGCCTTCCGAAAGTCGACAAAGGCAACATATAATTTTCTGTTTTTTAGTAAATAAGATTGGACTAAGGCAAAAAGAGTAAATATATAATCTATCGTACTATAACCTGAACGGAACCCGGCTTGTTCTTCATTAATCTTTTCTTCTCGCTCAGACCATTTTGTCAATCTTCTGTTTAAAATGTGGGTATAGATCTTACTAACAATACTAGTCAATGCAACCCCACGATAATTATCTGGGTTATTAGGATTTCCTTTTTTGTAAATAGGAATGATGGTAGATTTAGCCCAGGCTTCAGGGAAGATTCCATCATTAAACAATCTGTTGAACAATATCACAAGAAAATCAATAACTACTGAGTTAGCGTTTTTCAACATTTCACTCAGAATTCCATCTGGGCCTGCACTTTTTTCTAACTTTAAACATTTAATGCTATTAATTACCTCATTTCTGTTCATCAGAGCATTAAATAATGGTTCTTCAAAATCTTCTGCATCTTGCATGACTAGATCATCTTCATTTAAATTATCATTGTCTCTGAAAACTACTGAAAAGTGTTCAAACCATTGCTCAGGACTAATGTCATTATAAAGTATTCTCTTCCTGTTCACTGATCTAATGGTTGCCCAGAATAATCTAGAATCTTTTATTGAATCTTTTAGTTTTTGCAATTTTTGTTCATCAAATTCCTGTTTCTTCCTTCTTTTTAACTGATCATATTCCTTTCTTTCCTGTGTATATTTCTCCTTATATTTCTTTTTATTAACAATGCTCTTACATCTCTGGAAACTTTTCAGAAGGCCTTTGACTATTCTTTTCTTTTTGACACACTCTTCATCAAATCATTCCTCACATTCTTTCTTTCTTCTCCCAACCATTCTCAACATACATGAGGCTGCTCCACACAACGCGCGTGTAAAAATATCAACAGAAGCATTAACATTAAAATATAACATGTCATAGGCATTTTCTAAACATTCTTTGAAATCATTGCCATCCAGTTCATTTTTATATAACTGCACATTCTCTTCAGACCATACAATTCTTTTCTCTCCTTTTTGACACTGATCAGCTTCTCTTCTACTCTCATTATTCTTCCACTTCAACACAACAGGCAAATGCCAGGAGAACAACCTGTGTCCAACAAACATAGAACAATTGTCTAATAAACTATCTGAAACAAGAAAATAATCAATTACACTATTTCCTAGTGGTGAAACAAATGCAAAGTCTCCTTCTCGATCTCCACCACAAAATCCATTTAGAATGAGCAAATCAAACAGAAAGCAAAAGTCTAACAGGGATTTCCCAAAGCTATTAATAGTAACATCCTGAGAATAACGCAAGCTTACGTCATCAGTATCATTCCATCCACCTTCAAATGCGACATTATTTATATCTTCAAACTTTGCTTGCTCACAACCTGTCCTAGCATTCAGATCTCCACTCACAATCATATACACATCTTCATTCCTCAAGACTTGCAACAAGCTTTCCTCTAAGACCACCACCCCATCCTTTATCTCACTCTCATTATACAGTGGGCCTCCCTCTGGGACTACATAGGTGGAAACCCAAACTACATCTTTATCTACGTTGAACACACTTTTATCAATTTTAACCACAACAGTATTACTAGAATCAACTCGAGAGAGAGAGAGAGAGAGAGAGAGAGAGAGAGAGAGAGAGAGAGAGAGAGAGAGAGAGAGAGAGAGAGAGAGAGAGAGAGAGAGAGAGAGAGAGAGAGAGAGAGAGAGAGAGAGACATTTGTTTGAAACATTTGAAACATTTGTTTATTGAGGGAAAAGAATAAGCGCACAATGGGCTTGTTTACATCTTGCCCTCGAAACAAAAGAAGAAAAGCATAATTAAAACTTCAATTAATGAACAAAAGCAACAGGGGAAAAAATCCTACACATTCATCCACCCATCCATCCTCCACCCACCCACCACCAACCTCGCTCACAGCACAGTAATCATATGAACTAATATAAAGTGAATTAACAATAATCATGAAATACATTGTGGAGGAAGAAAATCAATCTAAATAAAAGGTATTATGAGAAATTACTTTCTTCCTCCATCTTCTCAGCCCCCCCCCCCCCCCCCCCCCCTCCCTTAAAGTAAAAAAACAACAACAAAATCCTCATGTTTAAAAACAAGATTTATGTACAAATTAACCATGTCAAGAGATATGAATAAACATTTTTTTTTAAAGTAATACAGTTCAGAAGCTACATAAGAGAGGTTAATATGCGATGTTAATATGTTTGATCATAAGGTACTTATGGTAGTTCTTCTTGAAAACATTGAGACTTGAATGAACATTAAAAGAAGCTAAAATCGTATTCCACAAACAACCGCCCGAATACAACAGACTAGTCTTGGAAGATGTACTTTGATTTTAAGAATACTGCGGCGCGCGCGCGCGCGCGCGCGCGCGCGCGCGTGTGTGTGTGTGTGTGTTTACTTGTTGGGGTGTCTTTGCGTGTGGGCATTTTTCACTCTTTCACCATGGCGGCATAGTGATGGGCAAGTTATACTGTGACTGGCCTTTCGCTGTGTTGCCGTGGTTGGGGGTGGGGAGTGTTCATGTGTACGGGCCCTTTAATGTGTATGTATTTATTGTATTGCATTGCATTTTGTATTCTTTTATATTGACTGCGAGACAAATTTCCTTGTTTTTTAAAGGGGAACAATAAATAATTTATTGATTGTGAGAGAGAGAGAGAGAGAGAGAGAGAGAGAGAGAGAGAGAGAGAGAGAGAGAGAGAGAGAGAGAGAGAGAGAGAGAGAGAGAGAGAGAGCGCGAACGAATCTTTTTTTTTATTGGTGGCTAAGAATAAGCATAGCTTCTTTACATCTTGCCATCAGAAAAGAGAAAATGCAAAAACAATTCATGAATAAACAACATTAGCTAGTAAATCATAATGTAGACCAAAAACGCAAGAAAAAGTACATGAAAATACCAAGCAAACACACACAGACACATGCGCACGCACACGCGCACGCACACACGCACGCGCGCACGCACGCACACACACACACACACACACGCGCGCGCGCGCGCGCGCGCGCGCGCGCGCGCGCGCACACGCGCACACGCACACACGCACACACACGCACACACACACACACACACACACACACACACCACAGCTCACATTCTCAGCATCAGAAAGTTAGACCCAGATTTCACTGCCTAGGCCCTAAGCTTTCCCATTTCCCAGCAGCAGTGAGCCTGCCAAAAATAGACCTCTCCTTTTTTTTTCTCCTGCTGCCTTCAAGGCCTTTCTGACCTTTTAGTTACCTCTCCCTTACTGGCTGGATAGAGTCTCTCTCTCTCTCTCTCTCTCTCTCTCTCTCTCTCTCTCTCTCTCTCTCTCTGGTGGCATAGGTAGCGAGTTTAAAATTAGAACAGCAGTGGTGCTGGCTCAGATGAGAAGCAGGCAGGAAAAAGGAAGGGTAAGTGGCTAGAGTAGTTACCTCTCCCTTACTGGCTGGATAGAGTCTCTCTCTCTCTCTCTCTCTCTCTCTCTCTCTCTCTCTCTCTCTCTCTCTCTCTCTCTCTCTCTCTCTCTGGTGGCATAGGTAGCGAGTTTAAAATTAGAACAGCAGTGGTGCTGGCTCAGATGAGAAGCAGGCAGGAAAAAGGAAGGGTAAGTGGCTAGAGTGGGCCAAACTTTATGAAGCCAGAATGCCGCAGAAAAGCATGCTGTGACACACACACTAACAAAAGTCGACGTCAACATCAAGATAAATAACCATGCATATTAAGTCACATAATAATAATAATGAAAAATCAATAGCACATGAAAACATGTGAAATGAGAAAATCGAGATGGCGAGATAGTGACAAATTATGAAATATGAGGACTAGAATAAGTTTTTATGACTTTGAATTAACGAACTCTGTCATCAACAGCTTATTGTAGTTTTGTTTAAAACTGCTCAAACTGCTTTTAATTGTTGAAGTAGCGAGGATTGTGTTCCACAAAGAACCACCTGAATAGGTTAGGCTTGACTTGAAAAGGTCAACGCGCGGCAAAGGTAACATGAGTTTATGGCGTTGATCATTAGTCATAAATGTATTTGTGAGTGATGGTGGAGCACAACCAGATAATATTTTGAACATAGAAACAGCCTTGTTGAATGTAAGTTTCAAATGGAAAGGCAAGATGTCTAATGTCACATAATCCGAAATGGTTAATGTTGACGATTTAGCTAAGACTAATTTCAGAGCATGTCTATAAAGACTTGACAGTGGCTTTAGAATATTTTCACTTGCACCATCCCAGATAGTTGATGCATAATTTATGTGGGATTCAATAAAGGAATGAAAATAGATTTTACGAGAATGTATGTCTAAATAATTAATGTTTAAGTTTGGATAATTGAAATATTTTTTGGGAGACACATTTGCAAACATTTGACACATGTTCAGACCAGGAGAGGTTTTCGTCAACAACAACACCAAGAACTTTGTGGAAAGAAACTTGTTTAATATTGTTACCGTTTATAAGAAGAGGAAGGACATTAAGATGAAGATTTTGTCGTTTCTGTCTACTTGTTATAACCATAAATATAGTCTTTAATGGATGGAGACTCTTGTGATTTAATTCAGACCAGCTAAGTAATTCATCAATGCTCTTTTGTGAAATAGACAATACAGTTCTGTAATCAGAATGACTGTAATGCAGTGTAGTAACATCTGCGAATAATTCGCACAGGGTCCAATAACTGAACCTTGAGGTATACCATACTTGGTTGTTAGAGTGGTAGACATAGCGCCATTAATTGCAACAATCTGCGTCCTATCAGTTAAAAACGACGAAAGAAGCTCTATTGCATTAGTAGATATACCATATATTTTAAGCTTTTTCAGAAGTAGGGAGTGATCAATTACGTCAAATGTTTTAGCAAAATCAACTATTAGGACACCAGTTAATTAATTGTTATTAATATTGAATAGCCACTTATCTACTAGGTTTGTGAGTGCTGTGTGGCAAGAATGTTTAGCTCTAAACCCAGACTGGCAAGGATGGAGTAGATCGAAATAATCAAAATGATTGATAATATGTTTTTTAGTGTGAGTTTCAAAAGGTTTAGATAGGGCAGAACTGATATATATAGGCCTGTAATTGGACGGGTCTAAGCGATCGCCAGATTTAAAAATAGGAGTGACTTTAGCCACTTTGAAAGGTTTAGGGAATAGATTTTTTGAAATAAACAAATAAGTTAGTGATTCGGTAATAACTAGAGCAGAGTGTTTTAAAATGTTACTATCAATATAATCAAGTCCTCTAGTACTAGAGAGAGAGAGAGAGAGAGAGAGAGAGAGAGAGAGAGAGAGAGAGAGAGAGAGAGAGAGAGAGAGAGAGAGAGAGAAAGACAGACACACAGACAGAAACATGGAGGGAATATGCATTAATGTTGACTATTTGTGTGCAAGTGAATGTATGCAAATGTGCAAGCGTGTGCTCGTACACATGTACGCTTGCATACCCATTGTATGCCAACACAGCGGGACCACGATCAGCCATGCATCAGACCACACTAACGATCGCTCGTTAGATTCATAAACCGTGTTCTAGACACACTTTAACTGATGAAAAATTAATCCACCATTGGTACCAGAATACCAAGGCCAACGGATCAATGATTCCTAGGATCAATCAACCAATCCTTGCTTGAATGGGTCCTTGATTGATCAGTTGATCAATGATGCTTGTGTAATACTGATCAATGTTAGCCTTGTGATTATGGTAACAGGGGCAAAGGCACTGCAATAATATTGGCATTGCATCAACATGTTGCAATTTATTTTTGAGTAAGGGGTGGGGTTGAATTAAGCTTTTTGGACTTGGCTTGACCGCAGTGAATTTGTCCCCCATTTTCTATAGAATTTTACTTCTTCGTTTTTTCAACAATCAATTTATAATTCATTGAGCATTGAGGATATTGACAATATCAGAAAGAGGTTTTGACGAGGGTCGTGATTATGTGATGATAATAACTGTGCGCTAGAAAGATGCTTGACAATCAGAACTATGCACTGGAAAGGATTTTGACAATCAGAACTATGCACTAGAAAGGATTTTGACGATCAGAACTATGCACTAGAATGGATTTTGACGATCAGAACTATGCACTAGAATGGATTTTGACAATCAGAACTATGGACTAGAATGGATTTTGACGATCAGAACTATGCACTGGAAAGGATTTTGTCGATCAGAACTATACACTGGAAAGGATTTTGACGATCAGAACTATACACTGGAAAGGATTTTGACAATCAGAACTATGCACTAGAATGGATTTTGACAATCAGAACTATACACGGTAAAGGATTTTGACGATCAGAACTATGGACTAGAATGGATTTTGACGATCAGAACTATGCACTGGAAAGGATTTTGACAATCAGAACTATGCACTAGAAAGGATTTTGACAATCAGAACTATACACTGGAAAGGATTTTGACAATCAGAACTATACACTGGAAAGGATTTTGACAATCAGAACTATACACTGGAAAGGATTTTGACGATCAGAACTATGCACTAGAAAGGATTTTGACAATCAGAACTATACACTGGAAAGGATTTTGACAATCAGAACTATGCACTAGAAAGGATTTTGACAATCAGAACTATACACTGGAAAGGATTTTGACAATCAGAACTATACACTGGAAAGGATTTTGACGATCAGAACTATACACTGGAAAGGATTTTGACGATCAGAACTATGCACTAGAAAGGATTTTGACAATCAGAACTATGCACTAGAATGGATTTTGACAATCAGAACTATGCACTAGAAAGGATTTTGACGATCAGAACTATGCACTAGAAAGGATTTTGACAATCAGAACTATACACTGGAAAGGATTTTGACGATCAGAACTATACACTGGAAAGGATTTTGACGATCAGAACTATGCACTAGAAAGGATTTTGATAATCAGAACTATGTATTAGAAAGGATTTTGACAATCAGAACTATGCATTGGAAAGGATTTTGACAATCAGAACTATGCACTAGACAGGATTTTGACAATCAGAACTATGTATTAGAAAGGATTTTGACAATCAGAATTATGCACTGGAAAGGATTTTGACAATCAGAATTATGCACTGGAAAGGATTTTGACAATCAGAACTATGCATTAGAAAGGATCTTCAGAATAATAATTTTGCTCTTGAATGCATACTGTCAATCATAATTATGCACTGGAGAGGTTTTGAGAATCCTAGTTACGCAGTAAAAAGAAATTTGACAAAAATGATCATGCACTGGAAATGATTTTGACAATCACGATTATGCGCAAGAAGAGATTTTGAGAATAATCACTTTGCAACTGAAAGAATGTTGATAATCATAAGCATGCAATGGAGAGGGTTTTAAAAACCATAGTCATGCAGTGGACATGAGTTTGGGAATAATAATTATGCATTGGGGAGAATTTTGACAATCACGATCACGCACTAGAAAGGATTTTGCCAAACACGAATCATGCACTAGAAAATTAACCATTTTAGGCAGGAATTTTAATATTTAATGTATTTATCAATGTAATTATTTGCAAGCCTTAGGCCGGGTTCACATTAGACGGGTAAGTTCCATACGGAAAACCCTAAATAAGTGGAAGAAAGAAGGATAACATTTGACGCATATAGGGGAAATTCGGACACGTGCGCAAATCTTTTCCCTTCTTTGTTTCACTTATTTATGGATTGCGCACGGGTTTCCGAATGGAATATCAGCTTATGTGTGTACACGGCCTTATAGTCAAGCGATTGAACACTTCGTATCATCAACATTATCTTTATTACCAGAAGAATTCTTGGGATGCTAGAAACCAACAGTAGCAGCATCAGCAGCTGCAGTATTTTAACTCCACCTTGCCCCCCCCCCCCCCCCCCCCCCCCCCCCTCCCCCCCTCCCCCCCAGCAGGGTTTAATGCTGTTTACTGCCCTTCAATACCGGTTACATATGGCATTCCTCGTGTAAGGAAAGTCATTTATTTTTCGATATCATAAACAATACATTATTTAGCTAAATAATGCATTATTTAAGTATATAATGCATTATATATCTTATTGAAAAACTGTGAGATGCGTAGCAATAAAACATGCTTTATATACTACAAATAATCATTTATTTAAGAAAACCCCAGCTTTAAACTAAATAATTAATTATTTTTATATCATAGCAAAATCAATTTGAAACATGTTATTATTTACTCAAACAATGTATTATTTAATAAAAGCTTCATTCTCAAAATAATGTTTTATTTAGGTTTCAGTTTTCGTTTTATTTCAAATAATTCATTATCTTAAATAATGCATTCATTATTTTAAATAATGCATTACATAGAAACGCCGAACAAGCCTTTTTTGTGGAGTCGAAACTAAAAAACACGCTAGCTCTCATTCCTGAGTTACCGGGAAATTTACTTTTGGTCTGCTCCGCCAGAAACGTTCTTCTTTACTTCACTGTCCGCCTTCAATCATCGATCACCGAGAATAAAAGAAATAAAAACGTTATCACATATTGAAAAATTCAACACATTATCATATTGTAGGGTACCCTCAAGCCTGATCACCTCTCAGGCATCCCACAGCCAGAGCACAACGGCCTCAAGGCTCGTCTGTCAGGATGAACCAAACCTTGTACTTTGCCTGTGGGAATTCCCAATCTGGGAAGAGGCGAACAGTTAGGAGATTATTTTTAGATAAATGGAACCAGAACATAAACAACAGACAAGTAGTTTATAAAAAAAAAGAAATAAAGATTTATTTAACTAGTTAGACTGACAATAAACACATTGTCATATCAAGACTATTCAACTTCAATTATAAATAACTGTTGCTAATTATAGCGTCAGTCAACGACCTGGGATAAACTTTAGGCAATGGCTATTCACCCTCTCGTGGCAAAAACAACCCAGGCTATTTTCCTTCACTTCCGTGTGTGTGTGTGTGTGTGTGTGTGTGTGTGTGTGTGTGTGTGTGTGTGTGTGTGCATGTGTGTGTGTGTGTCAAGTCAAGTCAAGTCAAAATGATCTTTATTGACGATAAAAGAATAAGCTTGATAAAGCTTTTTTACATCCTGTCGCGTGTGTGTGTGTGTGTGTGAACATTGAACATTAAACATTGGTTTACTGCCATGAAACCTAAACAAAGGCTTATAAGGCACAGGTTAAGATTACAAACAACGCAAAATACTATTCATGCTTTTTTGTTAAAATAAATACTAACATATTTTGCCACAAATGGCTGTAGTTCATCTAACATCATCATATCTGATGGAGACTGAACATTTGATTCTAAACTTTGCTTGTCTACATTTTCCATCAATTTGTAACGATCTTTTTTATACATAACGCATTTTTGGCAAAGTCTGTTTTCTCTTACAATATTTTCGTTTCTACCAATTTCGATTTTTAAATTATGAGCACTAATTCTCAATTTACATAGAGCCTGTTTTTGTTGTCTATCCAAAATAGTACTAAAAAGGTACGATTCTATTCGATATTCTTTAGTTACATCATTATAAAACCTGAGCCGTGATACTTCTCCCTTTCTTAGTTTCCAAAATGATATGTAACAGTTTTGCATTCTTCGTAATATCGCATGTTGTAATTTTTTAGCATTGAATGTGAATTGATTGTTCCAAACATGCTCAAAGCCAAGATCAAACATCATTGTTTTGATGAACTTAATCCATGATGTTTGTGAGCCATCTTGTTGCAACATGTTATCATATGCCTGTCTCAAACATGAATTTTCCTTAGATTCAAGTATATGTATCCAAAAGCCTACAACATTAACAAATGCATTTAAATTCAGGGGAAATCTACCTAATTCTGCTAAGATTGGAAGGCGCATAGCCTTCTTATGTACAGCTAACATATATCTACAAAATTTAGCATGTACATTTTCATGTGGAAATGTGTTCCCCAAGCATTTTCCAAAGTATTCAAATAAATCAAAACTGTTTTTTGTACTATATGGTAGCCACATTTTTTAACCATAGAGTAATATTGGTGAAACCAAGGAATCAAATAGTTGATTGATAATCCTAATATCAATATTTTCTTTTATAAGATATCTTCGTAGATTATGTGCAGCTTTATTTCCTTGTTTGCTCAGATGTTCTTGAGCTTTATTGAAATTACCATCTTTTTGAAAGATTATACCTAGATATTTATAGCTGTCTGTGTTTTCAATAATATTGTCTCCACACTTAAATGCCATTGGTATAATCGGTTCTGATCGAGAAAATACGACAACCTTTGTTTTTTCTATATTAATATGTAGCCCCCAATTACAACTATACTCATATAGATTATGTAATTGTCTTTGAAGTCCACTCCTTGTTTTTGATAACAATATAACATCGTCTGCATACATCAAGCAGGATACTTTTTCATTTGATGTACTGTTTATTGTAGGGAAATCGTTATCATTTATTTTCTCAGGAATGTCATTTACAAATATATTAAAGAGTGTAGGGCTAAGCGTATTACCTTGATGTACCCCCTTTTTAATTAGAATGTCCTCAGAAAACCCGTTCTGAGTATTGACTGATATTGAAGCATTAGTATACATGTCTTTAATTATATCAAAACATTTTCCCATGATTCCAAGTTTATGCATCTTTAATAAAAGAGCGTCATGCCACACATTATCAAATGCTTTTCTAAAATCTACAAAGCAACAATATAGTCTACCATTTCTTTCTGTGGTGGCATCATCCACAATTTTGTTAAGAATAAAAATGTGACCTGTTGTTCTTCAATTTTACCTAAAACCACCTTGTTCCTTTGATAACAGGTTGTTTGATTCCAAATATGTATTTATTCTGTTGTTTAACACTTGGCAAAATACCTTTCCTAGACAGGTATTAAGAGTTATACATCTATAATTATTAGCATTCATTGGGTCTCCTTGTTTGTAAATTGGAACATTTATACCATTTTTCCACATTGCAGGATACTTTCCTGATGACAAAATGATATTGAGTAATTTGACAAGAATATCTAATGTAAATGGAAGACTTGTTTTAATCATTTCGTTAATTATACCATCTGTCCCTGGTGATTTGCTTGTTTTTTGATTTTTTACAAGCTGCCCTGCTTTCACCAACTGTTACTGAATCATTAAAGCAACTGGGTACATTATCTATGTTTTCAACAATCTGTTTTAATTCTTGGTTTACTGATTTTTTTCTTTCTTCTGAAACATCAGCTTCTTTCCCAATCAGTTGTTCTAAATGATGTATCCATTTTGCAGAACCAATGTTTTTATTATTATCATGACAGGCTTCTTCAGATGATTTTAATTCTTTTAATATGCTCCATACCGTATTTGGGTCCTTCTCAAATGCCTCATTAAGGGTATTTACTAAAGAGCTTTTTATGGGCTTTCTTTTTCTTTTTTAGAATCTTTTTATACTTCTTTCGAGATGCATAATATTTTTGACAAAGGTGTCGATTGCTTGGATACCTGTTCAAGGCATTTAATAAAGATTTCATTTCTTTCTTTAAAGTGTAGCAATCAGTATGAAACCACTTTTTGCCTTTCCTTTTTCTTCGTCTACGTTTTTGCCAATAGTACTTTATGCTTAGTTTTCCTGCATTATTAAGAATCTGTGTAAAATCATCAGTGATCTCATCAACCATTTTGGTTGAGCATTGCTGTGCATCATTTATTTGTTTATCTAACTTTATATTGAGTTCTTGAGCAAGACAACTTACTGAAGGAAGACTAAATGCCTTATAAAATCGATTACAAGAATTTCCATCCCACTTGAACTTCACATTACTTTCTATATGATCTGTGAACATGTTTGTGTCTTTTATAGTTTTTTAATTTGTCATTACCATTATATATGAAATTGCTAAAATTTGAATTTAAATGTTTGGGAAGGTCAAAATTTAATTCAATTGGACAATGATCAGAAAATTCTGCAAGAGACTTTACCTTCATGTTTATAATGTCTTTTGTCATCTCTTGTGAGCAAGCAAAGTAATCTAGTACACTACATCCTTTGGGCGTATAGCATGTGTATCGTCCTTTGAGATCACCTAGTGTTCTCCCATTTAAGATATACATGTTGTTATCTATGCATAAAGATAGCAGCTTTCTACCATTCTTTTGTACAATTCTATCCATTGATTTTCTCTGGAATACAGTTTCAACATTATAATTGTCTAATAAATTATAATGATCGTTACATTCATTGTCCATTTGTATATAATCTGGTTTGTCCCCAGTTCTGGCATTAAAATCACCACACAAAAGAACTGTTCCTTTTGCGCACAGTTCTGTCACATCCTCTTGTAATCTGTCCCATATTTTGATGGTTTCCTCCTTTCCAAAAGATGAATGTTCAGGAGGTATATAAGTAGAACCAATGAAAACATGGTCGTTATTCTTATGATTTTTTGCCATTTGCAACCATACTATATCACAATTACTTCTAGGGAGTACTTTAACGTGTTGTCTTAAAGAGTCGTTAATAAACACAGATATCCCACCCGATGCGTGAGTGGCTTTGTTTCGTTTATGTCGACAAAAATTAATGCCTTTCCCAAATCCTGGAAAAAATATATCTTCAGTATTGGATTTATCCAAATGCCTTTCTTGTAGAAATACAATGTCGTATTCTACCAATTGTCTAATTATTCTTTCATCATTTAGCTTATTTACTTTAATGCCGTCAATGGTTTCCTTATAGCCTTTTAGGTTCCATGTTAATATACTATAAAAACTTTTGTTGGAACGTTTCATTAACAAATCTTTAAATAATTAAGAAACAGAGAACAGAATGTCTCTGAACTGAAAAATACAACCCGTTTTTAAAAGCAATTACGAACGTTTGGGATAGTTATTTAATTCACACGAATATTATTGTAGATGTGAAGTATATCAAATAACTAATGAATATGAAGCAAAGTCATTCTACAAAGGATTGTCACATTAGTTGCGGAACAGGTGGTTTCCTAATCATAATTATCTGGCCTCCAATGGTAGTTCCTGTATCTCGGCCGGTAGTCACCATCTGGAGATCTCCAGTGTCCTCTGCCTCCACCAGAAGGTCGTTGCCCACGGAAGGTTCTGTTGCCTCGTCCGCATTGTTTATTTCTCTGGTCTCTGTTGATTTCATGTTCATCGTCAGAGTAGCGTTCCCGATCATTGAAATGTCGTTCAGGTCGGTTTCTGTAGCGTTGTGGACGATGATCATTGAAGCCTTTTTCAGGATGATTTTTGAAATTTCGTCCTTGCTGATAGGATCGGTTTCCTGACTGCATATCACCACGGCTTTAACGGTTTGGGCCAGAATGACGAACTTCCCTTCTGCTGTCTTTGTAGCTGGTCCTCTTTTGATGTTGGTTTTGTTGTTTTCGAGCGGGTGACTGTTTCCAGAACAGCCCGTGCAGATGTCTTCCAATATTGCCTCCTAGGATCCCCGTGCATTTTTTGGTTGGGTGGAAGTCGTCCTTCATGTTTCGATCGTTGGTTCTGAAAGTGTCTTGTGATAAGAAGGTAACACTTTTGTCCTCAACAAAATGCGCTTGCACGAGTGCATTGTACAGTTTGCCTTTAGCAATGATGTTTGTATTCCCAGCACAGACTGCGCCGCTAACAACAACTCGGGTCTTTCTGTGTTTGTCTCTGATTTTCTGGACACAATGAATCCTAAGGTCGAATATACATTTCGTCCTAAGGCAGAATATGCATTTCGTCCTAAGATCGAAAGTGCTCAGTTCGTCCTAAGGTCGAATATACATTTCGTCCTAAGGTCGAATATACATTTCGTCCTAAGATCGAAAGTGCTCAGTTCGTCCTAAGGTCGAATCTACATTTCGGCCTAAGGTCGAACGTACATTTCGTCATAAGGTCTAAAGCATGTACATGTCGGCCTAAGGTCGAAATTCTGCCATCAGTCAGTCTTTTTCATTTCATAAAAAAACGCAATATGCAGGACCCTGGCAACAAGTGCCATGAATGTCGGTCACCCATCTTGTCTGTCATCAGGGTGTTCGGAATGGGTTAGAGGGGTTAGTGAAGGCTCCTGCGGATCAGGCAATCATGTGGCAATCATCGGATCATCGCCAATCATCTGACGGTTTGGGCAGAAAATGCACCTTTTTAGGGTTTTTTAAGTAAGCCGAAAAAGACTATTCTTTTAACTTTATATTTCAATATTAGTATGTTCATATCGGATTTAATAATAAACTTAATTGTCCACTTAATTTTGTGTCTGAATTGTCAGCTTCGGTCTCTCTCTCTCTCCCTCCCTCTCTCTCTCTCTCTCACTCTCTCTCTCACACTCTCTCTTTCTCTCTTTGTGTTTGTGTGTGTGTTTATACAAAAAAATTGTTACGCCCAGAGCTGAGCACTTTCGACCTTAGGACGAAATGTTGCAGTCGACCTTAGGCCGAAATGTATATTCGACCTTAGGACGATCTGAGCACTTTCGACTTTAGGACGAAATGTTGCAGTCGACCTTAGGACGAAATGTACATTCCGACTTTTTTGTTTCGACCTTGGTCCGATCTGTGTATCATTCGACCTTAGGACGAAATGTATATTCGACCTTATTCCTGTGACCCATAAAGGCAAGTCGAAGGATGGGGCATACAGTTTCATGTTAATCAAACAAAGAAACCAAACCCATCACATCACATCAACCACCCACCCAACCAAAAAGCATAAACTCTTGATAATCAAAGCATAGAAAGAACTGTCCAACTCGGGAACAGAAAACTAGGTCAACAATATCACAGGAAGTGGGCTGACTGAAGGGACATAACTCTACAGGAAACCAGATAAACACACATTGTTGTTTTTCTGGGGTTTTGTTTCCAATGCGTGGTCATGCCAATGGCGGGCCAAATCCGATTGCATATTCTCCATTCCATTTGTCTTTCGTTCTTCTGGCTGAGTGAGTTTCAAACAGTCAGCTGTCATGGATGAAATTGACTGCATTCGTTTAAAATAGAATATTTTACTTGTTTATGTGTTTGTTTGTTTCCTTGTTTTTGTTGGGAATATATACTGATTTTGTTGCCGTTTTCCTTTTCTTTCTTATTTTCTGAGACACGTTTTGAGTGCAATAGCGTGCGATTCCAGATCGACTTTTATTATGCCTTTGCCTTAGGACTTCATGTTTTGCTTTTCTCGACCCAACCCTCTCTTCTCTCTCTCTCTCTCTCTCTCTCTCTCTCTCTCTCTCTCTCTCTCTCTCTCTCTCTCTCTCTCTCTCTCTCTCTCTCTCTCTCTCTCTCTCTCTCTCTCTCTCTCTCTCAAGATTAGCAACACGTTATGTAGGCTTGGTTTCATGCATATCAACCAGGGTGTTGTAAATGTCAGGTCTTTCCTCTCTGCCTTTAGACAAAGACTGATTGATTGTGATTTGCAAGATTTGGACTCGACTCTCATGCTTAATGAACTATATGCTTTTTATTGAACCTTTAGACAATTGTGTGACGTTCCAGAATATCTATACATAATCCGAAATCCTGGTATAAGAAAGTATTTAACAAGGAAAAGACGGTGTGTCACCGTTAAGAACTCATCGGTATAGGTACTCAATGTATCAAGGAAATAGAAACTGTCCTTTTTGCCTAGGTGTGTGAATTTCACTTTATTCTGATTTGTAAACAGTATGCACGTTTACGTAAAATGTACATTCCAGATAAATATTATTCACGTCCTAACGCTTTTAAAGTAACTTTACTATTATCAAATACAAAGATATGTCTATCTCTTGCTTTGTCTTTGTTTAAAGCTTTCAAGGTTAGAAATCAGTTGACCAATTATGCATAACCATATACAATATTATATGTTATTATATGTTGTTGGGAGAAATATATATATCTTGTCTTGACTTTTAAAGCATGAAGGGTTTAGTAACTAACTGAATAATCATGCTCAATATTTTACACCTTTCTTTATATTATACAGATTGTAAAGGTTTTGTTTTCCTTATTGTTATGTAAAGAAGTAAATAATAGTAGTTATTTCCTTGCTTGTTCTTGTCTGAAGCTTAGGTCGAGAATACAGCAAAAATAATCATGCTAAAATAGGCTACGTGAAGTGTTCTTGCTCTATATCATGATACGTTTATCGATGTCATTGCTCTTCACTGATTCTATTTATGTGTCATATTTATGCAGTGTTCGTGAAAGGTTTCTATTTGTGATTATGTATGCTATTATATGATTTTGGTTTTTTCCTTTTCTTCTTCCTTCCTGCTCCTTTATGACATGGGCAGAAAGGCCTACTCAATAAAAATGATTCGCTCGTTCGTTCTCTCTCTCTCTCTCTCTCTCTCTCTCTCTCTCTCTCTCTCTCTCTCTCTCTCTGTCTATGTCTACCTTTCTTTGTATTATTTTGGGTCTCTGTCTATCTGCCTCTCTGTTTGTCTGTCTCTCTCTGTCTCTGTCTGTCTCTCTCTCTCTCTGTCTCTCTCTGTCTGTCTGTCTCTGTCTGTCTGTCTCTGTCTGTCTGTCTCTATATCTCTCTTTCTTTCCTTCTCTCTCTAACTCCAAACTAGAGACATGCAACACTTTCCTTGATGCCATCCTAAGAAAATAATATGAACATTAATTTTAAACGGTTTGTCATGTACTGCACGATCTACTTTACAGAAATACACTTCGTATTAAATTAATTCGTTCTGTTTCCAGGAAATAATCCTCGGCGAACCTTTTCATCCAGGATTAGGATATAATGTCCTCAACGAACCTTTTCATGCAGGCTTAGGAAATAATGCCCTCAGCGAACCTTTTCATCCAAGCTTAGGAAATAATGTCCTCAGCGAACCTTTTCATCCAGGCATACGAAATAATGTCCGGATAATGATGATGTCTTGACAATCTATAGATTGGTTTGGTTTAATGGCCGGCTACATTGCATACGATTCTATTCACTGCGATCCGATTTTGACATTTCGAATGCATGGTTGACGTGAAATCCTACTCTCTAAATAAATCTGATGAAATCCTAATAGTTATGTTCACTATATTTGTAGTTTTCCGTACACGAATGTGATAAAACTATCTTATTTTGGTATCGGACATTGTATTTGCTTCGTGTATTGCGGTCTACATGAGTATAGTGAACCAAAACAGTATAGTTATTTTTAGACGGAAGTATTTAACGCGAATCATGACTCATAGACATCGTCAGAATCGCATCGTATTGGGGTCAAATCGTATGCAGTATGGCTGGGCCTTTAGAGTAGGATGAGAGAGATGAGATTAACTTTTAAGCAATAGATTCTTCAGAAGCTAATCATACACGCTCACTTTACAGGACATAAAGAAGTCAACAGTCTATCGAGTATGAGGGTGGAACATACAACAATATAATTATTGATAGTGTGTTCAGGATTGTACACGTATGAAGGACAGATTGGAAGAATAGACTTTGCTTAAAATCTTTATCATTCGAAAATGAAGGGTTTTTTTCTTTATTCGGTCTTCACAGTTCGATGTGTCTGTATCTGTGTGTGTTCTATGCCTTTCTATTTCTTTCTATGTCATTGTCTGTCTCTCATTTTCTCTTTCTGTCTCTGTATCAGTTGCCCACCCCTTTCCTTCTTTCTTTTTCTCCTCTTATCCCATTCCTCTTTCCCTCTGTCTGTCTGTCTGTCTCTCTCTCCCTCTCTCTCTTTCCTCTCTGTCTATGTCATCATTATTATGGTCCTTCACAATTAGTTTAACAGTAGCTTGCTCGCGATATTTGCAATAGTACTGATATTCATCAGCACAAAATAATAGAAACGAAAGAATCTTTTAACAGAACTCAATCATCATTGGTAGTTATATCCTGAGGGAAATATTATGAATGCTATGCGCCATTTACCATTCTTTTCTCCCTTTACTTGGCCGCATCAATAATCGATTGATAATTCTCGTAACGTAAGGCAGTGTTTGTGTGTTACTACGCGCGCGCGCGCACACAATTGAACACAAATGCCACAATGCGGTATTGGTGTGTGTGTGCATCACAAATGTCACAATGCGGTATTGGTGTGTGTGTGCATCACAAATGTCACAATGCGGTATTGGTGTGTGTGTGCATCACAAATGTCACAATGCGGTATTGGTGTGTGTGTGCATCACAAATGTCACAATGCGGTATTGGTGTGTGTGTGCATCACAAATGTCACAATGCGGTATTGGTGTGTGTGTGCATCACAAATATCACAATGCGGTATTGGTGTGTGTGTGCATCACAAATGTCACAATGCGGTATTGGTGTGTGTGTGCATCACAAATGTCACAATGCGGTATTGGTGTGTGTGTGCATCACAAATATCACAATGCGGTATTGGTGTGTGTGTGCATCACAAATGCCACAATGCGGTATTGGTGTGTGTGTGCATCACAAATGTCACAATGCGGTATTGGTGTGTGTGTGCATCACAAATGTCACAATGCGGTATTGGTGTGTGTGTGCATCACAAATGTCACAATGCGGTATTGGTGTGTGTGTGCATCACAAATGCCACAATGCGGTATTGGTGTGTGTGTGCATCACAAATGTCAAAATCGGATCGTGTTGACTTCTTTATGTCCTGTAAATTGAGCGTGTATGATTAGCTTCTGCTAATTAAAATGAAAATGAAAATTGAAGTATAGTTTTCATCCCCCCCCCCCCCCCCCCCCCCCCCCCCCCCCCCCCCCCCGGATAGGATAAAACAAATGATAAGAACGAAAATAACACAGCAAATAAGGAGCTCGTCCCGTAGAAGTATAAAAGTAAAAGAAAGTGCGCGCGCTCTGTGTGTGTGTGTGTGTGTGTGTGTGTGTGTGTGTGCGTGTGCGTGTGCGCGTGCGTGCGTGCGTGCGCGCGCGCGCGCGCGCGTGTGTGTGTGATACAGTGAAGAAATACCTCATTTACTTTCAAACGATACCCTGTATTATTCTAACAACGATAAAGCCAATCTATTGAATAACTTTTTCATAGAACACGCCACATTAGACAACGCTGATGATGAATTACCTAGATACCTTTGCCAATCAATGGACTAATACTTACTGAGCATGATGTTATATTAGTTTTAAAAATAATTAGACAAAACTAAAGCTTCTGGTCCAGATATTATACACAACAAGCTTCTAATACATGCTCTTTATGTTATAGTTAATCCTCTTACTCAGTTATTCAAATCGGTGCCTGAATGAAGGTAACTTTCCTTCTTTATGGAAAATCGCAGACATTTCCCCTATTTACAAAAAAAGGACCAAAAGAACTATGCAATGATCGTCCTATTTCACGTTTTAGCTGTCTAGGTAAAGTACTTGAAAGATGTGTGCACAAACATATGTACACGTCCTTCAAGACATACAACACAATTACCCCATTCCAATCCGGTTTCACACCAGGCGATTCGTCGTCGTGACCTTGACCTTGGCGTATGACCTTGAAAACCGAAATTCTTTAAGTCCCATAACTTTCACACCATTGGTCTTAGGGTCTTCAAACTTGGCATGTAGGTACTTTGGCTTGTGGCCGTTCTGATGATAGCATACCGATCTAGGTCAAGGTCATGGAGATCGGTAGGTCTTGAAAGTGGTAGGGGTATAAAAATTGGGTTTTAAGCCATATCTTCCACATTTTGACTTGACAGAAGCGCTTCAGATTGTGTGTGGTACTGTATGACCTAGAGTAGAAAACATCCGAGCATGCATTATTGCCATGCTGACCTTGACCTTGAAGTGTGACCTTGAAAACCGAAATTTCCTTCTTTGTGCTATATACTTCTTGTCCAAAGCTGTATCTCGTGAACTAGAAGACAGAATCCCTTCAAAATTTGTGTGAGCACAAGCGGATATTCCATGCGGAAACCCGTGCGCAATCCATAAATAAGTGAAACAAATAAGGGAAAAGATTTGCGCACGTGTCCGAATTTCGGAAATTACGCGTCTAATGTGAACCCGGCCTACACACTCGTACATAAATTATTCCTCGGAAATAATAATGTCGCCGAACGGCACACATGTTTCCGTTTTTTCCATCCTTCTATATCTCGTGAAATACGGTATAGAATAACTCCAAATGTTGTGTGGGTGTGTACAAAGAAGAGTAGAAGACATTGCAGCACAAATTATGCCTCGTGGGATTTTAATGTCGCCGAGCGGCAGACATGTATTCGAGTTACGGGTGTACACCCCATTGATTAAGGGTTACACACTATGCACCACACTAATTAAGGGTGTACATCCCGGTAAAGGAGGGGGTCTAATACTAAAAGTAAAAGACATTGTAGCACAAAATGTGCAACGTGCGGCTTAATTGTCGCCGAGCGGAAGACATGTCTCAGTGGTAAGGGTATACACCCCACCAATTAAGGGTGTGCATCCTGGAAAATGATTTGCACCCAGTCAAGTGTGTGTAGGTGTATCACCCAAAGGACACAAGGAGGACGAGGGCCTAAGATGTGAGGGGCAAGGGAGGTACGTACAGGGCGGGGCAGCCGGCAAAGGACATAATTATCTGCCGCTCGGTGATGCCCTTGTTGTTGATGTTTCTTTTGAAACTAAAACATTTAAACGAGAGAGAGAGAGAGAGAGAGAGAGAGAGAGAGAGAGAGAGAGAGAGAGAGAGAGAGAGAGAGAGAGAGAGAGAGAGAGAGAGAGAGAGAGAGAGAGAGAGAGAGAGAGAGAGAGAGAGAGAGAGAGAGAGAGAGAGAGAGAGAGAGAGAGAGAGAGAGAGAGAGAGACAGAGACAGAGACAGAGACAGAAACCGAGAGACAGAGATACAGGCCTTGAAATTGGGTTTTAAGCCATAATTTCCACATGTTTACTTGACAGAAGCGCTTCAGATTGTGTGAGGTACTGCATAACCTAGAGTAGAAAATATCCGAGCAAAACGTATTGCCATGGTGACCTTGACCTTGAAGTGTGACCTTAAAAAACGAAATTTCCTTTGCGCTATATTTTTTTTGTCCAAGCTGTATCTCGTGAACTAGAAGACAGAATCCCTTCAATTTTTGTGTGAGTATGTGAGACTAACAGTGGAACACATTAGTACATACTTTATCCCTTGGAAATACAATGTCGTCGAGCGGCAAACATATTTCCGGTTTTTTTCACCCCCATATATCTCGTGAAATACTGTACAGAATCACTCCAAATTTTGTGTGGGGTGTAAAAAGAAGAGTAGAAGACATTGCAGCACACATGCCAGGTGTGATTTCCAAGTCGCCGAGCGGAAGACATGTCTCCGATTGATTAATTCATTCATTAAGTGTGCATATCCCAGTAAAGGAGGGTGTCTAATACTAAAATAAAAGACATTGTAGCACACAATGAGCACGTGGGGCCTTGATGTTGTGATAATGATGTTGTGGTCTTTTTCATTGACATGTTTTGCCACCATCGTGTCCTCGTTTTACATGTCGCCGAGCGGAAGACATGTCTCAGTGTTACGGGTGTATACCCCACCAATTAAGGGTGTGTATCCCGGAAAATGATTTGCACCCAGTCTAGGATATGAAGGAGTATCACCCAAAGAACACAAGGAGGACGGGGGCCTAAGATGTGAGGGGCAAAGGAGGTACAGGGCGGGGCAGCCGGCAAAGGACATAATTATCTCAGTGCCGCTCGGCGATGCCCTTGTTGTTGATGTTTCTTTTGAAACTAAAACATTTAAACCAGAGAGAGAGAGAGAGAGAGAGAGAGAGAGAGAGAGAGAGAGAGAGAGAGAGAGAGAGAGACAGAGACAGAGACAGAAACCGAGAGACAGAGGCAGACATACAGAAATAATTGTGCAGAGAAAGATGAAGAGAGAGAAAGTCCACGAAATAAAGAAAGACAGAAAAAAAGAAGAATGAATCAAATAGGAAGCCAGAGAAAAGGTCACAAACATTCAACACACAAATATGAATAGCTAGAATGGTTATGAATGTCACAAAGTGTTGCGTGCACTGTAATCAGGACTCAAATCAAGACTTGTTCACTGTTGGTGTAATTTTGTTTGTATAACATTAGTAATGGGAGTGTGATTGATTCTGGAAGTCTTGGCAAAGATTAATAAATCGAAATGTTGACATATGCTGAGCTTTTTGTTTTGCTTCCTCAGATCTGTCTTGAAAAGGAAAACAGAGAAAAGAAAAAGAGAGAAGAAAAAAGGAACAGCAAAGAACTCTTGAAAAGGAAAACAGAGAAAAGAAAAAGAGAGAAGAAAAAAGGAACAGCAAAGAACAGAAAAAAAGAATGAATGAAAGAAAGAAAGAAAGAAAGAAAGAAAGAAAGAAAGAAAGAAAGAAAGAAAGGAAGGGAAATATAGCCAGAACAAATCTGATAAAAGTCACAAACACACAGCACACTGCACAAAATATATTGCCCAAACGATTATGAATGTCACATCGTGTTCCATGCACTCTTTAATCATGGCTTAAAGAGAGACAGAAAGAAAGAAAGAAAACGAAAATAGAATCAATTAGAAAATCAAGAAAAAAGATTTTAAAAAAGTATAGAAGTATCAAACATTCAGCATACAGAAAAATGAATAACCGTAACAATTATGAATGCCACTAAGTGTTCCATGGACTGTGTAATCAGGATTTCAAAAATATGCAAGAAGAGAAAATGTTGGCCTACAGAAAATAAAGGAAGAAAAAAACAACGAAATCTACAGAAGTTGCAAATCATATGTAGCATGCACACGAAAAAGAATGACCATACTAGTTATAAATGTTACTAATTGCTCACTGCTCTAATCACGACTTTAGAAATGAAAAAGAACAAGGGCATCGCCGAGCGGCAGATATGTACCTGCCCCGCCATGTACTTCCCTTGCTTCTTACATTTTAGGCCCTCGTCCTCCTGGTGTCTTTTGGGTGATACACGTACACACCCTTAACTGGGTGCAAATCCTTTTTCAGGATGCACACCCTTAATTGGTGGGGTGTGCACCCTTAATCAATGGGGTGTACACCCTTAACTCGGAGACATGTCTGCCGCTCGGCGACATCGAAATACCACGTGGCATAATTTGTACTGCAATGTCTTCTACTCTTCTTTTTACACACCCACACAAAATGTGGAGTGATTATATACAGTATTTCACAAGATATAGGTGGGTGAAGAAAAACGGAAACATGTCTGCTGCTCGGCGACATTGTATTTCCGAGGAATAATTTATGTACGAATGTGTTACACTGCTAGTCTCACATCCTCACACAAAATGTGGAGGGATTCTGCCTTCTAGTGCACGAGATACAGCTTGGACAAGAAATATGCGCAGTCGTGGCCTTGACCTTGGCGTATGACCTTGAAAACCTAGCATCTTTAAAGGACCATAGTCATCTCCATTCGGACCTAAAAACGTTCTGGAAAACGTTTCAGCATTATTTCCTACTACACATAGACACAGTATACAAACTGTATCTATGTAACCTACCTTTTATGTCACATTCGTCAAGATAAAGTGAGCGCGCACACTTTTATTTCGCAAAAATCGGTCTCCTGGGGCAGATTTGCTAGCTGCCATTGAATATCACCAAAAATGGTATTTGTGCGATAATCCATTTGGCGTGACGTAGATTAGGGGAAATCAATATGGCACCTGTGACTGGTGTTGAACTATTTGAGGACAAATTATTTTGCCTGTTTGTGGCTCGTTTTTAATAATAGAACTTGTTGGGATACTTTCAGACCTAGCTTATGACGTAACGCTGTCAGAGGATACGTATTATTATTATGACGCCAAGTTGTACACCTTCAAGTTCCTCTCTTCTTGTTCTAGTCAAGGCGAAATTATAAAGTTTACCTTGTTTTGTGATATATATTAGGTTTCTATGTTGATCTAACATGATTTGAGGGTGCTGAATCCAGATCCGTTAAAGGCCAAGTTGTAAATGTTGGATATTTTGAGTTATGACGTAATATTCAAAATGGCCGCCATAGGTCTCTAGAGAACTGTAAAAACATGCACTTAACGTAATTGTTTTGTATCTAATGCTTGTTTTGGTAAGAAAAATAGTATAATTTGCTGAAATGATTCAAACTATGGGAATTATATCCTATTTTAGTACTTCTTAGCCCCCAGTCACTGTGGAGAGGGCTATCGCGATCTTTCGTGCCCTTTCATTTATCTTAAGAACCATGTCACAGGATCACTTCGAATTTGTGTGTTACTATTTTAATGAAGCTGATATGCCCCTCAGTATGCCTTGTTGACATTGACCTTTGACCTTGAGTATGTGGTTTTATTGTATCAACTATACTTTTTCAACCTTTGCACTGCTGTTGTAAAATGTTTCTAAGCGAAGGTTTGTAGAGGATGTTGAATTACTGATGCCTATTTTATGCCTAAGCCATTCATCTGGAATGCTTTACCTTGAATTTGCATGGAATATTTCAACTTTTTGCTTTAATACATTTTAAATCATTGCAGTAACTGTCTCATAATTGGTACATGAGCCAATGGTTAAACATATCTAGATGCTAACCTAAGTACCAATGACATCTCTAGCCTTCATCTTGATGCTTGGCCTTTGTTGTTAGGCGCCAAGCACGGCGATCAGTGTCGATATTTCTTTTTATTTTATAGGTGGGTAAAATGGCCGACATTCCATTGCACGCCGGCACTTTTACCCACCTATAAATTGGCCAATGCACCAATTATGAGACCATTACTGCCAAGATTTAAAACATATAAAGACAAAATGTTAAAATATTGAATGCAAATTCAAGGTCAAGCATTTAAGATGAAAGGTTTAATAAAATAGGTATCAGGAATTCAATATTCTCTATACACGTTAGCTTAGGGGAAAAAAACCACATAGCTTATTTTACCACAGCAGTGCAAAAGTTGAAAAAGTATAGTTGATACATTAAAATCACATACTCAAGGTCAAAGGTCAAGGTCAATAAGGTATACTGAGGGGCACATCAGCTTCATTAAAATAGTAGCACACAAATTTGAAGTGATCCTCTGACATTGTTCTTAAGATAATTGCCAGGCAAATGAAAGGACACAAAATCGTGATAGCCCTCTCCGCAGAGTGGCTGGGGGCTAATAAGTACAAAAATAGGATATAGTTCACATAGTTTGAATCATTTCAGCAAACTATACTATTTTTCTTACAAATAAAAGCATTAGATACAACATAATTACGGTAAGTGCATGTTTTAACAGTTCTTTAGAGTCCCATAGTGGCCATTTTGAATATTTCGTCATAGCTCAAAATGCCCAACATTTACAACTTGGCCTCCAACGGTTTTAGATTCAGCACCCTCAAATCATGTTAGATCGACACCTAATATACATCACAAAAGAAGGTCAAGCTCAAATTCGCCTGGACTACTACTGACTACCCTTAACTGCGTCATTTGAGCTAATTGCCCCTAGACGAGATTTCAAGATAGCAGAGTACACAGAAGAAAAAAGGTCAGTGCATTTTTGCTACGTTTGAGCTAACAGTGTGATTGCGTTCAGTTTTATGCTCGTCTGTGACTTTGAATTATGTCAGAGTTTACAATCCAGATCGATTTTGCATCATTCTGCACGTTATGCGTTCAGTTTTATGCTCGTCTGTGACTTTGAATTATGTCAGAGTTTACAATCCAGATCGATTTTGCATCATTCTGCACGTTATTTACGAGAAGCGTATGGGCCTTTAATTAAGGAGCCATAACTTCTACACCGTTGAACTTAGAATCTTCAAACTAGGCATGTAGGTGCATTGGCTTATGGCAATTCTGATGATGGGGTACCGATCGAGGTCAAGGTCAAGGAGATCGGTAAGCCTTGAAAGTGGTTGGGGTCTAAAAATTGGGTTTTAAGCCATATTGTCCACATTTGTACTAGCCAGAAGCGCTTAAGATTGTGTGGGGGCGTGTACCCCATGGAGTAGAAGACATCCCCGCATACATTATTGGCGTGCTGACCTTGACCTTGAAGTTTGACCTTGAAAACCTTTGTGCTATATATTTCTTGTCTGAGCAGTATTTTGTGAACTAGAAGATATAATCCCTTCAGATTTTGTGTGAGCGAGTAAGACTAAGGGTACGTACACATACATGCGGAAATTTCGTGCGGAAACCCGTGTGCAATCTGTAAATAAGTAAAAGAAATAAGGGAAAAAACGTGCGCACGTGTCCGAATTTCCCCTAATCCGTAGATTTTTACCCTTCTGTCTTTTCACTTATTTACGGATTGCGCATGGGTTTTCGCATGAACGGTGTACGAGGCATTCGAGTACAATACATTGGTACATAAATTATGCCCCGGGAATAAAATGTCGCCGAGCGGCAGACATGTTTCTGTTTTTCTTCACCCATAAGAGCTAAAAAAAACTAAAAAACATAAACACTCTACACTCACACAAGCACATGAAGGTGAAATAAACAATAAACACGGCGAATAAAACCAAATTTTCGTTTTTAAAAAGACTTTGACGAGGTGAATACAATACACTAAACTTAACAATGACGGTAGGAATGGATGACGCATACTAGTACTATGACGTGATAATCTGATGACGGTAAATTAAAAGAAATAATGAATGAAAAGACGTAATCTTCGTCATCCCCTCCTGTCCCTCTTCTCTCTGTTTCTTTAACCCCCACCCCCACCCCACCCTCTCTCTCCCTCTAAGCTTTCCTCTCCCTCCCCATCTCTCTCCCTCTGTTTCTCCCCCCTCTTGTTCTGTCTCTCCCTCCCTCTCTCTATATCTTTCTCTCTGCCTCCCTCTCTCACTCTGTCTATCTTTCTCTCCTACGCCCCCCCCCCCCCCATCTCTCTCTCTCTCTCTCTCTCTCTCTCTCTCTCTCTCTCTCTCTCTCTCTCTCTCTCTCTCTCTCTCTCTCTCTCTCTCTCTTTTGATTTTCTTCGTTCTCTGTCTCTCTCAGGGGGTATCATCATCAGGGACCAGAACCAAAACCTGATTTAATCGAAGACGTTCAGTCCATCAGGATAGTTTGTCTGCAACTGGTGGCGCCAGAAGTTTTCTCTTCTTTTCCTGATAGCACTGCATTCTGATCTGATTTGCTCGATGGCAGCACAACGCATGTCTATGATGTTGTGGTCTTTTTCATTGACATGTTTTGCCACCATCGTGTCCTCGTTTCTTATGGTTTGTTTGTCAAGTGCATCTTGTGTTTTCGCGTTATAATGTCTGATGTTGTACATATATATGTCCATAGAATCGTTTTTGCAGTGTCTGTCCAGTTTCTCCAACGTATTGGACTTTTTTGTATTTGTCACAGTCAATTATGTAGATGATGTTAAATGACTTGCATGTGAGGTGGTCTCTGATGGCATATGTAGTTCCGTTCCTGGCACTTTGAAACGATCTTGTTGGTCTTAGATGGTGTCAGCAAAGAACACATCTCCCAGAGCATTAATTTTGAAACATCCGTGTTGTTCTTCAATGTTTTCTGTGCTGTTTTCGTCTTTGTTTGTTTCCTGTTTGTCAGTTGTTGGTAGTTCTTTTTCTTGATTGGACTCCTGTTATATCAAGTGAAATGCTGCATGGAAGCACTCCAAATTGTGTGTGTGTGAACATTGAACATTGGTTTATTGCCATGAAACCTAAACAACGGCTCATAAGGCACAGGTTAAGATTGCAAACAACGCAAAATACTATTCATGATTTTTGTTAAAACAAATATTAACATATTTTTGTCACAAATGGCTGTTGTTCATCTAACATCATCATATCTAATGGAGACTGCACAGTTGATTCTAAACTTTGTTTGTCTACATTTTCCATCAATGTGTAACGATCGTCTTTATACATAACGCAGGTATTCAAAAGGTGTAACTCATCTTCTATTTCATGACATTTTTGGCAAAGTCTGTTTTCTCTTACAATATTCTCGTGTCTACCAATTTCGATTTCCAAAGTATGAGCACTAATTCTCAATTTACATAGAGCCTGTTTTTGTTGTCTATCCAAAATAGTACTAAAAAGGTACGGTTCTTTTCGATATACTTTAGTAGCATCATTATAAAACCTGAGCCGTGATACTTCTCCCTTTTTTAGTTTCCAAAATGATATGTAACAGTTTTGCATTCTTCGTAATATTGCATGTTGTAATTTGTTAGCATTGAATGTGAATTGATTGTTCCAAACATGCTCAAGGCCAAGTTCAAACATTATTGTTTTGATGAACTTAATCCATGATGTTTGCGAGCCATCTTGTTGCAACATGTTATCATATGCCTGTCTCAAATATGAATTTTCCTTAGATTCAAGTACATGTATCCAAATCTGGGGGGGGGGGGGGGGTAATACTAAGAGTACAAGACATTGCAGCACAATATCTGGCACGTGGGGTTTTAATGTAGCCGAGTGAGAGACATGTCTCAGTGTTAAGGGGGTGCACCCACTGATTAAGGGTGTGCATCCCGGTAAAGGGTGTGTCCTCCTTGGGTCCTTTGGGTGATGCACAGGTCTACACACCCTTTACCAGAGTGCACACCCTTCACCGAGGTGCACACCCTTAATCAGTGATCTACACCCATATTCTCCTGTGATTCTCAGCAGGGCATCGTGGTCAGGAAGCTTAATCCCTGACTAAAGATTACCAAGACGGTGCCGCAACCAAGTCGCCACCTCACCCAGAACCCGCGAGGAGACCACGCCTGTACCGTGCCATCCCGCGAAGCCTCATCCAGAACTACTGGGCGACCTCTCACCTGAAGAGCCAGCCTAGTCACCACAGCACTCACCGATCCAGACAGAGGAAACTTACTTCAGCTAAGTCTTGGGACAGTGCAAATAACCCAAACTTAACCAGGACACTTGATCATATAAGTGACCCTTCCGGGTTGGGGCTAAACTTTCAGACAAACAAAAGTCTTGTATAATCCTTTCGGATTTCGCTTTTCAAACATATTTTGTTTTGGCGCCGTTGAGCTGCTTTCTTATTGCTTCATAACCTGTTATACAGATTTGTGGGTAAATAAAATACAAGTGTACAAATAATTCTCACCCTTTGGTCAGACGAATGAGAGTAGAACTTCCCTCTGTCCGTCATTTAGAGAAAATCTACCACTTGTATTTCCTTCAATCATACGAGCCAGAACCCGGGCAAAAATGTAAATTTATTAGATGAAAAGTGGCCGGGAAGTCGCTCATCTCCCACACCCTCAAAGGAATATTTTCACATTGAAAATTTAACACTTTAAACGTCTTCCCCTAGAGACTTCACCTTTAGCCCATTCCCTCATGACACATACAATGTTACTTGTTTCATAATTATGAGGGTTATGAGTGCTCTACTAGCAGCTGTGATGTCATAAGCTAGTACATTGTACAACGATTCTCTCTCTCTCTCTCTCTCTCTCTCTCTCTCTCTCTCTCTCTCTCTCTCTCTCTCTCTCTCTCTCTCTCTCTCTCTCTCTCTCCTCTTCGCTCCTCTCCCCCCCCTCTCTCTCTCTCTCTCTCTCTCTCTCTCTCTCTCTCTCTCTCTCTCTCTCTCTCTCTCTCTCTCTCTCTCTCTGTGCATAAACGAGCTGTTAAACTGGTACTCCTCAAATCAACTTCACTTACGACCAGTGATTACAAAGCTGTTGATATTTTGCCTTTTAAATCTCAGTTGGAACACAATAAAGCAGTGATGATGCACAAAATTATGACCGGAAATGCTCCTCAGTCTTTGATAGACCGCTTTTCGATCAACAGTTACAGGCATTTACAAAAACTGATAATTCCAACTCCACGACTAGACCTATTTAAAGCCAGTCTAACGTATAGTGGCGCACCCTACTGGAATAAACTGCCAGCTTACTTGAAGACAATCAAAAGACCATCAACTTTCAACAAGCTAATGAAGACCCACTTAATGAATAAACTACTTTGATACTGATTCTCTCTCTCTCTCTCTCTCTCTCTCTCTCTCTCTCTCTCTCTCTCTCTCTCTCTCTCTCTCTCTCTCTGTTGTCCCTCCCTCCATCCCCCTCCATCACCCTGTTACTGTACATGACGTTCACAATACTTGAGTCTGTTGAAATTACTCACCACTAAAGCGAAATTGTGTCAGACTAAACTCCATTTTTACAGTATAAATTATAAATGTATGCACTATTAGATGAATACGTAGGGAATGCTTGTGTGTATGACTTTTACTATATTATGTTTGCAAACTGTATCATCTTTACTTAAAAAATGTTCGTCCGCTGCAACATGCGTGTGCATATAAGATTAGGTTTGATTGTATTAGCATACTATGTATGACTTTTGCATGCTCATTATATTTGTTTGTTTGTCCTTTTTTCTTTAAAAAAAAAATTCTTTACTATTCCTTACGAGTGCTGGATGTTTAAAAAAAAAAGCATGTGCTATTTGCTTATTCTATTACCCTCTATACATAAACTTCATTCAATTCAATTCTCTCTCTCTCTCTCTCTCTCTCTCTCTCTCTCTCTCTCTCTCTCCCCCCCCCCCCCCCCCTGAGATAGGATTAGGTTTGATTTTGTCACATATGTGTTTCTTTCTAAATGTGTGCACGTTAAAGATGAGTATGTAGAATAGGATTTGGTGTTTTTTTTGTCATGTGTATGTGTTTATGCTTTGATTTGTGCATGCTAAATATGAGTATTTACAGTGGTTTTAGGCTGGATTTTATCATGTGTATTTGTTTAAATTTAAATTGTGCATGTTAAAGACGAGTATGTAAAGTAGGTTTAGGCTTAATTTCGTCATTGTATGTGCTTAGTTTTTAATATGTGCATACACATTATAAAAACATGAATAGGTTTGCTTTTGTCACGTGTGTGTATTTACTTCTTAATTTGTGCATGTTAAGTATGAATAATGTAATATAGGAATATGTTTGATTTTGTTATGTGTACACATATTTACATTTAAAATTGTGCATGTTAAGATGAGTAGGTAAAATAGAGCTAGGTTTGATTTTATTACATGCATGATTGTCCGTTCAAATAAGTACATTTTTAAGATGAGTATGTAAAGTATGATTAGGATTGGTTTTAATATGTGTTTGTGCACTTCTAAATTTGTGCATGTTAAAGATGAGTATGAAAAGTACGTAGGATTATTTTGGTTTTGTTCTCCGTGAGTATGTGCTTAGGCCTACTCTTAATTTATGCACGTTCAAAATGAGTATAGTTAATAATATTAGGTTTGATTTTGTTATTGTTGTGCTACTATATAGGGTTGTATTTTGCATTCTTATATTGTCTGTGCTCATTTTCATTTTCCATTTCAACTTTTTTATTTGTTTTTGTTTTTCAGAGGGCTGGATGTAAAAAAGCATGTTATTGCTTATTCTATTACCCTCTATAAATAAAATTCATTCAATTCAATTCAATTCTCTCTCTCTCTCTCTCTCTCTCTCTCTCTCTCTCTCTCTCTCTCTCTCTCTCTCTCTCTCTCAATCCTTGTGTATTTTTTTCCAATGTTCAACCTTCAGTCTCTTCTCAGTAAAAAAAGAGAGTGGGAGTAAAAATACAAACATGCTTTTCTCAAAACCACAAGACTCCGGCAGCATTTTTTCTGATCAAGATAATCGGAGAATGCCATGGCCATGCACGCTTAGCGGAAAGCGCACTGCCTCTGGGAGCGCGGGGTGCAACTGTAATCTTCCAATATCCACGGAAGACATTACATAATAGGAGGAGAAGGAAAAAATGTAAGATAATAAGGCAAGAAACAAAAACATAAATCAAGGAATGAATGAATGAAAGAATAGAGCAAAAAAACTGATGAACGAAGGAAAGAAAGAACTAGTATACTCGCGCACACGCACACACACACACACACACACACACACACACACACGTGCGCGTGCGCGCGCACACACACACACACACATGAATAATATTTTAAAAAAGCACCAGCATGCGCGCACACGCACTCACGCTCACACACACGCACGCACGCACGCGCGCACACACACACGTATGCATGCACGCACGCACACGCTCGCACGCGCACGCACACACGCACGCATGCAGCACACACAAACACACACACACGCATGTATGCACGCACGCAAACACACACACACACGCATGTATGCACGCACGCACACACACACGCACACGTTAACGTCATTTACAAAATATCACTATTTCCCCATGGCAACACAGTGAGTTGTAAGTCATATAAAGGTCTCTATGCATGTTAACATTATACAGAAATTATCAATATTTCCCCATGGCAGCACAGTGAGTCATATAAAGGTCTCGGCATACTTTAACAATATTCACACAAAATCACTACTGATGGCAACACATTGAGTTGTAGGTTATATTAAGGTCTCGGTACACGTTAGCAATATTCACAAAATATCACCACTTGCCCATGGCAACACAGTGAGTTGTAAGTCATATAAAGGTCTCTATGCATGTCAACATTATACTGAAATTATCAATATTTGTCCATGACAGCACAGTGAGTCACATTAAGGTCTTGGCATACTTTAACATATTCACAAAACATCACTACTTCCCCATGGTAACACAGTGAGTTGTAAGTCATATTAAGGTCTCGGTACACATTAACAATATTCACAAAATATCACCACTTGCCCATGGCAACACAGTGAGTTGTAAGTCATATAAAGGTCTCTATGCATGTTAACATTATACCGAAATTATCAATATGTGTCCATGACAGCACAGTGAGTCATATTAAGGTCTCGATATACTTTAACAATATTCACAAAATATCACTACTTCCCCATGGCAACACATTGAGTTGTAAGTCATATCGTGAGTGGCCTAACACTGTGTTGCCATAGGGAAGTAGATATATTTTGTGAATAATGTTAACGTGCCCATATACCTATCGTTATTGCCATCAGAGGTAAACAAACTATTAACGAACGCACTAAAGATAAGATCCCAAAGTATAATTATATCAAAGCTGACTGGGTTAAATTTAAAAATATGCTCTCTACTTGCAATTGCGAAGAGATTATGGTTGATAATATTGACACAAGTTATATGAATTTTGTTGATAATGTTGTGACGAGGTAATGGGTTAAAAGGCTAAGCCTCTAGGGAAGACTTTTAGTGTGTTAAATTTTCAAGTAGAAAATTTGCCTTTAACCCACTTCTCTAGGGTATGGGAGATGAGCAACTTTCCCGGCCCCTTTTCATCTAATAAATTTATATTTGTGCCCGGGTTCTGGCTCGTATGATTGTAAGAAATACAAGTGGTTGATTTGCTCTTAATGGCAGACAGAGAGAAGTAGGGTTTTACATGAAATTACAAGACTCCCACTCTCATCAGTCTGACCAAAGGGTTCAGGATTATTTGACACTTGTATTTTATTTACTCACAAAATCTGCATAAGATTATGCAACAATAATAATAAAGCAGCTCAATGGCGCCAAAACAAAATATGAATGAAAAACAATGGAATCCGAAAGGATTTACAAGACTTTTGTCTTTCTAGAAGGTTAGCCCCAAGCAGGAAGGGTTACTACTTATCTTCAGTGTCCGGAGGAAAGTTCAAGTGATTGGCGCGGTCCGGGGGACTTAGCTGTTGTCAAGTTCCTCCGTAGTGATCGGCCAGTGCTGGGGTGGCTGGGCTTGCTCGTCAGGTGAGAGTAGCTCCCAGTCGTTCCGGTTACGGCTTCGCGGGATGGCACGGTTCAGGCGTGGTCTCCTCGCGGATTCTGGGTGCGGGGCGTCTTGGCGGCGGTCCCGTCTTGGTGCTTGTGAGTCCGGGATAATCGTCCGGCCCACGATGCCCTGCTGATAATCACAGGAGAAGGTGGATGTAGGTCTCTATGGCTTAGAGACAAGGGGCTTCAGTCGGCAGGGAATTAGTGAATCCCAACCGGCTAGAAGGCTTCCCTTGTACAATAGCACTAAGAACACATAATCTGAATTTCAGTTAACAAACTGAGATCAGTAAAACATAAAAGGTGATCAAGCCAACATCACTCTCCATCCAACACCTGGAAAGGAATGGTATCATAAAGTGCAAGATTGCGACCCATAGGTTTCCTACTAAAAATAGACAAAAGGGTTAGTAGGCATAAAGTCCGGTTCTGGTACCAAAAGTGTTAAAGTCAAAAACACACACACACAAATAATCAGTGCACATAAATAGAACAGAATGTTTACCACTTCTTTTCAATAACATATCTATCTACTCCTTATTCATCCTTGAACATAGGATCTAGATCAAAACTAGGGTCAAACAAACCAGATCTCAATCACCAGCCATCAATAATACTTACTAGTGGGCTTATTATGACTGGTTGTGAGTGTTGCTCTAGCTACGTTTCAGCGTCTTGTGTGAAAACTTTTTCTCACTACTCCAATTATAGCCTTCACTTTCAAACAATGAAAGCCTGTCATTGGTTTATAGCAGTCAACACGTCACAAGATGATGCTATAATTTTATGCATACTAGTACCGAACAATCACGTGTTGACATTCCTATCTTTCTCGTGCTCGGAAAGGAAGGGTTCAAAGGGGCCGACCGTGGTTGTCACTTTCTCTGGTTGTCACTTTCTCGTGATGGGTAGGTAGATGGGGCTTCAAAGAGATAACTGCCTTAATCGGCGTTATTTTGATGGTGGATGGCAATTAAAGTGGCGGCCGGACAGAGAAGTGAAAAGGGGAGAGAGGGGGGGGGGGGTAGATAAGAAAGAGGGGTCGCGCGGGACACTTACGTCACAAATGTCTTGCGTGCAGCTGCTCTTTCAATTCCTAGATGTAATTTTGATAAATCAAGTAAGTGTAGGGTGGAATGCTTCTTGTGAAGAAGCAAGAGAACAAAAAATGGATGCCTACAAAACATATTTAAAAGATAAAAAAGATCTTGAAAAAAATTGCTGAAAAGAACAAAGAAAAAAATCATAGCAACAGAGTAAATGAAAAAGCTAAGGAAGACTACTGGTCAAGTTTTTGTGAAAACGAAGTTCAAGACCACAAAGATCTACAGAAAACATGGACAAAATTAAAAGAAATGAAAAATGGAATCAGTCTTCCCGAGTACCCCATAAAATTGGAAAATAATGAGTTTCCCTCAAATTCTGAGAAGGCTGAAGCATTTGCAGATATTTTCGCCATAAATAGTAACAATGAAGGCCTCTTAGAAAAACAACAAATGTACATAGAAAAAATTGACAATAATGAAGATAATGGAAAAAGTCCTAATAACAATCACTATACAAATGCTCCCATAAATTTTCAGGATACTAAAGACGCAATTCCCACCCTTGGCTCAAAGAAAAAATCAGTAGTATCAGATGCAATTTCCAATGAAATAATAAAGCATTTACCAGTTAATTTCATAATCTTTTTAACCCTATCTTTTAAAAAATGTTGGTTCAACCATCTTTGTGGAAACAATCAATCGTAAAATCCCTAAAGAGGGTAAGGCAAAATCAGATAAAAATAATTATAGACCAATTATTGCGCTTACGTGGACAAAGTTATGGAAAGTATTATTCTTAAAAGACTCGAACATTATTGTGAAAAAATTCTATAATACCAATTCAACAGGCTGGTTTCAGAAAAGGCAGATCAACGGTTGACCATCTAGTAAAAATTACCTCACAGATCAAACATCAGTTTTCCCGTAGGAAAAATGTACTTGCCACTTGTTTTTATGTTAGAAAGGCGTATGACCAAGTTTGGCATTCAAAACTTCTGAATAAATTTAAATCAATAGGCCTTTCAGGGTGTATATACAATTACTTAAAAGCCTTCTTAATTGATAGAACAATACAGACTAAGGTAGGTAATAAGTATTCCAACCAAAGACATCTCCAAATGGGAATGCCACAAGGAGCTGTGATAGCTGCAATCCTTTTTAACATTTTGATGCACGATCTTCCAAAAGCAGTGTCAAAAAATGTTGAACTGATAACATCTGCATATGGATGAAAGTTACTCTAAAAAGACATACACCTGCTAGATCAATTAACTATATTAAAAAGATATTTCAAAATGAACTGGACAAAATAAGTAAGTACATGAATGAAAACGCCTGAAAAATCGCATATGGTTCTCTTCAATACTGGTTATGGCCCTAACCCTCCACCTTCTTTTCAAATTGATGGATTGCCCCTTGAATAAAAAAAAGTTGTAAAATTGTTAGGAGTAAATTTAACTTCGAAATTGAGCTGGAACTACCATTTAGAAAGTGTTCTGACAAAAGCCAGAAAAGGTTTAAATTTACTTAAAATGGTAAGTCAACAGCCATGGGGAAAAGATAGTAAAGTACTTGCACATTTAGCAACTGCACTTGTAAGATCAAAATTATCTTACGCTCAGGAAATATTTTTTTCAGCCCCAAAATATTTAATCAAAAAGTTGCAGAGCATTGACAGTAAAGCTTACAAGATAGCTCTGGGTGTTCCTGTTCATGCCTCAACATTAAGAACTTACACATAAATTGGAATATTACCATTTGAAGAAAATATGAAACTTGCGTTAGCAAAATGTATTCTAAGAAGTCATACAACACAAAATTCGTGTGTAAAGGAAACTCAATTAAAATCAGAAATAGACTTTCCTAAGCGGGCACAGAAAAGTGATTATCTAAAAACAATAGGCTCATATACGTCTGATTTGCTTACAAATGCGGGTGTTGAACCCAGAAAAATAGCCCCTCAGATAACTTATAGCGCAATTCCTAAATGGGAGCTTGGCAATGCTTCTTATGATATTGAATACACAGATTTAAGAAAATGTGATGGGCCTTTGCTACCAAAGTATTACACATATAAGACATATAAATGAAACTTATGTAAATCATCTCAAAATATATACATATGGCTCTGTACTTGACAATCATTTATTCGTCATTCCATTGTGAAATCATATCATATAGGAAATAATTTTTTAGAACGTGTTGCCATTATTATGGCATTAAATTATCTTCTTAGTTTTCCATTTTCTATATTTCAGATATTATTTTGTGTTGATTCAAAATCTGTCTTACAAGCCTTAGAATATTCCCATACAAGAGTGAGAGGAGAACTTATATCAGAAATTCACCATTTAATTCATTTTTAGTCTTTGCGTTGTTCTTCTGTTGGATCCCATCACATTGTGGATTATCTGCAAATGAAAGAGTTGACCGGCTAGCAAAAAATATCGCAGCCAGTGAAAACAGTTTGGCAAAAGTTGATATTCCTTTATCGCTACATGAACATTACAGTCTTTTGGAAAAAGCATCCTGGGATTCTGTGTTTAGAAGACAAACAGAGACATTACCCTCTATAAAAAAAAGAGCAAAAAATGAAATTTCTTTGAAAAACTAATAGATTATAAAACAGGACAAGGGTGGATTCTAAAAATAGTTTTTAAATTAAGGCTTGATGCACTGAAAACAAAATTCTGTACAGATGTGACCTGCATTTGTGGCCATCATATTACACCTTTCCATGTGATTTTTCTTTGTGAACATATGAAAAACTATTTATCTGCTTGGTTGTTGGACACGAAACCATCAATGACAGCCTATGAAGACATTCTTTGTGATGAATCAAAGATTCTAGAAGTTGTTCGGGGACTTATTATTAGGAGCCCAATTAGACAAAACGGCGGGGTTAGATCCGCCGTTTTGTCCAAATTTTCTATTATGATTTCGACAAAACGGCGGTTCAACAATCCGCCGTTTTGTTGGACAAAACGGCGCCCGATTTTGAACCGCCGTTTTGTCCAAATGAAAGTTGGAGTTCTAAAAACTCATTCTTGACAAGTTCTCATTTAAAAAAAAATCTTTGTTAAATAAAATGAATAACAAGCTGATCACTGACACTGGTCACTTTGTCCTAATTTTACCGTTTGAATGCTAATTAGTGTATTAGGAGATCATATGAACAATTGACCAGTGGTCACTTTGGCCTATTTTCACTGTTTGACTGCAAATTAGTGTATTAGGAGTTCAAATGAACAATTGTTGATGTGGTTGACCAGTGGTCAGTGTCACTGACCAGTGGTCACTTTGGCCTATTTTCACTGTTTGACTGCAAATTAATGTATTAGGAGTTCAAATGAACAAGGTTTGATGTGGTTGACCAGTGGTCAGTGACACTGACCAATGGTCAACCACATCACTGTCTCTCTTTTACACTTGTTCTCTCTCTCTCTCTCTCTCTCTCTCTCTCTCTCTCGCTCGCTCTCTCTCTCTCTCTCTCTCTCTCTCTCTCTCTCTCTCTTAATTTATCCCCATCACACAGTAGCACACGCACGCACACCTCCATTTATCTCTAAGGCTCTTGAGCTCTCTCACTACATATACCACACATTGCATAGTTTCATAGTCAAACTGTCTTGTCTACCTTTCATGCTATGTTCCCCTTTCTAACGCGCTTTAAATTTTAATAATAATTTCATCTTCATCACAGTTTTCTATAAAAAAAATAGTACACTCACGTCAACATCAACCACAGTCTTAGGTTTGCATAAATCTCTCTCTTGTTAGCTACTTTCCTTTTTGGCTCACGTCGTTTTTTAAAACAAAGTGAGTCTATAGTATCGTACATGTTCGGTTGTGTGTCTGTGTGTATGTATGTGTGTGTGTGTGTGTGTTGCGTCCGTGGCCCCGACCTTTAACCTTAACTCAAAACCTTAACGTTGTCATTTTCTCTAAACATATAAGGCGTTAGAGGGTTAAAGTTAGCAGGATACTTGATTGTGACGTGAGCCTTCAAGTCACGACGATCAAAGCAGTCGGATACATTGATAAAGAACAAAATAAAGATAATCATTTGTTGCAGAGATTACTGTTGTGCAACCTTTAACCTTGACTCAGTCACACTCTTCAAACTAAAGAAGACTCACTCTCCACTGAAACTTTAACGTTGTCATTTTCTCAAAAAAACATAAGATGTTAGAGGGTTAAAGTTAGCAGGATACTTGATTTTGACGTGAGCCTTCAAGTCATGGCGATCAAAGCAGTCAGATACATCGGTAAGGAACAAAAGAAAGAAAATCATTTGTTGCAGAGATTACTGTAACTGTTGTGTTGTACCGAGTAGGAGATACATACTGGAAAGAAGACTCTCCATTAGATATACAAAAACGCTCTTTAAAAAGAAACACAAGACTTCAGGTGTGTACAAATAGGTACATTTTAACGTCGTCAACTTATATTTTCTGTAACAAATGGATGTACCGAGTGTGTGCGTTGACGGCCCGGTTGTTTAGCTTTATTTGCGCCTTTGAGTAACGGTTGTTCGTGTTCATTTGCGCATCATCTCTGCGCATAACTTAGCCTACTGCACTTCCGGCAACAAGGCCTAGGCCTAGAGTCCATGCCTTACCTCATAATCAAGACGACGTACTTAACATTTAGCCCACATTCATTTCAGTCTTGAAAAAAAATATACGGAAAATCCAGGGTTCGTCGATTTCACTGCCTTCGACGTACGAATCCTTTGTTAGGCCTAGACGATTGATCACCATGAGCAAAGACTGTACAGGGGAAGATAAACATGGATGAGCTTGCTGGCTGTGACCTTGACCTTTGCTTTGTGGCAGAGGGGGGGGGGGATTAACGAAACGAAAATAAAATATTAGGACTAATATAAAATATCTTACAGAAATGTAGATGATGTGGAACAAGTTTTCATCGCATGAACAATCAGTTTAAAACAGTAACAGATCACGCAACTTCAATTATTAATTTTCTAAGAGTAAGAGGCTTAGACCCACAGGCAAAGACTAGGCCTACTACAGGTGTCCGTAGACCCCCCTTACCCCGGCGGGTGTGTGTGTGTGTGGGGATTGGTCACTATGTTTTTTTCTGAAAGCTTGGTCAATATGCTTTTCAATTTTACTTGTTTGCCAAAAATAAAAATAGGGCTCCACTATGTTACATGCGCATACATATAATTAAATTTTAAAGAAAGGGGTAGGGGTGCATAGAAATAATTTTAATTTACACAGTAAAATAAAAATTAATTCTGTTTTCAGATGCACAAGTGTCTACATAACAGTATTCTCTCTATACAGGCATGGGAATTGTCATGGGAATTCCCATGCCTGCTATAGTAATAACAATCAGACGTGAGCCTTGTAGGCTTTGCCTCTTGTCCCTATTGTGAATGTATCATGCACAGCTTGTAAGAAAGGGCTGTGCTTAAAATCTTCATCCGTGGAAAATAATGTGTTCAGCGTTCATCTCTCTCTCTCTCTCTCTCTCTCTCTCTCTCTCTCTCTCTCTCTCTCTCTCTCTCTCTCTCTCTCTCTCTCTCTCTCTCTCTCTCTCTTTGTGTCTGATTTGTTTATCCCTATGTCTGTCTCTCAGATTGTAATGTCGGAATGTAAAGTTATGCTCGATCTGTGTATGTGGATTCACGGTGCGTTTCCTAATATATGGCCACAACACATGTTGCTTCTTTATCATTACTACCCTTTACTGCATAGTGGTGCGGTGTAGAGCTAGATTGTAGGTCATGTAGCGAATACTAGAGAGAACGTAGCCTTCTAGGCCTAGAGCTTACAAAGCGCATATAAATGACACATTGTGTTGGAAACATGGAGACTAACCTAGAAAACTAACATAGAAAGTATCCCCTGGTCCCACCAGTCTTTATACTGGTAGCATTTCAAGTTGGCGGAATTTATTTTATATAACACAGTGATTGCGGCCTTTCAAACCTACCCTTTCTAAAAGTTAACAAAGAAACAACCCAGATCATGGTTGTATCCATTTTGTTTATAGCTTCCCAAGTGTTTGTTTGCTAGAAGTAGCCTAGTCCATAAAAGAAACAAAAACTGATTTACTCCAATAGGTAAAGGTTTCTACTTAGTAAGTGATTTCAAGACCTTATTTGTTCTACATGTCAGTCACCTTTATGGATATGTGTGGTTCGTATCAGCAATGTTTTCATTGCGTTGAGTGATTTGATAACGTACATGAAACCGACAGATAACCCTATAGTGGAGTACGTAAAATAAATCAAATTCCAGGACAAATTCATGTTTTGGTAAATTGTGTCTCAAAACTCATATCGAATTGAAATGCTGAGCCAATATACCAAAGCTATGATAATGTGCGTGTTTCTTTGTTGTTGGTTTTGTTTGTTTGGATTGAGGATTGAAGAGTGAATGGAAACAAAATACCCTGTATCTCTCTCTCTCTCTCCCCCCCCCCCTCTCTCTCTCTCTCTCTCTCTCTCTCTCTCTCTCTCTCTCTCTCTCTCTCTCTCTCTCTCTCTCTCTCTGAGGACCTGATGAAAAAAAGCCATATTGTGTGCTTATTTAGTTATCCCCAATAAACTTTCGATTTTGTTTTTTCTCTCTCCCTTTATAAATCTGGAGATACAAATGACCCATCAAATTACAGGCCCATATCTTTACTGTCTGCACTGTCTAAGCCTCTTGAGAAGCATATTAAACATAACCTGATCGCTCATTTTAATAAGTACAATTTAATCTACCCTAATCAAAACGGCTTTCATGAAAACCATTCCTGTCACACTATGCTTTGAAATCTCATTGACGAATGGCACTTAAACATAAATAACGAATTACTAACTGGTTCTGTGTTTGTAGATTTCACTAAGGCCTTTGATACTATTGATCATTCACTTCTCTGTACTATGCTCCATGCTTATGGTTTAACTCCCGGCACCATTGAATTCATAAATCTTTTCTAAACAACAGGAGACAGCTGGTTTTTCAAAACTCATCAAATTCTACCCTCATGCCTGTCCTATATGGAATCCCCCAAGGCTCTGTTTTAGGCCCCGTTTTATTTTCAATTTACATAAATGACCTTCCATTACATTTACAAAATACCTGTGACCTCTTCGCTGATGACACAATTCTTCATTCTAAGCACAAAGACCTGAGCCAACTTTGTTCAACCTTACAGAATGACCTTAATAAGCATACAAATTGGACTAGTGCTAGCCATATGGCCATTCACCCTATCAAAAACTAAATGCATGTTAGTTACCACCCGACAAAAGAGACAGATATTAGAATCATGTACATTAAATTTAAAAACCAGTAGCAAGGCTCTAGAACAAGTGGATTCCTATAATTTTTTTGGACTGACCATTGACAATAATTTAACCTGGTCCATTCATATTGCTGAACTTTGCAAAAAGATGTATAGAAAGGTTTTCCAACTGAACAGAATTAAGCACTTTCTTGACCAGCATACACGCAAGCTCTTCTTCTATGGATACATACAGCCAGATATTGATTATGCATCGATCGACGTGCTTGGACAATGTTTAATAGTAATTCTTTGAAACCACTGACAAGTTTATACCAGCGTTCTTAAAACTGATTCTCCTCAAATCTTCTTCCCTCATAACAAATGACTATAAAAATCTAGATATTCTCCCTTTTGATCAGAAATGTCGTTTCAATAAAGCCGTTTTCATGTATAAAATTATCAACAGCCATACCCCATCCTATCTGCTAGCCAGATTCCAGCACATCACTGTTCGTAATAAAAGCGATATTTTTATTCCATGCCCGCCAACAAACCTCTTTATGTCTTCCCTTATTTATTCGGATGCAAAA